>CM066321.1:215500777-216100777 GCA_033807775.1 Saussurea involucrata | reverse complement strand
TAACACTCAGATATTTGACAATAAAGCTTGAGAGTATTAGTGATTCCTTGTGTATTCGTTGTTAGGAAGATCTCAACATGAGACTTCCTTTTATACTACTCTTAGAAGACTATGAAGTAGGTCACTGTTCCTTTTACGGCATGAATAGTAAACTGGATGTTGTGAGCAGTTGTTTGAGCCATGCGCATTTAATGGAGCAGATGTACTATTGGTAAATGCATTAAATGGCGCAGGCGTCTATTTTGTACCATGCCTTATTGAGTCCACTCAGAGCTTGACACGTGTTTTGACAGTACCTTTCCATGCAAGTTGATGAACAGGTCTTGGAACAGTAGCAAGATATTAGAAATATCTTCGTCTCAGTGAGGACCACAGAGGCTCTGTAATGAGTTACAGAGGTTCTGCGGTCTGGTCCTCTGTGGAGCAGTCTTCGCCGGATTCCGAGTCTTTGGTCTTCTTTGTGCGTATGACAGAGCTTCTGTAGGAAGCCTCTGCTGCTTCTGTAGCTTCTTGACCTTGATTTCTCGGTAATGTCGGCAGAGCCTCTGTAAGAGGCTTTCTTCACTTAGCCTATTTTTCACTACTTCTAAATACTTCTAAAGATTAGGAAGATTGAAGCTAACAGGAACTGGCGTTGGGGGTGCTCTTAGTCAGTCATCTCGTGTTCGTGATGATGATCAAGAAACAAATGACATCTATGATGATATTAATGATCCATCAAATTTGCCTTCTGCCACTCCTTTTGATGATGACGTTGATGATGATGGAAATGATGATGATAATTCTGATGATGACAATGATGATGATCAAAACAATAATCAACTTGATTTTACAATAGAGAATGTGGTCACTGCTCCTACTAATTCCGAGCTACCTTCTGATGCTCGAGGGGAAATAAGGAGTAATGAGGGGGCTTTAGTTGAAACAAAAATAAATGTCTGGTCAAGTGAGACGGGAAGAAAAAAAGATGGTGAGAGTGTAACAGGATCAACAAAAGTTTTAACTAATGATCCTACCCAAAAAGTGTCAAACCGGGTAACCACACCTACTGTCAGTGCGCGTCCGTCGCCACAAGACATTGAAATAGACATAGTGGACCCAGCTATGCGTTGCATAACCACTCTCAGCCACTCATCAAATTCTCAACAAGTTGATGTTTCATTTTCTCACAGGGGAATAACACAAAGTCTATCGGCGACACACTCGGTGACAGCTGGTATTAAAACAGGATGGCAACTACCCCGACCACCGTCTTCATTTGTACGCACATCGAGTCTAGAGCCCTTCGGATTTACTTCTTTTCATAGGACACCAAGACCGCCAGTTACAATATCATTGGTGACACAAACCGTTGGAGTTCTTCGTGACCCAACCCGAACACCCCGAGTATTGCCGCCATTCGTTGGTGCTTTACGAGGACCAGGTGGAAGTCCTGTCAATGTTAACACCATGCCAGCATTGAGCACAGACCATACAGTCTATTCGACTGCTATGCAAACCAGTAACCTAAGTAGTCTGGGTGTGTCACACCTCGCTAAAGCGGAAACACGGGATGTCACAGCTAAATGTTTCAAAAGCGATAGGTAGAAGACAACACACAATCATCATATCAAAATAGTACAAATACAACGCGTTTTTAGAAATACAACTTGTCCAAAATAACAAAAATAAACTTGACATGATGAAATAAGTTGGATGTTGCTAATGTGATGCCTTCTAGAATGAATCCTTACTTGTTGTTCCCTGAAAAGCATGTAAAGGAGAGTGTCAACTATAACAATAGTTGGTGAGTTCATAGGTTTTGTATGCACTAAAAGTTTTTAATGCAAGTTGGTAAGTTCCGCACTTTCAAAGAAAGTAGTACAACACCCGGTTGTAAAGTTTGTCGTTTCGAATTTGCATGCTCATGGTATATAATGTGATGCCTCGGAGGTAGCAAGCTAAGCCATTACCCAAGCCTCCTGACCTTGTATTAGTTTTCCCCGAGTCATCATGTTCTATCACTAACATGGTGTTGTAACAATTATGCACTTACTTTACCGTAAGTGGGTGGTCAACCAAATAACGTTTTCCATAATTATGATGGCTCACACACGTGAGTTAAATAGGTAATGTAAAGAAAAGTTGGGGACTTTTGTATGATAGCGCAAACTTAGAAGCTTTCACATGTGCACACGTACCATAGAGAACGTTTAAACATACGTAGTATTTCAGTAATAAAACACTTGAATTCGAATAAAGTTTGTAACATGTTTTCCACCCCAAAAATGTATAAAACAGTAAAAAGGGGCTATGAAGACTCACATGGATAGCATAGATGTTTCCCAAGAAATGCGTAATGTGTTCCGTAAGGCGATCCTACTCCGATCCTACGAATGTAAGGACACTAGTAAGATTCTAGGTTCTAGACTTTGGTCGTTTAAATATCCAAATCATCATAAAATGCCTTTGGTGAGATTTTGTATGTTGTTATAAGTTCTTTGATATCAATAGTTCGTATTCAAAATGAAACGTTACATATGATAGTTCGAGATTACCGAAAATTCGTCATGAAGATGACGAAAAGGGTTAATAATAGGATCATATGTATAGTATATAAATAAAGTTAGATGTTAGGTCATATATATTACATATATATGTTAGGACACTGAAGTTGTCCTTTATAATAGAAAGTTTTGTAAAGCAATAGCTGTGTTAAAGGGCTTATGCTTAATTGTTGTAGCAAGTGATGAAGACTATAAATAGGTCTTTACTTGTAGTTTGTAAGAAGTGAATTCATTAATACAAGATGTAGATCTCTAATCACTTTGTGTTCTCTCTAGGTTAGATTTCCTCTTCAATAAAGTTCTTCATCATCAGAACTAATTTCAATCAACTCCACAGATTGCACGAATCGATCAACCACTTCTCTTATCTCCTTCTCATTTACCTCAGGCTTTTCAACCGTTGGTTCTATATTCGGATCAACATATAATACGATCTGTTTTCCGCTTTGATCACCCATAGCACCTGATTCAAACATCTTAGATATTTCAGCAACAGTCGGATTCTTTTTCTGACCTTGAGAGCTTTCTGACTCAGCTCTTCTCTTCTTACTCATCTCCCCCTCATGATCATGATCATCGGGATCCTGATCATGTCTTCTTTTAGTACTCTGAGCTTGAGTCTTACACGACTGTTCCATTAATGCTTTCAACTCAACAATTGACTGCTTCATATCACTTAAAGATTTCACAACTTCAGACTTGAAAGTAGATAACTCTTTGGATAATGCTTGAAACTGTGTGGGTGTAACTGAAGGTGTAGGTGGAAGTGGATTTGGAGTAGATTGGAAATTCTGAAGTAGAGATAACAAGGTTTTACTTTGCTGATCTTCAGGACTCATAGACATCAGTTTGGCATAGAATAAATCCCTTAATTCATCAACACTTTGATCCACTGGTGGTTGTTGCATAGGAGAAGACTGAGGTACTCGAGGCGGAGCCAGATAGATTTCTGGACGTGGACGTACAGCTGGCTCATAAGTCATCGGTTCTTTTCCCTTCAACTGATTCTTCACACCTTGTAACTCCCGGATGAACATAGTTTCAATGTCCTTTAGGGCGCCATCGAAGTTTTCCCTTGTCACAAAGACGGGTAAAGTAACACCGGCACCACTTAGGTTTGCCGTTGACACAACAGTTGTTGCAACTGTGTGACCTACACTCAGTGTTGGCATAGTGTTAGCACTGGTAGGATTTCCACTCTGTCCTTGTAGTCCTGTAAAAGAATCTACTCTGAGTGTTCCGGATGAGTCACGAAGACGCGCATCAGATGTTCCTGAAAGTGTCCTATTCAAAGAATCAAATATATTAGGAACATGCACTAGACTCGAACTTTGTGCAGGAAAGAAGGTCGAGGACTGGGGAGGAAGTCGCTCTGTTTCAATATCCGGAATCTCCGAACGAGATCCAGATAGTGTTTGTGCTAAAACCCCGTGAGAAAATGAGACAGTTTCTTGTGAAGAAGAAGCTGAATAGCTGGCAGAGGTGTGCAATTGCGTTACTGGGCGAGTAACGACTTGTTCAACACCTGATCCCAACAAATGAGATCTGGTGGTGGATGTGGCTGCCCTTCTGGAATAGACAGTTTGGATATCTTTCACACTCTCCATATTCTTTTCTTCAGTTTCTCTCACAGTCTCACATATATTTTCAACTGATACTCCCTCGGGTCTCCTTATGCCTTCCGTTCCTTCACTAACTTGAGTCGACATTAAAGGCATGTCATCAAAGTTTAAGCTTTCCACATTAATATTATCTGACATATTCAATTGTGGAAATTCAAAGATATCAGAAACGTTACCAAACCAGTTTTCTTCAGTAGTAGCATCAGCACCAATATTTCCAGCATTCCCTTGATCATCATCATTATCATCGTTGTCATCTTCATCACCATCACGATGTTCCTCCGCTGAATCAGACGCATTATCAGACTCTGTACTATCACTAGAGTACTCAACTAAAGGAGGATCCCCAATGTGTTTAGGAATTTCTCCCTCAGAATCGTGTTGTACAAGATCATCTGTATGTGTGTCCTCGGACGATGACCCTGTATCTTCAAATACAGATGTATGATCCCCACCAGTTCCCCTCTCGGTGTTTTCCCTCGACTCTCCCCGTTCAGTAGCCCGTGCATCCTGAACACTCACCGACTCCTCTCGCCTAGGGGTTGAGTCTGGGGTAGGTCCCTCCGGTTCTGGCTGGACCATAGACTCTCTATACTCGATAATGCACTCAACGTCCTGATCCGCGTATCGTAGAAATCCTTCAGGTAACGGCATCTCATAATCAAATTCAGTTTTACGAAACTGAAGATACTGCATAGCTTTCTCGGGCACAGAAGGATGATTTGCTCGTCTTGGAATTTCTCTGTTAGAACGAAGCATGCTATGAATGATAATCTGAAGAAACCTCATATATGGAACATAAGGCTTTCCCTTGTTTTGTCGGCGAAGATCTATCTTCTCATTCAGTTCATGCCAGAAAATAGCTGCATAATCTACATGAAGATCATACACTACTGCATGAAATAGCTTCAGAAATCCGACGCTGGCACTGTCTGTTCCGGCATGTTTAGCAGATAAGCATCTATTAATAATGGAGAAGATTGTATAGTATAACGGTGGTAGGTTCGCCTTATGGAATTCCTTCACCCGAGTTAAGTTTCCAGTGTATCCCATAGCACGTATTCCTTCAAACGTTTCTTCTTCAGATGGAAAAGGATCAAACTCAGTCTTTCCTTCTCGTGAATCAGGTTCAGGTAGCCTCAGAATCATTCTTAGTCTTTGGAAATCAAGCTTTGTGATGAAGTTGTCTATTTGGAATACAAAAATTGGTCTTCCATCTTCCATAGTTGTTGTTATTGTCTTCCATGCTTGCTGTAAATATAGCATAGGCACAACGACAGTATTCGTTAATGCGTATGCTAACGGATGATTCCTGAGCACTTCCTTTATCACTGGATGAATGTTGATGTGATCAAAATCAATGTGATGATTGTTGGGAATGATCGCAATATAGTTGATCGGATGAATGATAGCATTATCTGGATGAATTCCGGCTTGGGATTGATGTACTGATCGTGTTGACGGTAAAGGTACATCGTGTGTCGGTTCGGGAAGACTTGGAATATGATCATCAAAGCCTTGAATGTGACTTTGTTCTTCTTGATTAACCATTTTACCTGTTGATAATAGTTCTTACGGAATTAGTCTTTGAAAAAAAATTTGAAAGAAAAATATTTTCTAAGTATAGAATTCGAATCATAGTGCATTCGAATTCATGATTTGTCTTTGAATATCAATTCGAATCCACAAGGGTTCGAATTCATCCAATTCGAATCCACAAGGGTTCGAATTCATCCAATTCGAATCCACAAGGGTTCGAATTCATCCAATTCGAATCCATAAGGTTTTGAATTCATCCAATTCGAATCCATAAGGGTTCGAATTCATCCAATTCGAATCCATAAGGGTTCGAATTCATTCAATTCAAATCCACAAGGGTTCGAATTCATCCAATTCGAATCCATAAGGGTTCGAATTCATCCAATTCGAATCCAAAGGCATTCGAATTCAACAGTTGAGCCCTAATTCAGATTATAACATGTGAATTCGAATCTAAAGGAATTCGAATCTAAAGGCATTCGAATTCAACACTTGAGCCCTAATTCAGATTATAACATGTGAATTCGAATCTAAAGGAATTCTTTCTTAACATGTTTCATGAATTCGAAACAAGAACGATTCGAAATCATGTTCGAATTCAACAATGTTCATGAATTCGAATCAGGTATGGTTCGAATTCATGTTCATATGAGCACGATGATGAATAGTAAACTTTTTGATTTTACAGATTAGCATAGTAAATGTTTACAATCAAACAAACCATTCGTATAGAATGATTCGTATTACATTTTCGAATCTGATAAGAGTAATTTCGATAGAAATGTTTACCTGATGAGGATGAATCAAGCAGATGAAGGATCGATAAAGTGGAAGATGAACAGTGTTCTCTTGAGAGTGTTTGAAACAATACCAAATAGTGAAAAGTGGGAAATAAGGTTTCGAACCCTATTTATACTCAAAAAAAATTTGTACACTTGGCACACATTAGAGTACCCCACTTGGCAATCAGTTAAAAATGCATGTTCCAAAACATTAGATATGGCACTGTTCATCTGAACAATTTACATAAACAAATATGTAAAAAATTCAAAAAGAGTTCGAATCAGATAAAGTTGTACAACAATTGATATTGATCTCATTGAATTCGAATCCTTAAGGGTCCGAATTCATTGAATTCGAATCCTTAAGGGTCCGAATTCATTGAATTCGAATCCTTAAGTGTTCGAATTCTTTGAATTCGAATCCTTAAAGGTCCGAATTCATTGAATTCGAATCCTTAAGAGTTCGAATTCTTTGAATTCGAATCCTTAAAGGTCCGAATTCATTGAATTCGAATCTCTAAGAGTCCGAATTCATTGAATTCGAATCCTTAAGTGTTCGAACTCTTTGAATTCGAATCCTTAAAGGTCCGAATTCATTGAATTCGAATCCTTAAGAGTCCGAATTCATTGAATTCGAATCCTTAAGTGTTCGAATTCTTTGAATTCGAATCCTTAAAGGTTCCGAATTCATTGAATTCGAATCCTTAAGAGTCCGAATTCATTGAATTCGAATCCTTAAGAGTCCGAATTCATTGAATTCGAATCCTTAAGTGTTCGAATTCTTTGAATTCGAATCCTTAAAGGTCCGAATTCATTGAATTCGTATCCTTAAGTGTTCGAATTCTTTGAATTCGAATCCTTCAGAGATCGAATTCTTCAAATATTTGCATGAAAATTTACAACTTTTTCTGAAAAGTCCAACAACTGTTCTAAAATTCTCACATCAGATAAAACTTTGTAAGCGCTCAGATACAGATAACACTTTTACAGATTTATGCCGAATTGCTCCCCCTTAACAATTGCATAAACTGTTATCTTTTCTTCAGAGAAATCTGCACAAACAGAGAAATATTTGGTACTCATAGAACATGAGTCCAAACTGTTAAAATTATCACTTTGTGTAAAAATCTAACTCCCCCTTAAAATATGAATTCTTGAGCAACTTGCTTTCTTCCTCTGAAAATATGCATAAAACTCAGTATTTGATATTGGATCAAAAATACATTTCACAAGGAAAGTCAAATTCATTGAATTTTGTTTTATGACTACTAACATTTGATCATTTGAAAGCTTTACAAAAGAAATTCAACTTAATAAAATTTAACATATATTCCAATCAGATGAAATCAAATGCATGTGTTTGGATTCAAGGACAAGACATCATTGCTTATCAAGTTATAATTGTTCAGTGTCCACCCCTTTATCAAATCTATTTGGTGTGCTAGCATGCGAAATATGATTGGCATAAAGCTTATGTATTTCTACAATATATAAGAATACTTTGCTCTACTCACACTATTTGTCCAAAATCAGAATTTTCACAAATTTACGGGTTTATCGCGACTTTGTATTTTCCCAAGTTTCAAGAGATATGTGCTCTTTGGCATCTTTTAATATTGTGCACATTTGAATCTTTTGATTTTGTGCTCATTGGCATCTTTTGATTTTGTGCTCATTGGCATCTTTTGATCAAAAAGTTTAGTAAGAATAAGATACACCGTTAAACATGACTTTCTATCTGGTTCTATAGCAGGATTTGGGTTAGCAGATCCCAGACCAGTTGGCCTTAGGTGCTAGGTGTCGAGCACCCCTTAGAACTTAATTTCCCAAACCAGAAAGGCCACATCGATATATCTTAAACCCATTTGTACCAGTAGAACATGGCTTTCTATCTGGTTCTATTGCAGGATTTGGGTCAGCCGATCCCAGACCAGTTGATCTTAGGGACTAGGTGTCGAGCACCCCTTAGGACTTACTCTCCCAAACCAGAAAGGCCACAGGCACAAACTTTCAAACTAAATGATAGTGCAACTATTTTATCTCAATCACTTGGTTCTAAAACATAGTGCTTTGCCCATATTTTCATTTCCATCCATCATTCTGACATATAGGCTTTTTGAGCATTATATTCTATATATATCCAGATTCACATAACTTTGAGCATTCAGCATAATTTCATTCATGTTTTGCTGACCTTTCGATTTATTTTAGAGGTGGAAATTGAAGCAAATCTAACTCAGATAGTACAAAGTTTCTTGTAAAATCATCTTTTAGCACACATTTAATTCATTGAATGAAAATTGAAAATTTCATCTTATTGAATTAAATTTGTAAAGTTTCAAGTTTTCAAATCAGTAGAAACAAATATAATCCAATGTTACCTTTTGCCACTTGTTCCTTGAAACAAAAATATATAGCAGTTAAGGATATTACCTGAGAAGTGTGAGTTCTAAACTGATTTGTTTAGAAGTCTTAGTCTTTAAAGTACGGGTCCTGAACTGAGTTGTTCAGAAGCCATTGTCTTTGAAGAACAGGTTTTGAACTGATTTGTCCAAAAGCCATTGACGTTGAAATCCGGGTTCTAAACTGATGTGTTTAGAAACCATTGTCGTTGAATCACGGGTTTTGAACTGATATGTTCAAAAGCCATTGACGTTGAAATCCGGGTTCTAAACTGATGTGTTTAGAAACCATTGTCGTTGAATCACGGGTTTTGAACTGATATGTTCAAAAGCCATTGATATTTGTCTCCCCCTTAATGGTACAAATATTTTTCAAAAAATACGCCGCTTCTCTTCTGTTTTCAGTCATGTGTGTGGTATGTATCTACAATTCAGTACAACACATGAAGAACCTGCAAAACAGATTAAGCAGATTTTGGTACCCAATGGCATTTGGGTCCTAGTGGGTTAGGATATGATCATAGATTTAAAGGCATTATAATAATCGAACAAAATCAGTAATCGAGAGTATCAACGTTACGTTCGACGAGACTGTGACATTGACATCTGGACAATTTAGTTCAGAACTCGTACAGAAATCTGAAGCTTCTACTAAAAATGGAGTAGAACCTGTGACGAAACAGTTTTCTAATTCAGCTTTGAATTATAATAATACTACTGATTTAGATTTACTATTTCATGATGCATTTATGGATTACTGTGCAGATATGGAACCACCAATCACATCTGTGAATGCATCTCAGAATCAGACGAGTGCAAATATCTCCGGTCCAACTGAAGATGTTGATACTAGTACTTCTGTAGAAACTAATGAGATTTCAAGTGAACACGTTCCTGTCTCTGAACCTGAAATTCAACCAGTTGTTCAGGTTTCAGAAAATCATTTATCGGAGACTTCCACATCTGAAGGATTAGAAACAGAAGTCAACATACCGGAAACGACAAATGTATCTTCAGCTGAATCGACAGAGGAGATTTTTGCAGTATTGGATGAAAATAATCCATCAAACACTCGTATGGATATACCAACTCTTCCAAGTAGTCATAAATGGACAAGAGCACATCCTCCGGCTGATATAATTGGTGATCTGAATGATGGAGTGAAAACCCGATCTGCGACTACAAACGAATGTTTGTACGTAAATTTTCTTAGCACGTTAGAACCCAAGAAAGCATCTGAAGCTTTACAAGATCCAGATTGGATCAACGCCATGCAAGAGGAATTAAATGAGTTCAAACGCAACGAAGTGTGGCACTTGGTGAAACGTCCAAAAGACAAAACCATAGTTGGAACCAAATGGGTCTTTAGAAACAAAAAGGACGAAGCGGGGATTATAGTCAGAAATAAAGCAAGACTGGTTGATAAAGGTTACAATCAACAAGAAGGAATAGATTATGATGAAACCTATGCACCAGTAGCAAGGATTGAAGCAATAAGGATCTTTCTTGCATACGCAGCACATAAGAACATGAAGGTATTCCAAATGGACGTCAAATCTGCGTTTCTGAATGGAATACTACATGAGGAAGTGTATGTAAGTCAACCTGAAGGCTTTGTTGATCCCAAATATCCCAACCATGTCTACATTCTAGACAAAGCACTCTACGGCTTAAAGCAAGCACCGAGGGCATGGTATGAGACTCTGACTATTCACCTGCTTAAAAATGGATACACCAAAGGTACAATAGATACAACTCTTTTTCTCAAAAGAGAAGGTAAAGATTTAATGTTAGTACAAATATATGTTGACGACATTATATTTGGATCTACAAATCCAGATATGTGTAAAGATTTTGAAAAGGTGATGAAAAGCCGTTTTCAAATGAGTATGATGGGAGAGTTAAAAAAATTTCTTGGTCTCCAAGTGACACAATCAAATGAAGGCATTTTCATTAATCAATCAAAATATATAAATGATATGCTTAAGAAATTTGAATTAAATTCCTCTTCCACCATGAAAACTCCCATGGCTACCGGTAAGCTTTTGAACGCTGATTCATCTGGTATATCAGTCGATCAAAAGTTATACCGAGGCATGATTGGATCTTTACTGTATCTAACGGCAAGTAGACCGGATATTTTGTTTGCAACATCTTTTTGTGCACGTTTCCAAGCAAACCCGAAGGAATCTCATATTGTGGCTGTAAAGCGAATCCTTAGATATCTCAAAGGCACAAAAAATTTGGGTCTTTGGTATCCTAAGGATTCTGGGTTTGAACTAACTGCTTACACAGATGCAGATCATGCGGGAAATATGATGGACAGGAAAAGCACATCTGGTGCTTGTCAATTCTTGGGAGATAAACTAGTAAGCTGGTCATCAAAGAAGCAAACTTGTGTATCAACATCTACGGCTGAAGCAGAGTATGTGGCCGCCGCTAGTTGCTGTTCGCAAGTAATTTGGATGAAAACTCAGCTAAAGGATTATGGATATATCTTCAACAAGATCCCCATTTATTGTGATTCCAAAAGCGCAATTGCAATAACTGAAAATCCTGTTCAGCATTCCAAAACGAAACACATAGATGTCAGGTACCATTTTATCAAAGACCATGTTGAGAAGGGAACTATAGAAATGCACTTTGTACCAACAGAACTAGAACTTGCTGATCTTTTCACAAAACCTTTAGATGAAAAGAGGTTAAATTTTTTAATCAGCAAACTAGGAATGTTGAATCCTTAAGACATTGAGGGGGAGTTCGTGTTCTTGCTTACTTAAATCTATGATCATATCCTAACCCACTAGGACCCAAATGCCATTGGGTACCAAAATCTGCTTAATCTGTTTTGCAGGTTCTTCATGTGTTGTACTGAATTGTAGATACATACCACACACATGACTGAAAACAGAAGAGAAGCGGCGTATTTTTTGAAAAATATTTGTACCATTAAGGGGGAGACAAATATCAATGGCTTTTGAACATATCAGTTCAAAACCCGTGATTCAACGACAATGGTTTCTAAACACGTCAGTTTAGAACCCGGATTTCAACGTCAATGGCTTTTGAACATATCAGTTCAAAACCCGTGATTCAACGACAATGGTTTCTAAACACATCAGTTTAGAACCCGGATTTCAACGTCAATGGCTTTTGGACAAATCAGTTCAAAACCTGTTCTTCAAAGACAATGGCTTCTGAACAACTCAGTTCAGGACCCGTACTTTAAAGACTAAGACTTCTAAACAAATCAGTTTAGAACTCACACTTCTCAGGTAATATCCTTAACTGCTATATATTTTTGTTTCAAGGAACAAGTGGCAAAAGGTAACATTGGATTATATTTGTTTCTACTGATTTGAAAACTTGAAACTTTACAAATTTAATTCAATAAGATGAAATTTTCAATTTTCATTCAATGAATTAAATGTGTGCTAAAAGATGACTTTACAAGAAACTTTGTACTATCTGAGTTAGATTTGCTTCAATTTTCACTTCTAAAATAAATCGAAAGGTCAGCAAAACATGAATGAAATTATGCTGAATGCTCAAAGTTATGTGAATCTGGATATATATAGAATATAATGCTCAAAAAGCCTATATGTCAGAATGATGGATGGAAATGAAAATATGGGCAAAGCACTATGTTTTAGAACCAAGTGATTGAGATAAAATAGTTGCACTATCATTTAGTTTGAAAGTTTGTGCCTGTGGCCTTTCTGGTTTGGGAGAGTAAGTCCTAAGGGGTGCTCGACACCTAGTCCCTAAGATCAACTGGTCTGGGATCGGCTGACCCAAATCCTGCAATAGAACCAGATAGAAAGCCATGTTCTACTGGTACAAATGGGTTTAAGATATATCGATGTGGCCTTTCTGGTTTGGGAAATTAAGTTCTAAGGGGTGCTCGACACCTAGCACCTAAGGCCAACTGGTCTGGGATCTGCTAACCCAAATCCTGCTATAGAACCAGATAGAAAGTCATGTTTAACGGTGTATCTTATTCTTACTAAACTTTTTGATCAAAAGATGCCAATGAGCACAAAATCAAAAGATGCCAATGAGCACAAAATCAAAAGATTCAAATGTGCACAATATTAAAAGATGCCAAAGAGCACATATCTCTTGAAACTTGGGAAAATACAAAGTCGCGATAAACCCGTAAATTTGTGAAAATTCTGATTTTGGACAAATAGTGTGAGTAGAGCAAAGTATTCTTATATATTGTAGAAATACATAAGCTTTATGCCAATCATATTTCGCATGCTAGCACACCAAATAGATTTGATAAAGGGGTGGACACTGAACAATTATAACTTGATAAGCAATGATGTCTTGTCCTTGAATCCAAACACATGCATTTGATTTCATCTGATTGGAATATATGTTAAATTTTATTAAGTTGAATTTCTTTTGTAAAGCTTTCAAATGATCAAATGTTAGTAGTCATAAAACAAAATTCAATGAATTTGACTTTCCTTGTGAAATGTATTTTTGATCCAATATCAAATACTGAGTTTTATGCATATTTTCAGAGGAAGAAAGCAAGTTGCTCAAGAATTCATATTTTAAGGGGGAGTTAGATTTTTACACAAAGTGATAATTTTAACAGTTTGGACTCATGTTCTATGAGTACCAAATCTTTCTCTGTTTGTGCAAATTTCTCTGAAGAAAAGATAACAGTTTATGCAATTGTTAAGGGGGAGCAATTCGGCATAAATCTGTAAAAGTGTTATCTGTATCTGACAGCTTACAAAGTTTTATCTGATGTGAGAATTTTAGAACAGTTGTTGGACTTTTCAGAAAAAGTTGTAAATTTTCATGCAAATATTTGAAGAATTCGATCTCTGAAGGATTCGAATTCAAAGAATTCGAACACTTAAGGATACGAATTCAATGAATTCGGACCTTTAAGGATTCGAATTCAAAGAATTCGAACACTTAAGGATTCGAATTCAATGAATTCGGACTCTTAAGGATTCGAATTCAATGAATTCGGACTCTTAAGGATTCGAATTCAATGAATTCGGAACCTTTAAGGATTCGAATTCAAAGAATTCGAACACTTAAGGATTCGAATTCAATGAATTCGGACTCTTAAGGATTCGAATTCAATGAATTCGGACCTTTAAGGATTCGAATTCAAAGAGTTCGAACACTTAAGGATTCGAATTCAATGAATTCGGACTCTTAAGGATTCGAATTCAATGAATTCGGACCTTTAAGGATTCGAATTCAAAGAATTCGAACACTTAAGGATTCGAATTCAATGAATTCGGACCCTTAAGGATTCGAATTCAATGAATTCGGACCCTTAAGGATTCGAATTCAATGAGATCAATATCAATTGTTGTACAACTTTATCTGATTCGAACTCTTTTTGAATTTTTTACATATTTGTTTATGTAAATTGTTCAGATGAACAGTGCCATATCTAATGTTTTGGAACATGCATTTTTAACTGATTGCCAAGCGGGGTACTCTAATGTGTGCCAAGTGTACAAATTTTTTTTGAGTATAAATAGGGTTCGAAACCTTATTTCCCACTTTTCACTATTTGGTATTGTTTCAAACACTCTCAAGAGAACACTGTTCATCTTCCACTTTATCGATCCTTCATCTGCTTGATTCATCCTCATCAGGTAAACATTTCTATCGAAATTACTCTTATCAGATTCGAAAATGTAATACGAATCATTCTATACGAATGGTTTGTTTGATTGTAAACATTTACTATGCTAATCTGTAAAATCAAAAAGTTTACTGTTCATCATCGTGCTCATATGAACATGAATTCGAACCATACCTGATTCGAATTCATGAACATTGTTGAATTCGAACATGATTTCGAATCGTTCTTGTTTCGAATTCATGAAACATGTTAAGAAAGAATTCCTTTAGATTCGAATTCACATGTTATAATCTGAATTAGGGCTCAAGTGTTGAATTCGAATGCCTTTAGATTCGAATTCCTTTAGATTCGAATTCACATGTTATAATCTGAATTAGGGCTCAACTGTTGAATTCGAATGCCTTTGGATTCGAATTGGATGAATTCGAACCCTTATGGATTCGAATTGGATGAATTCGAACCCTTGTGGATTCGAATTGAATGAATTCGAACCCTTATGGATTCGAATTGGATGAATTCGAACCCTTATGGATTCGAATTGGATGAATTCAAAACCTTATGGATTCGAATTGGATGAATTCGAACCCTTGTGGATTCGAATTGGATGAATTCGAACCCTTGTGGATTCGAATTGGATGAATTCGAACCCTTGTGGATTCGAATTGATATTCAAAGACAAATCATGAATTCGAATGCACTATGATTCGAATTCTATACTTAGAAAATATTTTTCTTTCAAATTTTTTTCAAAGACTAATTCTGTAAGAACTATTATCAACAGGTAAAATGGTTAATCAAGAAGAACAAAGTCACATTCAAGGCTTTGATGATCATATTCCAAGTCTTCCCGAACCGACACACGATGTACCTTTACCGTCAACACGATCAGTACATCAATCCCAAGCCGGAATTCATCCAGATAATGCTATCATTCATCCGATCAACTATATTGCGATCATTCCCAACAATCATCACATTGATTTTGATCACATCAACATTGATCCAGTGATAAAGGAAGTGCTCAGGAATCATCCGTTAGCATACGCATTAACGAATACTGTCGTTGTGCCTATGCTATATTTACAGCAAGCATGGAAGACAATAACAACAACTATGGAAGATGGAAGACCAATTTTTGTATTCCAAATAGACAACTTCATCACAAAGCTTGATTTCCAAAGACTAAGAATGATTCTGAGGCTACCTGAACCTGATTCACGAGAAGGAAAGACTGAGTTTGATCCTTTTCCATCTGAAGAAGAAACGTTTGAAGGAATACGTGCTATGGGATACACTGGAAACTTAACTCGGGTGAAGGAATTCCATAAGGCGAACCTACCACCGTTATACTATACAATCTTCTCCATTATTAATAGATGCTTATCTGCTAAACATGCCGGAACAGACAGTGCCAGCGTCGGATTTCTGAAGCTATTTCATGCAGTAGTGTATGATCTTCATGTAGATTATGCAGCTATTTTCTGGCATGAACTGAATGAGAAGATAGATCTTCGCCGACAAAACAAGGGAAAGCCTTATGTTCCATATATGAGGTTTCTTCAGATTATCATTCATAGCATGCTTCGTTCTAACAGAGAAATTCCAAGACGAGCAAATCATCCTTCTGTGCCCGAGAAAGCTATGCAGTATCTTCAGTTTCGTAAAACTGAATTTGATTATGAGATGCCGTTACCTGAAGGATTTCTTCGATACGCGGATCAGGACGTTGAGTGCATTATCGAGTATAGAGAGTCTATGGTCCAGCCAGAACCGGAGGGACCTACCCCAGACTCAACCCCTAGGCGAGAGGAGTCGGTGAGTGTTCAGGATGCACGGGCTACTGAACGGGGAGAGTCGAGGGAAAACACCGAGAGGGGAACTGGTGGGGATCATACATCTGTATTTGAAGATACAGGGTCATCGTCCGAGGACACACATACAGATGATCTTGTACAACACGATTCTGAGGGAGAAATTCCTAAACACATTGGGGATCCTCCTTTAGTTGAGTACTCTAGTGATAGTACAGAGTCTGATAATGGGTCTGATTCAGCGGAGGAACATCGTGATGGTGATGAAGATGACAACGATGATAATGATGATGATCAAGGGAATGCTGGAAATGTTGGGGCTGATGCTACTACTGAAGAAAACTGGTTTGGTAACGTTTCTGATATCTTTGAATTTCCACAATTGAATATGTCAGATAATATTAATGTGGAAAGCTTAAACTTTGATGACATGCCTTTAATGTCGACTCAAGTTAGTGAAGGAACGGAAGGCATAAGGAGACCCGAGGGAGTATCAGTTGAAAATATATGTGAGACTGTGAGAGAAACTGAAGAAAAGAATATGGAGAGTGTGAAAGATATCCAAACTGTCTATTCCAGAAGGGCAGCCACATCCACCACCAGATCTCATTTGTTGGGATCAGGTGTTGAACAAGTCGTTACTCGCCCAGTAACGCAATTGCACACCTCTGCCAGCTATTCAGCTTCTTCTTCACAAGAAACTGTCTCATTTTCTCACGGGGTTTTAGCACAAACACTATCTGGATCTCGTTCGGAGATTCCGGATATTGAAACAGAGCGACTTCCTCCCCAGTCCTCGACCTTCTTTCCTGCACAAAGTTCGAGTCTAGTGCCTGTTCCTAATATATTTGATTCTTTGAATAGGACACTTTCAGGAACATCTGATGCGCGTCTTCGTGACTCATCCGGAACACTCAGAGTAGATTCTTTTACAGGACTACAAGGACAGAGTGGAAATCCTACCAGTGCTAACACTATGCCAACACTGAGTGTAGGTCACACAGTTGCAACAACTGTTGTGTCAACGGCAAACCTAAGTGGTGCCGGTGTTACTTTACCCGTCTTTGTGACAAGGGAAAACTTCGATGGCGCCCTAAAGGACATTGAAACTATGTTCATCCGGGAGTTACAAGGTGTGAAGAATCAGTTGAAGGGAAAAGAACCGATGACTTATGAGCCAGCTGTACGTCCACGTCCAGAAATCTATCTGGCTCCGCCTCGAGTACCTCAGTCTTCTCCTATGCAACAACCACCAGTGGATCAAAGTGTTGATGAATTAAGGGATTTATTCTATGCCAAACTGATGTCTATGAGTCCTGAAGATCAGCAAAGTAAAACCTTGTTATCTCTACTTCAGAATTTCCAATCTACTCCAAATCCACTTCCACCTACACCTTCAGTTACACCCACACAGTTTCAAGCATTATCCAAAGAGTTATCTACTTTCAAGTCTGAAGTTGTGAAATCTTTAAGTGATATGAAGCAGTCAATTGTTGAGTTGAAAGCATTAATGGAACAGTCGTGTAAGACTCAAGCTCAGAGTACTAAAAGAAGACATGATCAGGATCCCGATGATCATGATCATGAGGGGGAGATGAGTAAGAAGAGAAGAGCTGAGTCAGAAAGCTCTCAAGGTCAGAAAAAGAATCCGACTGTTGCTGAAATATCTAAGATGTTTGAATCAGGTGCTATGGGTGATCAAAGCGGAAAACAGATCGTATTATATGTTGATCCGAATATAGAACCAACGGTTGAAAAGCCTGAGGTAAATGAGAAGGAGATAAGAGAAGTGGTTGATCGATTCGTGCAATCTGTGGAGTTGATTGAAATTAGTTCTGATGATGAAGAAACTGATGAAAGTGCAAGAGCTTATGATCGGTATTGGAAAGTTAAGGAGGAAGAAGAACAACTTTTGGTATTTACTTATGAACCAGAAGATCAAGGTGTTGGATTTAATGAAGAAGAGGTTGATATTTTGTCAGAGATATATGGGCCACAAACTCCTGAAGAAATAATCTTTAGCCCTGTACACTCACCCGAACATATCTCAACCACTTTGATGTCAGAACAACCTTCTGTTACACCTATAACCATCAACCTTAACCAATCTACTTCAACTCAAACCACTATACCTGTATCTGAACCACATCATTCTCATGATCCATTATCTAAAGAGCCAAAATCCGAAGAGACTGATCCTCAATCCACTACATCTTCAATACCTCCTATCATTCATAGTCATGATGAAGCTGGTCCTTCTAATCCTGCTGATCAACCTGGTCCTTCATCCTCACGGAGCAGAAAATTGACTGAACTTGAACAACGACAAAGAACTTTGTATTTGAGAACACCTTTCCTAGAAGTAGAAGAAAGAAGACTGTTTGTGCACAGAATCAGAACTTTGAATCCCTACGATGTGTTGGGTATTACAGATCAAACAGCCGAATACAAGTTCGAATATATGTACTTTCTAAGGGACAAGTGTCAAAAGAAAAGAGAGGTGAGGAGCAAGAAGTTGATTGTGTCTATAAAGGAGGTAACAGCTAGACTTTATTACAAGTTGTGGTATCCAGAGTTTCTTGTTCAAAGGCAAGATTGCAGAGATTATAGATTTACTGAAGCTGATTTCTGTCATTTAACCATGGAAGATTTTGAGTTCTTGTATCATCATTTCAGAGATCTTCAGATCAGAAGGGAAAACGTAACTCTTGCTTTGAATGCCATTAAGAGATTTCTGAGAAGACACGTTTTATTCACACAGTGTCATGATTTGCAGATGGGTGTGGAAAGCTATCAACCAAGAATAAATCTGTTAAGACCAAATCAAGAATTGACTGGATTGATGAGGATGCCTTTATATTGTGTGATTGGAGAACCAGAGTTTGGTGTTGTGTTCAGTAATGGTGCAAACAAGAAAAATAGTTATACATTCCACAATCCCATCATAAAATGATGAAAAGGGTTAATAGTTAGGTGTTAGATTGTTAGAGTATAAATAAAATGAGTAAGTAAATATATATGTATATTCCACAATTTCATCACAAGAATGATGAAACGGGTTCAAGAGTTAGCTTTTAGATATAGTAAAATGCATAATCATATAGTATATATACATATTCCACAATTTCATCACAAGAATGATGAAACGGGTTCAAGAGATAGCATATAGCTATAATATGATATAGTTGTTAGCAGTCCAGAATTAGTAGTCACTTTCGGTAAATTTTTGGATGACTTCCAGAGATCGTTAGGTTCTGATATTTTACGGCTAAGTACTTCCATGTGTTAGGAAAGTTTTGCCATAATTCCATGATTTTTAGAGTAATATAAGTGCATGAATTAAACATGACGTAAACAATGACAGAAAATGTTGCTGATGCGCACTGTTTTTGTGTAAACTGTTTGAAGGTAGAAAACTTAAAGTTTTTCAAAGATTCCGGTTGGGTTTGATTCTTAACTCATAAAAGAAAATTCCAGAAGAAAAATCACCCCATTTGGAGCATTTTTGAGAGAGATATGGCCATGTAAAGTCAGTGGAAAAATCTGACAGATTGTTGTTGGAAATAGCTTCTTTATATAAATGCTCTTTTTCTATTGGCTCTTTAAATATATTGTTCTTTTTGCTTAGCCACGATTTTTGACACATAAAGTTAATATTTTCAGCTGAAAAACATTACTTTTTGTTTACACAACCTACATGCAATGGGTTTAGACAAATCATCTAACCAAGACATTTTCAAAACTTGTTGTTTTTGAGATTTTGTGAAACTATTCAAGTATGACTTTCTTGGGTCACTAATATGGGTTTGATGATGGATTCATCACACTTTTAATGACATGCAAAGTGTCATGATGATGAATCTACAAACATTAGGAGGCCAAGGAATTGTCTTAGCAAGAACAAAGTGAAAAGACTAGAGTTTTATGAAGATAAACTTGAAATATGAAAGATGCTTGTATGTAGATGATTAAATGATGTTAGGAGCAGATTTTTACCTTGGGTTTTGGTGTTCTTGAGGGCTGGACTTTGAAGCCTTGAAGGAGAGAAAATAGAGAGAAATGAGATTGTTCTTGGAGAGGGATTTGAGAGAGAATGAATGAAGAGTAAAAGTGGATGAATAGAGGGGGTATTTATGGAGTGAGAGAGGGGAGGGGCCGGTTTTGGGAGTGGTAAAAGGGGAGGGTGAAGTGTGGTTTTAGGTAAAATGATTGTGTTTAAAGTAGTATTTTAATTTAATTTTTCTTTCTTTTAATTAGTTGAATTATTGAACAATTAAACTTAATTGGTAATAATAATAAAACTAGTTGAATTTGCTAGTATTTATTTTTGGTAGGTTGTATATATATAAACATGTATATATATATAAGTGTATGAATATTTTTAGTAGGCATTTTATGAGGTGTATGGATAATTTCTGAATTTGAGGGATTTTAGACGCAAATTTCTAATTTTTCCCTACTGTGTCGGGTTTACTGCTAAAACTAGACAGTGTGACATAAAATAACTGTATCTGATATGTTTAGTGCAGTTCTAACCTGAACGCAATTTTGACGGTTGTCACAGTCTCCACCGGTTAAAAGAAGTTCGTCCCGAAATTCAAGAACTTTCGTCCGTAACCGGTTGTTTAGCAAATAAGTGAGGATACTTATGTTTCATGTAATCCTCTCGTTCCCATGTGTACTCAGGCCCACGCCTTGTGTTCCAGTTAACTTTCACTATTGGAATCTTGCTTCGCCTAAGACGCTTGACCTCTCGGTCAAGTATTTCGATTGGCTTTTCTATGATGTGTAGTTTATCATTGATTTGGACTTCTTCCAACGACACGGTTATTTCCTCGTTGACTAGGCATTTCTTTAGATTGGATACGTGAAAGGTGTTGTGAATAACACTTAGTTCTGTTGGCAATTCCAGCCTGTATGCTACTGGTCCGATTCTTTCGGTGATTTTGAATGGTCCAATGTATCGAGTGCTCAACTTTCCTCGTTTTCCAAATCGGACGGTTGCCTTCCAAGGGGATACTTTTAGAAAAACTCTATCTCCAATTCGAAACTCTAACGGTTTCCTACGGTTGTCAGCATAGCTCTTTTGACGATCTTGAGCTGCTTTAAGTCTATCCCTGATGATTGCGATTTTGTCGGTGGTTTCTTGTACGATGTCTGGGCTAGACAATTGTCTATCTCCAATCTCCAACCAACAAAGAGGTGATCGACACTTGTGTCCATACAGTGCCTCATATGGCGCACACTTGATACTGGTGTGATAGCTATTGTTGTAGGAAAACTCAACTAACGGTAAGTGGTTATCCCAACTTCCTCCGAAGTCTAACACGCATGCTCGAAGCATGTCTTCCAACGTTTGAATGGTTCGCTCGCTTTGGCCGTCTGTTTGGGGATGATAGGCGGTACTTAAATTCAATTGCGTCCCCAATGCTCTTTGAAGTGACTGCCAAAATCGAGATGTGAAACGGCTATCTCTATCTAATATGATGGAAATCGGGACTCCATGTCGCATAACAATTTCCTTGATGTAGATCCGAGCCAACTTTTCCATCTTGTAGTTTTCTCGAATCGGTAGGAAATGTGCAGATTTCGTGAACTGATCGACTATAACCCAAATCGAGTCGTGCCCTCGGGCAGTTCTCGGCAGTTTGGTTATAAAATCCATGGTTATTTGTTCCCATTTCCACTGGGGAATCTCTGGTTGTTGAAGTAAACCAGATGGTTTATGATATACAGCTTTGACTTTTGAGCAAGTTACACATTTTCTTACGTATAAAGCAATATCCTTCTTCATCCCTGGCCACCAATAATATTCCCTTAAATTCTTATACATCTTATCCGCACCAGGATGAATTGAATATCGTGACTTGTGGGCTTCGTTCAGGATTATCTCCCGTATGTCGTTTTCTTTTGGAATCCAAACTCTGTTCTTGAAATAACGTACTCCATCAACCTTGGTTTCGAATCTGTTTTCCATACCGTGAAGAGTTTCGTCCTTCAAGTTTTCCGTTTTCATTGTTGCGGTCTGAGCTTCAAGAATTCGAGTCTTTAAGCTTGTTTGTACCAGTGCTCCCATTGCTCGTGCACGCGAAGGTTTTGCCCTTTCCTTCATACTCAAGGCATCAGCCACTACATTAGCCTTACCTGGATGATAACGAATATCACAATCGTAATCACTGAGTAGTTCTACCCATCTTCTTTGTCTCATGTTTAGCATTTTCTGGTCTAGAATATGCTGAAGACTTTTATGATCGGTGAAGATGGTACACTTAGTGCCGTACAAATAATGTCTCCAAATCTTTAAAGCAAATACTACAGCTCTGAGCTCTAAATCGTGTGTGGTATAGTTCTTCTCATGAACTTTCAGTTGTCGCGAAGCGTATGCTATCACCTTGTCTCTTTGCATCAACACACAACCTAATGCTTGATGCGACGCGTCACAATATACCACAAAATTGTCTGTTCCTTCCGGTAATGCTAGAATTGGTGCATTGCATAACTTTTTCTTCAATAACTGAAACGCCTCTTCTTGTGGTTCTCCCCAAATGAATTTACTATCCTTTTGGGTCAGTGTTGTGAGAGGTTTAGCAATTTTTGAGAAGTTCTCAATAAATCGTCTATAATAGCCTGCCAAACCCAGAAATTGACGAATTTCTGTTGGGGTCTTTGGAGCCTCCCATTTCTTAACAGCTTCCACCTTAGCTGGATCTACGTGAATTCTTTTTTCTCCAATCACGTGACCAAGGAAGTGTACTTCTCTAATCCAAAATTCGCACTTAGAGAATTTGGCGTACAGTTTCTGTTCCTTAAGAAGTTCTAGAATTACTCTTAAATGCTGCTCGTGATTCTCCTTACTTCGAGAGTAAATCAGAATGTCATCTATAAACACGATCACAAACTTGTCAAGGTATGGTCTGCATACCCTGTTCATCAAATCCATGAATATCGCTGGTGCATTGGTTAAACCGAAAGGCATAACCAAAAACTCGTAGTGTCCATAACGTGTCCTAAAGGCTGTCTTAGGAATTTCCTCCTCGCGAACTCTTAATTGATGATAACCTGATCGAAGATCAATCTTAGAAAAATACGTTGCACCTTGCAACTGGTCGAATAAATCGTCTATTCGAGGTAGAGGATATCGGTTCTTGATCGTCAACTTGTTCAATACCCTATAATCGATGCACATCCGCAGCGATCCATCCTTTTTCTTGACGAACAGGACTGGAGCTCCCCAGGGTGAAGAACTTGGCCAAATAAAGTCCTTGTCCAACAGTTCCTGGAGTTGGCCTGACAACTCTTGCATTTCGGCAGGTGCTAAGCGATAATGTGCCTTGGCTACAGGTGCTGCTCCGGGTATAAGGTCAATTTGGAATTCAACTTGTCTAAACGGGGGTAGTCCAGGCAAATCGTCGGGGAACACTTCCGGGTGATCCTTTACCACGGGAATGTCTTGGATTCGCCTTTCCTCGGACTTCTTCTCAACTATGAGTGCCAAAAATGCAACAAATTTCTTCCTCAAATACTTATGAACCTTAATACTTGACACCACCTCTAAGATCCTTCCAGCTTTGTCTCCTTGTATTACTAGGGTTTCTCCGTCTTGCAAATATATTCTAACCGACTTATCAAAACAGCAAATCTCCGCTCGATTCATAGATAACCAATCCATGCCTATAACTATGTCAAAACTCCCTAATTCGATAGGAATAAGATCAACGCTAAACAACTTATCAGCTAGATTCAAATTACAATCTAAAATTACATCCTTAGCCTCAAATTTGTGACCATTAGCAACCTCAATAATGTAAGCATCCGACATTCTCCTAGATTCCAAGTTAATTAGTGGTCTAAACTCCCATGAAATAAAACTTCTATCCGCTCCAGTGTCAAATAATACTGATGCATAGTGGTTGTTTATGAGAAACGTACCTGTCACCACATTAGGGTCGTGACGTGCTTCGTCAGCTCCAATGACAAATGCCCGTCCTCGAGCCTGACCTCTTTGATTTCCCTGATTGACTTGTCTCGCCTGATTCCCCTTGTGGTTATTGTTCGGTTTCCTTCCAAACTTCGGGCATGTATTCCGGTAGTGATCCGGACTTCCACACTCAAAACATGCCCTTCTACCTTCATTGGGTCCCTTTTCACTTTTACAGAACCTAGTGAAGTGACCTGGTCGTTTACAATTGTCACAAATGACGCAGGCTCCCCCATGATGATAGTTGCACTTGTTGCATTTAGGGAGTGAACCCTTGTATTGCCCTGGGTCCTGTGTGCTTACTCCGAAGTTTCTTGCCACGCTCCTATCCTTGATTGCACTGCCAAAAGATTTATTTCCCGACTGATACTCTGGCTTCCTTATATGGCTAGCACTACCCGATGACAGAGTTCCTGCTCTCACAGCATGGTTCGTTAAGGTAGTTGACATGGCTACAACTTCTTGGATGGTGGTCAGCTTTGCCGAGGTAACCATTCCTCGGATTCCTGGTGCTAGTCCCCATAAGTATCGGTCAATTATGTTACTCTCGAGAGTGACCATGTGAGGTACCAGTTTTGCAAGTTCGTGAAAATGAGCTGTGTATCGATCTATGTCAGCTCCGATCATAGTATGGTTCCAAAATTCAACCTCTGGTTTCTGGATTTCACTCTTAGGGCAGTACTCCTCAATGAGAAACTCTTTGAATTCCTCCCATGTGAGTTTGTAGGCATCTTCCCTTCCACGGGTTTGAACCTGGATGTTCCACCAAGTTAGTGCCCTGCCTTGGAGTTGACATGTAGCATATTCCACCTTGCGGTCCTCCGAACATTTGCTAATATGGAGCACCGACTCCATGCTATCAATCCATGAAAGCAATCCTACGACACCTTCCTTTCCGTATAACTCTTTGGGCTTACAAGACATGAAGGACTTGTAGTTACATCCGGTACTATTACTACCCGGATCTCCTCCATTACCTCCTTGATTCCTTGGAATCGCATTGATGCCGGCGGTTACTTGTGAGACGATGTTAGGTATGGCTTCTTGGATGCGTTGTGCGATGATTTGTGCTATGTCGGGCGTTTGGTTTTCGGGGGTATCTTCCGTGTGGCTTGTAGACCTTCTTGGAGGCATGATTCTAAGACACATTGTCAGAAATTGTTTTGGGTTAAAGTTTGTACAAATGTTTGAACTCAAATTTTTCCAAGGTTTAAGATTAACAATTTTTCATTCGAATATTTGAGCAATAAAGTAAAGTATAGAGTAATTAGACAGATTGACTAAAAATTTCCCAAAAGGGTTTCCATTAAATGCCGAGCGTTTACAAAATTTCCGGTGTTTATTGTACACCGGTATCATATTGTTGAAACGGAAATACAATGCGAATTAAAATGACAAGAAATAAAAGATGATTTTTCCAAAAGATCCTTCCACACGTTCCGATCCATTCACACTACCCCAAGTATGCCCCGAGCACAAGCAAGAACATCGACAGCATCAACCCCATTACTACTACCAAGCTCGCCGCTTGAGATCTTGAGGCCATTTCCCTAGCCATTTTTGCGCCGTATCTAGCTTGACTTGATACAACAGCCAATTGATGTGTAAGCTCTACAATTTCTGTTAGGACTTGGGCTTGATGAGTTACTCTAACTTGACATCCGTGTAATTTGGTTGTCATGGCTCTAATGTGTTGATCCTTTGCCATCGCTAGTTCGGTCATGCGCCCTATTGGCACGCCGGGAACTACTCTCGATGGTTCCGGTGCTTCCGGACGAGGAGTTGTTAGCGTGACTCTTCTCGGGATTGGCACACTCTTCCTTGCCGTTTGCCGAGTGCGAAGCTGACGGGTGTCGAATCCGACAAATAATAATAAGTGTATATGATTAGCCTATTATCTCTTAAACACAATAAATTGCGATAATGATAAGTAGGGTCATTTCCTCAGGGACTCGTTGTTAATTGTAAAACCAAAACATATTCATATAAGATACCAAATGGGGGGGGGGTTTAAGCTGTTGATTAATGCTAGACACGAAATTGAAATAAGATGTGGTAATAATGAGAAAGGTCCTAGTGATGAGTATAACCAATTCTTTGTTGAAATCTTATATCATTGATTTGAATAAAAGTACATTTGTTACCAATAATTTCAGATTGGTCGTAAGTGTTTGACAAGCGTCACACACTCCGTTTGTCTTAAGAATAAACTAACATGAGAAGCTCGATGTAGTTCCTAATTGACTAAGGTTAGTTTGGTTACGAACTCAAATTTATCTTGTCAATTGCAATATGATCAAACAAACACCAATCCTAACTAATGATCGGAAGCCCAATCATTAAAGTTAGATTATACAACCCCATAATACAAATCAATTGACTAACACAATTGGTGTACTATCTTGCTACTAAAATGAGATTAAGAACGATTACGTATTCCAAATCTCAACTAGCTATTCAAGATTAGATGTAAGATTTAAGTGATCATTCTTAAATTAAAAACCTAACAAATGAAGAACATGCTTTTAGAAAAGGCTTGCATAAATGAAATTAGATAGATAACAAAGGTATATCAAACCTCAACAATATTCATACAAAGAAGTAGTTGCAATCTCATCACTAGGGCAGAAAGTCTTAGCTACTCATAACTAATGTAAACTTGATTAATATAAACTTGAAAATAGATTACCAAAATGAAAGATACAAGGCTGGAAGAAATTGCTCTGCTCCAAAAACTCTATTTCCCAGTGAGAAATTCTCTATCTGCCCTAGAACTTCCTTAGAGAGATTATATAGGAGGACATGAGAAATTATCTAAAACTACAACTAATATCTAATGAATGGCCCAAGAATCATCATTAGAAGGGGAAAGCATGCCTCAATTGCAGGGATAATCAGCCCCCAAAGCAGTGTAAGTCGGCCTCAATTTGCAGGGATAAAAGCCCTGCAGCTATTTAAATCTGTCTTTCATTCTGCGTTCACACAGGTGCTCGGCGCCGATTGCTCCGCGCCGATGCATCGGCGCCGAAGCATCGGCGCCGGCTTCTGTTCGTTTTGCAATGTTTTGCCGTTTTTCGCTCGTTTCTCTGTTTCGGGATCCCGCTTTTCGACGTATGCATCCTTTTCTCCTAAAAACACCTATAAAACATATTTATACAAATAAACGCAATTACAAGTAATAAAATAACAAACTTAACGAAATGGGGTTCTTTGAGTATCAATTCTTCCAAAATGATGGGGAAAATGATGCATAAATATGTATGAAATTGGCACTTATCAAATACCCCCACACTTAGATCATTGTCCGTCCCGGCAATGACTTAAGTTAGCACGTCGTGATAAAAACGAATCAAACGAGAATGTCAATACGTATAGCATATCATGAGATTTGAGATTTGCAATTAAGCATCAAAAATTTAGCACACACAACCAAGTAGACACAAGCTAATCACGAGAACTCTCACGAATGGGATAATCAAGATAAAACTCAATTCACTCCTCGGGGTTAAATGTGTATCGCTCAAACCGTCACTACGCTAGTAGGCACCTACCATAAGCTTGATAAACCTCTCACTCTCCACTACTTTGATAACATACATGCATATAAATCAAAGGGCTTTTTACGGGTTATAATGTAAAATAAGGCTTTGGGTAAGGTAGGGATTTATTTGGGGAAAAGTGGTTAAGGACCGTACACCAAATGGGAAACCCGGTTATTCAAGCATGAAACTTTCTTTCCGCAAAGGGCATTTCATATTTATCTTTGAAGCACATTTCCCTTTGGATGATAGAGAATAAAGATGAAACTTTTATAAACAACCATATCATCGTTTCCGTCGCCGTTATATTTTTATTTTTTATTTTTTTATATGTCTTTTTGATTTTTCTCTTTCTTTTTCTTTTTCTTTCCCAACATATAAGTACTACTTCCGAGCACATAGGGATACCGAAAATACTCCATTGGTGATTGGTCGGGTGGGTCGTGTTTGGATTGGTTCATGATGTAGGTGACAACAAAAATAGGCTAAGGCTCAAAGTGGCGTACAAAAAGGTAGTAATAACATATAGGGTAGGCTTAAGGCTTAATTGGCTAAAAATAAAAATTGAGAAATGATGGCCTTTATCATATTTATTAGCATGTAATATCCTGTAATCTTAAGGAGAGACAAATCAAGTTCTAGAGGTGCGTAACTAGGTATGACGTAATCACACAAGAAATGAATTAGCATAAGATGTTTAGTCTAATAGGCTCGAGTCTCACGGGGTTGAGATAGTTCAAGAGATTAGCAATAGTCTACTTTTGACCGGTATACACCACTAATTGACTCTAAGTGCTATCAATCAAACTCAATCATGCTATACATGCATCAAAACTCATCATCATCAATCATTTAAGCTCATTAAAACATGCTAACACATTTCCAAAACAGACAACAATCTACATTTAAGCAAAAAATGTTTGGAAAAAATTACGAAAAAATTACCCCTAAAAATCATTTTTAACCCAAAACAGGCCCAAATCATGCGAATGACATTAAAAAGGTTGAAACTATCCTACCCCCACACTTTGATCCAACATTGTCCTCAATGTGTGTGTATATAAAGCAAAGGACATTCAAAACAGTTAATAATTGAGGGAAATAGTAAACTCCCCTTATGGATCGTTGGAGTTTGGATGTATCAAGGCTTTTCTGAGCTCATTGTCATTCATTTCTTCTTCTTCTTTGCTGCCTTGCGGGTCTTGGGTTAGATGGACCTGCATCATCAGGTGTCGGGAATGCGTCATCCGGCACCGGCTGTCCCCTAATCAACAAAGATAGGTTGTAAAACCCTCGATTCATATTGGCCTCAAGCATGTTTATGCGAGCAAGTATCCGAGGGTCCTCGGGCTCCTCTTCCGTATCCTCAGCTGGGTCGTACTCCACGTCAGCACCCTCTTCGTCAGACATCAAAACTTCCTCCTATTCTTCGCCACCCCCTTGTCCGTCTAACCTATTAACGGACCTGATGTGCGCACGATATGTCGCTCGATCAAATGGTGGTGGTGGGGGAATTGTTGGTCCAATCCTCACTCCCGCGTCCCTGCATAGCTTAGTTATTAAGCTTGGGAAAGGAAGTATACCTGTAGCCCGCTCGGCCGCGGTGTCCATCATATGGAGGATGATGATATGCCCGACATCTAGGAGCATGCCATTTTGGAGGCAATATAGGATGCACGCTACATACCAATCGACTGTTGAATAGTGCGTTGAAGGTGCTAGACGGCACTTGGCAAATCTCAACCACATGGCAATTTCTGGCCGAAGTTCCGTCTTCTTTATCATGTCCCGCTTAGGGGCCCAATGGTTACGACCACTTCGCCTTAAATTTGCTGCTATGATTGGACTGTACTGCTCATTTTGAGCAACATTTGGGATTGGTGGAATACCATATGTACGGTCAAGATTTGCGCGTCGAGGCACATTGTAATGACGACATATATCGTCCATTGAAATTTGTACTCTTACGCCTCTTACGACGACTGTGGACCACTCGCCAAATGCGGGTGGTACCATTGCGGCATAGAATTCTTTAACCAAATCGGGATCATATGGCTCAGGTCCGATGATGAAATGTTCCCATCCTTGAAAATTTGTAATATCGCGTAATCGTTGGTTGTTCATTTCATCAATATTCATCCCTTGTTCGGGATGGATATTCCTGTTTCTGTTTTTCACGATCCGTTGTTCATAATCCTGGTTTGGTGCCCTTGACAATTGACGTCTTTGTGCCGTTTTTAATTGATAATATTTTGTCCACCTCCCTGGAAGATCAGGTCGAGTATGTACCATGATTCTGCAAAAATTTAAATGAGTTAATTAGTTATGAATGATTAAGACAAACTACCCCAAAACATAGTCAAAGACTAGATTTGTGGTTTAACTCATGTTCATATCAAAGGATAAGAATCATACTACAAACTTTTTTTTTTAAGACAACCTTTTAGATACACAAGAAATCAGTGACTTAATCATTAAGCACTGTCATTAAGCACTTCTAAAAGTATACAAATTTTAGCATACCAACAACAAGACGTTACCAACAATTTCAACCCTTAGGGAGTTTTATGCTCTCTACAATACACAAATATAGAAAGTGCATAACAAAATTTTTGATAAAACTCTCTAACACTTTCTTCACATTCAAACCCTAAGTGGAAGAACACTATCACATTGTTGGCCAATCTCTATATGGTAAACAAAATCACTAAGAACACACAAAAATTGAAGAACAAACCCTAATATGCATACCTTGGATTTCTCAAGAATAAACCATCAAAATGTGAAATTGGAACAAGAAATCATACCTTTGATGGATGAAATACACGTTAGTAGGAAGAGATTTGGAGAAATTTGACCCAAAAATTCGAATTTGGGGTAATCTTGTGGTTCGGCGCCGAGAGAGAGAGATATAGGGTTTGAGTGTAATGAAGTTAAAATGAGGAAAAAGGGTATTTAAAAACGGTCAGGTGATCGGCGCCGATTGATCGGCGCCGAAGCATCGGCGCCAGCCTCTGTTTGTTTCGAGCATGTGTTCCGCGCCGATTGCTCCGCGCCGATTGATCGGCGCCGAAGCATCGGCGCCAACCTCTGTTCGTTTGTTCCTTTTTCGTCTAACTTTCTTCGTTTTTCGCCGAATCTCTCCGAAATACATCTCTAAATTCCCAATTATATCCAAAACACGCAAAAATAAAAAAAAATAAAAAACGAACCTACCATGGGTTGCCTCCCATGTAGCGCCTTTCTTTACCGTCTTTGGCTAGACCCAATTCTGTTCATTCATTGTAGCTTGGTGTGTCCAAAGCTACCCTCTCTAGATCCTCCGACCCAAAACCTTCATAGAAAGGCTTTAACCTGTGACCGTTCACCTTAAACACTTGACCGGTAGATAAGCTTTGAATTTCTACTGCACCATGGTCAAACACATTAGTAACAACAAAAGGTCCCAACCATCTGGACCTTAGCTTACCCGGAAATAATTTCAAACGAGAATGGTAAAGAAGCACTTTCTGACCTTTTGTGAAGTTCTTACGAGAAATTCGGTTGTCATGGAATGCTTTTGTTTTCTCTTTATAGATACGGGCATTCTCATAAGCATCATTCCGGATCTCTTCTAACTCTTGAATCTGTAACTTTCTATACCGTCCCGCTTCATCCAAATCCATATTGCATTCTTTCACGGCCCAGAATGCTTTATGTTCAAACTCTACCGGTAGATGACACGGTTTACCAAAAACTAGACGGAAAGGAGACATACCTATAGGCGTTTTAAACGCCGTCCGATAGGCCCAAAGAGCGTCGTTTAGTCTCAGGCTCCAATCCTTACGATTGGGATGCACCGTCTTCTCTAGGATAGCCTTTATCTCGCGGTTAGACACTTCGGCTTGGCCATTGGATTGCGGATGGTAAGCGGTGGATATCCGATGTATGACTCCATGTTTCTTCATCAAAGCGTCCATAACCTTGTTGCAAAAGTGGGTTCCTCTATCGCTTATGATGGCTTTTGGCGTCCCAAACTTAGAAAAAATATTAGATTTTAGAAAATCTATAACCGTACGTGCATCATCAGCTCGGGTGGCCTTAGCCTCAACCCATTTCGACACATAGTCGACAGCAAGGAGGATATACAAATAACCACATGAAGCGGGAAACGGTCCCATAAAATCTATGCCCCATACGTCAAATATTTCACAAAATAGTACGGGAAACTGGGGCATCTGATTTCGGGAACTAATGTTTCCCGTCATTTGACAACGTGGACAACTCTTACAAAAAGTATAAGCATCACGCATCAGTGTCGGCCAAAACAATCCACACTCAAGTACTTTCCTAAACGTCCTCTTGTGACCAAAGTGACCCCCACAACCGTATGAATGACAAAATTGCATAACAGATTGATACTCTTGTTGGGGTACACATCGTCTAATGACTTGGTCGGGACAGTGCTTCCACAAGTAAGGTTCATCCCAAATATAAAAATGAGATTCCCTCTTAATCTTATCTTTCTCAAATCTAGTCAATTCACCTGGGAATGTCTTGGTAACCAAATAATTGACAATATCTGCGTACCAGGGAGAGTCTTGGGCAATAAAAAATAGGTGCTCATCTAGAAAGTCATCATTGAGGGGTGATTGCTCGCCATTGAAAGAGAGTCGGCTAAGATGATCCGCCACCAAATTTTCTGCTCCACTCTTGTCTCGGATCTCTAGGTTGAACTCTTGAAGTAATAAGATCCACCGAATTAGCCGTGGCTTCGCATCCTTCTTCTTCAATAGGTACTTTAACGCTGCATGATCAGAATAAATAATAACTTTAGTACCAAGCAAATAAGAACGAAACTTATCTAAAGCAAAAACAATAGCTAAAAGCTCCTTTTCGGTGGTGGAATAGTTGCTTTGAGCACTGTCTAGCGTCTTGGAAGCATAGTAGATAACATGTGACGCCCTTCCAATTTTCTGCCCAAGTACCGCACCCACGGCATGGTTGCTCGCATCGCACATGATCTCGAATGGAAGCGTCCAATCCGGAGGTTGGATGATAGGGGCTGAAGTCAACATGTCTTTCAATCGGTCAAAAGCCTCCTTACACTCTTCATTAAAATGGAACTCAACCTCTTTCTGTAGCAACTTGCACATCGGTCGAGTGATCTTGGAGAAGTCCTTTATAAATCTTCGGTAAAAACCTGCATGTCCAAGAAAAGAACGAACTTCCCGCACACTCGTGGGGTAAGGTAAAGACTTAATAACATCAATCTTTGCTTTATCTACCTCTATACCTTTTCCCGAGACTATATGTCCTAACACCAATCCTTGACTAACCATGAAATGACATTTTTCATAATTAAGCACCAAGTTAGTCTTTAAACATCTTTTAAGAATTTTGGTGAGATTAGATAAACATGACTCGAATGAATCCCCATAAACCGTAAAATCATCCATGAAAACCTCTATGCAATTCTCCACATAATCTAAAAAAATACTAACCATACACCTTTGGAAGGTGGCGGGAGCGTTGCATAGTCCAAACGGCATCCTTCGATATGCAAATGTGCCAAAAGGGCAAGTGAACGTCGTCTTCTCTTGATCTTCCAATGCGACGGGGATCTGATGAAAACCGGAGTATCCATCCAAACAACAATAGTGAGTTTTACCGGCTAAGCGTTCAAGCATTTGATCAATAAAAGGAAGGGGAAAGTGATCTTTCCTAGTAGAAGCATTTAACTTGCGATAATCAATACATACCCGCCACCCGTTTTGGACTCGGGTGGGTACCAACTCACCTTCCGAATTTTCGATCACAGTAATGCCGGTCTTTTTCGGTACTACCTGGATAGGACTTACCCACTTACTATCAGAGATGGGATAGATCATACCGGCATCACACAGCTTCAGAATTTCCTTCTTTACGACCTCCATCATCGGAGGGTTCAATCTACGTTGCGCCTCTCTAAAGGGTTTGTACTCATCTTCAAGTAGTATCTTGTGTTGGCACAAAGAGGGGCTAAGACCCTTGATATCCGCAATGGTCCATCCCATGGCGCCTTTATGCTCCTTTAAAACATCAACTAACTCGCCTTCTTCCCTAGGTGAAAGGTTTGCGGAAATGATCACCGGAAGTGTATCCTTTTCACCTAGGTAAGCATACTTCAAATGATCCGGCAACGGCTTAAGCTCCAATTCGGGCGCCTGTTCAATAGAAGGCAAAGGTTTCGTGTTAGATAAAGGTAACACAATTTTTGAAACTTCATACCTTGCTTTCTTCCCGCATTCCATCCAAGATATCAATTCGGCGTACTCTTCATTCAAGTCATACTTTTGGGCTAGCTTCTTCAAACTATCACTATGTAAGTCCCTACCAAGTATCACTTCCAACACATCTTGGTTAGATAAGTCAAAAACATTATCAGATAGAGATTCAATTATATCAACAAAACACAAAGATGAAACATCGCTCGGATATCGCATAGCATCATAGATGTTGAATTTAATAATCTCACCATCGAATTCCATGGTCAAATTACCATCATGTACATCTATCTTTGTTTTGGCGGTCTTGAGAAATGGCCTTCCCAATAAAATCATTCCGGCCTTGGAGGAATTCTTTTCCTCCATGTCTATCACATAGAAGTCGGCCGGAAAAACTAATTCGTTTACTTGTACAAGGACATCTTCTAACACTCCTTTAGGATATACAATTGACCTATCTGCAAGTTGAATTACTACACCTGTTGGCTTGAGGGGGCCCACATCCAAGGATGTGTATATAGCATATGGCATGACGTTAATCGATGCCCCCAAATCTAGCATAGCCTGATTTACTGCGGTATTGCCTACCTTACAAGGTATGGTGAACATGCCGGGATCATTACATTTAGGTGGTAGCTTTTTCTGTAAGACTGCAGATACGTTTTGACTCATGGTGATTTTCTCATCTCCTTTTAACTTCTTTTTATTTGTACAAAGTTCCTTCAAGAATTTAGCATACCTAGGAACTTGTTTAATTGCATCAAGAAGTGGAATGTTTACCTGCACCTTACGAAAGGTTTCTAAGATCTCTTTTTCTTCTTGCTCTCGTTTTGTCTTGGAAAATCTTTCCGAAAAGGGTGGTGCTTGTGCTATTGCCTCGGGTGTCCTTTTCTTCGTCTCTTCAATCTTCTCCTCTTTTTCACCAGAAATGGATTCCTTAATCTCTAGCTCTTTTTCAACCGCTTTCTTTTTCTCGGCATCATCTTGGATTTCCTTCCCACTTCTCAAAGTTACTACACTTACATTCGCGTTTGGGTTGGTCTCTGTTTGGGAAGGAAATTTCCCTTTGTTTACTAACTGCCCTACGGAGTTTCGAAGCTCTTGTATGCTTGCTTGTGTGTTTTGAGAATCTTGCTGAAGTTTAACCATGTTAGTAGTTAAAGATTTTACAATATCCTCAAGGGACATACCTGATCCGCTAGGGAGTTGAGACGATGCTTGTTGTGGTGGTTGGAAGGGTGGTCTTTGTTGCTGAAAGTTGGATGGTTGATTGGATTGTTGTTGAAATCCTGGTGGTGCTTGGTATTGTTGATTTTGTTGATACTGTTGAGGTCTTTGGTAAGGAGTTCTTGGTTGGTATTGTTGACTTTGAGCTTGTCCTTGTTCTTGCTTAGGGACATAACTCAAATTGGGATGTTGTTTCCAACCGGGGTTATAGGTATTTGAAAATGGATTAAACGCCCGATTATTTGACCCTTGAAAATTGTTACCCCCATGGCATTCACCTGTTCTTCCTCTTCATGTAGTGTGGGGCATGCGTCGGTGGGATGAGCTACCGATGAGCAAAATCCACATGACTTGACTTGAGGCATGTTCCCCACAGCAAGCTGCTTAACAAGGTCAGTCAAATCAGAAATCTTAGTTTCCAAAGATTTTACATGTACCTCACTAGCTCCTCGACCAACATCACTACGAGCTCCAAATTGCTTGGAGTTTTCTGCCATGGTGTCGATTAAAGACCTTGCTTGAGTCGGTGTTTTGTTTACGATTGCCCCTCCGCTTGCCGCATCCATCATTTTCCTCTCCATTGGTAATAAACCTTCATAAAAATATTGGATTAGAAGTTGTTCGGAAATACCATGTTGAGGACAACTTACACAAAGGCGCTTGAAGCGCTCCCAATATTCGTATAGAGACTCCATGTCCCTTTGTTTGATTCCACAAATCTCCCTCCTTAGCCCGGCGGCTTTAGATGCGGGGAAGTATTTGTCTAAGAAAGCCCTCGCCATTTGCGTCCACGTGGTGATAGAACCTGGTGGTAGGTAGAAAAGCCACTCCCTAGCCGCGTCGACTAGGGAAAAAGGAAATGCCTTTAGCTTTAAGTTCTCAACTGTGATGTCTTTTGGCTTCATTCCCAAGCACACCATATGGAATTCTGTCATGTGCTTGTACGGGTCTTCGTTGGCTAAACCATGAAAATGAGGTAATAAGTGGATTAATCCTGTTTTGAGTTCGGTACTTACCTCTTCCGTTGGGTATGTAATGCAAAGAGGTTGTTCATCAACATTGGGTGCTGCCCATTCTCTCAATGTGCGTTCGGGATTCGCCATTTCTTCTTCTTCCTCTCCTTCGGTCTCGGTGACCGATTCTTCTTTTTCAGAAAGAGGTTTCTCCTCCTTTTCGCTTTCTGATTCCGTTGATAGCTCGATATCTTCCCAAACGTTGGGCTGCGTTGAAGAAGTTGACTCGCCTTGCTTCTTTTTAAGCTTAGCTTGCCTTCTTAATCTCTTGGCGGTTTTCTCAATTTCTAGATCGATTGGGATTGGTGAACCTGTACGAATAGATCTTGGCATAAAACAGTTAAACTTGTCGAGTCCCCGGCAGCGGCGCCAAAAATTTGACGGGTGTCGAATCCGACAAATAATAATAAGTGTATATGATTAGCCTATTATCTCTTAAACACAATAAATTGCGATAATGATAAGTAGGGTCGTTTCCTCAGGGACTCGTTGTTAATTGTAAAACCAAAACATATTCATATAAGATACCAAATGGGGGGGTTTAAGCTGTTGATTAATGCTAGACACGAAATTGAAATAAGATGTGGTAATAATGAGAAAGGTCCTAGTGATGAGTATAACCAATTCTTTGTTGAAATCTTATATCATTGATTTGAATAAAAGTACATTTGTTACCAATAATTTCAGATTGGTCGTAAGTGTTTGACAAGCGTCACACACTCCGTTTGTCTTAAGAATAAACTAACATGAAAAGCTCGATGTAGTTCCTAATTGACTAAGGTTAGTTTGGTTACGAACTCAAATTTATCTTGTCAATTGCAATATGATCAAACAAACACCAATCCTAACTAATGATCGGAAGCCCAATCATTAAAGTTAGATTATACAACCCCATAATACAAATCAATTGACTAACACAATTGGTGTACTATCTTGCTACTAAAATGAGATTAAGAACGATTACGTATTCCAAATCTCAACTAGCTATTCAAGATTAGATGTAAGATTTAAGTGATCATTCTTAAATCAAAAACCTAACAAATGAAGAACATGCTTTTAGAAAAGGCTTGCATAAATGAAATTAGATAGATAACAAAGGTATATCAAACCTCAACAATATTCATACAAAGAAGTAGTTGCAATCTCATCACTAGGGCAGAAAGTCTTAGCTACTCATAACTAATGTAAACTTGATTAATATAAACTTGAAAAGAGATTACCAAAATGAAAGATACAAGGCTGGAAGAAATTGCTCTGCTCCAAAAACTCTATTTCCCAGTGAGAAATTCTCTATCTGCCCTAGAACTTCCTTAGAGAGATTATATAGGAAGACATGAGAAATTATCTAAAACTACAACTAATATCTAATGAATGGCCCAAGAATCATCATTAGAAGGGGAAAGCATGCCTCAATTGCAGGGATAATCAGCCCCCAAAGCAGTGTAAGTCGGCCTCAATTTGCAGGGATAAAAGCCCTGCAGCTATTTAAATCTGTCTTTCATTCTGCGTTCACACAGGTGCTCGGCGCCGATTGCTCCGCGCCGATGCATCGGCGCCGAAGCATCGGCGCCGGCTTCTGTTCGTTTTGCAATGTTTTGCCGTTTTTCGCTCGTTTCTCTGTTTCGGGATCCCGCTTTTCGACGTATGCATCCGTTTCTCCTAAAAACACCTATAAAACATATTTATACAAATAAACGCAATTACAAGTAATAAAATAACAAACTTAACGAAATGGGGTTCTTTGAGTATCAATTCTTCCAAAATGATGGGGAAAATGATGCATAAATATGTATGAAATTGGCACTTATCAAATACCCCCACACTTAGATCATTGTCCGTCCCGACAATGACTTAAGTTAGCACGTCGTGATAAAAATGAATCAAACGAGAATGTCAATACGTATAGCATATCATGAGATTTGAGATTTGCAATTAAGCATCAAACATGCGTTCAAACATGCGTAGTATTTCAGTAATAAAACAGTTGAATTCGAATAAAGTTTGTAACATGCTTTCCACCCCAAAAATGTATAAAACAGTAAAAAGGGGCTATGAAGACTCACATGGATAGCGTAGATGTTTCCCAAGAAACGCATAATGTGTTCCGTAAGGCGATCCTACTCCGATCCTACGAATGTAAGGACACTAGTAAGATTCTAGGTTCTAGATTTTGGTCGTTTAAATATCCAATTCATCATAAAATGCCTTTGGTGAGATTTTGTATGTTGTTATAAGTTCTTTGGTATCAATAGTTCATATTCAAAATGAAACGTTACATATGATAGTTCGAGATTACCGCAAATTCGTCATGAAGATGACGAAAAGGGTTAACAATAGGATCATATGTATAGTATATAAATAAAGTTAGATTTTAGGTCATATATATTACATATATATAAATACCACAATCCCATCATAAAATGATGAAAAGGGTTAATAGTTAGGTGTTAGATTGTTAGAGTATAAATAAAATGAGTAAGTAAATATATATAGGTATGTTCCACAATTTCATCACAAGAATGATGAAACGGGTTCAAGAGTTAGCTTTTAGCTATAGTAAAATGCATAATCATATAGTATATATACATATTCCACAATTTCATCACAAGAATGATGAAACGGGTTCAAGAGATAGCATATAGCTATAATATGATATAGTTGTTAGCTGTCAAGAATTAGTAGTCATTTTCGGTAAATTTTTGGATGACTTCCAGAGATCGTTAGGTTCTGATATTTTACGGCTAAGTACTTCCATGTGTTAGGAAACTTTTGCCATAATCCCATGATTTTTAGAGTAATATAAGTGCATGATTTAAACATGACGTAAACAGTGACAGAAAATGTTGCTGATGCGCACTGTTTTTGTGTAAACTGTTTGAAGGTATAAAACTTAATGTTTTTCAAAGATTCCGGTTGGGTTTGATTCTTAACTCATAAAAGAAAATTCCAGAAGAAAAATCACCCCATTTGGAGCATTTTTGAGAGAGATATGGCCATGCAAAGTCAGTGGAAAAATCTGACAGATTGTTGTTGGAAATAGCTTCTTTATATAAATGCTCTTTTTCTATTGGCTCTTTAAAGATATTGTTCTTTTTGCTTAGCCACGATTTTTGACACATAAACTTAATATTTTCAGCTGAAAAACATTACTTTTTGTTTACACAACCTACATGCAATGGGTTTAGACAAATCATCTAACCAAGACATTTTCAAAACTTGTTGTTTTTGAGTTTTTGTGAAACTATTCAAGTATGACTTTCTTGGGTCACTAATATGGGTTTGATGATGGATTCATCACACTTTTAAATACATGCAAAGTGTCATGGTGATGAATCTACAAACATTAGGATGCCAAGGATTTGTCTTAGCAAGAACAAAGTGAAAAGACTAGAGTTTTAAGAAGATAAACTTGAAATATGAAAGATGCTTGTATGTAGATGATTAAATGATGTTAGGAGCAGATTTTTACCTTGGGTTTTGGTGTTCTTGAGGGCTGGACTTTGAAGCCTTGAAGGAGAGAAAATAGAGAGAAATGAGAGTGTTCTTGGAGAGGGATTTGAGAGAGAATGAATGAATGGTAAAAATGGATGAATAGTGGGGGTATTTATGGAGTGAGAGAGGGGAGGGGCCGGTTTTAGGAGTGGTAAAAGGGGAGGGTGAAGTGTGGTTTTAGGTAAAATGATTGTGTTTAAAGTGGTATTTTAATTTAATTTTTTTTTTCTTTTAATTAGTTGAATTATTGAACAATTAAACTTAATTGGTAATAATAATAAAACTAGTTGAATTTGCTAGTATTTATTTTTGGTAGGTTGTATATATATAAACATGCATATATATATAAGTGTATGAATATTTTTAGTAGGCATTTTATGAGGTGTATGGATAATTTCCGAATTTGAGGGATTTTAGACGCAAATTTCTAATTTTTCCCTACTGTGTCGGGTTTACTGCTAAAAGTAGACAGTGTGACATAAAATAACTGTATCTGATATGTTTAGTGCAGTTCTAACCTGAACGCAATTTTGACGGTTGTCACAGGGTGTTACCCCGTTACATTCTCATAACATCAGGTCTTTGGGGGGTCCTCCTCCTCATCATTTTGTATCTCTGAAGTTGTTGGAAATGTCTATCACTACTCTGAACAACTTGTACAAAGCTTATTCTGCCGAAATGAAATATGTGGTTAGCAAACTATCTCCAGAAGTGAGTAGAGCCGTGAAAGGAAAATATGTCCTGGAATCTTCATCCACTGCACCTGAATCTCAGTCGGAAACTCAACCTAACCCGAAGGTATTCTCTAACCTTTCACTACATGAACTGAAATCTCAAATGCTTACACATCTTTTAGAACAAGAAGACAATAACACTCAAGAAGAAGTGGATTCACTTGGTCCTCTTAGACTCCAAACCGAACAACAAACCAACTTATCGTCCCAAACTGATATCCAAACACTTCAACCATCCATAACCGACATGACTAAAGCTATCTCTTTTGGCTTTACAACCCTTTCTGACCGAATTAAAGTTTTGGAAGAAAAATGTGATGTTCAAGCCCAAACCACCAAACGAAAACATGATGATCAAGATCCCGATCTTGATCACAATGAGGGGGAGATGAGTAAAAGACAGAAAGTTGGAGAAGCTAGTGGTTCGGGCGCTCAAACTGAAAATATGGAAAGTGTTGGTACTGGTACTGGTGTTGGTGAAACTTTACAGGAAAGTGATGTGTTACGAGTTCTAGATGATATCATTCCCACGGTTGAAAAGCCCAGTGGAAGTGATAGCATAACGGAAGATGAGAGAATGGCTGATGACTTGATACAGGATATTATTTATGTGGATTCTGAGGATGAACCTGTAGTAACTGTGGTAAAGATAAAGGAGGAATTGGATGACGTATTTGATGGTGTTCTTGCTCAATATGCTTCTGATTCGAAAGATTAAAACAATGATGCTCAACCCGATCCTGTTATAGAAGTTCCTGTTATACCTGATCTTCCCGAAGGTAAAATTAAAGATCCAGTTTCCGAAGCTAAAATGCAAAACTTTCAGATGTTGATAGACAGAGAAGCTTTGATTGAAAGAAGAGGTCACCGAATAAGAGTCATTACTCTGTTCTAAGAAGACATCTGGAGTGACTTATTTGAGAAACAGATTCAACCGATAGATAAGATAAAGTTATATTTGATTGAGAAGTTCCCACGTCTGCACCAGATTGAATATTTGCATATGATGAGCAACAAAGATATAGAGCTCAGATTTATGAGGACTGATAAAGAGATAGTAAATATTTCGAAGATAGAATCGGAGAAAATTCTGAACGTCTTTTATCCAAGATTCACGGTATACAGAACAGATGGAAAAGAGTCGTCATTCAGCGAGGCTGACTTCAAATCCTTGACTTGTGAGGATTTCTTCGGGTTGTATGACATACTTGCAAGACTTCCGAACAAAGATGTTATATGGTCTGAGGCTTACCAAGCAGTAAAAAGGTTTATGAAGAACTTGATCAAGCTTGCATACTTGACTGATTTTAAAATGGCATTGGAGGGAAATCAGATTAGAGTTAATACCAGAAGGCCAAACAAACGTCTGTCATATATTCAGGGTATTCCATTGTATAATGTGTTAGAGAAACCAGAGTTCGGAGTTGTCTATCATAATGGGCAGAAAAAGAAGAAGTTCTTGAGGTTCATTGAAGTCAACAAATTCAGTGATGGCACTCTTAACATGATAAAGATTCGGCTGACTGAGAAGACCAGACTTGATGATCAAAAGAAGGTGCCTTTGAAAGAAAAGGAGAAAGTGTTAATCAACAAAGCACTGAAAGCCATACAAGAAAGACTGGATTACAGGAATCTCTGAGAAGGTTTGAGATTATATTTGGGATCAGGAAGAAGTACATTTCACCAGCTCAACTCAGAAGATAAACTTTGTATTGTCTTACTTGGATACAAAGGGGGAGATTGTTAGTGATTATTTTGTTAGTTGTATCCAAGTAGAGGGACTCAAAATGTAATTTACTAGTCTAAGTATATATATCTTAGATTAGTTCCTTGTTTCAAAACTTTTCACTTTAGACATATTTCTCTCTCTACATTGTGTAATCACCATATGAAGATTAATGAGAGATGACTTGATTGCAGCTTGATTCGTTGTTGTTTTACTTGTTTCTTGGATCACAGTAAGGATAATGATTTTCGGATATATAGAGGTATGATTGGTTCTCTAATGTATTTAACCGCAAGTCGACAAGCTATTATGTTCACTACGGGTCTTTATGCAAGATTTCAGGCTAAACCCAAAGAGTCACACCTTGGAGCTCTTAAAAGAGTCTTTCGGTACTTGAAAAAAAATCTTACATTGGCTTATGGTACCCGAAGGGTACGGGATATGAATCACTGCCTACTCGGATGCTGATCATGAAGGAAGCATTCTGGATAGGAAAAGCACAATTGGTCACATATAGTTTTTAGGGGACAAGTTAGTAAGTTGGGCTTCAAAGAAACAGAATTGTGTGTCAACATCTACCGCTGAAGCAGAGTACGTTGTTGTTTCCAGCCGTTGCTTACAAGTCTTGTGGATGAAGACTCAACTTATGGACTTTGGCGTTTAGTACGAAAAGATACCAATTTACTGTGACAGTAATCTGCTATCACTATTTCTGTGAATCCTGTCCAACATACGAAAACGAAGCACATTGATATCCGATATCATTTCATCAAAGACCATGTGGAAAAAAGGTACTATTGAACTGTACTTTGTTTCTACTGAATTTCAACTTGCTGATCTGTTTACAAAGGCTTTAGATGAAAAACGTTTCGAATTTTATATATCTAAGATCGACATGTTGAAGATGAAACTTTGAATATTAATAATATTCATTCAATCGGTTGAAATTTTTTATTTTTCATTCAACCTTACAATCTTGATTGAAAAACATTATTTTTCATCTAATTGAATTTTTATTCTTATATTTCAAAATTTTATGTTTTTGTAGTTTTCAAAGTTCATTTCAATTTTTCATGTTTCTATTTTTGTTTCTATTAATTTTTCATGAAATCCGTATGGTATAATGTGTGCTCATGTTTTCAGGGGGAGTCTCAGTAAAAAATTACTGATCATTTTTCAAGGGGGAGTATGATATTTATTTTACAAATATTTGTGCTTTGTCTAATCATACTTGTGTGTGTGCAGTTATTCATATTGTGGATCCCAATTTCAAGTGCAATCATTCAAAATAACACAATGAATCAAAGATTAATCAAGTGTATTGAATACTGTAGTGAATATGAATAGTGACAGTACAAAAGTGATTAAGCGTTGATAGAATCATTTCCCCTAAATATGGTTTAGCCATTCCTATATATACCCCAATAGGGATATATACACAAAAGGACCCTGAACTTCTATTCAACAATAAAAAAGACCTAACAATCTCCCTCTTTGAATTAAAGTTCGATTGCGCGCCAGTTAGGAACATATCTCTTTCGAATGGCAAGCAGGATCTCAAAGTGCCTGATGGAGTTTCTGCACTCTAGCCTGTCTTTTATTTCTTTCAACAACTCTTTGGCTAGGTATCTCTTTATGTTGACGATCTTCTCCGACGACCCTTTCTCTTCTTTAGCGATTATGCCGTTCAACACTTGACGAATTTTCATTAACGTTCCTTCACTGAATTTGTGCAGCTCGCTGATTCTCATGAAGCGCTTTTCATTATCTTCGTTCAGGTACACTATACCGGTCTCTGGTTTTGACACCAGAGAATATATCTGCAAGTCTTCTAGTTCGGGTAATGTCAAATCAGGCTTGAGCAGATTTACCTATCTTTGATTACTCTTGCTGCCCATCTGAAAGTCGTTGACATGGGATAAGGTAATGGTGCACTTCATGAAACGTTTAATAGTCTCTAGAGCTTTCGTGACAGGTAACGGTCTGATAGTTTGAGTTTTCAGTTCACGCAGAATTACTGGGAAATCCTTCAGATTCATGTTTTTAAAATCTGCTTCTGAGAAAGTTCACTCTTTACCATCATTTCTTTTCACTATGAACACTGGGAACCAAACCTTTAAATTTTAACTGAGATGATGTCGACATGTTCTGTGATCCGGTGCTAGTCTTGAATTCATTTACCATACAACCCCATTTCATGACTTCCAAATAATGAGATCGAACTGGTTCGTCCAAGTCGGATACTCTATAACACATAATCGGGTCCAGAGGTTTGATCTAGTGTACAAAAATCTTCTTCTGAGATTCCTCGAGAAACGGTACCAGAATCCTGACTCTCTCCCAGCGTACCGGTTAGTTTGGTTGGTGTTGAGCCATTTCTGGTTGTAGGACATGAGTAGGTATCCCAGAAGATGTTCCAATTGTATCTTGTTCCGTCTGCTGTGGAGTTTCAGAAACCTGTTCACTTTGAAAGAGGAACTGATCGTAGTCGTCGTCCGTGGCTTCATCATCCGAAAACTAAAAGAGCATTTCCATTTCAGCTCTGAAAGAGCATATCCGTTTCAGCGTCCATCTCGGACTCATCGCCAATTAACTCCAGATCTAATCTTTCAGGAACTGTTATCATGATAAGCTCGTCTTTTTAACCCTCGGGATTTTCAACCATTGAGTTTTCTGCTTCTGGCACTTGGGATTCCTTGACTGGCGACGCTAACTCCATGTCTTGGACCATAGTCTGATCTGAACTCTGGTTGAAAGAATCTGCACTTGTTTGAGTTTCAGTGACTACTTCAGTGGTTGTCAGCTCGATCGTTCTCTGGCTCTTCCCCACCTCGTGTTGATCGAGATCAACCTAATCATCATGTCGGCGCTTTGTTCTCTGTACTTGGCCTTTGCATGTAGATTCAAGGATGGGAACCCTCTCGGACAAGGTGGAAAGAGTCCGTTAAACATTTTCTAAGGTTGTGTTGAGATGTTCAAGTTTGGCGCTGAGTTGGGTTTGGGTGTCTGGTTGAGGGGTTGGGGCTTGACCTTGTGATCTGAGAAGACCAACAAGATCGACTTCGGTGGATGTGTCGATGTTAGCTTGTGCCATGAGCTTTTTGAGTAAGGAAGCTTTCAGGTCGTCGATGCTCATGTTTTGTGGGTTTGGCTGAGGTTAAGGTGGTGGAGTAAATGTTTGGGATGGGGGCCCGATCTGAACGTCTTTCCCCTTACCATGCATTTAATGAAGTCCATTTCCACCTGTAATTGATGAGTCAGCTCAGTTTGGACAACCTTTAAGGCGCTATCCAGTTACTCCTTGGAGATAAACTCCAGGATGCTAACACCTGGCTCGTATAATGCCAGTTTAGTAACAGCGGTTGATTGAACCATTGTACCGCCTACGCTAACGGTTGGCGAGAGGATAGCTATGCCAGGACTTCCACCCGGTCCTCATAATCCACCAAATGGTAGAGTTACTTGGCCTGTTCCGGTTGAGTCACGAAGAATCTCGACGGTAGCCGATGTAATGGATTGTGTTAGATTAAATTAGCCCCTAATTTAATGAATGTTGTATAAAGAATTATTGTAATTGGGCTTTTAGATAGGTTTATGGGGTTTTTAGCTAGAATATGGGCTTAGGCCTTTTTTCTATGTAAATGGACCCTGAATAAAGGAGTTTAGGGTTTCATTTCTCATTGAGAGGGTTTTAGAAGAATTCACAAAAATACATAGACTAATGAGAGTCATCTAATTGTAAAGTGTGGTGTTCTTCATATTTTCTCCTCCATATAGTGATACAATGAATATGAGATGAGTTATTTTATGATTGTTCTTCATGTATATCTTATCTCTACTTATATATGGATTGTTCTTCTATTGTTTGCTTGTCTAAAATGGGACCAACAATTGGTATCAGAGCCGATTGAAGAAACTTTTCTTCAAAATCGGCCATCTATGGCAACAATAGAAGATTAGATGATTTATTTGTTGTTTTGGTGCTTTGATTGTGTTAGGTCCATGATCTTCATACAATCCAAGTATTGTGTAACAAGATGATGAAGAACATTGTTGAAAAGGAAATCTAACCTAGAGAGAACACAAAGTGATTAGAGATCTACATCTTGTATTAATGAATTCACTTCTTACAAACTACAAGTAAAGACCTATTTATAGTCTTCATCACTTGCTACAACAATTAAGCATAAGCCCTTTAACACAGCTATTGCTTTACAAAACTTTCTATTATAAAGGACAACTTCAGTGTCCTAACATTCTCCCCCTAAAGTTTTGGAAAGCAAATCATCTTCAAATCATTAGCTCCTTCATACAATCCAAGTATTGTGTAACAAGAAGATGAAGAACATTATTGAAAAGGAAATCTAACCTAGAGAGAACACAAAGTTATTAGAGATCTACATCTTGTATTAATGAATTCACTTATTACAAACTACAAGTAAAGACCTATTTATAGTCTTCATGACTTGCTACAACAATTAAGCATAAGCCCTTTAACACAGCTATTGCTTTACAAAACTTTCTATTATAAAGGACAACTTCAGTGTCCTAACATTCTCCCCCTAAAGTTTTGGAAAGCAAATCATCTTCAAATCATTAGCTCCTCTCCCCCTTGATTTCCTTGTAAAAACTTTAGCGGTTCATTCTTCAAATGTAGGCTTGGCTCCCCCTTGAATGTTGCTCTTATTCATCATATTTTCAACCTTGAGTAAACTTAGATCCAATGTACTCCACTAAGTGCACGAACAACATCTCCAAAATGTAGAAACTCGAGCTCGTTCCGATAAGCCCACAAGAATGATAACGAGTGAGTTTTGAATGAAAAACCAAATGCATTCTTAGTGTAAAACAAGGAATCCGTCGTTTTATCACGAGTTGAGTAGAAATTCGGCTTAAGAACTTGGTACGAATTTGCTCGAAGAAGGAACGGTAAAAACACGCGCTACTCGGTAGGGATGAGACGACCCAAGCAAATAACATTGTTCAGCAACTGTGGAGAAATGCTCGTCTTCAAAATACTTCAAGCCACTGAATGAAGAGAATCCAGAACTTCAATCTTCAAGAAATAGCAGGATGATTATAAGCACTCAAAAGTCTGAATCACAACCAAAGCACCAGAACAATGATTGCAAGCTCTCACAATTCTGGTTGATCAAGTCAGAAGAATGATAAAGAGCACTCAAAGGTCTAGCATCGTCAACAAATCTTCAGAATAATGATTGCAAATATTCAAGCGTCTCTTCCAATCCAATCAAAGACTGAACTCCAACAATCAACTTCTGAATATCTTGAAAGACTTGAGCTCTTTTAAACTTTGACAGTTGCTAAATGTATGTGGCACACTGAATATAAGAATGATGTCACACACGCCTTATACAATCCAAGTATTGTGTAACAAGATGATGAATAACATTATTGAAAAGGAAATCTAACCTAGAGAAACACAAAGTGATTAGAGATCTACATCTTGTATTAATGAATTCACTTCTTACAAACTACAAGTAAAGACCTATTTATAGTCTTCATCACTTGCTACAACAATTAAGCATAAGCCCTTTAACACAGCTATTGCTTTACAAAACTTTCTATTATAAAGGACAACTTCAGTGTCCTAACAGATTGATTCAATCACATGAGCCTAAACAGAAATATTATTCTAATGTTTATTTATCTGTTTTGGGCATATTTGAAATTCATTTTTGATCTGAATCGGATCTAGATAAGCTTTGACATAAAATCTCATTGTTTCTTCATAAAATCTGATTCTGCACACCACATGTTTGATGAAATGCCTAAGTGAAGATTTGATTCTATTTGGATCAAATCTGATCAGATTTAATACATATGTATGTTTTGATTCTTTTTCATTCCTTCGTCTAATTTTTTATAGCACTAAATAGATGGTTGATCTATGATTCCATCCTTATGTGTGCTTAAGTCTATAACAATTTTTTGGCATCTTGGTAGTAAGGATGTTGATCATTGATCTGACCTATACTTAAATCCAAGATTGGACTCTCTTTTACTCATATATTGTTTGTCTTCCGCTGCTCATAATCATTTAAATGAAAAACAAAATCATTTGGGTCTTGGAAATTGTTGATTAAGAAAGATTTAGTTTTGTGCTACGTATTTAAAGTCTGATCTGAAAAGTTTTATAACTTTGAGTGCTTCTAATCAGCTTTCTGACCTGATCAGTTAGAGATCTGAGTATTTGCACTCTTGGTTCTAAAAGTGTTATGGAGATCTTCTTATTTTATACATCAAATCGGTTTTAATGACATCATGCTGACATATTTGCGATGTTGTAGTAAATTGATCATATCTCACTGATCAAGACACCAACTGATGCGATTCAAATGGCTTTTTGCTGTATATCGTTAATTTTTTTGCTTACTTCTCCGTTCTCTCACTCTCTCTGTTTCATTTTGAATATCAACTTGTTCTCCCTCCGCTCTCCTTATCTCTCTAAGCTTGGCTTGCGCTTTAGGAATGGGCTGAATACGATATTGATCGTCATTATGATCATCCGAGTCAGTTGACTCTTCATCTGAACCGGAGGACCCCGAGTCAGAGCCAGACTCAGAACCAGATTCGGATCCAGATCCCGATCCTGAATCCGAACCAGAGTCAGATCGAGCGGCAGACCCGGATTTCGACCAGATTCGAAACTGGATGATTGTGCTTGGGTTTCTTGTGCGGCCTCAGCTGTGTTGTCAATGACCATGATGTCATTGAGGTCTATGTCATCAGCTTGGATCTGTGTGGATGCATGGGGTGGGGTGACTGGTCGGCGAGACGTGCTAGCTCCGTGTATTTGTCTATCGGCACCTCTCGCTTCTAATCCCTTCACCAAATTTTCTCAGATCACGCCCTGTACGGGAGCCCCTGCTCTCCGAACCCTACCTCCTCGAGTCCTAGAACCCTCACGCCGCTCGGGTCTCGCTCCACGTGCAGGTCCTGCCGGATCAGGCTGGACCATCGAAGCATTCAGGTTGTGCACTCTCCTATATTCTATCACACTAGGCGCCGATTGACTGGCAAGAGCTAGTAGTCCTTCAGGGATAACCATGGGAATAATACCGCTGATCTCAGGCTTATTATGTAGCCTGGACATCCGGTTAGAAGGGCATACCTCATGTGCTAAACTACGGGGAATCATCGGATAGGCGTCCAAGAAGTAGGCGATTATTAGCTGAAGGAATCGGTTGAACGGTGTGAACACCTGCTTCTTGTTGGTTTCTATTGCTTTGACTTTCTGTACAAACTCGTACCATAGCAGCGAGGCATAGTCCATGTGACGGTGGAAAGCAACACCGTGAACCAGCCGAAGGATATTGCTTCTTGTCTGATCGATGCCTTTGCTGATTGAGGACAAGCAACGGTTTAGGATTATGAAGATTGTGTACCATTCAAGTATCAGATAGGCGCGGGTGAAGTGAGATGGGTGTGTGAGTTGTCCGTCGTATCCAAGTGAGCGCATCTCTTGGAATAGGGTGGCGTCGGTGACGGATGGATCAAAACTCACTTGACCAGGTATAGTGGTGGCATCGGGAAGTTGGAGGATTTGTCTGAACATATCACGAGTGAGGATGACGGGAGTGATGTCGATACGACCTTCAAGTCGGGTCCCCTCGCCTACGGTAATGGTGGCGAGAGACCTCCAGAACTCCTAAAAATAAATTTTTGGAATATGCGGAGTTGCAGTTAGAGCATGACGCAATGGGTGGCCCTTTAGAATTTCAACCATCACATGAGACTGGCAGCAGATGGTCACAGTGTCGAGATGATAGTTGTTTGTCGTAAGAGGGGGGGTCGGGCCGGCTGGAAGGAGTGCCGCATCGGCGACGGGATCAATTGCTTGTTGTTTTTACGCCACGAGGTACCTGAAAAACGTGTAGTATTAGAAGACATAATGCGTGAAACAAGTAGAAACATACCTGAATGTCGAACATATTAGTAAATGGCACAATGGAGACAGTATTCATTTTCCCAAACAAAAACAAACATAAATATCCCGGATCCGGTTAGAAACCCGGAATGTGATACCGGGAAAATGAGTAATCCGGTAAAATTCACGGGGAACTCAGTGAGCGGGAAAAGTATAACTATCCGGGAATTAACAATTTCTAGGAAATCGCACCCCTGGGAACATCCCGGGAGATGACGATTCCTGGGTAGCTAACATTCCAGGAAAGCTCACGAAGCCGAGAGAAAATAGGGCCCGATAAATCGTAACCCCGGGAGTTTAGACTTCGGGAGTTGGCGATTTCTAGCTTTGAGAAAAAACTGGGACCGATATCAGGAGTTCGGAACTTGAGTCGTAAAATGGGACATTAAACAGGTGAATAACTAGCAAACTATAATGATCATAAATGAATAACATGAGAATCGGCTTCGGCGAGGTCGATTTCGAACAACATAACAAAGGTTTTGGGTTTCGAAACCCTAGTTGATAGAAACCGCACTGATTGTGTTCAATCAGACCGATCGATGACTCATCAGTGTGTGTGTGTGTGTGTGTGTGTGTGTGATTCGTGCTAGATTAGGGAAGATAATCACATACCTGAGATTAAAGTCGTACGAGATCGAGTCGAATCGAAGCAAGAACAAGTATGTGCAATTGACTATCTGGGAGAAAGTAGGCGGGAGTTTTTGAAAAATGGTCGAGTTCTGAAGAATTCGGTTTTTATATGGGCTGATTCCCAGAAGTGAGATCGGAAGTAGGATCCTCGGTGCTAACGCCCGGGTCCATTCCCGGTTGGGTCTTGGGTCGGGCCGGGAGTTAGGCTTTGTGTTGTCACTTGTTAAAATTCAATGTTAATGGAATTTAAAAAAACGAAACCAAGTAACTGAAAGCTCTCATTATCCATTAAGAAATTGAAAGAAACTCCCCCTCAAAACATAGACTTTCCGACACGCACCTCAACATTTCAAGAGTTACAACCCCCCCTCCCCTCAACTTTTCAAAAATTACGAAACTCCCCCTCAACGTTTCAAAAATTACAAAACATCCCCTGAACTTTTCAAAAAATACGAAACTCCCCCTCAAATTTGCAAAAATTACGAAACTCCCCCTCAAGAGTTGAACAACTTTAACAGTCGCCCCCTGAACATGGAATGACGAAGAGTACTTACGTGTTACCACTGTTGATGGTGTTGCTTAACCTCACGAATAGGATGTGAGTGCCTCACATACGGTTAATAACGAAGACAAATAAGTACATATAAAGAAAAATTACGAAAAACGAGATATAAACGAAACCTGGATTAAAAATACAGAAGTTTACGCAACGTGTTGGATGCGACACAACTAGGATACAGTGAGATAGAAGGGTGTCTTGGGCATGTCAGGAAAACTCACAACATGCGGAAAAAGCAGTTCCCTCTTAATGTATGAAAGTTGTATCGTATTCAAGTCAGTGTTACACTTTAAGATTAAGCATACCCAACTTGGACACAAGTTCATTAAAGCCTTTTTCATCCAAGGGTTTTGTAAATCGATCTGTCAATTGATTTTCTGTATTCACAAAATAGAGTTCGATTGTACCTCGTTCGACGTGATCCTTAATAAAATGGTACCGAACATCAATATGTTTTGTCTTCGTGTGTTGGACCGGATTGCTAGTGATGGCGATGACGCTCTTCGAGTCACGGTAGATAGGTATTTGCGAGTAGTGAAACCCGTAGTTCTTTAGTTGTGTGCGCATCCAAATGACCTAGGAGCCGCAACGGCGACGTATTCTGCTTCAGCAGTTGACGTGGAGATACATGCTTGCTTCTTCAATGCCCAGCTAACCAGTTTGTCTCCTAGGAATTGGACATGACCCGTCGTGCTTTTGCTGACGAGCATACTTCCGGCATGATCAGCATTCGAGAACGTCGTCAGTTCAAAACCTGTATCCTTTGGGTACCACAGACCAAGATCAATAGTACCTTTTAAATAATGCAAAATACGCTTAATAGCAGATAGGTGTGACTCCTTGGGCTTGGACTGAAACTGTGCACACAAAAAGGTAGAAAACATAATGTCTCGTCTACTGGCCGTCAGATACATCAGCAAACCAATCATTCCTCGATAGGTCTTCGTATCCACATCCTTTCTGTTAGGATCAGAGTGTAACTTAGTACCTGGACACGTAGGAGACTTCATGGGCATACAGTTTTCCATATAGAACTTCCGAAGAATGTCCGAGATGTACTTAGACTGATTGATGAATATCCCGATCGATAGTTGTTTAACTTGTAGACCGAGAAAGAAATTCATCTGGCACATCATACTCATTTTAAATGTGATTTCATGAGGACTGAAAAGTTGTGACAATATATGGGGTTTGTAGAACCAAAGAGTATGTCGTCGACATATATTTGAATGAGAATTATGTCCTTACCTTCTCTCTAGATAAAGAGAGTTGTGTCGATCTTACCTTTCGAGAAACCCGCCTTTATGAGAAAGGAGGATAGAGTATTATATCATGCACGCGGTGCTTGCTTTAGACCATAGAGAGCCTTGTCGAGGAGATACACGTGGTTAGGATGCGAAGCACTTACAAATCCATCAGGTTGGGAGACATACACCTCTTCCTTGAGCTTTCCATTTAGTAATGCTGTCTTCACGTCCATCTAGAAGACGGTGAAATTCTTGTGAGCGGCTTATGCAAGGAACATGCGGATGGCCTCAATTCGTGCGACCGGTGCAAACGTCTCTTCATAGTCGACCCCATCCTATTGTCTATACCCTTTGGCCACTAGTCTAGCTTTGTTCCGAACGACTATCCCATTTTCGTCTTTCTTGTTCTTGAAGATCAATTTGGTACCGATGACCGTTTTGTTCTTCGGGCGATGGATGAGACGCCATACCTTAAGGATTTCAAGCTAAATTAATTCCTCTTGCATGGCTATCCCCCAGTCGGGTTCATTCAGAGCGTCGTTGACGTTGGATGGCTCTATGTTTCTCAGAAAGATGGAGAAGTGGCACATATTCCCCGTGGTAGCACGTGTTTGAACTTTGTTGAGTAGAGTCGGTGTGGTGTCCTCATTCTCTAAGGTGGCTCTAGTATGGACTAGAGCAGATGGGTCACCAATAATCTGCTCTGTAGGATGTGCCCGTGTCCACTTCCGGGTATGAGGGAGTGGGTCTGTCGACGGTTGAGAGTTGTCGGGGTCGACATTCGATCCTGAAGGAAGATCTTGAATTGCTTCGAGCGACGGAGACGGATGGAGGGAAGTAGCCCGGAGGCTGTTCAGACCTTGTATTTGACGAGGAGGCATCGGTCGTGGCGTCCGTCGACTGAGAGGTAGATGTGTTGTCTCTTGAGTCTAGGGAGGATTAAGGTGATGGAACTGTTGCCTAGTCGGTCGGGGAGTCGGTGTTCGTGTTTGATGAGTGGACTACTGGTGTGGATGGTGATTTTCGAGGAGACAGCTAAAGCTCCATCTACATTTAAAAGTTCAACATTAGAAGTAGAAGGAATATAGAAATCATTATAGAAATGTTCAAACAGTAGATCTAAACCTGAGCGATGTGTCTTCGACGAAGTGTAAGATTTTGGATCTACTAGAGTATGTGCGGATCCCAAACGAGATTTCTCGAAAGACAGTACACCAGTTAACACGAGTTCTAAACTGATTTGTTCAGAAGACAAATCGTCCAGTTCATCGAAGGACACATTTGCGCTTTCGACGACGGTTTTGGTGGCTTATTGTAGACTCGAAACGCTTTGGATGAAGTTGAGTAACCGATGAAGATCCCCTCATCTGCCTTTGGATTGAATTTGTCGAGATCGTCCTTATCGTTCTTCATGAAGCCCTTTCACCCAAAGCATGGAAGTATTTGATGTTTGGGATGCGCTTGTTGATGATCTTATAAGGCGTTTTGTTGAAGCGCTTGTTGAGGATGGATCGATTTTGCATGTTACAAGCAGTGGCGACTGCTTCGGCCCACAAGAAGAGAGGAAGCTTGAATTGGATCAGCATGATGCTTGCATCTTCCACTAATGTACGATTTCTTCATTCCACTACACCATTTTGTTGATGCGTCCGTGCAATAGAGAATGTGTGTGGAATCCCAACCGATGTGAGATAGTCACCAAGTGTGCGGTTTTTTAATTATGTACCATTATCCGTTCGGATCATTTGAACAGAGAGTTGCATGTTCACTTGGACGCTGTTCAGATGATTGATGATAAGGTCTGGGGTCTCGTCTTTTGTACGAAGAAACATGACCCAGGTGTAGCGTTGGAAATCGTCCACCATCACAAGGACGTACTTCTTGTGATTAAGGCTTTGCACTCGCATCGGGACGCATAGGTCCTTGTGAATGAGCTATAAAGCCCACGAGGTACTTTCAACGGGCTTCGGTTTGTGAGTCGCTTTCTTTGTTTTCCCATTTCGCAGGCGGAGCACAGGTGCTCTTTCTCGAACTTCATGTCCGGCATTCCTTTGATCAAACCATCGAGCACCTGTTTGTTGATATTCTTAAAATTGAGACACGAGAGCAGTCGGTGCCATAACCAGTTCTGTTGAGTTGTTGCTTTGTATAGGAGGCATGCACCTTTATCAGTCTTCAGGGAGGCGAGATTGATGGTGTAGAGATTTGTTCGGCGAGTACCGGTGAGAAGTTCTCTTCCGTCCTCAGTTCGAATGCTACATCTTTTCGCCTTGAAGTTTAACCCGAGATTCTTGTCACAAAACTGGTATCTGCTGAAAAGATTGTGACCTAAGCCTTCGACGTAGGAAACCTTTTTGATAGTGAGGTTGTCCGGAACTAGGTTGTCGTACCCCATGAATGGGGCAAAATGATTGTTCCCAAATCGCACATCACCACAATATGTGTCTGTAAAACTGGTGAGTAGCTCCCTCTTACCAGTCATGTTTTTGGAGCATCCAGAATCTAAAAATCACACATGACCGGGCTGCAAAACATAGATTAGGGGTTCTTAGGTACCCATTTGAAAATGGGTTCTGTTGAGTTAAGTGCAGCACCTGATCTCGGAGCCCGTTTAGATTTGGGTCATTTGCGAGATGAATAAACAGCACAAGAATTGTAAACATGATAAGATTCAAACCAATCAGATGCATACTTATGATCAACAAAATCATTCAATCCACACAAAGAACAACAGATGCAATCACGAGAAAGTTGAATTAATTGCTAAGTTGAATAAAGTTTTAAAGGAAACCGAAAACTCTGTTCAACAGACTTATTAGAATGAAAAGCATGATTGTTATTGTTTGTCCTATAATGCGAAAGAAAATTAAATGATTGTGTGTTCTCGGGGCATGTATTAGACTTCTTCTCTACCCACACTTGTTTGACTGGGTTCCCCCGACCCGTTTTATCTGAAATAGGATTAAAGTCATTGTCAGAGGAACTGGAGTAATAAGATTGTCGTTTGAAAGAGTTACCGGTTTTTGATCGTTTCTTTGACCGTTGTTTAGACTTTGATTTGGACGATTTAGTTTTAGAAACGTTTTTGGAGTTGGAACACTCTCCTTTTTCAAAATTGACCGGCGTACGCATCTTGTCAAGAAATTGAACATGACTGACAAGTTTAGGTGCAAAGTCGATTTTAGCAATCTCATCATCTGGTCACACTGTGGATTTCATAAATGTGGAGAACCTGAGTTCATCATCAGATTTGTCATCGTTATCTGGGTCGGATGAGAAATCATTGACATTAACTGGGGATCCCATAATCAATTGACAATTCATGATTTAGAGAGAGAAAGGGGATCTAAACTCCATTATTGTATCTTTTTCTATTCTAATGAAGATCTCATGGATTATTGCATTGTTACTTGATTAGATCTGGGATCACAAGTGGTATCAGAGCAGAATTAAAGATATTTCTTCGATACGATCATTCGAATCTCGACAATTGTAACACCCCGCTAAAGCGGAAACACGGAATGTACAGCTCAAGTTTCATAGCAAAAGTTACAAGATCACAACAACCATCAAAATACATTCAAAGGTTAAACCTTGTCTTTTACAATTGTCTTTACAAAAGGGAAATGAACATAAAATTTAAAGATAGTAAAGAAAGCTTCATCACGTGTAGCCTTCCTAAATTCCAACCTTAAGAACGTTCTCCTGAAAAGCATGTAAATGAGAGTGTCAACTAATGAATAGTTGGTGAGTTCACAGGTTTAATGAGTATAACATTGTTTGCCATCGCAAAATAGTTTAAATCCACAAATGGGATAAAATAATTCGGTTATAAAAACCACTTGCTCAAGGTAATCATATGTAAAATGCTAAGTTATTGAGCCCGTTACCCGACCTATACCGACATACTTTGCCCCTACTACAGTGGTGGAATCATTCCACATACGCGCATGTTCTATCACCAACAATACGCCAATACAACAATAATTATGCACTCAAACAAGCGCTACTTGTGAGTGGGGTGTCAAACCAAATAACGTTATCCATAATTACCAACGACTCAATCCATGAGTTAACGGGTAACGTATACGTAAACGGGGACTTTAGAATGATAGCAAAAGAAACTCAAACTTACAACATTTGCAACAACATAGATACCATAGAGCATAAATAAGCAAGCTTCGTATTTTCAAGAAAACGAAATAATCGGTGTGTAAAATAGTTGTAGTAACCACATGCTTTTCACCCCAAAATATGTAAAACATTGAAAAAGGGGCTGTGAATACTCACATGATACGCGATAGAATCCGGTAATCTCCCACAAGTACTCCAAGATGATCCTACTTCAAACCTATGAACGTAAGTTCACTAGTGAGTTCTCAATCTCTAAGGTTCGGTACTAACTATCCAAATCATCATAAAATGCCTTGTTGTGTTTTAATATTATAACGTAATAAACGTATACATTGTTCTTCTTGGATTAAAGTTTCCACAATTTCGTCCCAATAAGTAACGAAAAGAGTTTTAAAGAACATAAACATATATAGTACATATATATGTATAAACCGAAATTTTATCGTAACGACGATAAAATTAGAGGTCGTAAACGAAATGACAAATATTTAAATGTATAAATATATAGATATAATATATATTTATACTCCACTATTTCATCATAAAATGATGAAATGGGATCAAGAATAAAATGCATAAATATATATATAAATATATTATATATATGAACATTCCACAATTTCATCATAAAAGATGAAAATGGATAAAGAATAAATAAAAGACATAAATAAAAGACATAAATAAAATGCATAAATAAACTGCATAAATATAAGATATACTTATATACTCCACTATTTCATCATGAAATGATGAAATGGGATTAGAAATAGTCTTTAATAATAAATAATAATTTGTCCTTTACTGTCCAGAATTTGATGTGACTTTGTGTCCAACTTTGGGTAACTTTCAGGTATAATTTGATCATGAAATTTTATGTCCAGTTGGTTCAATGAGTTAGGAAACTTTTAGCATCAGTTTCATAATTTTTGAAAGAGTATAGTACATGAAATAATACACGACGTAAAACCCGACAGAAGACTTTGCTGTTTGTACACGGATTTTGTGAGGACTGTTTGATAAATGAAATCTTTGGGTTTTCGAATGAAAGCACCTGGGTTTGAATCTTAACACAATAAAATGATTTCGAGAAAAAGAATCACTCCATTTGGAGTTAAAATGAGTGAGATATGACTCTTTGAAGTGGGGTGTGAAATCTGACAGCAAGCTGTCCAAACAACACCTTGTGCATGTGCTCTCCAATTGACTTTTAAACCAAAATTCTAATTCTTTTGCATGCAAAATCCGATTTGACTCTCACCCATACACTTATTTTCAGTTCCAAAACATATTTGTGATCCTTTAAAAATGCATGCAATTTATCCATCAACTCAAACTTGGAAAACTTTTATAAAAGACCCATTTTGAAGATTGTTGATGTTCTTGCCAAGAACATCAACATGCAACTAAAAATTCAGTATTTTGAGCTCATGCGTGTTTGTTTAAGTACATTTTTAATGGTTTTCAAAGATCCATTCATGAGACTCTTGAACAAAAATGATGGATTTCCCAAGAACACTACATGCATGTGTTTAAAATGTTCATCTTTGGTCTTAACATTGGTTTGATTTTGGATTCACCATCTTTTACTAACAAAAGAGGTTATGATGGTAAATCTACAAACATTAAGACCTATAAAAGATGATTTTAAAAGATATGAAGAAAGTGTAGAAAAGATGAAGATCATACTTTAAAATGCAAGAAGATGAAAAAGTCTTGAAAGAATGTGTGTGGATTTTACCCAACACACTTATTTTTACCTTTGATTGCCTTGGACTCTTGAAGAAGAAGAGTTTAGGGGCTGGAGTTTATGATGAACACTTGAAGATGATATGAAGATGAGGATGAAAATTTGAAGATGGAGAGAGAAGGAGGTGACAACTTTCTCTTAGTGAGAGATTGAAATGAGAGAGTGAGGTGAAATGATGAATAGTGTTGCATACATATGGAGGGAGAGAGAGGGTGGCCGGCCTCTTTGAGGGGGGGGGGGGGGGGGGTGGTGTGGTGTGACAAATGTATTTTAGTCACTTCATGGTTTAAAATAAAATCAAAATACAAGTATTCTCTTTTAATGTTAAAATACAAGGTATACATGTATAAAATAAAGTATTTATATATATAATAAACTTGAAATATATAAAAATTAACAACTACATAAATACTTGTAGTATAAATATATATTAAGTTGGCATTTTATGAGATTTATGGATAATTTCCTAATTCAAGGATTTCTTAGGCAAAATTTCTCAATTTTTTCTATCGTACCGTGTTTACTGCTAAAATTGCACTGTGTACACTATGTCATAAAAATGAGGTATCCAAAGCAGTTCTAACCTGAGATGTGAATTTGACAGTTGTCACATTCTCCCCCGGTTAGAAGAATTTCGTCCCGAAATTCAAGTGTCACTAGCGTTAACAGGTTTGCTTGCGAAGAGGTGAGGGTACTTTTGTAACATGTAATCCTCCCGCTCCCAAGTGTATCCAGGCCCACGCCTTGTGTTCCAATGGACTTTTACTATCGGGATTTTGCTTCTCTTAAGACGCTTGACTTCCCTATCGAGTATTTCCATTGGTTCATCTACGATGTACAGTTTATTGTTGATTTGGACTTCTTCCAAGGGCCCGGTTACTGCTTCGTCAGCTAAACACTTCTTTAGGTTCGACACGTGAAACGTGTTGTGGATAGCACTTAACTCCATTGGCAATTCCAGCTTATAAGCTACTGGTCCAATTCTTTCCGTGATCTTGAATGGTCCAACATACCGTGGACTCAACTTTCCTCTTTTCCCAAAACGGACTGTTCCCTTCCAAGGGGATGCTTTTAAAAAGACTTTATCACCAATTTGAAATTCTAGAGGCTTTCTTCAATTGTCCGCATAGCTCTTTTGACGATCTTGAGCTGCTTTAAGCCTATCCTTGATGATTGCGATCTTGAGATGCTTTAAGCCTATCCCTGATGATTGCGATCTTGTCGGTGGTTTCTTGGACAATGCTCGGACTAGATAGTTGTCTATCTCCAATTTCCAACCAACAAAGAGGTGATCGACACTTGCGACCATACAGAGCTTCATATGGCACACACTGAATACTAGTGTGATAGCTATTGTTGTATGAGAATTCGACTAACGGCAAGTGGTTATCCCAACTTCCTCCAAAGTCTAATACACATGCCCGAAGCATGTCCTCCAAAGTCTGAATGGTCCGCTCACTCTGACCATCCGTTTGAGGATGATAAGTCGTGCTTAAGTTCAACTAAGTACCCAACGCTTTTTGGAGTGATTGCCAAAATCGGGATGTAAAGCGACTATCTCTATCCGATATAATGGAAACTGGAACTCCATGCCGCGTAACGATCTCCTTGATGTAGATTTGGGCAAGCTTTTCCATCTTATAATCTTCCCGAATAGGTAAGAAATGTGCAGACTTCGTAAATCGATCTACTATAACCCAAATCGTGTCATGCCCTTTGGCAGTTCTCGGGAGTTTGGTTATAAAATCCATAGTGATTTGCTCCCATTTCCACTGGGGAATTTCCGGTTGTTGCAACAGTCCCGATGGCTTTTGATATACAGCCTCGACCTTTACACCTTTTGCATTTTCCTACATATATGGCAATATCCTTCTTCATTCCTGGCCACCAATAGTATTCCCTTAAATCCTTGTACATCTTATCCACTCCTGGGTGAATTGAATACTTCGATTTATGAGCCTCCTCAAAAATCATTTCCCGTAGGTTGTCAGCCTTTGGGATCCACACTCTGCCCTTAAAGTAACATATTCCATCAATCTCAGTTTCAAAACTAGACTCTAAACCATGAAGAGTCTCTCCCTTCAGATTTTCAGGTTTCAATGCTTCAATCTGAGCTTCAAAAATCCGGGTTTTCAAACTTGTTTGAACCAGTGCTCCTAACGCTCGAACTCGTGAAGGTTTTACCCTTTCTTTCCTACTCAAGGCATCGGCTACCACATTGGCCTTACCTGGGTGGTAACGTATCTCACAATCGTAATCGCTGAGAAGTTCTACCCATCTTCTTTGCCTCATGTTCAGCATCTTTTGATCAAAGATGTGTTGAAGACTTTTATGATCGGTGAAAATAGTACACTTGGTACCATATAGATAATGTCTCCATATCTTCAGAGCGAATACCACAGCTCCGAGTTCCAAATCGTGTGTGGTATAGTTCTTTTCGTGAACTTTTAATTGTCTCGAGGCATATGCTATCACCTTATCATTTTGCATCAATACGCAACCTAATCCTTGATGTGATGCGTCACAATACACTACAAAATCTTCCGTTCCTTCTGGTAGAGCTAAAATCGGTGCATTGCACAACTTTTTCTTTAGGAGTTGAAATGCTTCCTCTTGTGGAACTTCCCAAACGAATTCCTTCTCCTTTTGGGTTAACGAGGTAAGGGGTTTAGCGATCTTAGAAAAATTATCGATGAAACGTCGATAGTATCCCGCCAAGCCTAGAAATTGGCGAATTTCCGTTGGAGTCCTAGGGGCTTCCCATTTCTTAATGGCTTCTACTTTAGCCAGGTCCACGTGAATCCCTTTCTCCCCGATTACGTGACCTAAGAAATGTACCTCCCGAATCCAAAATTCGCACTTAGAGAATTTGGCATATAGCTTCTGCTCCTTGAGAAGTTCTAAAATCACTTTTAGATGCTGCTCGTGATCCTTCTTACTCTGAGAATAGATTAGTATATCATCGATGAACACAATCACAAACTTATCAAGGTATGGCCTACATACTCTATTCATTAGATCCATAAACACAGCTGGCGCGTTCGTAAATCCAAATGGCATAACTAAAAACTCGTAGTGTCCATAGCGAGTTCTAAAAGCTGTTTTAGGAATATCTTCCTCTCGGACTCTCAACCGATGATATCCCGATCGAAGATCAATCTTAGAGAAGTAAGTTGCACCTTGCAACTGGTCGAACAAATCCTCTATTCGAGGGAGGGGATATCGGTTCTTGATTGTCAACTTATTTAGCTCCCTATAATCGATACACATTCGAAATGATCCATCCTTCTTCTTGACGAAGAGAATCGGGGCTCCCCCGGGTGATGAACTTGGTCGAATTAATCCTTTATCCAAAAGTTCTTGAAGTTGATTCGACAACTCTTGCATTTCTGCAGGTGCTAAGCGATACGGGGCCTTGGCTACAGGCGCCGCTCCGGGTACAAGATCAATCTGAAATTCGACTTGTCTAAACGGTGGAAGTCCAGGCAAATCGTCTGGAAATACTTCTGGGTGATCCTTCACCACAGGAATATCCTGGACTCGCCTCTCCCCAGACTTCTTCTCAATTACTTGTGCCAAGAACGCAACATACTTCCTCCTCAAATACTTATGGACCTTCATACATGATACTATCTTCAGACTCCTTCCAACTCTATCTCCTTGGACAACTAGGGTTTCTCCGCCTTGTAATGGTAACCTAACCGTCTTTTCAAAACAACTAACCCCTGCTCGGTGCTTAGATAACCAATCCATGCCTATTACTACATCGAAACTCCCCAATTCAATTGGAATAAAATCATCACTAAACAGTTTATCAGCTAAGTTCAAGGTACAGCCTAAGATTACATCCTTAGCTTATAATTCAAATCCATTAGCAACCTCAACAATATAATCATTCGGCATTTTCTTAGAATCTAGATTGATCAAAGGCCTAAATTCTAAAGAAACAAAGCTCTTATCGGCACCAGTGTCGAATAATACGGATGCATAATAATCGTTTAGAAGAAACGTACCTGTCACTACATTGGGGTCTCGACGTGCTTCTTCTGCTCCTAAAACAAATGCCCGTCCTCGAGCTTGTCCTCCTTGGTTTCCCTGATTAGCTTGTCTTGTTTGATACCCATCGGTGTTATTGTTTGGTCCCCTTTTCCACCTTGGGCACACATTTCAGAAGTGATCTGGACTTCCGCACTCATAGCATACCCTTCCTTCTTCTTTCATATTCTTCACCGTCTTACAAAATCGGGCTAAATGACCTTTTTGCTTACAGATGCTACAGATGAGACAGGCTCCCTCGTGATGCAAACCACATTGGTTACACTTTGGGTGGGGCCTACTATAACGTCCTACTTCCTTAGCATTCATCCCAAAATTTCCTACTACTTTCTTGTTCCTGCTCCCGATAACATTAAGATAAAATTTCATTCCTATTTTTAGATAATGCCGCAAATACCAAAATTTTGAGGTTCATCCTACATCAATACTAAAGTTTTTAGATCTAATACCACCAATCACTTATAATTACCCAAAATACTTAGTTCATAATAACCACAAGAAAATGTTTTCCTTTGAACCCAAAAGTCTTATCAAAAGCTGCCAAACTATCAATCATCCTATTCAAAACCATCCCAAATACACAAATATCAAGATCATCAACACAAGCATAGCTAGCACTACTCCTCTAAACCTTCCACCGTCCACATCAATATCCACCCCGATACACTTCAATCGAAACCCACAACACCAATAGCGTCAATAGCATCATTACTACTATGCTCATTATCTCGGCTCGTAAAGCTACCCTCCGAGCTATTTTCTCTCCGTTCACGGCATCGGACGACATGTTGGTCAAAAGATGACTTAACTCCACTAGCTCGGTTATGACTTGACTCTGGTGACTGACCCTCATTTGACATCTGTGCAAGTCCATTGCCACGGCCCTAAGGCGTTGCTCTTCGGTCCAGGTCATGCCAGGCGCTCGGTTACTCGGCACTCCCTCGATCACCCGTGACGGTTCCGGTGCGTCTCGCTGATCAGACCTAAAAGACACTCGTCTAGGTATGGGCACGCTCTTCCTAGCGGTTTGCCTCGTATGTGGACCCCTAGGTGGCATTACTACCGGGATGGGTTGTGGAGGAGCCACAGTCGGAGGCATCTTTGGCCCATCATACGGGTCTCGTTCCACGTCAGACGTACGCTCACTTGATGGCGTGTAGGAAGGTTGTGAGCTTGATGATGATGACGACGACATAGTATTGCTGAAATAAGAGTGTGATTAGGATGTTGACATAGTGATACTGAAGTAAGAGTGTATAACATTACTATCGCGCAATATAAAGGCTAAGCGTACTATACTATTGCATACTATAGGCAATAACTACGTTCCTACTAGGCATACAACGTGAAGCATCAAGTGTGAAAACACACATATTCCTAGTATATCCATTTTCGGTCTCGCATCACTCTTTCTTTAATTAAACATAAGTGATCAGGCTTTGTTTAATTAAAGACCGATTATGCAATACCCGAACCAGTTATACTAGCAACATGTTTAGTAATTTAGATGTTCATTCCCGTTTTTGGTTATAGTTGCAGTTTTCCAAAGGAAAACCGGTATTCTCTATAACCTTTAGCTCTGATACCAAATCTGTAACACCCCGCTAAAGCGAAAACACGGAATGTACAGCTCAAGTTTCATAGCAAAAGTTACAAGATCACAACAACCATCAAAATACATTCAAAGGTTAAACCTTGTCTTTTACAATTGTCTTTACAAAAGGGAAATGAACATAAAATTTAAAGATAGTAAAGAAAGCTTCATCACGTGTAGCCTTCCTAAATTCCAACCTTAAGAACGTTCTCCTGAAAAGCATGTAAATGAGAGTGTCAACTAATGAATAGTTGGTGAGTTCACAGGTTTAATGAGTATAACATTGTTTGCCATCGCAAAATAGTTTAAATCCACAAATGGGATAAAATAATTCGGTTATAAAAACCACTTGCTCAAGGTAATCATATGTAAAATGCTAAGTTATTGAGCCCGTTACCCAACCTATACCGACATACTTTGCCCCTACTACAGTGGTGGAATCATTCCACATACGCGCATGTTCTATAACCAACAATACGCCAATACAACAATAACTATGCACTCAAACAAGCGCTACTTGTGAGTGGGGTGTCAAACCAAATAACGTTATCCATAATTACCAACGGCTCAATCCATAAGTTAACTGGTAACGTATACGTAAACGGGGACTTTTGAATGATAGCAAAAGAAACTCAAACTTACAACATTTGCAACAACATAGATACCATAGAGCATAAATAAGCAAGCTTCGTATTTTCAAGAAAACGAAATAATCGGTGTGTAAAATAGTTGTAGTAACCACATGCTTTTCACCCCAAAATATGTAAAACATTGAAAAAGGGGCTGTGAATACTCACATGATACGTGATAGAATCCGGGAATCTCCCACAAGTACTCCGAGATGATCCTACTTCAAACCTATGAACGTAAGGTCACTAGTGAGTTCTCAATCTCGAAGGTTCTGTACTAACTATCCAAATCATCATAAAATGCCTTGTTGTGTTTTAATATTATAACGTAATAAATGTATACATTGTTCTTATTAGATTAAAGTTTCCACAATTTCGTCCCAATAAGTAACGAAAAGGGTTTTAAAGAACATAAACATATATAGTACATATATATGTATAAACCGAAATTTTATCGTAACGACGATAAAATTAGAGGTCGTAAACGAAATGACAAATATTTAAATGTATAAATATATAGATATGATATATATTTATACTCCACTATTTCATCATAAAATGATGAAATGGGATCAAGAATAAAATGCATAAATATATATAAATATATTATATATATGAACATTCTACAATTTCATCATAAAAGATGAAAATGGATAAAGAATAAATAAAATGCATAAATAAAAGACATAAATAAAATGCATAAATAAACTGCATAAATATAAGATATACTTATATACTCCACTATTTCATCATGAAATGATGAAATGGGATTAGAAATAGTCCTTAATAATAAATAATAATTTGTCCTTTACTGTCCAGAATTTGATGTCACTTTGTGTCCAACTTTGGGTAACTTCCAGGTATAAGTTGATCATGAAATTTTATGTCCCGTTGTTTCAATGAGTTAGGAAACTTTTGACATCAGTTTCATAATTTTGGAAAGAGAATAAGTATATGAAATAATACACGACGTAAAACCCGACAGAAGACTTTGTTGTTTGTACACGGATTTTGTGAGGACTGTTTGATAAATGAAATCTTTGAGTTTTTGAATGAAACCAATTGGGTTTGAATCTTAACACAATAAAAGGATTTCCAGAAAAAGAATCACTCCATTTGGAGTTAAAATGAGTGAGATATGACTCTTTGAAGTGGGGTGTAAAATCTGACAGCAAGCTGTCCAAACAACACCTTGTGCATGTGCTCTCCAATTGACTTTTAAACCAAAATTCTTATTCTTTTACATGCAAAATCCGATTTGACTCTCACCCATACACTTATTTTCAGTTCCAAAACATATTTGTGATCCATTAAAAATGTATGCAATTTATCCATCAACTCAAACTTGGAAAACTTTTATAAAAGACCCATTTTGAAGATTGTTGATGTTCTTGCCAAGAACATCAACATGCAACTAAAAATTCAGTATTTTGAGCTCATGCGTGTTTGTTTAAGTACGTTTTTAATGGTTTTCAAAGATCCATTCATGAGACTCTTGAACAAAAATGATGGATTTCCCAAGAACACTACATGCATGTGTTTAAAATGTTCATCTTTGGTCTTAACATTGGTTTGATTTTGGATTCACCATCTTTTACTACAAACATTAAGACCTATAAAAGATTATTTTAAAAGATATGAAGAAAGTGTAGAAAAGATGAAGATCATACTTTAAAATGCAAGAAGATGAAAAAGTCTTGAAAGAATGTGTGTGGATTTTACCCAACACACTTATTTTTACCTTTGATTGCCTTGGACTGTTGAAGAAGAAGAGTTTAGGGGCTGGAGTTTATGATGAACACTTGAAGATGATATGAAGATGAGGATGAAGATTTGAAGATGGAGAGAGAAGGAGGTGACAACTTTCTCTTAGTGAGAGATTGAAATGAGAAAGTGAGGTGAAATGATGAAGAGTGTTGCATACATATGAGGGAGAGAGAGGGTGGCCGGCCTCTTTGAGGGGGGGGGGGGGGTGGTGTGGTGTGACAAATGTATTTTAGTCACTTCATGGTTTAAAATAAAATCAAAATACAAGTATTCTCTTTTAAAGTTAAAATACAAGGTATACATGTATAAAATAAAGTATTTATATATATAATAAACTTGAAATATATAAAAATTAACAACTACATAAATACTTGTAGTATAAATATATATTAAGTTGGCATTTTATGAGATTTATGGATAATTTCCTAATTCAAGGATTTCTTAGGCAAAATTTCTCAATTTTCCTATCGTACCGTGTTTACTGCTAAAATTGCACTGTGTACACTATGTCATAAAAATGAGGTATCCAAAGCAGTTCTAACCTGAGATGTGAATTTGACAGTTGTCACAACAATTCAAGTGAAAAAGTGCCGAATTTTGAAGATTTTGAAGAATTTGGAGTTCGAACTTCAAGTAAGTGTGTTCTAATCACCTGATCTATTAAAGATCTGTTCGTTGTTCGATTGTACATAAATTCTTATCTTCAGAATCGATCAACGTGAAAAAAAATTAGTGATTTTGAAAAATTTTAGAGTTTTTCGGTGTTTTCTTCGTGCAAATCCTAAGATCCGAAAGGTTCTATGTGCATGAGTCAATTCTAGATTCTCAAATCTGTTAGTTTTTGGATTTCGAGCATTCTGCATCTTTCAGAATCGAAATTCGTCAAGAATTGAGTGAGTTACGATTTTTGGAAGTGAACAGTGCTAGTTCGCCGAAAAAACACGATTTGGCCGGAATTTTTGCAGGAGTTACTATTTGGACATGGATGATCATCCCAGATCTGTTCGGTTTGATGTTTTGATCAGAAAGCAACAATCAGAATTGACTTCAAGCGAGAATTCAAGTATTTATGGTTGCTGGAAGTCGATTCGCCGGAAAAATGCTCATGTCGGATGATATTCATAAAGGTCGTATGATTCATAACTACAAACATTCATAACTGTCGTACGATACATATCTGCAAACATTCATAACTGTCGTACAAAACTGATCTTCAAAGTTGTCGTACGAAGTAGACATTCAAAGTTTTCGTACGAAACTTGATCGACAACTGATTCTAGTCGTACAAGAGTTGTCCGACAGTTACTGTTCACTAAGTCTTGTCATACATAACTTATCCGACAACTCCTGTTCATCTGTCCTTGTCGTACAAGTATTGTCCGACAGTTACTGTTCATATGCGCGTGTCATACACAGTTTGTCCGATTGTTACTGTTCATTCAACCTTGTCGTACAAGACTCATCCGACTACTACTGTTCACTGGAACTTGTTGTACAAACGTTGTCCGACAACAAACCTGAGTTGATTTTAGCGGAACCCCCGTGCTAAGTCTCGGGAGGGGGACATTTTTCTTGGATCTGAGCATAAAGCGTGTGTGATACATTCCGCTTCCTCTTTCAAGAAAAACCGAACTAAGATCTTAAGACGAATTCCTATTCAACTCGTGGTCTAACGACGTATTCTTTGTTTTAAACTGAGAATGCATTTGGCGTGTCACTCAAAACTCACTCGTTATCATTCTTGTGGGCTTATCGGAATGAGCTCGAGTTTCTACATGTTAAAGATGATTTTCGTGCACTCAGTTGAGGTTATGGAGTACATTGAATCCGATTTTTCAAGGTTGAAAATATGATGAATAAGAGCTATTTTCAAGGGGGGGCCGAGTCTACATTTGAAGAAATGTACCACTAAAGTTTTTCCAAGAAAATCAAGGGGGGAGAAGCTAAAGCTTTTCAAGATTGATGATTTTGCTTTACAAAACTTTAGGGGGAGAATGTTAGGACCGAAAATGTCCTAAATTGTGAAAGTTTTGTAAAGGCCTTATTATTGTATATGGGCTTGGGATTTGTACTTAGTGGGCCTTGGGCTTGACTATATAATGTACATTAGAGCTCATTTGTTAACTGAGGTACTAGATTGAGAGCTTAATTGTAGAGAGAGAGTGTGTCATCCTGCATGTACTCCAAAGTTTAGAGAGAGAATGAGATAATGAAGCCATCCTCATATTAGATTTAAACTTTGGAGTACATGGAGGATGACACACACTCTCTCTCTCTCTCTCTCTCTCTCTCTCTCTCTCTCTCTCTCTCTTTACAATTAAGCTCTCAATCTAGTGCCTTAGTTAAAAAATGAGCTCTAATGTACATTATATAGTCAAGCCCAAGGCCCACTAAGTATAAAGCCCAAGACCTTATACAATAATAAGGTCATTACAAAACATTCACAATTTAGGACATTTTCGGTCCTAACATTAACATTTTGGAAGGAATCAGCAGCGAAAGGGTTTTCAAAATTAGAGATTAGATTCCTTTTACAACAATCTGTTTGAACCTCTTTGCCCTTGGTTGAAGAATTCAAATCCTCGTCATTAGTGTCGGAAGACAACACACCTAAGAAGGCTTTTCACGAGGAGTTGTCCGAGTTAGTTGAATGTGGTTCAACTGAGATTGTGTCAAGGATGCTTTCTTTGATAGGAGTAAAATTTTGATCAGGTGGATTATAGATATCGGCCTTAGCAACCTTTTCTTGTAAGATTTCTATCACCAAAGCAGACAGTTTAGACGTGAGTCTAGCAATCTCAGTTCTGAACGCAGTCCTCTATGACTCAGATAGTGTATCGGTGTTATTTCGTTCAAACTCTTTCTGAACAGTCATTTCGTATTCAAAGGTTTCCTTTCTCTTTTAACTGACTCTTCGAGTTAAAAAATGACATTTTCTAGTATCAGAGGTGGAACGTATCATTTGAACTCTGATGGTTCGGAAGAACCCTCAGTTGGTGTTGTGTCAGCCTTTACGGGGATTTCCGTAGCCTTGGAAACAGAACAGATGTCGAACTAATCATTTGAAAGATAAGGTGTTTTATTTTTCAAATACGAAGCATTTAGCATTTCATATACGAAAGGTACTTGCACGTTTATGTGTTTCGTATGTGGATCGTCGTCCTTATCCGATTTGCAAAAACTTTCGGGCATTCGAGTTTGCATTTTGATTGTCTTAATTCATATCCTCAGAGGACTGTTTCAAAACTTTTGGCAGAGGAATGCCAGTTGTTCTTTTTAGTGTTTCTTGTTCCTCATCCTCCGGAGATAATTTGGTCCATCTGCTTTTGTGCTCAGGGTATCTCTTATCAATTCCCAAAAAGTTAAACTCATTGAGTGTGAGGACTTTAGATAAGATCTTCTTTAGGTAGCACGAATTATCATATCTGAGTCCCCAAAGAGCATTATAATATTGAATTCCTTAGGTTTATTCAGATGAATTGTTTGATCTGTTTGACCTCGCTTGTAAAGCTTGGACTCAAGATCCTTGTGCTTTTGGGTTAAATTATTATTTTCGCTTTGAACTGTGGAATGTTGATTGACAATCTTATTATACTCATCCTGAGACTTATGAAACCTTTTTGTGATTTCAGATAATTGGGCTTCGACGGAACTCAATCTTTTTGGAAATTGCTGCACATTCTTCTTTATAATTATCAATTATGCATTTATGTCCAGCGTTTTCGACAACTAGTTTATCTATAGTGTCATATTTTCGTTTTACGTTTGCTTCTAGGTAAGTGATTTTGGCTTATTTAGATTTAACCTTTTGCTTATAACAGTCTAACGTACGCACCACAACATGCATCTGTTTGATCAGTTTCTCATGAGTAGGAGCACATACGTGACATGGCGCCTGAGTAGTAGACTCGTTCTGATCTTCACCTTCGGAGTCTGTCTGTTCAGGTTGTGTTCCCGTATAGCACATGTGTGCCTCAACATCGCCTTCTTCATCATCAGTAAGACTAAGCCAGTGATCTTCTTCTGCCATTTGAGCCTTTCCTGCTTCTTTCTGCTTGGCCAGTAGCATCTTATTCCTGTAGTATTCAACATTTCGTAAGATTGGTTTTCAGTAATCTCTAGCGAAGTGGCCTAGCCTGCCACAGTTATCACACTTAATCGGTTCATCTTCATCTTTGTATTCTGACTTACCCTCAGACTTCTTTTCATCATCAGTCCTCTTCTTTCCTTCATCGCTCTTCTTCTTTCCCTCATACTTATCCCTGTAGTCGTGTCGCTTGGTGTTCGTGAAGTACCTCTGGCTGTTAGATGGTTTCTTGAAGAACTTCTTCTTTGCGTATTCTCTGGACAGTAGTGCGACTGCTTTCTTGATGCTATTGAGTTCAGGCTCGGAGTCGCTTTCAGCTTCGTCTTCCTCAGGCTCAGACTCACTCTGTACTTCTTTACAGTAAGAACTACGGTGGACACGCTTTTCACGCTTATGTGAGATGAGAGCAAAAGGGTCTTCTTTAGGTTTCTCGGCTGGCCTCTGATCTCCCATTAATTCAAGTACCTCATCCTCATCTTGAAGAAACATCTCATATAGTTCATGCAGAGGAACATTCTCCGGTATATGGTTGTGACGAACATGGGACACAAACCTCTTCCATTATGGCTGAAGGTTGTTCATGAACTTTATATTGTTCGCAGTGTTCGTCTTGGTGATATTGTTCTCTTGGAGATCGTTAATGAGAGTGCATAACCTTTCGTAGGTTTCAGTCAGCATTTCTCCTCTCCGAGCCTTGAATGCATCATATCGAGTGAGGAAGATTGTGACCTTCAACTAGTTGCCGACTCTGCTGCCTTGCATTATCTTAGCGAGTTTATCCCACATTCCCTTTGCCGTATCCTTGTGGCTATCAGTGTTGCAGTAGATGTTGTTCGGAAGACTGTAAATCAGATAAGTCTTCGCTAGTCTGTCGCCATCAGCCCTTTTTTCAGGGCTCATTTGTTCGTAAGTCTTAGGCACGCGTCGACCTGGCGACCCATCTGCTTGTTCCGGAACATCCATTAAGGGAGGCTCTTGTGGGCCATGAGTCAATGAGCGAAGGATCTCATGATAAAGGGGTTTTGACTCAATGAAACACATGAAGCGGTCATGCCATAAGTTATATTCTCCTCTGTATAGGATCGGTCGTTTTAGATCTGGTCCTATGGCTAACGCGTCTTGAGCATTCATTTTGAAGGACTTGAGTGATCGTGAGACAAATGAGGTGATCTAAGGGTAAGAGTACACTCCTAACGTGAGTAACCACGAGGAGTGATAATCCTAACGCAAGGGATACGGCATTACCGGGACTCACCTTTCTCTTTGAGTTTTGATTTAAAGAGTTCCTAAGTAGTGCGATAGATCACATGACAGAACACAAAGAGAAAATAGCAGGAATAGATAAACACAGATAAACTCAGTTACCAGAAGCAGGAACCGGGAACAAATAACCCGGTATTAGACACCGTTAAATTATTCACGGGTAAGAGAAACGGAGAGTGTAACCCGGTATCGACAACTGGGGAAGAGAACCAGGTAAGATTGTCCGGGAAAGGTGAGTCCCGGTAATGGGGGACCGGTTAGCACATAACCCAGATAGTCTAACCCGGTATTATGAACCGGTAAAAGTAACCCAGAAAGAGAAACTGGGTATCGAATAATCCAGTATTATGAGCCAGGAATCAAATACCGGGTCCGGGTAACAATCCGGGACCGAGATGAAATTTGGGAACGGGAAAGAACCAGGGAAATCAAGAATAGACGAACCTGGGTATTGCAATATCGACGAACACGAATCTAGGAGTGATTTTTCTTGAGAGGTTTCTTTCCTGAACACTTGAGAGTTCCAGATCCGTACAACGAACAATATGAAATCAATAGATAATAACAGTAGGTTATGATTTCAACTGGTCATCCAATTAGCTTTCAATATTGAGAGAGTTTACAATGAGTTTAGGAAAGCAAAATGAACAACTAGCCTAAACAATGGCTAAAACAAAACATTATATATGGCGGGCCCGTGGTTAACAAGCTCACGGCCCGTTCACTAACTAGGCTCAAAATAAGGAATTACAAATAGCCCCTTGAACTTCTATTCAACATAAATTGACCCTAACAATCTCCCCCTTTGAATTGAAGTTCAAGTTGGTGCCAGTTCGCGACATATCTTTTCCACAGCGCAAAGTGTACCTCGAACATTCGGATAGCGCGGCGATAGTCGACGCGTTCTTCAACCACTTCTAAGGCTTTCCGAGCAGTAGTTTCATTCGGATTGGGAACATACGAGAGCCTTTGATTTTCATATTCGAAAGAGATGATTTTTCGAAGAGCATCTTGAACTTTGAAGAGCGTGCCGTCGCAGAATCTGTCAACCTGACTGAAGCGCAGAAATCTCTTTTCCTTCTGTTCGTTGATGTAGACAATCCCAAATTCTGGTTCCAGAAGCAGTGCGTTCTCGGGATACATCTTCAACTCGGGCGCTTTCAGATTAGGCTTTAACAAGTTTACCTTCTTCGCTATGTTCTCGATTGCCATTTGGAAGTCCGTGAGATAAGACATCATGATGGTACAGACAAGGAATCGACAAACAGCTTCGAGCGCTTTGGGTACTTGAAGCGGTCGGATAGTTCTGGTTCGGAGATCTTTCAGTATAGCATAGAAGTCGAACGGTCGGAGGTGCTGGAAGTCGGCTTCAGAGAATCGCCATTCATTTCCGTCTTCTCGTCGGACGGTGAAGATGGGAAACATAACTTTCAGAATTCTACCTATTTAGATGTTGAGCACTTCAGTGATCTTGTGCTTGGTTCGGACTTGGCAAACTGGCAGACACCGCTTCATTGCGTTTACGTATTGGCTTTGGTATTCCGGGTAGGAGCTGTAAATACCAAGGCAAAAGGTAGGCTCGATGGTGCCTAGCTTGTGAACGAACAGCCTTTTCAGGGATTCCTCCAGGTGAGGAATGAATATTGTGATCTTCTCCCAACGGATTTGTTGCTGTTCAGGAGGAGGAAGATCAGAAGCTGTCGGTTGATGTTGAGGAGATGTCGGAATATCAGCATTTGTAGATTCGGGTCTTGCAGAAGTTTCGGCGGCTTGAGCTGAGTGAACCATCTCAGCTAAGGGCAACTCGTCTTTGGGTGCAGTTTCGGTTGTTGTTGCCGCAGTTGAGGGTTCCTTGTGACCACAGTAGTCGTTTCAGTGAGGATCGGGGCGGTCTCGGTTAATCTTTGTCTTTTATTCTCCCTCTCACGGTGATCAGGATCATCCTAATCATCGTGCTTTCGCTTTAGACCGCCTGCTTGACTCTTGCAGGTATCTTCGAGTGATCTGACTCTCTCGGACAGCGTGTTGAGCGCTTGTTGAACGTCCTTAAGAGTCGTGTCAAGATGATCCATTCGAGTGGTTATTGATGACGAAGGAGCAGTGTGTGATTTCAGAACGGAAATCAGGTCTGCTTCGGTAGAGGCGTCGGTTTCTGATTGTTGGAGCAGCTGAGCTAGAAGCATCGTCTTTAATGTATCCACCGAATAGATAGGCTGAACGGGAGCCGGTGGTGGTGTTGGTGCAGGTTCAGGTTCGACCATCTTCTCTTTACCTTTGATCAGAGTCTTCAGTTTGTCGAGCTCATTGGTGAAACGCTGATCCATGGCCTCGTGGACGGCCTTTAGGGCACTGTCCAGATATCCCTTTGACACTAAGTCGGGTAAGGTAACTCTGGGATCACTTAGATTACCCGTTGAGCCATCTACCTTAGAGGCAGAGCCACCTACGTTCACGGTTGGCGCAGGGATAGCCGTGGTAGGATTTCCTTCCGATCCTCGTGTTCCGCTTAAAGGAAGAGACACTACGGAAGTTCCGATCGAGTCACGAAGAACATCGATTTGTGGGATCTCATCTTGTGTCCTAGCCGAAGAATGTAATATTTCAAGTGGCTCTAGACTCAATGGTGCCATGAAAGAAGTCGAGACCGGGGGCTGCTGGTCTCTTGTTTCAAAACCAGTACTCTCCGATTGAGAGACCGGTAGAAGTTGTGCTTGATCCCCGTGAGAAGTTGAAACACCCGTCTTTTGAGAGACGGATGAGTGGATGAGGAGGTTGTACAATTGCGCCGATGGGTCCATGGCGGCTTCTTCAATACCCCGTCCCAACAGATGAGACGGGATAGCAGATGTGGCTACCCGGATGACACTTGGCTGGATTCTCTCAGAAGCCTCTTTATCTTTACGGCTCAATCATTCTTGGTTCGCTTTCGATCGTAATTCCCTCCGTCTCACATGTTCTAATTGTTCAACTAATTCTCCCTCAGGTCTCCTTGTATCTCCCATATCAGGTTGGGTAATAGGAATTAGAGGTGGTGTCGGTGAGTCGGATGGGATGCCTTTGGTAAAGTTCGGGTTTTGTCCGATACGGGGTGGGATTAGGGATGCGCGGATGGCACGGTCCGTATCGGATTCAGTGGAGTCAGATTCCACGTCTTCAACATGGCGTGTTGGTGAAGGAGGATCAGATAGGTAAGGCTCGGAATCATGGTGAAGCATTGGTCGTGATGATGTAGCTTCGCCTTGGTGGTTACACATATCCCGACACACGAAACGTACTTACCGTGTATTAGTCACTGTAACAATTTAGAAACAAGTATGCTTGTGTAACAATATATCCATAATAACAGTAACTAATTGAAATTGTGAACATATTATACACGAGTATCCTCGTTACTATTGTTATAGTACTAATTTCACGTATTTCCGTCGACTCTAAGACTATCCCGTCTTAGTACTTCTACCCATATCTCACGAATCATAACGTAATTTATCTCAGATTAAGTCTAGGTATCTCACTAGCATACCTAGTTCAGTTAAACTAATGCTCTGATACCATATTGTAACACCCTAAAATTCAGGGCTAATTTAAACCTTAAATTATAACAAGATTTAAACACAAACTTCTAACTGTATACCTGAGCAGAGAAATATCTATGAGGTCATATTTACAAATACCAAATTCTTCAAATAACCTATTAATCTAATCATGTCACTGTAATCAGATTAACTAGGTTATCTAAGCAATCCATCAAAACCTCAGTATTTATTATCTTCTCCGCTAATCCAAAAGCTCTCGTCCCACATCCCTTCATTTTCCCGAGCTAGTACCTGGTAAGAAAACATCATTTGAAACGATTAGGCTAACGCCTAGTGAGAACATTCGATTTCAAAATAATATTTGTAAAATCAATGTAAACAAGGCATAACAAACTTGGTTTACCCTTTTTCTTACCACATGCGTAACCATCTTTCGATGACGGGATTAAACCCGATTCCATGATTATAACTGACACTAAGTCATTCATTATATCATGTCCCAGAGCCACACTACAAATCTTCACGGATTCTAGATTAATGCTCTTATCCAATAAATCGCAATAACACATGCCCATTTATTGGAAAGAATGTAGAGATTACAATCACTCATGTCAATCCCTTTTTCTTCCTTAAAAATCGGAAATAACGATTAGTACCACACGTCTATTCCACGATTTCCCAAACACACTGGATAACGATTAATACCACACGCCTATTCCATGTGATTACCAAACACTAGTGCATATGGATCCATATCACCTATTTGTACTCGTACAGGTTATTGCTATCAATCATTTTTCAAACAACATAAATGAACTTAAGCAAAACCATCAATTTAGAATATTAGATTTTTCTTAATAAACTCATTCTTTCAAAATTCATCCAAACAGTTCATTTATAAAATACACCTTACCATAATTTAAAACATTATAAAAAGGTAAGGTAAGAATGAACTCACCTGATAGTAGTCGCGTCACTCTCTGATAGGTCCATGATCTTCATACAATCCAAGTATTGTGTAACAAGATGATGAAGAACATTATTGAAAAGGAAATCTAACCTAGAGAGAACACAAAGTGATTAGAGATCTACATCTTGTATTAATGAATTCACTTCTTACAAACTACAAGTAAAGACCTATTTATAGTCTTCATCACTTGCTACAACAATTAAGCATAAGCCCTTTAACACAGCTATTGCTTTACAAAACTTTCTATTATAAAGGACAACTTCAGTGTCCTAACATTCTACCCCTAAAGTTTTGGAAAGCAAATCATCTTCAAATCATTAGCTCCTCTCCCCCTTGATTTCCTTGTAAAAACTTTAGCGGTGCATTCTTCAAATGTAGGCTTGGCTCCCTGTTAGAGCATTATTGTATTCAAGATTTACTGTAAAGTCAATGTACTGTATAAGTCTATACAGTATTGTGAATGCCTTTATACCTTGTATGTCATGGGTATAAATAGGCTTGTCTAGTTCATTTGTTAGAAAGCTTTGGTAATCTTTCAGAAACCTTTTGTAATCCTTTGAGCTCAATACATGAATGACATATTTGCTCTCTAGATTCTCTCTCACTACATTCATATCTTATTGCTAGAGATTTGGGATTTCACAATTGGTATCAGAGCTAAACAGAAGATTCAAGCAGATCGAAGACCAAATTGAAGAATTTTTACACTGTTCTTCAAGAATTCGGACCAAGTGGCTTTTACTGTTCATCTGAAGTCTTATCATTCAGACATGAAGTTTTTCCAGATTTTGAGTTTTTGAATCAATTCTTTGCATCATTGCATTCGGATTTGCTTCCTGAACACTTTTAATTCTTGGATTAACATCAAAATCTGCACAGAATTGACAGATCTGATCGATTCTTGAATTTTTTTTGAAAACTTCAAGATCACTGTTTTGATCTTAATCTGTTCAAATTGATCGAATTGTGAATTGCAATCAACAGAAAAAGTGTGCGGATTTCAATTACGAACAATTTGATATAAGATTCATCACAATTGATCAATAATTGAAGAAGTTATGGCAGATTAAGTGATTTTGAAGTTCGAAGTGCAGAATTCGGATCATTCTTGGTGAATTCAGATCATTCTTGGTGAATTCGGATCATTCAAAGAAGAATTCGGAGTGTTCTTGGAATTACAAGTGTAGAATTCGACTCAACAAGCATTCGAATTCATAGAATTCGAACTCTGTTAAGTTCGAATTGAGGCTGAATTCGAACCCTTTAGATTCGAATTGAGAAGTTGAGAATTCATCTGAGTTGGTTTATTTTTCAAGTAAAGAATTCGAACCCTGTTGAATTCGAATTGATTGAATTCGAATCAAGCTACGTTCGAATTGAGTGAATTCGAATCAAGTTAAGTTCGAATTGAGTGAATTCGAACCCAGTTACATCCGAATTGAGTGAATTCGAATCCTTCTTCATCCGAATTCATTGAATTCGAACCCTTATTCATCCGAATTCATTGAATTCGAACCCTTCTTCATCCGAATTCATTGAATTCGAACCCTTATTCATCCGAATTCATTGAATTCGAACCCTTATTCATCCGAATTCATTGAATTCGAACCCTTATTCATCCGAATTCATTGAATTCGAACCCTTATACATCCGAATTCATTGAATTCGAACCCTTATACATTCGAATTCATTGATTTAAAAAAAAAAAAAATTATCCCAAAATTTTTCCTATAGTGTATTTCATACACTGTAAGAGCTTTTCAAGAAAAATTTTTATATAATGTTTTTTGTGTATTTTCATACACTGTCTGCTTGATCTTCTGAACGATCAATTTCTAGCAATATTCAAAATGGTTTTACAACAAGTTATTGTTAAAAGCAGTGGTGAAGATTTGAAGCAAACTCTGAAAAAGGAGATTCCTCCAATTGCAAAAGTTTTTGTTAAACCAAATGTAAAGTTGCAACAAGTCATTATAACAGAAACATCTGTTAATTCACATGTATCTGTTAAACCAAATAATGAAGTGTTGCAACAAGTCATAATAACAAAAACACCTCCAAAGCCACTTGAAAAAGCTAAGGCAAATAATGGAATTTTGCAACAAGTTATTTTATCAGAAACATCTCCTATATCAGAAACTCCTGTTAAAGATAATGCTTCAAATTCTTCAACTCCTATTTTAAATAAAGCATTGGAAGAAGAAAATGTTGATCTGAAAAGACAAATTTTAGACATTTCTTCTTCAAATGCTAAACTTACTAAAAGAATAACTGATCTTGAAGTTTATATTGCAGATCTTGAAGCAAAGAAAGACAACTCAAGTCTGCACGATCAAATCGAGAATCTTCAAGAGAAAGTAACAACTCTTCAAAAGAAAATGCCGATTTGAAGAGTAGAGAAGAAAAGAGAGTGAAGTGGAACTTAAAGTTACATGCTCAATTAAAAGAAGTTAAAGATATAGGGAAAATTTTGGACAGTGAAAATGCCGATCTAAAGAGAAAACTGTCTAATTTTTCTTTTGAAGAAAAGAAAGTTTTTGAAGAAAAGAAAGAGACTGAGCTGAAATGTATAAAACTTTCAAAACAAGTTTCAGACTTTGAGAAAGTTTTATTTTTAGAAAAAGACAAGCTCGAAAAAGAAAAAGAGCTAAATTTGAAATTGATCGAAATTTTTTTGAGATCAAAAGTTCTGAACTTTCCATGAAAATCTCTGAATTAGAAAATCTTTTGGAAAAGGAAAGAAAAGATTTCACGGAAAAGAAAAATCTCTTTGAAAAGGAAAGTAAAACCCTTAAAAAGAAAAATATGGAAATTTTCAAAGAGATTACTGATAAAAGAAGGTTTTTGGAAAACGATTTTGAATCAGATCGTGTATATTTTGAAGATGTGATTCTTAATCTTACCAAAAGATTATCTGGTTTATCAGCTGATATTATGAAGGATCGGTTGATCAAATCTGATCTCCAAAAGAAATTTGATCTAATTTCTAAAGAGAAAAATGTTTTAATAAACAAAGTCAAAGAACTTGAAGACGTCATTTTTAAATTTGATGTCTCAAAGCAGACCGGTCATAATTCTATCTTTCAGACTCCATTTGTTGATTCAAATGATTCTGAATGCTCTTTTAAAACTGCTTCATGTTCAAGTTTTAAAAACATTTCTTCTAAAGAATTTAATAGATCAACAGATTTCTCAAAAGGTCGGATTCGTTCAACAAATCTCTTCTATAATCCTCTGTATGATAAATCAGATAACAAAACAAAAGTGCCTAAAGTTAATACTTCCAAACCTGAAGAAGTTCCAGTCTTCAAGAGGGTGAAGATGGAATGGAGAGTAAAAGGCACAACAGTTCCAAAGAAAGAAGTGCCAAAATCATCTGTATCCACATCAAATGCAAAGAAGAACAATACGCCAAAAGGTAAATCTTTTGCTAAACCTAATCCTATTCATTATGTAAATCATCTGATTAGGTTGGCACATAAGAAAATCTGTTGTTCTTACTGTGGATCAAATGACTTTGTGCATAAAGATTATACTTCTTATTGGTATGGTTCTTACAGTATTCCTTGTAAGAAATCTACACCTAACCCACTAGGACCCAAGTGCCATTGGGTACCAAAATCTGCTTAAACTGTTTTGTAGGTACATTATGTGTTGTACTGAATTGTAGATACATACCACACACATGACTGAAAACAGAAGAGAAGCGCCGTATTTTTTGAAAAATATTTGTACCATTAAGGGGGAGACAAATATTAATGGCTTTTGAACATATCAGTTCAAAACCTGTGCTTCAACGACTATGGCTTCTGAACAATTCAGTTCAGGACCCGTACTTCAACGACTAAGACTTCTAAACAAATCAGTTTAGAACTCACAGTTCTCAGGTGATATCCTTAACTGTTACATCTTTCTGTTTCAAGGAACGTGGTAAAAGGTAACATTGGATTATATTTGTTTCTACTGATTTGAAAACTTGAAACTTTACAAATTTAATTCAATAAGATGAAATTTTCAATTTTCATTCAATGAATTAAATGTGTGCTAAAAGATGATTTTACAAGAAACTTTGTACTATCTGAGTTAGATTTGCTTCAATTTTCACCTCTAAAATAAATCGAAAGGTCAGCAAAACATGAATGAAATTATTCTGAATGCTCAAAGTTATGTGAATCTGGATATATATAGAATATAATGCTCAAAAAGCCTATATGTCAGAATGATGGATGGAAATGAAAATATGGGCAAAGCACTATGTTTTAGAACCAAGTGATTGAGATAAAATTATTGCACTATCATTTAGTTTGAAAGTTTGTGCCTGTGGCCTTTCTGGTTTGGGAGAGTAAGTCCTAAGGGGTGCTCGACACCTAGTCCCTAAGATCAACTGGTCTGGGATCGGCTGACCCAAATCCTGCAATAGAACCAGATAGAAAGCCATGTTCTACTGGTACAAACGGGTTTAAGATATATCGATGTGGCCTTTCTGGTTTGGGAAATTAAGTTCTAAGGGGTGCTCGACACCTAGCACCTAAGGCCAACTGGTCTGGGATCTGCTAACCCAAATCCTGCTATAGAACCAGATAGAAAGTCATGTTTAACGGTGTATCTTATTCTTACTAAACTTTTAAATCAAAAGATGCCAATGAGCACAAAAGAAAAGATGCCAATGTGCACAAATCAAAAGATGCCAATGAGCACAAAAGAAAAGATGCCAATGAGCACACATCTCTTGAAACTTGGGAAAATACAAAGTCGCGATAAACCCGTAAATTTGTGAAAATTCTGATTTTGGACAAATAGTGTGAGTAGAGCAAAGTATTCTTATATGTTTTAGAATTGCATATGCTTGATGCTAATCATATTTCGCATGTTAGCACACCAAATAGATTTAATAAAGGGGTTGAAACTGAACATTTTTAACTTGATATGCGATGACTTGTTCTTGAATCCAAACACATGCATTTGATTTCAGTTGATTGAAAAATTTGTTAAATTTCATTAAGCTGAATTTCTTTTATAAAGTGTTCAAATGATCAAATGTTTGTAGTTATAAAATGAAATTCAATGAATTTTATTTTCCTTGTGTAAATTTGTTTTAAAATTTGTGCTACAATTTCAAATACTGTACGTTATTGAAATATATGCATACTTTCACAGGGAGAAAATAAATTGCTCCAGAATTCTTATTTTGAGGGGGAGCAAGGTTATTCTGTAAGGAGGAGATTGTTAGCAATACTCAAAGACACGACTGAAATTGAAAATGGTTTTCGTTGATTATGATGCTCACCATCATCGAAAAAGGGGGAGAAAAGTTTAATTTCAATTTCATGTCAAAGAGCTTTCAAATCAAAGATATTTCAAGTCAATGATTCGTGAACAAAGACTGAAGATTGGGGAGAAGGATCATGTGAAGTCCAAATGTTGCTGAATTTGGTTATCTTAGTTCTGAGTGGTTATCGGAATGCGCTTACACCTAAAAGTTCAACAATGTAGATGGTTTCACATCTTTCTGATCCAAACTCTAATCGTTTCTGATTTATCTTGTTCCGAATTGATGGTTCTATATAAAGATATGAAATCCATGTTCAAGACTTGAAGACAATCTGTTGAAGATTGTATTGAAGAAGGTTGATTTTACAAAGAAAAAGACAATGACTTTTCATGTTTGTCTGAAGATTCTTCAAAGCTGAGTTCTTAAAGAATGTCAAAGCATATAGTTCACCGTGAACTAGTGGAGATAAAGCTATTTGAAGATGGTTTGATAGAGTGTCTGTTTGAGAAGATTGACTTTACAAAGAGCTGAAGACTGTTGTCAAATTTTTTAAATCTTGAATCCAAAGGGGGAGATTGTTAGAGCATTATTGTATTCAAGATTTACTGTAAAGTCAATGTACTGTATGAGTCTATACAGTATTGTGAATGCCTTTATACCTTGTATGTCATGGGTATAAATAGGCTTGTCTAGTTCATTTGTTAGAAAGCTTTGGTAATCTTTCAGAAACCTTTTGTAATCCTTTGAGCTCAATACATGAATGACATATTTGCTCTCTAGATTCTCTCTCACTACATTCATATCTTATTGCTAGAGATTTGGGATTTCACACTCCCCCTTGAATGTTGCTCTTATTCATCATATTTTCAACCTTGAGTAAACTTAGATCCAATGTACTCCACTAAGTGCACGAACAACATCTCCAAAATGTAGAAACTCGAGCTCGTTCCGATAAGCCCACAAGAATGATAACGAGTGAGTTTTGAATGAAAAACCAAATGCATTCTTAGTGTAAAACAAGGAATACGTCGTTTTATCACGAGTTGAGTAGGAATTCGGCTTAAGAACTTGGTACGAATTTGCTCGAAGAAGGAACAGTAAAAACACGCGCTACTCGATAGGGATGAGACGACCCAAGCAAATAACATTGTTCAGCAACTGTGGAGAAATGCTCGTCTTCAAAATACTTCAAGCCACTGAATGAAGAGAATCCAGAACTTCAATCTTCAAGAAATAGTTGGATGATTATAAGCACTCAAAAGTATGAATCACAACCAAAGCACCAGAACAATGATTGCAAGCTCTCACAATTCTGGTTGATCAAGTCAGAAGAATGATAAAGAGCACTCAAAGGTCTAGCATCGTCAACAAAACTTCAGAATAATGATTGCAAATATTCAAGCGTCTCTTCCAATCCAATCAAAGACTGAACTCCAACAATCAACTTCTGAATATCTTGAAAGACTTGAGCTCTTTTAAACTTTGACAGTTGCTAAATGTATGTGGCACACTGAATATAAGAATGATGTCACACACGCCTTATGCTAAATTTCACGAAACCAATGAATCCGGATTAAGTAGGGTGCGAATTCACTCAATTCGGATCATGTTGAGTGCGCATTCACTCAATTCGGATCATGCTGGGTGCGAATTCACTCAATTCGGATCATGCTGGGTGCGAATTCAGTCAATTCAGATCATGTTGGGTTCGAAATCAAGACAATTCGGATCATGAAGGGTTCGAAATCATGGCAATTTCGTGTCATGTTGGATGCGAAACCATGCCTATCTTGAATAAATGGAATTCGAAACCATTAGAATGAGGATTAGAAAGATGCGAAGCCATCCATACCTTTGAACCTTTAGGTGTAAGCACATTCCGAAATTCAGAACTAAGATGACCAAATTCAGCAATATTTCGGACTTCACAAGATCCGAAACCAACAACTCTGAACAGTTCGAAACCATCTAAGCCATCCAAACAATAGTAGCATCCGAAACCATGAACAGTAAAGCATGAAGGATCCGAAATCATCAATGAACAGTAAACGATGAAGGATCCGAATTCATCAATGAACAGTAAATGATGAAGGATCTGAATTCATCAATGAACAGTAAACGATGAAGGATACGAATTCATCAAGAATAATCCGAATTCATCAAGAATAATCCGAATTCAAGTAACAGCATCCGAAAATCACTAAAATCATCATAACTTCTTCAATTCTTGACCAATTTCAGTGATTCTTTCGCAGACTTATTCGAAAAATGAAGATGAACAGATTTCTAGTTGATCAAAACTTGTAATTTGATCGATTTGGCATACTTTTGATCCAAAAAGTGAGTTCGACTTTTTCTTGAACAAACACCATAAGAATCCGAAATCTTAGCAAAATAGGGCTAAAAACGCTTGAATTGTGAAGATCCGATGATCGTATCGATGAAAAATTCTTCGATTTGGCTCTGATACCACTTGATAGTTCAGGATACACTCTTACAATCAAATATGAACATTCAAGATCGTATTCACAGCAACTGGTCATATGATTTATTAACAATCTGTGAATTACAAGATATTACAATGAATTTCTCTAAATGGATTCACCAAAGATTATATCAAAGATTAGTTAGCAAACTGTTGCTAACACAATATATACTGTAGAGAAAAACTAAAGCTACAGTACATATGAGAAACAGACTAATAGAACAATTACACGTGTCCTAATTAGTAACTGAATATAACAGAGAATATCCCAAGATATGAATTCTGAACATACTTCTGAATAAGCGCTTCAGAACATTTGTCTTCATAGTCAGAAGTTCTGAGTCTCCTACTCAGAACTCTGAACCTTCTAGTCAGAATCCAACACTTAGAATCTTTTTGAGATTTCTCACTCAGAACTTCTGAGTCTTCAACTCAGAACTTCTGAGTCTTCTGAGTCTTCTTTAGTCTTCTTACTCAGAACTCAACACTTGTGTTTTTGACAAAACTCTAGACCTAACACTCTCACTTTACTTTCTTATAATTGTAGGAATTTCCGTCACCAACTGCACAAAGATCTGAAATACCCAAATACATATTGTACTGGTATTAATCTACTGTACAGGTCCCTTAAAGACTAAGAATCCTAAAATAACCAGATTTCCATCCACTTATCGCAACCTACTAGTTACGATAACCATTGTTCCAATACACGGCACTTGTCGCAACCCAATGTTGCGATAACACCTTCTTATCGCAACCAACTACTGCGATACTTACCTTATCGCAACCAACTGTTGCGATACAACCCACTTGTCGCAACCCAAGGTTGCGACATTCATAACTATCGCAACTCCTCAAAACTATCGCAACTAACGGCTGCGATATTCATAACTGTCTCAACCAACTAACAAACGTAATTAACCCAAAATTAACACTTTTAAGCCATGCATGTTTCAATAATTTTCCAGATATGTTTAAGACTACTGTTAGAACATAATTATCAGTTCAGATTCTTCATATATTTCAAAAACATCAACACCCATTTCTAAACCCATAGAATTCATTTCTATATTTAATTATACATAACAAGGTTATGATTTGGAAACATACCTTTGTTATACTGGTTGTATCTTTAAATTCCAGCTGAAATAACTTGCCTTTCTTCCTCTTCTTCTTTCTTTCTTTCTTTCCTTTCGGTTCTCCCTCTCTCTTTTCTCTTTGGCCGAAAACACCCAGACACACATAAAGATCCAAAAGATAATGTCTCTTATCCCTTTTTAAAAATGCCACCTATCTGATTTCTTAAGAAGGGAACGGTGGTGATGAAACATCACACATCACTTAACCAAACAACCCTTCAACTATCATGCTTGGAAAATTAACACCCCTTTAACTTATAAATTAAATTAAAGGTTACCCATTAACTTATAATTCCACAAAACTAATAACGTAACTTATTCAGGGTTAAACTCTAAAATTAATTTATCACTTAATAAATTATAATTTATCAATAAAACCCATCTTAATATTTTATACAAAAATCGAGATGTTACAATACACCCCAACTTGAAAATGATTTCGTCCTCGAAATCAAAGCTAGGTAAACAAATGAGGATATCTAACCTTCATATCCTCTTCAGACTTTAAAGTCACATTAGCACCTCGATGATGTTTCCATTAAACCTGTAGTATGACTACATTCTTAGGTCCGGTCTAACAACGCTTCCCCACGTTAGCGTGGAGCACCACCCTCCAAACATTACTTGTCACTTTCTCCCGACCCCTTCCACATACTGATAACATTTTCTTATTTACTATACATAACCAAACAATTGCACCAAAATTTAACTTAAGGCATTCAACCAAGTCATCTTAAATCGACATTGGTGTTCGAAGTTATTACACATTCTTTGATCTTTAACTAATACTTTCTCGGACAATTCTTTTTCACAAGAAGCAACTCACATTCCTTAAGAATTTTGCATCTACTACTCCACATTTTGACTAACACACCCATAATCCCCTTTAAACTTCCAATTATTCCATAATATACTTACTTAGCGATTCACACAACCAAAAACACTTGGTTCCTCATTTGGATAAACATCCACTACCGCTCCGACATTCTATTCCTATATTTTCCATATCACAACGCCATCTTACAAATCACATGCTCCCAAAACTTTATTGACAAATCGTACACTTCATCCGAAATCCCCGAAAAGACTTCCATTTGATGCTTCCTCTTTCTAACATCACATTACACAGTGGTTGATATATTTATCTTGGCAATTGATGACATTACTCGTCCGTACATTCTCCACCCATAACATCTCACGATAGACCCGGTCTCTCATAGTCATTCGTACACAACTCAAACTTACCTTCACGTTCTCCCGCATAATTAACCGAGTCTATTTCGCTACTTTATCCCTCCCCAACTCTAGTTGAACCATAACTCACGAGTTTCTAATTAACTCAAACCTACTCGTTTCTTACTAGCGTTTTGTGAATTCCAACCATTACATACTTAATCATAGATAAAAGTTTAGGAAAACAAGGACTCAACTTTCCACATTTTCTGGATCTCATATATTTCAACATTACCCGCTCCCCAACTTGAAAACGACCTAAAATTCTATCAGTCTCCTTTGGTTATTAATCCAAATCCCATTACCGGACAAGGTTATCCGTAAATGTGCCATTGAAGCTCTAACACCACTATAAATTCAACTATGACATAACACTAAGAGGCTTTCCTAGATCACCCATATTCCTTCGGATCATAACTCGCACTTCCTCAAATTCACTTGTCTAATTTTTGTCTTTCCATCCGCAATTGAATTAAGGCATGGTTACTGGGAGACAAATTAATCTAGAATTGGATTAGGTCACTATCCCCATTGAAATTAAACTTATAACTTAAATCAATAATGGGATTTGACTACCCATAATATCCTCCATTTGATACCGGTTCATTACCATGAACACATCATAATACTAATAAATTCCGTCTGAGGATATCAACTTACTAACTAAATGACACGAATTCGTTGTGCAATACTTAAAATTATTTTTATGTGCATAACATCGTCATTTCCCCGGTTTGACCATTTTGAATATCACAACTCCCGTGCCCCGAGTATTGAGCCTATTCAAAGTAAATTCAAAAACTCAAACTCAAATAGTCAAACCAATAAGTAACCATTTAAAATGAGACTAATAAAACCTTTGAGGATTCCAATTCATATAATCGGCCGTAACTCTTAAAACATACCGGTAATGGTTCGAATTTCTTAAGTTCACAAATCGTTAAACCAAACATCACGTAAAACATAAAAAAAAACTCTGGATAACAACTCGATAACCTCCACTTTTATGGTTGTATGTCATGATCACGATTTCACGGAATAGATAATCACTACAAATGATTACCCACGTATTGAAACAAATTAGATATTCTTACCTTGGGGATGTTTTATAAATGATCACATGAAACTTGAGGCTTAGGAACGGTTCTATCCTTTCGGTTACTTATAATTACCAATAAAATGATTTTAAATGATTTTCGATAATAACTAACATTGACTTCATGTTCCTACAACCTCTATACTTTAAAATAGCCTACAAACCTTCAAACATACTTAAAATAACCTTATGTCACTTGATGAATACTTCACACAATTATTAGGACTTTAACAACATTTACAAAAATCCAAATTCCACACTTCCAAACAGTAGCTAACAGCTTCTTTATGCCAAAAGTTTAAGTCTTTTTCTCATGCTTAGAGGCAGAACCAATCTTTCTTGTCAACATGAAAAATGTACATATACCTCTTAGGATTTCATACCAACTGGAATCACATAATTTGGAGCTCTGCTCTATTTTCTACATAATTTATAATAACATCGTGCAAATTTGAATGTTTGCAGAATAGATCTGGAAAAACAGTGATTTCAAGTAATCTACAGTCCAAACTAGACTTCAGAGTAAACTACAAAAATGTGTTACACTCGCAGACCTTTCCATCGATATAAATAACACCTCATTTGGACAAATGATTGATTTTAAATGATTTTTTTAACTTACTTTAGTGAATCTGTCACTTCTCACAACACCAAACTTGAAGAATTGACACATCAATTCTTCAATCTTTCACCTATGATCATCATAGATAACTTAGGCTTTAACTTAGAGTTTAACCCATTCCTCTTTACATTTTTGCATCAAAATCTCCCTTTCCATCATCTTTTCTCTTTTCGAACTTTCTTGTATACTTTTAAATCACTCACTGTCTTTTGACTCTTAGATTCAAGAAACCATTGTTGTCAAAATAGTCTTACCAATTGTACACATTCAACTAACAAAACGAAATAGGTGGATAAGGGTTAAGTTATCCCACTATCACTCAGAAATTTCCGAAGGTTGCAAACTTTCATTTGTTAGCTCGACTTACGGAATATTTTCCAAAATAGTAACTAGTATAGCTAACTTTCTAACAAAAGATTGTAGTACAAAAGACAAGTTAGTACTACCATTACATAATACACACACTTATATATTATTAAACAAGGAATGTATCATAAACTACACCCACTCATTCCTTAACATTCTCTACCGTCCTACAAACATTCATCCTATTGATCTTGGGATGTTGGATTTCTTTTCTTGATTCCCACTATTTTTCAACTTCGGGCAATCATTCCGAAAATGACCAGGTTTCTTACATTCATAGCAAATTGGTCCTTGTATAGAACAGTTTTTAATGTTGTGACCAGTTTCTCCGCACTTTAAACATTTCCGATCTAAATTGATTTCTTGACGGGATTCAAAATGATGATTCTTAGCAAGAGTTTCTAATTTCTGGAAAGATTCTAATCGATCCTCCTGTTTCCTTTTCTCTCCCACTTGAGCGATTTCAGCTTTATTTCCAGCATGAACTTCCTTCATTATACTAATAGTATTCAATACTGGAGTAACAGGTGAAATTACAATACCAGTACTCACCTCTGATCTACATGACTCCATGATATGGTCATTTAGAATTTTTATAAACATCTCTTTTTGTTGAGTCAATGCAGCATTCATAACCCGCATCACGTTTTCCATTATACGGGACTCCATAGTAGATTCCATCATTACCAAATCAGAAACACCAGTACTCGTTCTATTCGTTTGACTTTCCAGTCCACCTATAAAAGGTTGCTTCGGCGGACTTTCATGGGTCCCGCCAGTTCCAGGTTGTCCTTCCAACCCCCAATCCTTTACTGCTCTGTCCTCCAAAGAAATAGGGAACATTGGTGGTGTATTCACCATTGTTCTGACATGATACAAGAAATAACCATAAGAAATGGTTACACGTATCCCGACACACGAAACGTACTTTACCGTGTATTAGTCACTGTAACAATATAGAAACAAGTATGCTTGTGTAACAATATATCCATAATAACAGTAGCTAATTGAAATTGTGAATATATTATACATGAGTATCCTCGTTACTATTGTTATAGTACTAATTTCACGTATTTCCGTCGACTCTAAGACTATCCCGTCTTAGTACTTCTACCCATATCTCCCGAATCATAACTTAATTTATCTCAGCTTAAGTCTAGGTATCTCACTAGCATACCTAGTTCACTTAAACTAATGCTCTGATACCATATTGTAACACCCTAAAATTCAGGGCTAATTTAAACCTTAAATTATAACAAGATTTAAACATAAACTTCTAACTTTATACCTGAGCAGAGAAATATGTATCAGGTCATATTTACAAATACCGAATTCTTCAAATAACCTATTAATCTAATAATGTCACTATAATCAGATTAACTAGGTTATCTAAGCAATCCATCAAAACCTTAGTATTTATTATCTTCTCCCTAATCCAAAAGCTCTCGTCCCACATCCCTTTATTTTCCCGAGCTAGTACCTGGTAAGAAAACATCATCTGAAACGATTAGGCTAACGCCTAGTGAGAACATTCGATTTCAAAATAATATTTGTAAAATCAATGTAAATAAGGCATAACAAACCTGGTTTACCCTTTTTCTTACCACATGCATAACCATCTTTCGATGACGGGATTAAACCCGATTCCATGATTATAACTTACACTAAGTCATTCATTATATCATGCCCCAGAGCCACACTACGGATCTTCACGGATTCTAGATTAATTCTCTTATCAAATAAATCGCAATAACACATGCCCATTTATTGGAAAGAAAGTAGAGATTACAATCACTCATGTCAATCCCTTTTTCTTCCTTAAAAATCGGGAATAATGATTAGTACCACACGTCTATTCCACGATTTCCCAAACACACTGGAATAACGATTAATACCACACACCTATTCCATGTGATTACCAAACACTAGTGCCTATGGATCCATATCACCTATTTGTACTCGTACAGATTATTGCTATCAATCATTTTTCAAACAACATAAATGAACTTAAACAAAACCATCAATTTAGAATATTAGATTTTTCCTAATAAACTCATTCTTTCAAAATCCATCCAAACAGTTCATTTATAAAATACACCTTACCATAATTTAAAACATTATAAAAAGGTAAGGTAAGAATGAACTCACCTGATAGTAGTCGCGTCACTCTCACATTACTTTCTTATAATTGTAGGAATTTCCGTCACCAACGGCACAAAGATCTGAAATACCCAAATACATATTGTACTGGTATTAATCTACTGTACAGAACCCTTAAAGACTAAGAATCCTAAAATAACCAGATTTCCAACCACTTATCGCAACCTACTAGTTGCGATAACCATTGTCGCAATACACGGCACTTGTCGCAACCCATTGTTGCGATAACACCTTCTTATCGCAACCAACTGTTGTGATACATACCTTATCGCAACCAACTGTTGCGATACAACCCACTTGTCGCAACCCAAGGTTGCGACATTCATAACTATCGCAACTCCTCAAACCTATCGCAACTAACTGCTGCGATATTCATAACTGTCTCAACCAACTAACAAACGTAATTAACCCAAAACTAACACTTTTAAGCCATGCATGTTTTTATAATTTGGCAGATATGTTTAAGACTACTATTAGAACATAATTATCAGTTCAGATTCTTCATATCTTTCAAAAACATCAACACCCATTTCTAAACCCATAGCATTTCTATATTTAATTATACATAACAAGGTTATGATTTGGAAACATACCTTTGTTATACCAGTTGTATCTCTAAATTCCAGCTGAAATAACTTGCCTTTCTTCCTCGTCTTCTTTCTTTTTTTCCTTTCGGTTCTCCCTCTCTCTTTTCTCTTTGGCCGAAAACACCCACACACACACATAAAGATCCAAAAGATAATGTCTCTTATCCCTTTTTAAAAATGCCACCTATCTGATTTCTTAAGAAGGGAACGGTGGTGATGACACATCACACATCACTTAACCAAACAACCCTTCAACTATCATGCTTGGCAAATTAACACCCCTTTAACTTATAAATTAAATTAAAGTTTACCCCTTAACTTATAATTCCACAAAACTAATAACGTAACTTATTCAGGGTTAAACTCTAAAATTAATTTATCATTTAATAAATTATAATTTATCATTAAAACCCATCTTAATATTTTACACAAAAATCGAGATGTTACACTCCGGCTCTGGCTGGACCATGGGATTCCCTAACTCTCGCCTATATTCTACCACACCCGGTGTATTTGGGTCCGCGTGAGCCAGTACGGCTTCAGGTATAGGCATGGCTATGGCGTTGAACGGGTTCCAAATCACCATGTATTGTAAATGATAAGGAGGATATACCGGATGGTTAATGCGTCACAGTATCCCTGGATTCGCATCCATGTGTTGGCGCACAGCCAGTGAGAAGAAACGAGGATAAGGAAGGAACTTCTTTTCCTTTGTACCGAAGTTTTTCCGAATAGCTTGAACCATCTCGCGCCATATGATCATCGCGAAGTCGACGTGTCTGTTGTAGCATACGGCATGGAACAGGCGCAAGAAATCGGCTGTGCATTGGTCGATGCCCCGCCATCTAGATGAGAGACACATGTTCAGTATGGTGAACAACATGTACCAGATGGGCGCCAGATATTTCCGATTGAATTCTGAAGGACGGTTGAGGTCGTGGTTGTATCCGAGGGCGCGTACTTGAGCACATAGAGTCGTGTCGTTGACCGCGGGGTCGTAGCCTTGGTGTCCGCCGGCGTTTGCTTCTGGTAGGGATAGTAGGCAGCGGAACGCGTCAGGTGTGAGTGAGAATGGATGGTTGTCGATCTGTGCCATGAAGGTTTGAGTGTTGGCAGCCGTAATGACTTGTGCAGATAGCCACACTTGATATACGTAGAGTACCGGGACGTCGGTTGTGGCAGTTAAGGCCTCTCAGAGAGGGTGACCTTGCAAGATGTCCACGACCACACGGTGCTACTCTTGTGGCCTGAACTCGACGACGTCCAACTGATGATTGTTGGCGACTATCTCAATGCCATGGTCAGGGGCGACCAAAGCATTATCGGCTGCGTCGTCGATAAATTCCTCTTGAGGAGGAATTTGTTCTTCCGGATGATGTTGTTGTTCTTGATCCGCCATGGAAAATCTGAAAAGGAACCATAATTAGTAATCAGGGTGGATAACCAAGTGTCGGCGCGTACCTTTGCAGGAAGATGGTCAATCTGATACAGATTGAGGACAGGTAGTGAGAAAACAGGTACTGGACTGATAAGTACAGGGGTGTCCGGACATTCTAAAGGCAAATAAGACTTTCTGGACAAACCATGGTGTCCGGACAACAGGTATCCGGATAGCAAGGGTTTTCGGATGAGAAGATAGTTTCCGAACAAAATAAGTATTCCGGACAAAAGGGTATCCGGATGACAATGGATACCGGACATAAAGAATTCCAGACTCCTCAACTATACGGTAGTTGAACTTACCTGAAACGCTGAGGTTTCCGGACAACTAGGGTTTCCGGATGTTGATGGTTTCCGGACAAAGTGTCTATATCATGAGGGTTTTCAGACAAAACGTCATCAACTTGATAGATTCCGGACACAAAAAATGTGTCCGGACGACATCCAAAGTGATCAATCAAGCAACTTACAGTCCCAAACAGGTGTTAAAACGATTATGTAGTGTCGATTAAAGCAGATGAAATCATAAATATGACTAAATCGACCTGTACTACACTGATTGGACCCGAAGTCGTAGAGACTCAAAGTGGGTTTTTGGATACGTGTAATCGACCAAATCTGTGGTCGATTTGAGTGATGTAGTGCGTGAAACTCATCTAATGATGATCGAACTATGGATTAGAAGAGCATACCTGGTTTTTGGAACGAAAGATGAGTGAGATGCGGGGATTCCGCGATAGTCCGAACGAGGGAGAAAAACGAGAGAGGTTTAGGGTTTTGCTTCGTGTTTCCGGAGCTGATTTATACTGACCCAATAAACCGGATAGGTCTACCCGGATACACATCCGGTCCGGAAAGCTAGCCGGATTGATGGATGTTCGGAGACCTGTCCGGACACCTTGACAATTAAAAAAAATTCCTCTCACTTTTTCAACAAAATATCCTTAGGATTTTGAAAGAACGGACTCGCGCTCCCCCGCAAACTGTGCAATTGTGTAACGGAGAGGCCGACACCAAAAAAAACTTTTAGGCATTAAAGAAAAATTGTGTCGCTCCCCGTCAAATGATGAACAGAAGATGATATGCTCCCCCTCAGAAAGTGCACGTAGAGTGAAATGCACACGGGAGTATCCACACATACAAAAAAAATACTTTTCATAAGTTTAAAAAAATTGTGTGTGACGCTCCCCCTCAACAGTAGAGTAAACTTGCCTGATACCGGGTCGTGCTCCCCCTGAACACATGAACACTCGTGAAAGCACAGATATAAGCCAAGAAATTAGACGACAGTACGAAAGAAAAAGGAACACACGTGGAAAGAAAGGAAACAAACGAAATCTACCTAATAAATACAGAGACTCGACCTAACTGTGTAACTGAGACAAGTAGAATACAAGTGCGAGAAAGTGTATGCTCAATCATCAGGGGTGTAAACACCGGATGATGAGTAGACAAATACTCGTAGATGTATGGAACTTGTAACGGGCACACAATCATATTAAGTCTTCAGATTTAGCATACCTAACTTGGACACCAGAGTACTAAAACGTTTTTCGTCCAAGGGTTTTGTAAACAGGTCTGCTAACTGATGCTCAGTATTTACAAAGTAGAGTTCGATCGTACCTCTTTCAACATGATCCTTAATGAAATGGTACCGAACGTCGGTATGCTTGGTCTTAGTGTGTTGGACCGGGTTGCTGGATATGGCAATGGCACTCTTCGAGTCGCAGTAAATGGGCACCTTGACATACGTAAAGTCGTAGTCCTTGAGTTGCGTCCGCATCCAAATGACTTGAGAACAGCAGCTCGCGGCGGCCACGTACTCCGCCTCGGCAGTCGATGTAGAGATGCACTGCTGCTTCTTGGATGCCCAACTCACCAATCTGTCGTCCAAGAACTGCACATGCCCCGATGTGCTCTTCCGGTCCATCATGCTTCCCGCGTGGTCCGCATCAGAATAAGCGGATAACTCAAAACCTGTCTCTTTCGGGTACCATAAGCCAAGATCAGCAGTACCACGTAAATAACGAAAATTTCATTTTACAGCAATTAAATGAGACCCTTTTGGTTTTGATTGAAACCGGGCGCATAGAAAAGTTGAAAACATGATATCCGGTCTACTGGCAGTTAGATACATCTAATGAACTGATCATTCCCCGATACAGTTTAGTGTTCACATCCTTTCCGTTAGGATCGGTGTGAAGCTTTGTACCGGGTGCCATGGGAGTTATCATTGGTGAGGACTGTTCCATCTAGAACTTCCTAAGAACATCCCGGATGTACTTAGACTGGTTTATGAATATCCCGGTCGACAGTTGTTTAACTTGAAGACCAAAGAAGAAATTCATCTCATAAAGCATACTCATTTTAAAAAATTGTCCCATAAGTTTGGCAAAGTTCTTCGCATATTAAGGATTAGTAGAACCGAAGATGATGTCATCGACATACACTTGTACTAAAACAATGTGACCCTTTTCGTTCTTGATAAAAAAGTGTGGAATCGATCTTACCTCGTGTGAATTCTGATTTTAACAAGAACTCGTACAGAGTGTTGTACCAGGCTCGTGGAGCTTGCTTTAGACCATAGAACGTAGACATGATCAGGCTTCGAATCGTCCATGAATCCTTCCGGTTGCGAGACGCACACTTCTTCCTTGATATCGCCATAGAGGAATGCGGTCTTCACATCCATTTGGAAGACCGTGAAGTTTTTATGCGCGGCGTATGCAAGGAACATACGTATGGCTTCGATTCTTGCCACCGGAGCGTAGGTCTCATCATAGTCGATACCTTCTTGTTGACGGTACCCCTTGGCCACTAGACGCGCCTTGTTGCGTACGACGATGCCGTCCTCGTCCTTCTTGTTCTTGAAGTTCCACTTGGTTCCGATCACCGTCTTGTGGGTTGGACGTGGGACCAGTCACCATACCTTTAGATCTTCGAATTGGTTGAGCTCCTCTTGCATTGCTATAATCCAGTCCAGATCTTCGAGTGCTTCACGTACGTTTATCGGCTCGATCTTGCTCAAGAAGCCGGAGAAGAGGCAGAAGTTGGCAGATGTGCCTCGCGTTTGAACAAGAGTGGAGGGATCACCGATGATTTGATGTAGGGGATGAGCTTTCGTCTATCTGGTGGTGTGTGGAAGCGACTATTGAGTTGAATGGGAGGCGTACGGATCCACAAAGTTGCCAGAAGGAAGGTCTTGAAGCGCTTCAAGCGTAGCCGGTTGGTTTCTCGGAGGAGACGGGGGAGGATTCGTCGAAGGTTGAACAACTTCTGGTTCCAAGGAATTCAGAAGTTGATCGTTGATTTTTGCGGATGACGAGTCATTAGGAGCGATCTCCGGGTTTGTCACCGTTTCCTCCGGGGGCAGTAGTATCAGTCGAGGTTGATGATGACAGTTGAGCTGTCTCCACAGTGATGGAAGGCGTGCTTGTCGAAGGTGGCGGACCGGATAGATTCGCCGAATCCTCAATACGAGCAACTTCAAGTCGAGGTTGTGCTGAGACAGGAGGAGTAGAAGCATTAAATATGTCATCATAAAAGTATTTAAACAGTAAATCTAAATCAGAAGAGTCACCATTCAATGAAGATGCATGATTCGAATTCACTGTCGCTTGTGCAGATCCCGAACTTGGAAGTTCGGAAGCTAACACGCCAGTTAAACCGGGTTCTGAACTGATGTGTTCAGAAGCCAAATCTGCGGCTTCGTCGAATGTCACGTTTACACTTTCGGTAATGGTTTTAGTCCGTTTGTTGTAAATGCGATACACCTTAGCCTGCATGGAGTATCCGATGAAAACTCCTTCGTCCGCCTTTGGGCTGAATTTGCCGAGATCGTCCTTGTCATTTAAGACGTAGCACGTGCATCCGAATGCATGGAAGTACCTGATGTTCGGAATGCGTTTGTTGATGATCTCGTACGGCGTCTTGTTGAACCGCTTGTTGATGATGGAGCGGTTTTTCGTATAACAGGCAGTAGACACCGCTTCGGCCCAGAGAAATAGCGGAAGTTTGGATTGGGAAAGCATGGTGCGAGCTGCTTTGACCAGGTTACGGTTGCGTCTTTCCACCACTCCGTTTTGCTGAGTAGTGCGTGCCGCCGAGAAGGTTTGCGAGATACCGACAGAAGTCAAGTAGTCGCACACCGTTTGATTTTTGAATTCCGTCCCGTTGTCGGTCCTATTAGTCTGAACTGGACTTTGAAGATTTAGCTGGATGGACTTCAAGTGTTTAATGATCAACTCCGGAGTTTCGTCTTTTGATCGAAGGAACTTGACCCATGTATAGCGCGAGAAGTCATCCACCATCACCAGGACATATTTGCGCTTGTTGATGCTTTGAACACGCACCAGTCCACACAAATCCATATGTATAAGTTCGAAGGATCGGGATGTGCTCGGAGCTTCCTTCGGATGATGTGACGCTCGCTTCATCTTTCCCACCTCACATGCCCTGCAGAGTCGATCCTTCACGAATTGAAGATCGGGCATGCCTTTCAAGTGTCCGCCCAGCACCAATTTGTTGATACTTTTAAAGTTGAGGTGCGAAAGACGTCGATGCCAAATCGATGTTGTTGGTTCCCGTTTTGTTTAAACAAGATTATCAGATCTATTAGTTCAAGTTTGAGTTTGATGCGGAAGCGTATTTGAAGAACTAACAGATATGTTTGATAGATTTAGAACACAATATAAATAAACAGTGAACAGGAAATAATATCTCAAAGTTTACTATGCCTTCTTCTTGTCTATAACCCTTGGCCACCAATCGTGCTTTGTTTCTGATGACCACTCCATCTTCATCCTTCTTATTTCTGTAGACCCACTTAGTCCCAATGGCCTGTTTCCCTCGTGGCAGAGGTACTAAAGTCCATACTCTGTTACGCTCCAACTGCAGAAGTTCTTCTTGCATGGCGTCTACCCAGTTTGGGTCATCTAGGGCTTCAGAAATCTTCTTTGGTTCTATCACACTAATAAAATTTGTAAAGAAACAAAAATTAGCAGTGGCAGACCTGGTTTTTACTGAGTCAGAAGGTTCTCCGATTATTTGGCTTGGAGGATGGCTTTTTGTCCACTGAGTGGTGCGTGGAAGATGGTCATCAATGTCATCGAACCTTTCTTCAGAAGCTTCTTGTGGATCTTCTTCTTGTGTAGCCTCTGTCGTTCTTCTTGCCTTGGTAGTTGATTCTACCATTTGAGGAATGATTGGTATGAGTGGTGGTGGAGTTTGTTCATCTGAGGACGTATAGTCTTGGTCCTCAATTTCCTCTGTAATTGGTTCTTCTGTGGATTGTGGAGTTTGTTTTTCAGCAGCTTCTGTGGTCGTTTTTCTTGATGTTTCATCTTCTGCATTTTCTTCTTCGGCATTTGCATCTGTAGTATTTATAGAAGAAGATGAAGCATTATTTGGACCAGTTAGAGTCATACCTGTAGGATTTTGTTCAACAGAGGATGGTTCTTCAGAAACTCTGATGGTTCCAACAGAAGGATCAATGTCATCCTGGAACATCTCTAAAAATAGAAGATTCAAGTCTTCTTTCGTTTGCGAGATGCCAGAGGTTTCTCTTTTAAGTTCGAGTTCTGAACTGATTTGCTCAGAAGTTATTTGGAATGAATCATCAAAAGAAACATTGATACTTTCTACGATTTTGCGAGATCTTGTAAGGTATACTCTGTAGGCTTTGGAAGTGGCAGAGTATCCAATGAGTTTTCCTTCGTCAGCTTTTACCTCAAACTTTCCTCTGGAATCTCTGTCGTTTAAAACAAAGCATTTACATCCAAACACCTGGAAAAACTTGATGTTTGTCCGCCTTTTGTTGATCAGTTCGTAAGGAGTCTTGATGTGTCTTTTCACAATGGTTGACCGATTCTGTGTGTAACAAGCGGTAGAAATTGCTTCTGCCCAAAAGTTCATCGGTAATCCGCATGCTGATAGCATAGTTCTTGCGGCCTCCACGAGCGTTCGATTCTTTCTTTCTACTACGCCGTTCTGCTGTGGAGTGCGTGCGGCAGAGAAGTTCTGTGATATTCCTTCCGTAGAAAGATAGGCTTCAATGACAGAGTTTTTAAATTATGTGCCATTGTCACTTCTTAACTTTTGTATTCTGCATTCATAAAGAACTTGGATTCTTTTCATTAGATTAATCAAGATGATTGGAACATCCGATTTCTTTCGAACAAATTCAACCCATGTGAAGCGCGAATATTCATCAATTAAGACAAGTATATATTTCTTGCCACCTAGGCTCTGTATGGCAATGGGACCGCAGAGGTCGACATGAAGCATTTACAGAGGCCTAGTGCAAGACACATCTGTTTTGCCTCTGTGGGAAGCTCTTCTGAGTTTTCCCATTTCACAGGCAGAACACAAGTGATCCTTATTAAATTTAACATTAGGCAAACCTTTAACTAGATCAAGTTTGACCAGTTTATCCAAGGTGTGAAAGTTCAAGTGACAGAACCTGTTATGCCATAACCAGGCTTCTTTACTTTCGCAAGCTACAAGGCAAACTTTGTCCTTGGTTGTTGAACAAAAGTTCATCAGATACAGATCACCTTTTCTTTCGGCTCGCAGAAGTTCCATTCCTGTGTCTTCACTTTGCAGAGAGCAGAAAGTCCTTTTGAACAAGACATCAAATCCTGTATCACAGAGTTGACTTACACTGAGTAGGTTGTGTTTAAGGCCATTCACATATGCAACTTTGTATACAGAGACGTTTTCCTTCTGTATGACTCCATAGCCTTTGATGTGTCCCTTCTTGTTGTCTCCAAAAGTTACAGATCCACCATCGTGTGTTTCTTTGTACGTGGATAGTAAACTTTTGTCGCCAGTCATGTGCCTTGAGCATCTGGAGTCAAGATACCAAATTGGCACATATCGCTTCTGTAAGACAATCACAGAGACTTAGGTACCCATATCCATATGGGTCCAATATTGTTAGAATTTTTCAAGTTTGCCTTAGCATTCTTGAAATATATTTTATCTTTTGTAGAAAGATCAGATTGTTTCTCTCTAGGTTTTGACTTTGGAGTTTGAATTTTAGTGGAGAGTAAGCAATCTGGACTTGAGAAGTGATTTTTCAATTTGAACATAAGATCAAAACAATGACAGTATTTAATATGAGACGTGATTTGTTTGAACTTTTCATTGAATTTCTTGAACTGAGCCACGGAGGCATTACATTCTTTCTTAACATTTAATTTCTTATTACAAGAAGATCTATGAATACTAGAATGTTGTTTGCAAAAATCTTGTTTAGGTCCTGCCTTCTGTGAGTCTCTTCTGTGGTGAACGACGTCTTCACTGTCACAGAGGAAAGATATTTGTTAGCTTCAGGCCTTAAAGGTTTTGAAAATTTTGAGCTTTTAGGATTTTCATAGGCCTTTTTCAGATTATTAAGCTCTGTAGAGGTTTTGACTTGTATACACAATTTGAGAAAATCTAGACAGATAGGTATCTCTGTGATTTTCTCTTTTGGAGAAATTGTTCTGTTAAGAACCTCAGAGGAGAATTTAACATCCTCTGTGTCACAGTGAACTATCCCTGATTTAGAATCAGTCTCTGAGTCGTCAGAGGTTGAATCGTCCTCATATACAGAGGTTGAGTCATCTCTTTCGACAGAGGCTGGATTTTCTGAGCATGTATCGTACGAGCTTTCTTCCTCTGTAGAATAACTTTCATAGATGGCAGAGGTTTCTGATGAGATCTCTTCAGCGAGAATTTGATCTATAGAAGATGTACAGAGATTTTCTAAAACATTTGATTTCAAAACTTCCAAAATTTCTATTTCAATTGATCTTTTAAGTTTTTCTTCTGAAAAGATGGGTTTAAACTCAGGAGCTTTTGCAGATAATTTCTTTTCGACATCTAACATACAGACAAAAGCAACCTGTGTTTGAGTCTCTGGTTTACCAAACTTGAAGATACCAATCTGATCTTGTGTTTTCAGATATTTTTTGGTTTGATTCCTCTATTGATAGAGGTTGAAGATGATGAATCTGTGTTTTCAAACCACACATTGATCATCTTCGTATGTTTCCTTAAGTGAGGTTTTGCAGAGATTTTAACCCTTTTACTTACAGAGAGTAAGTTTGGAAAAGATGGTTTATTTGTATTTCCTATTACAAACAGAGAAGACAGAGGTTTAAGTCTTTTGCCTTCAACACCTAGAGTAATATCATCGTAGCCTATACCTCGTCTTCCTATTTGTGAGTTTACTTTCTCATACACCTTCTGTGCATCTTTATAGTTTTTAAGTAAAACTTCTCTTCTGAGTAGATCTTGCCAAAGTACCTCTCTTTCTTTTTGAAAGTATTCTTTGAGAGCTATTATGTCCGTTGTTTCACTCCTAGAAACTGAAAGCTCTTTAGTTTTGATTTTTAAAGAAGAGGTTAATTCAGAAATTTGCCTTTTTAAAGGATCTACATTTTTGCTCCAATATTTTTCTACTCTTTCCTTTTCTTCAAAAATTTTGGCTTTTTCTTGAGTGAGAAGCCTCACTTCTCTCTCATTAAAGGTGAGTTTTTTTTTGAATGCTTCCATTTATCTCTTTAAGTTCAATCAGTTCAATGTTAAGTTTAATTGAATCATTATCTACAGATTTAATACAAGTTGTAGAGTTTAAAATGGATACCTCATTGTTAGTGTCGGAGTCGACTTCTGCCATGCCACAGAACAAGGCATTGGTTGTGAATTCATCATCAGAGGTAGAGTCTGACTCGAAGTCCTCCTTATTTGCTTCAGAATGCCCTTTGTTCGCCATCAGGGATTTTTGCGCATAATATTCAGCCTTCTTTTTGTAAAAAACTGAGTCCTTCTGTGGGCGATTTTGTCTACTTCTGCATTCTTTTGCGAAATGGCCTGGCTTGCCGCAGTTGAAGCAACCTTGGGAGGTGTTTCCCGTTCGATCGTCGGACTTCTGTTGGTCTCCACCTTTCTCTGTTCGGCATTCGTTTGCATAATGACCATGCTTACCACATTTATAACATTCTTGTGTGTGGCCTACCTTGTCATCTGACCTCTGTCGGTCATTTCCTCTGTAGTTTCTGTCGCTCAACCTCTGTTGGTCATCATTTCTGTAGTCTGACCTCTGTCGGTCACTTGATTCTTCTCTTCTTCCATCATCTCTTCTATCTCTCTGGTTGTTTCTGCTATATCTGTCATTTCCAAAATTTCTTTGGTTACCTCTGAACTCTCTTGTCAATAGAGCCAATGATTTAGCTAATGACGCAAGAGTTATTTCTTCCTCTATCAGCTCGTCTTCTTCGCTATCAACCATCACTATCTTCTTCTTCTCCTTCTTCTTCTCCTCTGTTGCTCTCTCATTTCTCGGTCTCTCTGTAGCCTCTGTTGATTTACTAACCAATGCGTATGGTGCAATGGCTATTGTTTTAGCCTGTGCTATTTGAGGCTCTTGTGCAGCTAGTGTTCCATAGAGATCAGAGAGTTTCCATGAGTCTAGATCTTGGTTTGTTTGTAAAGACATAGACAGTTGAAGCCACTCATCATTCAGGCTCTTTAGAAACATGACGTTATTTTCTTCCGAGGTTCTGTGAATGCCAGACTTTCTGCATTTGTTTATGAGAGAGTTGAACCTGTCGTACGTTGTTTGCAGAGATTCTGTTGCAGAGGCTCTGAATGCATGATATTCATTTATGTACTGTGCCCTTCGGTTCTTCTGTGTTTTAGCACCCCCTTCGAACTGTCTTTCTAATTCTTTTCAAAGATCGTGCGCAGTTTCGCATGCATCTAAGGATTGAAAAAGCTCGTTGGGGATAGCCATTATCAAGATTCTTTTTGTTTTCTGTGCAACTTCATCTTCTGCCTTATCTTCATTTGACCATTCTTCTTTTGGCTTTGGTTTTTGATGTTCAGGGATTTCAGGAGATTCAGCAGTAGCTGGTACTCGTGGTACTACTATCATGGGAACAGGAGGAAGGTTGTAAAGATATTGTACTAGATTTTTTTCAGTACCCTCAAAGAAATGAACCATTCTTATCTTCCATTGAGAATACTCATCTCGTAGGAGAGTAGGAGGCTTGGTGAGTGAACCAGCAGTAAAGAAGTTATTTGTATTTGTCATTGTTAAGGTTCTGAAAAGATAGTATGATTAAAGAGTATGAGTCTGATGATCTGGAAAGTTTTCTGGGTTTGAACAGTTCCCAGAGTACACTTTAATGGAGTTTTAACCTAGAAATGAGGAATAGGTTAAAAAAGGAATGATGTCTATCACTAATCTTGTAACAAAGAGGATCACTTGATATTGAAAATCAAGCTTTGCTCTAATACCAATTGTTGGTTCCCGTTTTGTTTAAACAAGATTATCAGATCTATTAGTTCAAGTTTGAGTTTGATGCGGAAGCGTATTTGAAGAACTAACAGATATGTTTGATAGATTTAGAACACAATATAAATAAACAGTGAACAGGAAATAATATCTCAAAGTTTACTGAATATATATATTAAGAACAGATTCAAGAACAGTGAGTAAGCAAAGCTTTAAAACAGATATGACTCTCAAAGTGTTTAAGCTATGTGTTCTTGATGTTTTTCTCTCTTAATTCTTGTTAGGAAGAACTCAACATGACTCTTCCTTATATACTACTCTAAGGGGACCATAAAGCATAAGCTACTATTCATAACGGATGGTATGAATAGTTGAATGGATGGTATGAACAGTTTGGACGTGCTGTATTGCATTTAATGCAGCAGACGTCTATTATATACTAAGCCCTATTGAATCCAATCAGAATTTGACACGTGGAAGTTGGACAGGGCATGCTACCATGCAAGTTGATAAACAGGTCCAGTAGCAGTAGAAAGATATTATAAATATCTTTGAAGAGGATCACAGAGGCTCTGTAAAGTATTACAGAGGTTCTGTGGTCTGGTCCTTTGTAGAGCAGTCTTCCGCAGATTCCGAGTCATTGGTCTTCTTTGCGCGTATGACAGAGCTTCTGTAGGGCGCCTCTTTAGCTTCTGTAGCTTCTTGACCTTGATCTCTCGGTAAGTTCGGGAGAGCCTCTGTAAGAGGCTTTCTTCACTTAGCCTATTTTTCACTACTTCTAAATACTTCTATGATTAGAAGATTTAAGCTAACACATGCTTGTTCGGAATTCACCTTTGACATCAGGCAGACAGGGTTATCGGGCTTCAGGGCTGCGAGGTCGATGGTGTAGAGGTTGGTCTTGCGCTTTCCAACCAGTAGCTCCACGTTGTCGTCATTGAGTATTCTAGACCTTTTTGCTCTGAATCGGACCTCAAGATCTTTGTCGCAGAATTGGCCGATGCTGAACAGATTGTGTCCCAATCCCGCGACGTGTGATACCTTCTTGATAGTGATCTTGTCTTGGAAAATGTCGTCGTAGCCTACAATCGGTGCCTTGTCGTTGTTCCCGAATCTAACGTCTCCGCCATATTCTTCCTTGTAGTTCATGAGAAGCTCCCTCCTTCCGGTCATGTGCTTGGAGCATCCTGAGTCTAAGTACCACACATGACCGTCCTGCAAAAACAAGTTTAGCGGACTTTAGGTACCCATATTTGCATGGGTCCTGGAGGGTTAGGTTTGACACCCTTAGGAGGAACTTGCCTCTTAGGTGTATGTTTTACACCTTTTAGAGGAACTGGTTTTGTAGCAGGTTGCCTCTTGGGTGTCGGTTTAACCTCAGTAGGAGAAACTTGTTTTGGAACGGGTTTTCTCTCCTGCTGCGGTTTAACCTCTGATTGGGACCCCCGTTGTTTATGGGGTTTCTTTTTGGTTTCATGGGGTTTGCTTTTGGGTGTATGATTATATATGTGATATGACCCAAACCAATCATTTTTATTTATGTCATCAAAGTCATTCCAACCACATTTAGAACAACACAAACAATCATGCGATAATTGAATCAACTGCTGAATGGAATAAAGCTTAATTGGAAAATTAACATCACGTTTAACAAAATCATTCCTATGATTCAAAGCACAATCGTTTTTGTTCATTCTAGGATAAAAAACAGTATTGAAAGACTTTGATGCTGCATCCTCGACAGGTTCCTTAGCTAGCCACTTTGGTTTTTCTTGTTTAGCGCGACCGTTTTTATCTGAAACAACAGGGACAACACGGTCTGTGACTTTTAAGGAAGCAGTATTTTTCGTAGGCAATCGCTCGGTGTTTTGCCCCGGCTGTGATTGTGTTTGAGAAACAGGTTTAGATTTAGAAATCTTAATCACAGCTGGGGCCTTTGTTTTAGAACAGTCACCCTTTAGAAAATTGACCGGTCGACTGACTACTGGTGACAAAAAATCAGTATGACTCGGAAGATGAAAGTTTAGGATCCACTCTTACAATCAATATATCAATGTATAGAACAGTAATTGAGAAGTAATATGATCGAACCAACTTGTATTCAATGAAGAACAGATTTACAGATCTTAGAGAGAGAGTATCTCAAAGATTACAAAAGATGAATACAAATATATGCGGGAAAGTCAGTTAGCGTAATAGTGCTAACCACTATATATACTGTAACAGAAATACTAAAGCTACAGTACAAATATGAAAGACTAATAGGAACAATACACGTGTCCTAATTAGTTAACTAAATACAAAGTAAAGCATTTAGTTATAAGTTCTGAACATGTTGTTCAGAACTTCTGAACATTATTCTGATTAGGCTTCTCAGAACTTCTGACTCTTCTTCTCAGACTTCTATACTTAGCCAACTTTCCGAGCAATACTTCTGAGTCTTCTTAGTCAGAACTCGGACTCTTCACTTCAGAACTTCTGAGCCTTCTAGTCAGAATTCAACACTTAGTTTATTGACAAAACTCAGATCTAACAGAAGAGGTATGTCGAATGGGAATGACTCAAACTCTTCATCAGAATTGCCTTCGGAGTTCATGTATTCAGAAAAATCGACATCCGGAATTATAGGACTTGGATCGGTTGAGGAAGGCGTGGAACACTTAGTGTTAGTGTGCTTTGGGGAATTTGGTGCGGAAGCTAGGAAAAAATCAGAGTTCAAATTCCTTAACACACTCTCGTCTTGAGAATCTTTATCATCTTGTGTTGAATAGGTTTTGATTATGAAAGCTTTACACGAAGACGTGTCCGATGAGTTGGAGGAAGAATCCGGTGAAATATGCTTTTCAGATTGGAGTTGGTCAATCTGCTCTTGGAGTTGACCATTTCTCGTATACTCTTGCATCGCATCTGTTGCCAAGGCAACTAGTTTTTATGTGAGCTTAGTGATTTCACACCGAAGGATTTACTGTCCTTCATCAAACACAACTTCGGTTTTGTCAGATTTTTGATTCTCAAGTTCCGTGATTAGCGCTTGTTTTTCCTTTTGAAAATAGGACCTTTCTTTCTCGATTGACTCCTCCAACTCGACTATATTTTCTTCCAAGATGAGAGGGGGAACATAGAGTTTGAACTCATCTGTCTCAGTCTTGGTTTCGGTTGCTTGGACCTCATCCTTCTTGGAGGAATCCTTGGGCGTTACAACCTTATAGCAATCGAAGTAGTCATTCGAGAGGTACTTCTAATTTTTCAGATAGGAATAATTTAAAGGTCCATAACAAAATGGAAATTGCATTTTGGATGTGCGGGTGTGCTTGTATTCCTTAGTTTCCTCTTCCTTTTCAGGTTCAAGAGGACCAGTCCATTTAATTGCATATTCCGGATACTCTTTGGCTATTCCAAGAAAACCAAAATCATACAGAGTAGGTCGTTTGGAGATACCCTTTTTAAAGTAGTGTGGGTTATCGTATCAGATTCCCCACTCTTTGTTAAGATAAGTGAACTCATTTGGTTTATTCATATGGATGGTCTGATCAATTTGACCTCTTTTATGAAGTTTGGTTTCAAGATCAAGAATTTTGGCAACAAATTCCTTGGGCTGAATTTGAAGAGCAGAACATTGATAAACAATTTCTGCTTTCTCATTCATACACTGATCAAGCTGTGACTGAAGTTCAGATAATTTGGCCCTTAAGTCCTTAGGTGCTATTGAAAGATTTTTGCATTTTTCTTTTAAAATAGCATTTTCAGACTTATATTTCTCAGTTATTCTCTTTTGAACATCTAGCTTTTCTAATAGTGATCTAATCTCAAGCAGTTGTTCATCGGAGGTGGCTTGAACGGAATTTACCTATTCAGCAAGTGATTGCATTTGATTCAGGAAATCTTGTTGGTTAGAATCACATACCTGACTTGCCTTTTCTTCATCGGCAGGAGAGTCATATCCCATGAAAGCATCAGCACCATCAGACTCGCTTTCATCATCAGAACGACCCAACCAGTAGTCGTCTTCCACAAACAGAGCTGCTCCTGTCTCTTTTTGTTCTATTAGTGCGAGCTTAGCCTTGTAATAATGAGAATTCTTTACCACAGGCTTCCGGAAATCTTTCGCAAAGTGACCAAGCTTCCCGCAGTTATAACAAGTCACGGGTTCGTCTTTCCTTTTCTCCTTGCGATCATCTTTCTCTGTTTTCTCCTTCTTTTCAGATTGATCGGGCTCATCGCCTTTCTTCTTACCTTCATACTTGTCCTTTATAGTCATGGCGCTTGTTGGAGGAGGTAGAGTAGCGTTGATTATTAGACGTCGGTTGCTTGTAGAACTTCTGTTGGAAGGATTTGGAGAATAGGGCCATTGCTTTCTTGATGGCATCTATTTCAGAATCTGAATCACTGTCTTCCTTTTCCTTAGTTTCTGACTCAGATTCACTTTGCTTTTTAGTACATTTGGAGTGTCGGCCAGAAGATTTTCCTCGTTTGGAAGACATGAGTGGTAGAGGATCAGCAGCTGGCTTGGATGCGGCCTTCTTCTCTTTGAGTATTTCCATCACCTTATCTTCATCTTGAAGAAGCGTCTCATACAGCTCGTGGATGTCAACTTTCTCCATCAAATGGTTATGCTTTACGTGTGATGCAAACACTTTCCACTCAGGCAGAAGGTTATTGAGGAACTTCAGAGCGTTCTCACTGTTGGAACGAGTAATCTTGTTCTTGTAGAGCTCGTTGAGAAGAAGACAGAACCGTTCATAGGTTTGGGAAAGGGATTCACCGGTGCGCTGTTTAAAGCTATCAAACTTGGTTATTGAGCTATTAATCTTCAGCTGATTCCCGACTTCGCTCCCACGCATCATCTTTTCCACCTGATCCCACATGCCCTTAGCTATATCTTTGTAACTGTCGATGGCAGTATAGATCGTGTTGGGGAGGGCTTGAACAAGGTATCTCTTAGCATGCTTTTCTCCCTGAAACATGCCTATTTCGTCGTCGGTCATATCGGTGAGAGTCTTTTTCACAGTGAGTGTGTCACCACCTTCTTGAGCTGGTGGAACGGTCTTCATTGGTGTAGGAATTGGCCCATCTTCTAAGGCTCGCCAAATGTACTCGAAGTTGTCCTTCGACTCAATGAAGATTTTGAATTTGTCCCTCCATTGGCTGTACTCACCTTGGTAGAGACAAGGTGGTTTGGAGTCGGTACCGATTGCAAGAGCGTCGCGTGAAGACATCTTCAGTTGCACTGGAGTGATCGTCAGACGAAGTGTTCGATTCAAAGTGATAACCTAACGCAAGGCACTACGAGTGGTATCCTAATGCAGGTTCTACGACTGAGTTATACTAGACACGGGTAAGAATTCAACTGAAATGAACTTACCAGATAGGAATCCGGATGTGAAGTCTGATCTGGAAGTGTCCGGATCAGATTAAGTAAAAAATAGTTCAATACACAGAAGTGTCCGGATAACAGAGAGAGTCCGGACAATCTAAGTTTCCGGATAGCAAAGGGTATCCGGAAGACAATAGTTTCCGAATAAAATAGTAAAAACAAGAACTTACCGGATGAAATGAGTTTCCGGATGATATGCTTTCCGGATGAGGTACTTACCGGATGACTGGAGTCCGAAAAGAATCAACTTGACCCAAAATTTCGTGTTTTCCGGATAAAATAGGTTACCGGAAACGTTGAGTTGTCCGGATAAAGTATTTTACCGGAAACTTTGGGTTTCCGGAACAATGTTCCCGGAAAGATTTGAATTTAGATAACTTACCCGGAAAGCTGAGGTATCCGGAGAGATTGAAAGCGATCGTCCGGAAAGTACGACTGGTATCCGGAAAGTGCGACTGTTATCCGGAAACAGCAGCTGGACTTTTCAATTCGATTGGGAATCGACTAGGGTTGCTCAAAATCGTTCCTGAAAGATTAGGAACTCGACCAAACACAAAAATAACACTACCCCAATCGATTTTGAAGCAAAAACAACAAGTTTTGATGGTTAAAAATTCGATTTTTCTCAAGAACACAACCAAAACTTTTGAACTTTGATTTGCTTAAAACTCACTCAAACTATCGAATTACAATACGAAAACTTGCAGAATCACCAATAAGAATGATACTAACAATATCCAATAAACGAAAACGATCAATTTCAACAGAATCAAAATATGGATTGTCACCAAAGAACACAGTCGTATGAAAGAAAAACATAGCATAATTCGAATAGAGCACTTTGAATCGATTTGTCCGCTGGCTCTGATACCAATCGAGAGTTCCAGATCTGTGCAACGAACAATATGAAATCAATAGATAATAACAGTAGGTTATGATTTCAACTGGTCATCCAATTAGCTTTCAATATTGAGAGAGTTTACAATGAGTTTAGGAAAGCAAAATGAACAACTAGCCTAAACAATGGCTAAAACAAAACATTATATATGGTGGGCCCGTGGTTAACAAGCCCACGGCCCGTTCACTAACTAGGCTCAAAATAAGGAATTACAAATAGCCCCTTGAACTTCTATTCAACATAAATTGACCCTAACAACACTGTTAGCAAAACCAAGACTCCAAACAAACACGAAAAAGTGACCAATTTCACTCCTAAACACAACCATTGGCAAGAACAATTGAAAATTTTAAAATTATAGACTTATATCCTAGTTAATCGATTTTCACCAATTAAGGGTCTAAATCTTCAAAATTAGTTCTTAAAACTTGTAAAGAATTATCTAAGATTTTTATCAACCATTTTTTAATCAACAATTTGATTTTTAACACCAAAATCAGTAACTCAAGATTTCTTCGATAAAACAAAAGTAGGAATGACTCAAATCATGCAAAATTACCTTTGGATCGATTGTCTCTCTGCTTTGATACCAATTGTGGATCCCAATTTCAAGTGCAATCAATCAAAATAACACAATGAATCAAAGATTAATCAAGTGTATTGAATACTGCAGAGAATATGAATAGTGGTCGTACAAAAGTGATTAAGCGATAATAGAATCATTTTCCCTAAAAATGGTGTTGATCCAAACCCTCAGTGATTTGATAATGACCCTCTATTATACTTAGTGAAAATTGTAAGTAAACAATATGTATCAGAGTTTCACTATCGCTGATAAGTACTAAGATCTTCCAGTACCGCTGATAGGAACTCTCGCTTTTTTAGATTAAACATTCAGCGAACACTGTTCACCATAAATGCTCTGAGTCTGTTCAGTCATTATGATGATCGCTGATAAGTTAGTTGTTTACTTATGATCCCTGAAGACAAGTTTCACGTCAACAAAGGTTCTACGCTAAAGTCGAAGATCAAGCTCAAGAACCAGCGACAAGTCTCCTAATGAACTGATGCGGATCAGCGAAGACTCAGATTTGTCCACTCAACGTGAAGTATCAAGTACAAGACTTTAGCTATCGCTGAACTTTATCATCTGCTGAATAGTAAATGATAATCGCTGAATCAACGAAAGCTGATCATGAAGTCCTCCGTACAAAGTACTTTTGTCTTAACCACCCTTGCACGCCTCCGTACGAAATGTCAGAAAAGAACCTCCGAATATCTGAAATCGTACAACCACTCTGATACTACACTGTTCATCCTTACGGCTACTAAGGTTGTCAACCAAGGTCAATGACATGCAACCAACCAGCTGATGACACGTGTAAAGTGTATACTGACTTGCATTAAATGCATGCAGTATATAAAGAGATGAACTCACTTCTTTTGAAGTAACTTGCTAACTCTGGACAAGTTCAAATCTCTCTCAAGATAGGATTTTATTAGTAATCTCCTTATCTTTCTTAGTGCAAGAAACCTTAGTGTTCCAACTTGTTTAGATTTAGGTTTATCCTTAATCTTGTTTCCGCAACAAGCTGTAAATTGTTAATGATTTATCAATAAACAATTTAGAAAAGTAAAATCTGTGTGTTTGTATTCAACCCCCCCCCTTCTACAAACTTGTATAGGCCTTCGGGACCAACAAGTGGTATTAGAGCGGATTTGTTTAATCTCATAAACAAGATCAAATCTAAGATATTTCTCTTCCTTGCTATTATCTGAAAATGGCCTCCCACACAAACACAAATTATATAGACAATGGTTCTCTTGCAAAACCCCCTAGATTTTCCAGAGACAACTTCAACTTGTGGAAAAATAGGATGACACTCTTCTATACCTTACTATCTTGAGAAGGTGTAGACCCTACTATACCTTACTATCTTGAGAACGGCTCACACATCCCTGTAACAATTGATCCTTTAGTTCCAGCCACTGCAACTAGAGCTGCTATTCCAGAAAGGCTGATTCCTACAGAAATCCATCAGTGGACTGACGAAGATAAGAAGAAAGTGGCTATAGATACAAAAGCCAGATCCATACTATCCATGGCCCTTCCTGACGAAGTCTACCATTCCGTCATGAACCTGAAATCATCAAAAGCCATGTGGGACACAATATGTGTTCAGTATGAAGGAACGTCTGAAGTCCAGGACTCAAGAAAAGATCAACCTGGTAAGACAATACGAAAGCTTCATTTCTGGTAAAAATGAAACTCTCTCTGAAGTTCACCAACGTTTTAATTGTCTAATTATAGATCTGAAAACTGTTGGTAAGGAATATTCTAACTTTGAAGTACTGACAAAGTTTCTAGAATGTTTACCTGAAAGCTGGGACAATTATTCCATGTGTCTCAAGCTGTCAAAGGATATAAGATCAATGACCTTTGCTACCTTATATGGCACATTGCTGAATCATGAGCAATCTAGCCATCTTAAGAAGAATCTTGTAAAAGATTCCAAAAGCACCCATGTTGCTTTAATCTCAGAGGAACCTTCTACTCAGCGACCCTCGGTCACTATCACTGAGTTAGAGAGTAACTCTGAAAGGTCATCAGATTCTGATTCTTCAGATGATGATGAATCCTTGGCTCTCCTAACTAAAAAGTTTAGGAGATTCGCCAAGAAGAAAATGTTTAGAAAGAACAAAACTCTTTCCATAGCTGACAAGCCTAAGTCATCAGCTTTTGTTGATAAGGCTACTGCTACTTGTTTCAACTGCGAAAAGACAGGTCATTTCGCTAACGAGTGCAGGTCAAAGAAAATCATGAGACCTTCAGCTTTTACAAAGAAATCCTTTGTTCCAAGGAATAAAGATGACAAGTACTCAAAGCTGAAGGAGAAGTATGCAAAGCTGAAAAGCTTTAAAAAGAAAGGAAAAGGCCTGATGGCTGACTATGATTGGGCTGCTTCTGATGAAGAAGTCTCATCATCTGATTCTGAAGATGATGAAGCAAATCAATGTCTCATGGCCAAGATTGAAGAAGAGGAGGAAAGTTCAGACATTCCCTCCACTTCAACATCTGCCATTCAGGTATCACCTTCTTTCTTTACCAATATTGCAAATATTGATGAAGCTGATAGTCTCCGTAAAATCGATCTATTGACTAGAAGTTTATACGAAGCCATGAACGGCAAAGCTGTGGTTGAAAACCAAAATCTTGATCTCGCTGAAAAGCTTAAAAACTGCCACCTTCAAATAGAAAAGCTTTCTAAAATTGAAGATGATTTTAAAGATCAAGTCTATTTAAATCAGCTAGTCAAAATCGAACGAGCAGAAGCTATCGCTGCATTAAAAGCTGAACAAGCTACTGTTGAAGGATGGTGTAATTCTTCAACAAAGATCACTGAGATAATTAAGGCTCAGATTCCTCTGAGTGATAAACGTGGTCTGGGTTATAAATATGATACTCCAAAACCAACCACTGAACGTTCAATGCTTAAATTTGGAACGTTCATATCCTCAGTCGCTGACACTTCATCATCTCAGTGCTCCTCGTCCATTACACCAATCCCTGAGGAAACTCCTACCTCCTCAAAAGGTAAGGAGAAAATGGTTCATTCAAAACCTACCTCTGTCTCTAAAGACAAAGGTAAAGGAATTGTTATTTACCAAAATCCTCAGAAGGGTACCTTAGTACCAAAGCTGAATGCTTCTAAAGCCTCAGTGACCTACCCCTCTGGATCTAGAAAGCTGATCTCTGGATCTATTCAGCGATCTACTCCTAGACTCAGAGTGGATATCCTTGGTAAGAAATCTGAAGAACTGAATGTTCGTCCCATTTCTATAGCCAATAGTTTACTTGGTGCTGGCACTTCTAATTCAAAATTAAAAGCTCAGCATACAAGTGGTCCTAGAACTACTTTTAGTTATAGGAAATGTTATCACTGTGGACTTACCGATCATATTGCTAGTAAGTGCCCCACAGCCACCAAAGCTGAAAAGATAGCTAAGGTGAAGATTTCCCCCAAGGCAAAGAAGACCAACCCTGGTAAAAATCAGGTCAAAGTGACTCCTACCACTAAGGTTAAGAAATTAACCAAAGTGAAGAAAGACAAAGCTGAATCTTCAAATGCTGCGAAGACCGCTGAACCTTCCATTCCAACTACTTCCACTGACAAACGTGTATACATGGTTAAGTGGGTACCTAAGAAAAACTAATCTTCCTTTGTATTGCAGGTTAAGAAGGGTATCTGGTATCTCGATAGCGGATGCTCTAGACACATGACTGGAAAGAAAAGCCTGCTCGCTGAATACAAGGAAGAGAAGGGTCCCTCTGTGACTTTCGGTGGAAATGGAAAAGGACACACCCGAGGGTATGGTGTACTTTCAAATGGTACAACCTCCTTCAGAAGAGTCGCATATGTTGAAGGGCTGAAGCATAATCTTCTGAGCATCAGTCAGCTTTGCGACATGGATAACAAAGTGATTTTCACTAAGGAATCCTGCTTTGTCTCTGATAAAAAGGAGAAGATAGCTCTCAGCGGTTATCGTTTGGAAAATGTTTATGTAATAAACATGGACTCAACAACCACTGAGAACTCCTGTTTCTTCTCAAAGGCATCTTCTGATGTCAACTGGCTATGGCACAAGAGGCTCTCACATCTAAATTTCAAGACACTGAATACTCTTTCTTCCAAAGAGTTAGTCACTGGTCTACCTCAGCATTCATACGCCAAAGAGTCTTTATGTTCAGCGTGTGAAAAAGGGAAGCAGACCAAGGCAAGCTTCAAGTCAAAGCAAGTCTCCTCAGTGTCATCTCCTCTACAACTACTCCATATGGATTTGTTTGGTCCCGTTAACAAACAATCCATCGCTGGAAAGAAATATACGCTGGTCATAGTTGATGAATTCTCTCGTTACACATGGGTAATGTTTCTTCGTTCTAAGAGTGACACCCCTGAAGAACTCATCACCTTTGTTCGGAAGATGGAAACTCTGAACAATATGACTGTTCGCTCAATAAGGAGTGATCATGGAACTGAATTCAAAAATAGTTCTCTTGATTCCTTCCTTGAGAGTAAGGGTATTTCTCACAACTTTTCGTCAGTGAGAACACCGCAACAAAATGGAGTCGCTGAAAGAAGAAATAGAACAATTATTGAAGATGCACGTTCAATGCTCAGCGATTCTCACCTACCTACTCAGTTTTGGGCAGAAGCTGTCAACACTGCTTGTTTTACGCAAAACAGGTCGCTGATAGTTAAAAGATTCAAAAAGACAGCCTATGAACTTTTTCATGGGAGAAATCCTTCAATCAGCTTTCTTCACATCTTTGGATGTCAGTGTTTCATACTGAACAACAGAGATGCCCTTGGAAAGTTTGATCCTAAGGCTGATGATGGAATCTTTCTTGGATACTCCTTAGTCTCCAAAGCCTTCAGAGTCTTCAACCGTAGAAGACAAACTATAGAAGAAACTAGTCACGTCACGTTTGACGAATCTCGTTCAGCGAACTCTAAACCGAACGCTGATACTGAAGAACTGAATCAATGGATGTTTTCTCATCTTGGTGATTCAGAAGAAGTTCCCACTCATGCTCATCCAGTAGAAGATGATAGTCCCACTATCATTCCAAACATGCAGAACAGTGAAGCTGAAACATCATGGGTCTCAGCTGTTCCTATAAACACTATACCTGCAGTTGATCCAAATGCCTCAGAAATTCCGTCTATTTCTCAGCAATTAGTGAATGAAGTAACAAATGCAAACATTCCTCTCTTAGCTGATAATCCAGAAGTAGCTGAAGCCTCATCTTCAGTTTCTCCAGTTCAGACTGAGTCAGCGACGTATGCTCCGGCTCAGCGATGGACTGTAAATCACCCAATCGATCAAATTCTTGGTGATCCCAACGCTGGTATTCAGACTCGTAGAAGTGCAGGTAATATTTGTTTATTTGTTAACTTTATTTCTCTAACTGAACCAAAGAAAATAGATGATGCCCTCAGAGATCCAAACTGGGTCAGCGCTATGCAAGAAGAGCTGACTGAATTCGAAAGAAACAAAGTTTGGAAACTTGTTCGGAGACCAACTGACAAAACGGTGATAGGCACTAAATGGGTCTATCGAAACAAGTTGGACGAACATGGTACTGTAACTCGCAACAAAGCTCGTCTTGTTGCTCAGGGATACAGACAAGAGGAAGGCATAGATTATGATGAAACTTTTGCTCCAGTAGCAAGACTTGAATCTATTCGTCTTTTCTTAGCATATGCTGTACACAAAAACTTCATTGTACATCAGATGGATGTTAAGTCAGCGTTTCTAAATGGAAAGATGAATGAAGAAGTGTATGTGGAACAACCTCCAGGATTCTCAGATCCTAAGCGTCCAGGTTACGTTTATAAACTGGACAAGGCACTTTATGGCTTAAAGCAAGCTCCTCGTGCATGGTATGATACTCTCTCTACTTATCTCCATATTGAAAATTTTGAGAGAGGAAAGATTGACAAAACTTTATTTTTTAGAAAAGTGAAAGGTCATATCATTTTAGTTCAAATATATGTTGATGACATTATATTTGGTTCTACTAACCCTGAGCTTTGTACTCGTTTCGCTGATAGAATGAAAGATGAGTATAAAATGAGCATGATGGGTGAACTAACATATTTCCTTGGTCTTCAGATTAAGCAAACTGAAAAAGGAACTTTTATAAATCAGGGAAAATATGTTAAAGATATGCTGAAGAAATTCGACTTAACTGAAAGTTCAGCTATGAAAACCCCTATGGCACCACCGCTGACACTTGACAAGGACACAAAGGGTGTTCCTGTCAATGTCACGTTGTACCGTGGGATGATCGGCTCACTATTGTATCTTACAGCTAGCCGACCCGATATTATGTTCGCAACATGTCTGTGCGCACGATATCAAGCTGAACCTAAGATATCCCATATGAAAGCTGTAAAGCGAATCTTTCGATATCTTAAGGGTACGGCGAATCTAGGCCTTTGGTATCCTAAAGACTCAGGATTCGATCTAACCGCCTATTCAGACAGTGATTTTGCAGGTTGCAAAATGGATAGGAAAAGCACCACAGGAGGATGTCAGCTCCTGGGTGGAAAGCTGGTAAGTTGGACAAGTAAGAAGCAAAACTCAGTGTCCACTTCCACAGCTGAAGCTGAATATGTAGCCGCTGGAAGCTGTTGTTCTCAGGTCTTGTGGATGAGAAATCAGCTACTAGACTATGATCTTCAGCTCTCCAAAATTCCAATCTATTGCGACAGCACAAGTGCCATCGCTATAGCAAACAATCCAGTGCTACACTCAAAGACAAAACACATAGAAATCAGATATCATTTTATCAGAGATCATGTGATGAATGGTGATATAGAACTTCATTTTATCCCAACTGATTATCAGTTAGCTGATTTGTTTACCAAACCTCTTGATGAGACAAGATTCAACTTTCTCATCAGCGAGCTTGGAATGCTGAACTTTGAAGGGTAAAATCTTCAGCGGTTCACATTTGATCAGCGATACGTTTATACAATCTTGTATAACCTTCGGGATAAAATCAACTTGTATAATCCATTTCATCATCTTCTCTCTGAATAAACTTGGTTAAACTGATATCCAGGTATGTTTTCTCTCTCTGACAATCGCATGTAAATGCAAGATTTCAAAATAAATTGCATCGCTGAATATCTCTTCCTTAACAGCGATATTTTGAAAGTTCTTTAAACCTTCACTGATATTTTCTATTCAGTGCTTCATGTTTTTCAAAAGAGTCCATGAGCTTTCAAAACCTCAGAGACATCCTAAAAGAATGTGAAAGGACAGTTGTGACGTCATTGCAACGGATAACACCAGGCACGATTTCTTTCTGACACACGTTTGCACGTTTCGTTCAAACTTCCAATCAAATGCAAACACGTGTCCGTGTCATGATGAAAACCTTTTCCCGCTCAAGGTTTTCTCTCTCTAAAAATCCCTATATAAACAACTCTTGGTTTATATTTGTCTTTTACGCGAACAATCTTTCTCCGCAAGAAAAGAATCCTCTGTTGCATTTGTGCTCTCAAAAACCTCAAGAACTGTTCATCATCTTCTTCATCAAAACTTCAAGGTTAATATGTTCTTATCTTTTATCAAATGCGTATAACTTGTTTTCGATCTTCTCATTGTTTTAACAAGATCAAACAAAAGAACTTTGTAAAATAAAATCATTTCTTTCATGGTTTTATGAACACAACCATTTCATGGTTGTTCTTCAAGTTTTAAATCTAAAATCTTAAACTTGTTCTTCATTCGTATCCAATTTTCTTTCAGAAACTGGAATACAAGACTTTATGGGTTTTACATTTCTTTTTTAAAAATCAAGAAAAACCCTAATCTTCATTAAGACATTTATGTCTGAATGAAATGGACAAAATTCAAAAAATCTTAATGGAAATTCTTTCCATACTAAGACAATTCTTATTTGTTAACATCTTTGGTTGAACTGATAATACAGAGAAATGGCATCTTCAAAAATCAATGTCACCGCTGAGTCCATCTCCACTGACTCTGAGGAAGTAGACATCGTCAAAGCCCCTCAGGTTAAGTTCGAGCTGGATCAACTAGATTGGACCAAGGCCAACAATCTCTCAGCTCTTCTAGAGTTTCCTCCTCGGAAGCAAGTATCACATCTGGACGATGCTGTGAGTTTTCTGAAGAACAGCCCATCTACACAGCCCTGACCATAACACCTCCTGCCAGTCAGCGGCTCTTATCCCAGTTCTGGTACTCTGCCAGACACACTGAGCTACCCTCTGCCAAAGATGCATCCAAAAACCATCGACTGCATACTCAGCGATACTGAGTATGGCACCATCAAGATAACCCCTGCCATAATCCGAAAAGCCCTGAACTTCCCAAATGCTACCAAAGAAAAACCCTTCGTTCCATTCCCTGACCACAAGAGGCACGCTGACAAAGAAGAAATCATTGCTTTCCTTGACGCAATGGGTTATATCTGGGATATTGGAAGGGACAAGAAGCCTGAGAAAAACTGACGCGGATAAAGAAATCCAAGATGCCTAGCGAGATGAACTTCATCTTCGCACACCTGATCAGCTGCATGACAGCGAAGTCCGGCTCTTCTGATCAAGCCGCCCAACCTCAGCAGTCCATGGGATACGCACTGCTGAAAGGTCTAAACATTGACTGGGCCTCCATTATTTATGATGACCTGATTCAACGTGTCGATTCTGCCGCTGACAGACCAGCATGGGTTCCTTACCCACGATTCATCAGCGCCATCTTTCAATATGGCCTAAAGGACAGATATCCTGAAGAGGGTGATCTGAAACTTTCTCAGATTGGCCCTAAAGTTCTCGACTTCAAGCCTGTCGCCAATGAGGTACGTCTCTCTACTCTTCTCACTCTTCTAAATTCTCCGCTTTCTGTGGCTCCTTCAGCGACAATACCCATCGCTGATACCCCGGCCACAAAATCCTCTCCTTCTAAGAAAAGGAAACCCTCTCACACCCAACTTGATTCCAAAAGGATCAAGAAAACCAAGGAGCAACCCCAGCAATTCCATGCTGAAGACTCCTCAGCTCATTCTGACGAGCTGAAGGAAAGTTCCGTGGTACGCTCTGCCACACCCGTGCAAGCCATCCCTCCAATCCAGACTTCAGCGTCTCTAAACGCTGAGGTTAGAAACTTGGAAACTACCCAACCTCCCTCAGTCTCTTAAAAGACTGGTGAAGTGATTGTCAGCGATTCCAACGCTGAACTCAGAACCCGAATCCCAATCTTATCCTTCGCTCCTCCCTCCACTTCTTTGGACACTCCTCCAGCTAACACTGGAGATGCCATCATTCCAGAGGCCACCGCTGATGCTTCTCAACAAATGATGAAGAAAGGACCTGCAGAGATCACCATACCTCACCGTACTTTGGAAGAGGATATGGAACATTATTCAGGAACTTGCAACTTTGACGAGTTCATCAATCCTCCTGCAGGTACAAATCCCACCTTAAACACTGTAACTATACCTGAAACTTCTGAGCTTTCCTTTGTTCACAAGTACTTATATATTACAGGTCCTAATTTGGGAGACATCAACGCTTCTCTAAAGTCCGTGGAAACAAAGCTGACCAGTCTCACCACCACACTCTCCAACAATTCTACAGCTGTAACAAACGCTGGAGAAAATTTGACAAAGCTGACGACGGTGGTGGAGAAGAAAGCTTCCACTGAAGACATCAAGGGACTTGATAAGACTCTCGCCGATTTTGCCAAGGTGCTCTCTGACATCTACACTGACTACACCAGCCTCAAAAGCTCAGTTTCGACCGTGTCCAACGAAGTAACAACGCTGAAGACATCGGTTGGAAAACTCGAGGGTGATATGTCAGCGGTCAAGACTGACTTAGGCTATGTAAAGACCGACGTTAGTTCTATGAAGACGATGATCGAGACGCTGGTCATCAAGGCAAATAATCCAGCTCCTGCTCCTGCCCCTGCCCCTATTTTGGAATCTTTCACAGCGGCAGATCGCACAGAGCTGAAGAAAATCACGCCTGCTATTTCTGGCCTAGAAGACAGAATAGCAAAGCTTGAAGGTTGTGTGAAAATCTCTGGCCCAGAAGACAGAGATAACACCAATGCTGAGTCTACTCATTCCTCCCCCAATCATGAGAAAGAGGGGGAGAAGAGCGCTGAAGATCTAAACAAAAGCGTTGAAGACCTTTCCCATGATGAATCTATCAGGGGAGAGAGGAATGAAGATCTAACCGCTGGACCTCAGGGAGATGAAAACCCTGAGGGAACCGAGAAGCTCGCCTCTGTATCTGAGGGATAGCAACTCGAAGAAGATGCTGAGGAATCCGAAGCAGAAGAAGATGAAGACATCGACATCCCTGAAGATGAACCATCCTTCTCTCCAAGAAAGGATGATGATGATGATGAAGATGACGATGATTTCTATATCGTCAAACCTGCCCCAAGGATCAAAGCTCTTAAGGGAATCTCAATAAAAGAACCTTCAGGGGAGAAGACAAAGACAAAGCCCTCAGCCTCTGGCGCTGAGAAAAGCAAAGGCAAAGGCCTCGCTGAATTTGAAAATCTGGCGATCTTGCTTGAAAAGCCGGTTTGTCAGGTACACTAAACTTTACTTATATTCCTTCCCTGAACATCTCAATACACAATCAGTTCTCTACTCAACAACCTCTCTACGCATCCACAATCTTTTTCTATCTTTTCTACCCATGTTCTTCTACCTAGTTCTTATTTGTAAGATCGCTGCGTTTCAGCTAGTCCTCTCCCCTGTTTGAGGATATCGCTGAAGGCTCCACAATTGCGACTTCACCAATAATTCCAGCTGCCGCTGAAGAAATAATCCCAGTCTTGGATTTGATCTCTGAGACTGATGAACCTGAAGAACAAACTCTCTCTCACAGAAACAGACCTTCCTTGGCTCCTCAAAAGCTAAGAGAAGAAGAACAGAAGAAAAGAGAAGAAATGATAAAGCGATTCGAGGATCGGCGAATCATTCTAAGGCGTGATCAACTTCCTTCAGTTCCTCCTAAGTTCAGAATTTCAAAAGCTGAATACAAGGAACACCTCAGAGCTGAACGCCTCATCGCTGATAGAAAGGAAGCTGAAGAGAAAGACAGAGAATACGCCATCAAGCTTACTCAAGAATCTGTCAAAGACCCAAAGCTGAAGCGTGTTCCCATTCAAGTCCAACGAAAACTTTGGGAAGAAGCCCAGAAGATCGTGAAAAAGAAAACTGAAGTTTCTCAGACCACCTGATCTGGTGTAAAGAGAAAATTCACTTCAGATATCGTCCATCGAAGATCAACAAGGTATTCATCTCTGGAAGAACATCTATCGGAGTACCTATTGTTGACATCAAACTTTTCAGAGAAGATGGCCAAACTGAATCCTTTCGCGCTGACACTGTAAAAAGGTATGGTCTCTCTGAATGGCTGGAGATGAGGTTAGCTATCCAATCGTCACAATCTAAGTACAAGAATCATTTCGAAAAGCTGATAAATAGACAGATCGATTTGATATCTTCTTGTGTGGATATTCCTCCTCTTCCTGATCTAAAGCTGAAAAGAAAAAGGGGCTCTCCAAAGAAGAAACGTCAAGATTCAAACTCAGGTCCTGTCATACGAAATGAAACTGGAATTGGTTTCTCTCACGCTGAAGTGCTTGGTCCTGACCCTGATCTATCTGCCCTTGACATTTCTTTGCCACCATGTGAACTTTTCGTCCCTGGTAAAGTCATCAGTAATCCTTATGGAATATTCTTTCTTGACTACGACGGACGTAAATGCTTTCAACGGATCGCTGAGCTTCCAATCACTCCAATCGAACAGCTCAGAGATCTTATCTACTGGTGTGACTTCAGAAAAGACATTCAGGCACGACACCTAAAACCCTTGATCTTTAAAGAAGCGCTGAACAAAAGAAAAAAAGGCGTAACGGTTCCTGACTGGATGATCCCCACTGAAAAGACGACCCTTGATGAACTTCTCATTAAGGAAGAACCTTTTGAAAGCTGATATAATCTTTTTTTTCTATTGTATCAGCTATCCTTCTGTACTTGTAAATTATTTTGCTTGTACTTGTAATCTTTCTGTTCTTCATTGTAACCTGATTCAATATTTTAAAGAAAGATTTCAGCGAATGTACTTTACTCCATCGGTACTGAAAAGATCCCAGAAAACAGTAAAAGGGACAAATATTTTATGAGTTCTTTTTATCCTTATGTTTTCATTAAATAGCAATTTTCTTTGTTGCTATGTCATAATCAAATAGGGGGAGATTGTTGATCCAAACCCTCAGTGATTTGATAATGACCCTCTCTTATACTTAGTGAAAATTGTAAGTAAACAATATGTATCAGAGTTTCACTATCGCTGATAAGTACTAAGATCTTCCAGTACCGCTGATAGGAACTCTCGCTTTTTTAGATTAAACATTCAGCGAACACTGTTCACCATAAATGCTCTGAGTCTGTTCAGTCATTATGATGATCGCTGATAAGTTAGTTGTTTACTTATGATCCCTGAAGACAAGTTTCACGTCAACAAAGGTTCTACGCTGAAGTCGAAGATCAAGCTCAAGAACCAGCGACAAGTCTCCTAATGAACTGATGCGGATCAGCGAAGACTCAGATTTGTCCACTCAACGTGAAGTATCAAGTACAAGACTTTAGCTATCGCTGAACTTTATCATCTGCTGAATAGTAAATGATAATCGCTGAATCAACGAAAGCTGATCATGAAGTCCTCCGTACAAAGTACTTTTGTCTTAACCACCCTTGCACGCCTCCGTACGAAATGTCAGAAAAGAACCTCCGAATATCTGAAATCGTACAACCACTCTGATACTACACTGTTCATCCTTACGGCTACTAAGGTTGTCAACCAAGGTCAATGACATGCAACCAACCAGCTGATGGCACGTGTAAAGTGTATACTGACTTGCATTAAATGCATGCAGTATATAAAGAGATGATCTCACTTCTTTTGAAGTAACTTGCTAACTCTGGACAAGTTCAAAACTCTCTCAAGATAGGATTTTATTAGTAATCTCCTTATCTTTCTTAGTGCAAGAAACCTTAGTGTTCCAACTTGTTTAGATTTAGGTTTATCCTTAATCTTGTTTCCGCAACAAGCTGTAAATTGTTAATGATTTATCAATAAACAATTTAGAAAAGTAAAATCTGTGTGTTTGTATTCAACCCCCCCCCCCCCCCTTCTACAAACTTGTATAGGCCTTCGGGACCAACAAATGGTTTAGCCATTCCTATATATACCCCAAAAGGGATATTTACGCAAAGGCCCCTGAACTTCTATTCAACAATAAAATAAGACCTAACACATATAGTTCAAAGAAGATGAGTGTAAGTACTCTAATATGAATTTTGTGCAAATCCTAGATGATGAAATAATATTTTTTAAATATCTTTGCATAATTTCTAGGGGGAGCAGTTAAAAGTTGGACATCTTTTAACGTGGTAAATCATTTATGAGAAAATTGCAAAATTTTGATTTTTTGAAAAATGTCTAAGTACAAGAGTTATTGCCCAGGCCTTGAGCGATAACAGTTCTTATCGCCTAAGCCTTGGTCGAGAACTTCTTCTTGTCGCCCAAGTGTTGAGCGATAAGAATGCATGAACAGTGCTTATCGCCCAAGCTTTGACCGACAAGATGTACTTATCGCCCAAGTATTGAGCGATAAGGGGAGATGAACAGTGTTTATCGCCTAAGTGTTAGGCGAGAACTTTTAATTTTTCATCGCTCAAGTGACGACCGATAACTTTGAACTTGTCTCCTATTGTTCAAGCGAGAAGTTGACTCGTGGCAGGTCAACCGTTTGGACCAATCACTTGTTACCATGTGCCACTAACCCTAAGGTCATATATAGAGCGGTTCATTTGAAATTTCATTTTTACACGATATCACTTGCTAAACCGGACCTGTGCTCTCTAAGATTGTTCAAAATCTTGACTTTGTTGATGTTTCTTTGATCGATTCTACTCAGATTCACATCAGGTTAGTATTCGACCACGTTTCATTGATTTAATCATGCTTTTATTCATCAAGTTTGTGAAATCTTGTGAGTCCAGTCGAAAAGAGAGTGTCTTTTCATATTCTTGTTCGATTTTGACTTCAATGTGTTAGATTTTGTGCATAAAAATGATAAGATAGGTTATTTCTTAGTGAATCAACATTAGGGTTGTGATTTTAAAGCCATATCTTTGAAATCTTAGAAATATGGGTTGAGTGTTCATGTTAGGCTCGAAGATTCATAGTTGTCGAATGATACTTGTATTTAAAAATTCATAGTTATCGCCTGACAAAGAGATTCATTCTTATCGCCCATGCTTTGTGCGCTAACTTTTTCTTATCGCCCAATCTTTGTGCGATAACTTCCTTTAATGTATTGTGCGATAACACCTGGACTTAGGAAAATTTTGGGATTTTTTTCAAAAAGGTTACACGGCAGATTTCACCAGTTTTCTAACATTATCCAGAACAGTTTCTATGGTACAATTTCAGGAGCGGATTGATGGCAATTCTTTTGATGAGAATACAATCATGCCATCTAATCGATCCTTACACCCGTCAGTGAATGCTCGAAATCCTGATGACGAGCTTATTCTACCAAAGGATTTTTTGAAGATTGCTCACAACAATTATACCTTTGATCTGGCTGTCAGAATGGATTATCAGATAATTGTGGAGATACTTAAAGGCCATCCACTCTGCACCACTCTTGTTAAAACAATAACGTGCCGATGATTTACTTACAACAATGCTGGAGGTCATTGACCTTTTGCTGAGTTAGTGAATCAAACCAATACTTTACACTGAAGATTGATCACTTTGATTCTAAGCTGACACTCAAGAGATTAACAAATGTTCTGGAGCTGCCGAGATCAGAAATTTTGAGGATATCATTTATGAGAAAGATTTATGTCGTGATATTATGGCACTGGGTTACAAAGGCGTTCAAGATGGTGTCCTGACTAGAGCATCTAACTTCAAAAAGAAGTACTTACCTCCTATATGGTACACTTTATTCAGCATTATCAACCAGTGCATGACTTCTAAACGTACCGGTCTGGATAGGTGTAGCATATCTACCCTAAGGATGTTCCATGCTATTGCCTACAACCAAAGAACAAATTTTGCAATCTTGATATGGAACGAACTGATTGAATTGGTTACAAACAAAGCTCAACCAAGTAAAGCCCACAAATTTATACCGTTCCAACGATTTCTACAGATCATTATCCGGAGTATTATGGATTTCAATGAAAACATACCAAGAAGAGCTTATGCGGTCTAAGGACCAGAATAGTGGACGCATTATATCAGAGTGTCTTACTCTATTAACTTTGACTTCATCAAAGTTATTCTGGAAGATGTACTTGTTTACGCTGACCAGGAGTCACCAATCGTGAGTGAGTATAGAGAAAATCATGCACCTATGGTCCAGCCAAGACTAGAGGGACCTACCCAGGGTGCGCATAGCCTAGGTGAGCGGAGTGAGGGTATAGAAGTAGGTGTACAGGTTCAGGATATTGGGGTTCCTGAACAGGTTGAGTTGAGAGAAATAGAAATTGTGAGGGGTAATGGAGATGGGGGTGCTCCTGGTCATGCTTCAGAGGATGAAGAAGAAAGTCTTGGTACTTCTAACTCTGACGATATATTTCTTGACACTAATGATCCAACAAATGTAATTTCTGCTTTAAGTTCTAACACCGAAGCAGATGATGAAGCTGATACTGAAGGTGATGATGACTCAAATCCAGATGATGATTTTGAGGTAACTGACAACGCCTCTATCTCTTTAAATATTGAGAACGCCAGTCCTTGAGGAGGTACAAGGATGGATGAGGGAGTATTAGTTCAAACAAAAAATGAAGTGAGCTTGAGTGATTAGAGAAGAAAAGAACATAGGGAGTGTGAGACAGGATCTGCAAAAAAAAATTAAATAAAGATCATTCACAAACCGTGTCTAGCCGGGTAGCCACATCTGCTACCGACGTGCGTTTGTCGCCATCAGGTATTAAAAAAGACGTAGTGGACCCAGCTATGCATTGCACAACCCCACTAAGCCACTCATTAGCTTCTCAACAAGCTAATGTTTCATTTTCTCACGAGGATCAAGCACAATTTCTATCGGCTACACACTCGTTGTTCGCTGGTATTGAAACGGATAGGCCCCTGCCCTGACCATCGACTTCTTTTGGATGCACTTTGAGTCTAGAGCCTTTTGGTTATACATCCTTTCCTACGACACTTTCGCCAGTCACTTCACCATTAGTGACACAATCTATTGGACTTCGTACTCCAATAGGAACACCCCGAGTGTCGTTGCCATTCGTTGGTACTTCACGTAGACTGGATGGAAGTCTTGTCAGCGTTAACACTATGCCAGCGATGAACACAGGCCATGTAGTTGCTTCAACTATAATGACAACCGGTAACCTGTGTCGTCCGGGTTCCCATGTTAGAGCTCAAATTCGATAAATGATGGGACCGCCGCCACATTTTGTGATAGTGGACCTATTACATATGGCATTGGATTCTCTAAATGTATGTTACAAGAAGCAGGAGGTGGAGATGAATAAGATTGTTGGAAAGTTGACGGAGGAGGCCCAAAGAGCGTTGAAAGGGAAATCTGTATTGGAAACACCTACTATCCAGCCTGAATCCCAAACTGAAACACAATCTCAACCACAAACAACCACACCTTCTATCCATGGTACTTCTACTCAACCCGACCAAACCATTCCTACACATGAATTGAAAAACCAATTACTTGCTCGACTCGTTGAGCAAGGTGATAATCTTGATTCTGCATAAGTTGATTTAGTTGGCCTTCTGAGAAAACAAACGAAGATCCAAACTCAGATACCCACCAAGTCAAATTTACAAGCCATCCAATTATCCATTCAGCAATTAACCCCAAGCCATGACTTCTGGCTTTCAAACCCTATATAGTAGAGTTGTAGTTCTTGAACAATCCTACAAGTCTCAAGCCTAAGGTACAAAGAGAAGACAAGATGACCAGGAGGATCTTGATCACCATGAGGGGGAGAGTGGTAAGGGGCAGAAAGTGAGTGAAGCTGGTGTTTCTAGGGTTCATACTAAGAATGTTGAATCTGGGCAAGGCTTGAGAATTGAAAGTGAAAAGCAGACTGGTGGATCTAATGAGAATGTTCTTGATGATATCATTCCGACGGTTGAAAAGCCTGAGGGAAGTGATAAAAGAACGGATGAGGAAAGACTGGTTGATAGCTTGATTCAAGACATCATCTACATTGACTCTGAGGATGAACCTGAAAGAATAGTAATAAAGATCAAAGAGGAGTTGGATGATGTGTTTGATGTAGTTATTGTGCAATCTAATGATTCTGATGGTGATGAGCCACAACAAGATGATCCAGTCATTGGTATTCTTGAGTTGAATATTTCTGTAGTTCCCGAAGGGTTAATCAAATATCCTGTTTTCGAGGCTGAAATTTGTATGTTTCAACAAGACGTAGACAGAGAACCCAACCTGGAAAGAAGGTGGCACAGAAATCAGAAATTTGATGCCTTTCTAAGAAGATACCCGGAGAGATCTGTTTGCGAAAGAAGTTTAACCAATAAATCTTGTCAAGCTGTACTCAGTTGTGAATATGCCATCTTTACACTAGATAGAGTTTATTCATGTTATGAAAAACAAAAGATCAGAATATGGATTGGGTGAGAACGGATAAGGAGATGGTGAAGATATTTAAGATAGAATGTAATACCCCGGGTAAGTTCGTTAGTTAAACCCTCTTTCCGTTAAAATTAGTTAACTTTATAATAATGTGTTTAGGGTAAGTTTGGCTTAATTTATAAGTTAAGGGTATCATGGTCATTAGTGAAGAGTTTAAGGGCTGAAATAGTAAATATGGGTGGATATTATCTAAAAGATATTCATATATTTTCATAATCAATAAAATCAGTGTGTGTTTTGAGAGAAAAAGAAGAAGAAGAAAAGGAAGAGGGTTAAGGCTCCATTTGGTGTGTTTGGAAGTGATTTCAGGTATGTGCCTTTACAAATTATGTTAGTAATTGCTAATAAGTAGTTTCCATCGGAGTAGAATAGTCGAATTTGTATGTGGTAGTATTTTCTGTTGAATCTGGGTAAAAAGAGGGTAAACCGACAGAGGTTCCCGGACAAAATGAATGTGTCCGGGTAGTTTTGTTGGTAGTGTCCGGTAGTCTCGTTGGTAGTGTCCGGTAGTTTTGATTGCATGTGTCCGGACAAGCAATTACCCGGTAAGTTCCTTTTTTCTATGTTTCCGGATGAAATAAGATACCGGATGGTATCCGGATTACCCTGGTGTCCGGATGTTGTCCGGATTGTTATGGTTGTCCGGAAAGGGCATGCTGTCCGGATTGTCCTAGCCGTCTGGAAAGTTCTGTTTGGATCCGGAAACTTGAGCTGTTTTGGTTATTTTTTAGATTTTGATGCTTTTAATGTCCAGTAATACTGTGTTTTTGTTGGACTTTGGATGGAGTATGATTGAGGACTAAATAAAATGTGGGCTCGACTTAAGTTCGGGTTTGGGGGAGATATTGGAGGAATTAAGTTTATCTAAGTTCCTAGCCTACTAAGTAAGCATTATGTGTGTTCTTTTGGTAAATAAATATATGTATTTGATTGTTACAGATTCTGTGAATTTGAAGTGAAAGCAGAGTCGTTTTGAGAAAAGCTTGGAGAACGTTTTGATAGACTAACAGGTGAGTTTTACTTCAAAATGTTTTCAAACTGGAATACATATATGTGTGTATTGAATATGTGATTATGTGCTTATGTTTGAAATATAATATGTGGAGATGTATATTATATTTACATGAGTATTACACTATACGAGAGTGTATTGGCCGGGCTTAGGACCGGTGGTGTTGGCTGTAATATTCGTACAGCGGTGTTGGCTGTAATTGTCGTACATCGGAGTTAAATTATTAGTTGGCTTGCAACCAACTAATATGGCCATGGGAATGAGACAGGAAAAGTACACGATGCGTGAGTTATGATTGGTATTTATCTTTTGTGATATATATATGGTATTTGTGCAAACGGTTTTAAAAATGACAGGGATTTTCTCACTTAGACCATTAGGTCTAACCCTCATTTTGTTTTAAAATATGTATTCCAGGTCATGGATCGGGTAAGGACAAGTGAATAGAGTATTCGGTGGCTAGCTTTTGGGAAGACTTATATGTTGAAGACTATGATGTGTTTTGCTTTTATAACCTTGTTATTAGATATAATGTATTTAATTAGCGAAAAGTTGTAATGGAATACCTTATTTTGGATTGTAAAGACTAAGGGACTGTATTTGTTATATAATGTATCTTTGTTATGTAACGACGTTATTAAATATATGTTATTTGTTGTATGTTTAGGATTCGGGTTGTTACAGATGGTATTAGAGCCCTAGTTTAAGGGATTTAGGTATTCGTATCTGTACCTAGACTTAAACTGCATGTGAAGTAGGATGTCCCTATTATTTTTAGAACATTGGGATGTTAAATATAAAAAGGTAGAAGGAACATCATGTAAGGTAATTTCATATTACACCTGGCCAGTGTAATTGTGATCTTACAGGTACATGTTTGAACTGGATTAACTTGTTATATGGGGTATGTACTTATGTGTATATTAACCTTGTTTGAATTAACAGAATGGCAAGTGGTACTAGACAAACGAACCGAAAGGGAAGAGGAGATCATGATAGAACAAATCCAACAGTTGGGGTAAGAGGAAGAGGGGGAGAAAGAGGTAGAGGCAGAACAGGCGGCAGAGTTCAGCCGCGAGGTACTGAATTTGTAACAAGGGACTATCTAACAGCTGAAATGGGAAGGTTACAAGAAAATATTCAAGCCATGTTTAACCAGACTCGTAATACTGAAACGGAAAGACTAGATCCTAACCTGGAAGATGAGATGCCTATCACACCTACTGTCGTACCAGTAATGAAAAAGTGTGATTATAAAATGTTTCCCAGTTGCAAGCCTCCTACGTACTCAGGAGATCGGGATCCAGTGAAAGCTATGAAGTGGCTGAAAGAAATAGAAGCTATCTTCAAGACTAGTAAATGCGCTGAAGAGGATAGAGTACTTTATGGAACCGCAATGTTAAAAGGCGATGCTTTATACTGGTGGGAAGCTCATATTTCTTCGGGAGGGTCTGATATATATTCTACCTTCTCTTGGGAAGAATTTGTTATAGCTTTCAGGAAACAGTTTTGTCCTCAAGCCGCAATTAAACAATTAGAAGGGGAGTTTATGAACTTGCAGCAAGGGAATTTGTCAGTTCGGGACTACACCGCTCGTTTTCTGGAAAAGTCCCGTTTTGCGGAATACTACGTTGCCACGGAGGCAATGAAGATTGAGAGGTTTATCTTTGGGTTGAATGCAGAAGTCAGAAGTTTTTTGATTGCTAAAGGACCAGAAACCTTCTTTGCCGTAGTAGACGCAGCGGAAACCGTGGAACAGGATAAAGGGAGAAGTACTAGTGATAAAGGTGTGGGAAAAATAAAGTGGGAAGGATCCCCGTATGATCCGAAGAAGTCCAGGTTTCAGAGATTTGATAACCGTCCGCCTTTCCGACCAACGGAAAGACCTTGTCAGAAATGCAACCGTATCCACCAAGGAAACTGTCAGGTTGATACTCGGGTTTGTTATAGGTGTGGGAAGACCAGACATGTTGCTAAAGATTGTCGGGTAACGCGGTTTTGTTTCTTATGTAATTCTCCGGATCACATCCAGTCTGATTGTCAGAGGGGAAGAATACAGCAAGGGGGTACGTCAGGGAAACCAGCGGGTGTTAGACCAGTAGTTCCAAGACTAGAACCCCCAAGAACAAGGGGTCGTACGTTTCAGATGACAGCAAAAGAAGCGGAGGAAACTCCGGATGTGGTTACAGGTACATTTTTCATAAACTCTACACGTGATATAGTGTTATTTGACTCCGGTGCAAACCGATCGTTCGTATCTCCTGCATTTGCTGCTTATCTGCATTTAAAGCCTAAAGTGTTAGATCATGCTTTAATGGTAGATACTGCAAATGATAATCAAGTATCGGTTAAAGAAGTTTTTGATAGTTGTGTGATAAATATAGAGGGGTGTGGAGTACCTATTCAACTATTTCCTATAGCTTTGATCGAGTTTCATGTAGTAGTGGGAATGGATTGGTTAGCCGAGAATCAAGCTAACATAGTTTGTGATAAGAAGTTAATAAATGTTGTATTACCTGAGAGGGGACCGGTAGTGATTTATGGTGATCGTAGAAATCATCAGTCTTGCCTTATATCTATGATAAAAGCCCGTAAGTGTGTTAATAAAGGTTGCCCGAGTTACTTAGCTTATGTGATAGATATTAAGTCAGAAAAGAATAAGTTGGAAGATATTCCTATTGTTAGTGAATTCCCAGAAGTTTTCCCCGAAGACTTGAATAGTCTTCCACCCGTTAGACAAGTAGAGTTCGGTATAGATCTGATTCCTGGAGCCGCTCCTGTAGCCCGTGCACCGTATCGTCTGGCACCTCCAGAGATGAAAGAAATGATGACACAACTGCAAGACCTATCCGATAAAGGTTTTATCAGACTCAGTTCTTCGCCGTGGGGTGCACCAGTTTTTTTGGGAAAAAGAAGGATGGTTCGATGAGAATGTGTATCGACTACCGGGAACTGAATAAGCGCACAATCAAGAACAAGTATCTGCTTCCCAGAATTGATGACCTCTTCGATCAATTGGTCGGAGCATGTTATTTCTCCAAGATTGGTCTAAGATCTGGTTATCATCAGCTGAAGGTTAAAAAAGAAGACGTTCTGAAAACTGCTTTTCGCACAAGGTACGGTCACTATGAATTCTTAGTGATGCCGTTTGGACTGACAAATGCTCCAGCTGCTTTTATGGATTTAATGAATCGGGTATGTAAGCCGTATCTCGATAGATTTGTTATTGTATTTATCGATGATATACTTATCTATTCCCGATCCAAAGAAGAGCACGCGCAACATCTTCGTTTGATTCTGGAATTGTTGAAGAAGGAACAGTTGTATGCTAAATTTTCTAAATGTGAATTCTGGCTACGAGCAGTTCAGTTTCTGGGGCATGTAGTTTCTGAGAAAGGCATTCAAGTCAATCCGATGAAAGTGGAAGCAATTGAAAAGTGGGAACCGCCGAGAACGCCAACCGAAGTACGTAGTTTTCTGGGTTTAGCCGGCTACTATCGAAAATTTATAAAAGACTTCTCTCGTATCGTTACGCCTCTCACTAAGCTGACCCGGAAGAATCTAAAGTTCGAATGGAAAGTAGAACAGGATGAAGCATTCCGAATATTGAAAGAGAAACTCTGTAGTGCATCGATACTAGCATTACCTGAAGGTTCCGATGATTTTATTGTTTACAATGATGCTTCCAAACTGGGATTGGGTTGTGTACTAATGCAGCGTGGAAAGGTTATTTCTTATGCTTCTCGTCAGTTAAAAGATCATGAAAGACAGTATCCTACACACGACATGGAACTTGCAGCAGTTGTTTTCGCGTTGAAGATTTGGAGACATTATCTTTACGGCTCTAAATGTCAAATTTATACTGATCATAAGAGTCTCCAACATCTTTTCGATCAGAAGGAACTAAATATGAGACAAAGAAGATGGGTAGAACTGGTAAATGATTACGACTGTGAAATTCTTTATCATCCGGGAAAGGCGAATGTGGTAGCTGATGCACTAAGTCGTCAAGAAAGGAGTGGAACAATAAAAGCCATTGCACTAAGAGCTGAACTTCTACCTAACATCTTCGACGAATTGAAGAAGTGTGAAGTGGAAGCTTTTCAGGAAGAACATTGGAAATCAGAACGGTTAGTGGGGATATCAGCATTGCTTGTAAAAGATGATCGGGGGTTATTGTGTCTGGAAAACAGAATTTGGGTGCCTTGTTTGGGCGGTGTACGTGATCGGGTACTACAAGAAGCTCATCAATCTCGTTTCTCTATTCATCCAGGTATGAATAAGATGTATAAAGACCAAAAACAATTCTATTGGTGGCCGGGAATAAAAAGAAGCATTGCTCAGCATGTGGATGGTTGTACTACTTGTAAGAAGGTAATGATTGAACATCAAAAGCCGTTTGGTCAGTTTCAACGGTTAGAAATACCTATGTGGAAATGGGATCATATTACTATGGATTTCATCACGAAGCTACCAAGGACTCCGAAGGGATTTGATGCCATTTGGGTAATTGTTGACAAATTGACAAAGTCCGCTCACTTCCTACCAATAAAAGAAACTTATTCGTTAGAACGACGAGCCAAGTTGTACATTGACGAAATAGTAACTCGACATGGAGTTCCAATCTCGATTATTTCTGATCGTGATAGTCGTTTTACTTCAAGGTTCTGGAGGAGTTTTCAAAAAGAAATGGGAACGCAGATAAAGTTAAGTACATCATATCATCCACAAACCGACGGTCAGAGTTAGCGAACAATTCAGACTTTAGAAGATATGCTACGGGCCTGCCTTGTTGACTTTGGGGGATCATGGGATAAGCATTTACCGTTAATCGAATTTGCCTACAACAACAGTTATCGTTCCAGCATACAAGCGGCACCGTTCGAAGTTCTGTATGGTAGAAAATGTCGAACTCCTTTGTGTTGGAACGAAGTGGGAGAGAAGCAGTTAGCGGGGCCAGATATAGTTCAGTTAACCGTGGATAAGATTACTCAGATTCGAGAACGTTTGAAAGTGGCTCAGGATAGACAGAAAAGCTACGCTGACCGACATTGGAGATTTCAAGTTGGAGATTTCGTAATGTTTAAAGTCTCGCCTTAGAAAGGAGTCATTCGATTTGGCAAGCAAGGTAAGCTCAGTCCGAGATACATCGGCCCATTTGCAATTATGGAAAGGATTGGTGAAGTAGCCTACAGGTTGGATCTTCCGCCAGAGTTAAACAGGATTCACAACGCGTTTCATGTTTCAAATTTTCGAAAGTGTTTAGTTACGCCGGATCAGGTCGTTTCTCTACCAGATATACAAGTTGATGAAAAGCTGAATTATGTGGAAGAACCTGAAGCAATAGTTGACCACAAGGTTAAAGTGTTGCGGAACAAAGTAATCAGACAAGTGAAAGTTCAGTGGAGACATCATAGGGGTCAGGATGCTACTTGGGAATCAGAATCCGAAATGAGAACTAAGTACCCGTATCTTTTTGCCTAACCGAATTCCGGGACAGAATTCTTTTAAGGGGGAGATGATGTAATACCCCATGTAAGTTCGTTAGTTAAACCCTCTTTTCGTTAAAGTTAGTTAACTTTATAATAATGTGTTTAGGGTAAGTTTGGCTCAATTTATAAGTTAAGGGTATCATGGTCATTAGTGAAGAGTTTAAGGGCTGAATTAGTAAATATGGGTGGATATTATCTAAAAGATATTCAGATATTTTCATAATCAGTAAAATCAGTGTGTGTAAGTGTGTGTTTTGAGAGAAAAAGAAGAAGAAGAAAATGAAGAGGGTTAAGGCTCCATTTGGTGTGTTTGGAAGTGATTTCAGGTATGTGCCTTTACAAATTATGTTGGTAATTGCTAATAAGTAGTTTCCATCGGAGTAGAATAGTCGAATTCGTATCTGGTAGTATTTTCTGTTGAATCTGGGTAAAAAGAGGGTAAACCGACAGTGGTTCCCGGACAAAATGAATGTGTCCGGGTAGTTTTGTTGGTAGTGTACGGTAGTCTCGTTGGTAGTGTCCGGTAGTTTTGATTGCAGGTGTCCGGACAAGCAATTACCCGGTAAGTTCCTCTTTTCTATGTTTCCGGATGAAATAAGATACCGGATGGTATCCGGATTACCCTGGTGTCCGGATGTTGTCCGGATTGTTATAGTTGTCCGGAAAGGGCATGTTGTCCGGATTGTCCTAGCCGTCCGGAATGTTCTGTTTGGATTCGGAAACTTGAGTTGTTTTGGTTATTTTTGAGATTTTGATGCATTTAATGTCCAGTAATACTGTGTTTTTGTTGGACTTTGGATGGAGTATGATTGAGGACTAAATAAAATGTGGACTCGACTTAAGTTCGGGTTTGGGGGAGATATTGGAGGAATTAAGTTTATCTAAGTTCCTAGCCTACTAAGTAAGCTTTATGTGTGTTCTTTTGGTAAAGAAATATATGTATTTGATTCTTACAGATTCTGTGAATTTGAAGTGAAAGCAGAGTCGTTTTAAGAAAAGCTTGGAGAACGTTTTGATAGACTAACAGGTGAGTTTTACTTCAAAATGTTTTCAAACTGGAATACATATATGTGTGTATTGAATATGTGATTATGTGCTTATGTTTGAAATATAATATGTGGAGATGTATATTATATTTACATGAGTATTACACTATACGAGAGTGTGTTGGCCGGGCTTAGGACCGGTGGTGTTGGTGTAATATTCGTACAGCGGTGTTGGCTGTAATTGTCGTACAGCGGAGTTAATTTATTAGTTGGCTTGCAACCAACTAATATGGCCATGGGAATGAGACAGGAAAAGTACACGATGCGTGAGTTATGATTGGTAATTATCTTTTGTGATATATATATGGTATTTGTGCAAACGGTTTTAAAAATCACAGGAATTTTCTCACTTAGACCATTAGGTCTAACCCTCATTTTGTTTTAAAATATGTATTGCAGGTCATGGATCGGGTAAGGACAAGTGAATAGAGTATTCGGTGGCTAACTTTTGGGAAGACTTATATGTTGAAGACTATGATGTGTTTTGCTTTTATAACCTTGTTATTAGATATAATGTATTTAATTAGCGAAAAGTTGTAATGGAATACCTTATTTTGGATTGTAAAGAATAAGGGACCGTATTTGTTATATAATGTATCTTTGTTATGTAACGACGTTATGAAATATATGTTATTTGTTGTATGTTTGGGATCCGGGTTGTTACATAGAATCTCAAAAGCTGCTTAATGTCTGGTATCCAAAGTTCACAATGTTTAGAACTGATGGAAAGGAGTGATCTTTCACTAAAGCAGATTTCAAATACTTAACCAGTGATGATTTCCTGAGACTGTATGACATTCTTTCTAGAACTCCTGACAAGAAGAAGGACTGGTCCTGCTTATAAAATCCTTGAAAAATCTGAGTTGAATTGTGTACTTTAATGAAAAGAAGAAGAAAAAGTTCCTACGATTTGTTGAACTTAACAAGTATAGTGATGGAACCTTCAAGTTGTTAAAGATTCAGTTGAATGGTATGCTTAGGTTGGATAAGAAGAAGTTGGTACCTCTAGAGCCTAAAGCAAAGAAGTTGATTATTCGTGCCTTGGAAGCAATTGACAAAAGACTGGAATACAGGGATGCACTAAGAAGATTTGAGATTATCTTTAGGATCAGAAAAAAATATATTACTCAAGATCAATTTGAGTAGCATGTTCAACTTTGGATACCAAGGGGGAGACTGTTAGTTCCATATTTACATGTTGTATCAAAGTTGAAGGTCTATTTGTGTAATATTCTTGTGTAGGTAGAAATAGCCTAGTTGAAGTCATTTTGTGTAAGAACTCTCATTGTATCAAGTTCATAGATTCTCTCTGTACATTACTTGTGACATCATTAGCAATATAGAGATGGAGTCTTGATCTTGAATCTATTTGTTATATACTTGTTTCTGGTATCACATATCCCATTCAAGCAAGCAATAGAAGAAAACTCCATAGAAAAAGTAAGGACGATAAACATGAGGAACAACAATCAAAGAAACCATCTCATTAAGGTTTGATTCATGACATGGGGGGGAAAATGGAAGAATACATCATACTATGAATTTTAGTCGACTCTCATATGCTCATATGCTCACATAGTCTATGTGTGAATGTAAATTTCTCCCCAAGTTTCTCAAATGAAAAAACTAACCCTAGGAACCTATTTATAGGCCCAAATACAAGGTAAAAGGCCTAAGGCCATAAACTAGCTAAAAGCCCATAAGCTAATTTCTTTATAAAATATTCTTTAAATTAGAGGCGAATTTAAGCTAACATCTATGCAATTTTTCACTTGAATTTATTAGTAAAAGACAAAACCTTCTATGAAATTTAACATCAAATCCGTTGTCACAAAGTTTCCTTATGTTGAGCAGATTATGCTTTAGCCCATCCACATAGGCAACTATTGACACGAATACATTACCTTCAGAATGTACTCTATATCCTTTTATATGACCCTTCTTGTCGTTGCCAAGAGTTACAAAGCCTCCATATTTGTCTTTGAAGGAGGATAACAACTATTTATTCCCAATCATATGCCTCTAGCATCCAGTTCTAGATACCAGACGTACACATGCTGTTTCTACAACACAAATTAAAGGGATTTAGGTACCCATTTCCAAATGGGTCATTTCTTGCTAGATTTAAAAGCTTTCTGTACATCCTCTGGTTTGCCATCCTCACGAGCTCTTAGACTTTCAAACCTGCAACAACGGCATACCAACTCTGCTGAATCGAGCAGCATTGTTTTTTATGGAGTTGACACTGATAGTATCATCCACCTTTTTGTTAAGGGAAACAAATACCTTGTTGACGTTAACTCTAAAATATTTGATGAATCTTACCATATCATCTGTGAGTTCCTCAAGAACTGTGAACTCAAACATGCCTTGACAGAATTGGACAAAGACGTTCCACTTTCCTTTGTTCAACAAAGGTGGTATACTAGTGATTACGACACTAAACATAAAGGTATAATTGTTATGATATACGCATAAAATTAATAGAACAAGAGGTTCCATAAGGATTTCTCTTGACATGTTTCGAAGGGTCCTATAACTCTATAAACCTTCTGACTTAGAGATTAGGGTATTTGAACAAATTCCTACCTCAAGCACTTTGCTTGGATTTCTCTAATTTATGGGATACATTAAAGACATCATCCAACTCTGTAAATTCAACAGATAGTGCCTTCCACTTGTATGGAACTTCATGTTTAGTGTTCTAAATCAAACACTGACTAGAAATTTAGGAAGCCAAGACCAAGCAATCCGTGAAATTCTGACAATCATGTATGGCTTAGTTATCAACAGGAATATAGACATGGCCCAACTCTTATACAATGAGCTCTTTGCTCCGGTGGAAAGTTTTCATCTCCAAGGGCAAGCCTCTTGCCTCTGTGCTATTCATCCGGGATTCGTCGATAACTACAATCCGTCAGTTATCCTTTCCGTCAGTGATCTGTCGGTAATAGCCGTCGGTGATATCTTTTCCCATGACTTTTTCTCTGACAGATCATTGACAGATTCACCCTCTTACCGACGGATCATTGACAGATTCACTCTTTTTCGTCGATGATAGTCTTTTGTTTTGTAGTGTACTGAACGCTCTAAGATCATCAAAACTCATGCCAATATATGAAGAATATTCTTCAAGATGTTTTCAAGGATTGTATTGTTATTTTCTTAGTTTTTCACACGACACGTCGTGGTTTCCTAGGACTATTCCTTGTAATTGTTATTATTAAGGACGATGTCCATGTTTGACGTCTATAATGCATCAGCGATCCTTTGTATCGTATGCAGTTTTTACCCTCGATAGGGTTTTCCGCGTCATCTAATCCTTTGACTCATTTACAGTTTCTGCATTGTTTGTATTCTCTAGTTTGAACCATAATTCTTTAGTTGATTATCCTTGCAATCCAAAACTTAAATTATACTTGTGTAATTTTTGATATAAACATAAACCAACTAGGAAAACAAATAAATATTAATTTAATAGAAAAGATTATAATCTTGGGCAAAAAAGGATTATGATCTTGGTCAGGATGTACACAAGCACCAGGCGACCCAAGTTGCGGGGTTGGTCGCTTGACCACTTTTCCAAAAGTGAGTGAGGTGACCCTCTAGGCGAATTGAGTCGGGTAAGAGGTCTCGTACCCCTCTTTTGCATCTTTCGTGCAAAATTTCGACGGCATATTGAGATTCTTTCGGGGTTGTTTTCTTTTTAGTCCTGTTGATCTGTGACAACGTTCGTCAACTCTGGACATCAACTATTGGATTCGTGCTATATCATTAATCCACTTTTTATATTTTGTTACAAATTTTGTAACATCTTAAATCCTACAACAATAGAGTCAGTAGCGGAGCTACATGGAGGCCAGAAGCCACCATGGTGCCCCCTGGAATGTAAAAAAAATTATTTTCATATTAAAATTTAAAGCCCAATATAAAAATAGCCCATTTAATATTGAGTGGGTCTCCCTAAAATAATATTTGATACGCCTCTCACAACTCACATCCTAATTTTCATTTGTCTTCAAGGCTCAAGCTATAGAATCCCACATCCCACGAATCGCACGACCAGCCACCGCCCACCGCCCACTACTCCACCAGCCACCAGGCCTGCATCTGCTGGTTGTTCCTCACCGTCGGCGACGGCGTCGGCGACCACAGGGCACAGGGTGTCAGGAGCTCAGGGCATAGACAACTTCTTCTCCTTCTCGGCTGTTGCCTGTTTTGCTTTGTTGAATCAATAATATTGGTAATTTGTCAACATTTGGTTTCATTTGTAACTTGTAATTTGTAATCTGAAAGTTCTGAATTTGTTCCCCTTTTTAGTTGGTTTAGATTATTAGATAGTTAGGGCACAAAATTGTAAAAACAGAAAATGAAATTAAAATTCTGAATTTCCGATTAGTGATTATCGTTCTCAATTCTCACTGTTAGTTGTTCTTGTGTAAGTTGTGTGAGTTGAAATTTGTAACATTGATAATTTTCACTGTTAGTGGTAAATTACAATGTAGCTTGTGTGAGTTGAAAACTTACAATGTAAGTTCACTAAGTTGTAATCTCACTGTAAATTATCACTGTTAGTGCCTTAGTGGTAAAACTTATGTAAGTTGTAATCTCAATGTAAATTATCCGGATGATTTCTCTAACATGGAACTTTTGATACTTGATGATCAACTTGTTACATATATCGTTGATATGCGGACTACGAAACAGTTTTCTAACCTAAAAGGGATCAGTGAACTTGCACAGAAACTGATTGAAACAAAAAGGGATAAGGTGTTCACTCTCGTGTATTTGCTTATAAAACTAGCAATGATATTACCTGTTGCAACTGCGACTGTTGAGAGAACATTTTCTGCTATGAACATCGTAAAGAATAGATTGCGCAATAGGATGGGAGATCAATGGATGAAAGATTGCTTGGTTACTTATATTGAAAAGGATGTTTTTGCTGAAATTGATAATGAAGATATCATTGATAAGTTCCAAAAAATGAAGACTCGTCGAGGTCACTGTTAAATCTATAAAGGTCAAATGTAAAGGTCAAATATTATCAATATTATATAACATCGATGTTTTTGCTATTTTCATATTGTTGACTATTTTTATATGAGGCTCCACCTGATACAAATTACTGGCTCCGCCCCTGAATAGAGTATATGTATAACTAATAACTTTCAATGAAACTTAAAAACCATTGTTGAATTATTGATAACTCGTGACTTTTAAACAACTTCTAAAAAATTTACGTATCTTATTTTATTTTTATCAATATAAAATAAGTTGTGACATTTTAAACACACAAGTTTACAAATTATTTTTTGTAACGTAACAAAGTTGTTACATTTGAAAGTAAAAAAACTAATAAAGTATAGAAAATGTGGAAGTAGGACATGGGTTTTTGTTTTGTTTAATACTTATTGGCTTTATTAATTGAATCTTTAAAGCTGATGGCCTACAAAACTAGGGTTCAAAAATTCCTTGAGTTGATGTAATGCATCATTATTTAAGGTGCTAAACTATGTATTATATAATAAAGTTAGTGGAACCAATTATTCACATCTCAAAATGCAGAATGCCATTAGTGAAACACAGTACTTCCAATTATGCAACCATATTAGGAATAACTTTTTTTTTTCTAATTTATAAAAAAATTGAAAATAATTGATGAGTATATTCCTATATATACTTTTATATCCACATATGCATACAACTATTTATCATATACACTAATCACACATAACAGTTAATGTAACAATAAAAAGTTAAAAATAAAAGAAAAATATTATGTGGTTTATATTATTTTTTTGTGCTTAAAAATAGCGCATATTACGAAATCTAAAATCCTTAGTTTCAAATTCCTGTATTATTGTTTTTCTTGCTGTAATTTCAATTACATTGAATGGAATACAATATATGTAATTGACGTAAAATCAACCTAGAATTAGGTGAAACTAATCAAGCTATTTTTTCTATTTACATAATTACAAAATTAACATTAATTGTGTAAAAAAGAGTGATTAAACCAGAGGATTTAAAACTGTATTTTGATTTCACAAGACATTAATCAAAGAGAAAAAAGAAACATATATTTTTTTCATTGTGAATTCACATATATATATCGTAAATCCTTTGCATTTGAACTTAATCCCTACGCTAATGTATGACTAAACTCAATCAGATTTTTGGTTTTTCGTCACATGTTGTTGAATTGTTGTTGAACAAATAAAATATCCTCAACATTCCACAAGTTGTCTGAAAAGTCACCACTGTTGCTACCCGACCATTGCTTGTTTTCCTCCACCATTGTTTCAAAATCCATCTCTTGGTTGAAATAACCTGAGGGGCTAATTAGCGAACCATCGAAATCTTCACCAATCTTGTTGTTGTTTTGAAGGAAATCTTGATTGTGGGTCTGATAGATTGGATAATAACAATCAGTGATGTCGGATGCTGATGAAACCGCGGTAGTGCCTGAATTTTCCCTTGCATAGCTAGGGTTGATTTGGTTATTGCCAACATCAGAATAACTCTGGGGCATTACCAATTGGGTTGTAGCTATATGATCCATGTTAGTTTGGTTGAGTGGGTAGGTGGTGGTGGTGGTTGTTATGGTGGAAGGATCTCCGGTGGTGGTTGTGGTGGTGGAAGCTGCTTGAATCCGCTCAGCCAATCGTGGCATCCAAAGATAACGCATGGTGTCCTTGAATTGCTTGCTATTAACGTCGCATTTCAATTGTTTAGCATGCTTTTGAACTCTTGTTCTCCAATAGTTCTTGATTTCGTTGTCGGTTCTTCCCGGCAAGTGTTGTGCAATTTTTGACCACCTGTGTATATATATATATATGTTTCTCTTGTGAGTATTACATAAAATACATCTTAAACAGAAAACCACTACAACAAAATTGAGTTTATAAGATGTCTAAAATAAATTATTGTTCTAATAGAGTGTTTGATAGGACCAAAGTTTATAGGATAAAACCAAAAAACGTTCTATCTAAAAGTGTTACAAAAAGATTTTAGGACGCCTTTAAAAACACAAATGTCCCCTGGAAAAGATGGATTTATAGAACACTTATCAAAAAACGTACTATAAAATTAACTAATACAACACTTTATTTTGAAAATGTCCTAAAAATCTTTTTACGATGCTCAAAAGCATCCTGTAAACTATTGTAACACTTTTAGATAGGACACATTTTTGTTTGGTCCTATAAATTTAGGTACTATAAAACACTTTATTAAGATGCTTATTTATTTTAGACGTTTTTTTTAAAAGGTATTTATTTTAGACGTTGTACACTCAAATTTATCGTAGTGTAACAATATCTGTTGTGTACTTACCGGTTGCCCCAACGAGAATGAAGTTCAAGAATCAGGAGTTGCTCTTCAAGAGTAATATTTCCACGGCGAACATCAGGGCGGAGATAATTAAGCCACCGCAATCTGCAGCTCTTTCCAGTTCTCTTGAGTCCTGTATTCGTTTAGTTAAATAAATAAATAAAGTTTTTATAAAGAAAATATATTCAGAAAATAAAAAGAAACAGTTGCTAAAGTTTATGGATGTCCATATTAACCAGAAAGGGACTTTTTCTTAAACTTTAATTATAAAATATAATTAATGTATTTTGTTCTTTTTTGATGGGCAGATGAATGCAAAAGAAAATTTACAAACAAGAAGACCATTAATAATATTAAATCAGTTAGATTGTTTTGCTATATATAAGAAAAATAACCTAACACGGTTTTCCTTAATTATATATTGTTGTGCATGTATTTAAAGAAACATTTCAAGAAAATTAATCCACATAAACAAAAAGCTAATAATACTATCTTTTTCCCCAAATTTGATTTTCACTATTTAAATTTATTAGTTTTCTAAAATCAAAAGATATATATATATATATTTATAGTAGAAATTAATAATTACAGACACAAACAAATACCAAAAAAACAAAAAACCCAAGACTTCAATGAAAGATTACAGTCAAGATTTTTTAATCTTTGATTTCTTCTTTAAAATCAGAAGAGGGAGAAAAATAGTTTACATGGTTGTTCTTGTTCCACAGCATGTGTTTGTGTTATGAGTACAAAAACCCTATTATAACGATGTACGATACAACTATTTAATGGTTGATCGGAGTACACGTGCAACTGTAGGAGTGTAAACGCTACAGAGGAGGTGGATTAAGTCATGGAATTTAATGTTATTAGAGACAAGTTGTGATTTTGTCATTTTTTTCTCATTTGTTCAAATCAAAGCTAATATCTCTCTTTGTATGTGTATATATAATGAGTCAGATTCAAACGAGAATACTACATATTTAAAAAAACACGAAAACGAACAAAATTACAAGTGGGTTCAAGTCTTTTTTGTGCGTTAATGTAAATCACCAATGATTTTGTTCGTTATCGTATTCTTTTAAATAGTTACTGTTCTCGTTTGATCATTTCTCAATATATATAAATATATAATTATATACAGAGAGAGAGAAGGGGGGAGGAGGGAGGGTAAAGCAGAAGGTACAATACATACCAGCACAGCGAGCAAGAGAATTCCATCTGCCTTCGCCGTGATGGGCGATATAGTTAATGAGAGCGAAATCTTCTTCAACAGTCCATGGGCCTCTTCGAAGATCATCCATGGTCATGTTCATTTGATCATCCTCTTCACCACCACTCATATCAATACAACTACTGCTGTTCATCTTATCTCCCATGCACTTTAGACTAATCGATTGATATATAACTTGATGTATATATCTGTGTTAAATTTGTTGTGTGTATGAGAGATAGATAAGAGTTTTATAGAGAGAAAGTGGTATTTTGGGAAGACGTGGTTTTTACATTAGGGTAGGGAGATGGTGGGGTTTATATAGAGAGAGAAGGTCGTCATATGAGAGAGAGAGAGCCGCAATAGTGAACTGGGAAACTTAAAAAGAATGAACACTTGTGGGCTGTATGGTGCTAAAGTCGGCCTTGGGAAGTTTGACACTTTGACTTTTTGGCATTGTGGATTCAAAAAGATGAGAAAGTTGGAGGACGTATGAGGTGGATTAAGTCATGGAATTTAATGTTATTACTTTCCCGCCCGCCCCCCAACACTAAACACAAAAAAAAAAAGACAAGTTGTGATTTTGCCATTTTTTTTTTCTCATTTGTTCAAATCAAAGCTAATATCTCTCTCTTTGTATGTGTATATATATATTCATTTATTTATACACACATGCCTAAAGTACATATACATACACGTCTTCATAAAAAAAAGAGTACATATACATACATATATACATAAATCTATTTGAGACGAGATTTCTAGTAATGATATAAGATGCATATCTAGTTGAAGGGAAGCTATACATATTTCTTCATCTTCTATTTTGGATTTAATGTCGCATGCTAATTAATATTACAAATTAAGATAGAGGATAAACTCAAGATCTAGATCTATGAACGACTATAGACACAATAAGATTGCAACATGGAGGCTTCATGACTAGACACTAAAAAAACAAATGAATTTCACCGACAGAAAAATTTGTCGGTAAATTATAAGTTGGATCTGTCCGTGAAAAAGGAAGTCGTGGGAAAAGGCATCACCGACGGATATTACCGGTAGATCACCGACAGCCGTGGTTACCGACTTTTATTTCCAAAAAATAAGAATTCAAAATACAAAACTTTCTAGACAAAATTTGCGTAGATAATACATTAAATATCCAAATACAATTATCCCAAAGGCATTGTATATCCAAATTCAAATTAACATCCCAAATACATTAAATATCCCATTACAAAACAAATGTGTTATCCGAGATTTAACTCATTAGTTGATAATCAATTTAAACAGAGTAATTTGTAGAAGCCTAAGTAAATTGATTAAGAGTAGAAAATACAATAAACTAGATGAAGTAGAGAATATAAACAGAGATTGCCACAAACGTCATCGTAGTCATGTGTATATACGAATCTGAAGAGTACAATAAAGAACACATTAAGAACACGTACTGGTGTGTTTAAAAATCTATCAGACTCACTCTCTATCTTTCTCTCTAAATAGTGTGTGTTTGTTGTAGGTGTGAAGTGTGTGTAAAGATCTTCAAGCATTCGTACTAACAACCACGATATCCTACTTATAGGGGAATATAGAAGAAAGTCAAACCCCCTGCCATTAAAATCATTCCACCTAGAAAGGTGAAATAACCGCTCTAGGCTGTCGAGGAAGTCTCCTATAAGATGAGCACGTCGTGAGAGAGAAACGACACTTGTTGAATTCCAAAGTTGACAAGTGCAGAGGTTGGTGAGTTCAGAGGCTCTAGAGTCTGATGGTCATCTTCAGGTTTGGCACCTCTGTATGCAGAGCTTAGTGCAGAGGTCCGCTTGGCCTGAGGAGTTGGTCATCTTTACAATACTTTTACAGAATAGTGTTAAAAGCTTTGAATGGAAGCCCCGGTAAACGACGGCAGTAACTCTAACAATCGATGTTTTCACCTTACTTAACTAGAGAGCAGATAAATTAGGGCTAACAATCTCCCCCTAAGTATTGAAAAAGAAGATTTACAAAAGATAAATTATTACTGCACTAAAAACCAAGAGGTGAAAATCAACCTCTGTACAATGATTTCAGTACATAAAAAGATAAAGAGTAAAATTACCAGCTCTACAAAATTATTTATAGGATTACAAAGTTGTTGGCTAATGAATCGTGGAATGACATGAACAGCTGCCTGAATCTGATAGTGGCATCTATGCCAGAGATGATCTGTAGTGCAGGGGCCTCTTGAACTATAAAAGTACCCATCCTCTGTATGGAGTTCTTGAACTGTAAAAGAGTATCGTTGCGATACTTCTTAGAGTTCATTGTGTAACACCCCAAAAATTAGGATACTAAAATTGGACTTGCGGACGTCCGCATGGGCCAAGGGTCAGACGTCCGCGATGTGCGGAAGTCCGCGGGTCATCCGCGGAAGCAACTGAGAAAAAAGGGAAATCGGTCGAGGCAAGGGCGGACGTCCGCAAAGGACCATGCGGATGTCCGCGACTTGTCTGAAGAGATAATTTGGTTTCCATTTAAGATCTTTCTCTCTCACTCTCCTCACTTCATCTTCAACCCCAAATCAGACCCTCTCTCCTTCTAAATCCGATTTCTCTCAATAAACCATAAATCTTCCATGCCCTCTTCATCCTTCTTCCCCAACACAAACCCTCACCATTGTTGGAAACCTAAACCTTCTAGAAACATTTTCACTTCATCTCCTTCATCAAGTTTCTAGGGTTTCACCCAACCCTTTCACTCCACTTTGAAGATTGAGAGTTTGTGGTTCATCTTGGTGGTTCTAGAGATATTTTGGTTGGTGGATCCAAGTTATAGTTAAGGTAATCTTCTTTTCTCTTCATTTATAGAAGTTAGGGTTCTGGTATAAGTGGGTGTTTTGGTGTAAAATGGTTGGAGAATGACCCTATATAGTTAGATCTAATTTTGATGGTTGGAAACTTATGGATCTAGGTTTTTGGATGATTTGGCTTGAATCTTCAAATTTCTTCAAAGGAGCTTACGTTTGGGGAAAATCTGATTTAGCCTAAATCTAGCAAGGTGAGTTCAAGTTGATTTGTGAAAACTTTGTACATGCCAAAATGTTATTTTCCAAATACTTGTGTGTTTTACTTGAAATCATCAACTGTTGAGTTATTTGATGGGTTTAACCCTTTTGAAGTGTTTAACGTTATAAGTTGTAAAACACCCATAATTGGGATTTTTGGATATTTTGTTGTGTAGAAATCATAATATGTCCTTAAAAGATTTATTTCTCAAAATGAAGTTTATTTGATGGTTTAATCATATTGGAATAATTGATTTTATAAACCATTTGAGAAATACACAATTTAGTATCAAGAGTCATTTTGAGAATTGTAAGGGTATGACTCCTTTTGGGAAAACCCTTTTTGTTTAACCCGTGTCAAGTTTTGGGTTAATAATGATTTTGTGGTATTTGTTTATCTAAACGATGTTTAAATGCATTTTATGCTATGATGACCGTTATTTATGGGTTTACTTAGTTTTGGGCATTTTGCTTGCTTTTGACTTTGAGGAAGTCTTGGGGACATTAACCACAAGGGTTGTGGCGTACTGGTTAAGGGCCTGGGGGATGTGGTGGGATATACCATCTGCCCAGGGTTCTAATCCAGGCGTACACAACAATTGTGGCCACTGAGGTTTAATCAGGGCTGATGTCTTACAGTCATAATTTGCCAAGGGATTAGTCTAGGCATAGCCTAGGACACCCTTCCCAAAAAAAAGTATTGGGGACATTTGTCCGGTTCTAATGGCTCGATGTTGAGTCTTATTTATGGTTTGCTTTTATCGCACCATATTGCATATTATTGCACGTTACTGATATTTACATGTTTGGGTGCGTTAGTCATTCCGAGATATGCATGTTATTATAGACTGTGTTGCATTGGATCCATAGGCACATAAGTCAGTCTTTATTTGATGGTCTATTGGGTGTCGCGAGATTTGACCGGGCCCCATGTTACATGACCTTTACTTTTCAAGGATACGATAGGAGGGCTGAGTCCGGTTGAGCTGTTAGGTTGATTGACGAGCGTTTATGACCTTTGCCATGTCGGGGCAATGCCATGGTTGTATCCCCGCTTGTGTCGAGCCTTTGACGGTATTCTTAGTAATATTTCGCTAAGGTCAGCTGTCTCTTTGGGCGTAACTTGAAAGGCGTCGTATGGCACACTTGGGCTTTTAAGCAGTGAAGTGTCGTACGATTAACATTGTTTGAGTGGTGTACTTTTGTGTTCATCCACTCTCAATGGATACGGGTCTCCCCCGTCGTTGGCCAACCTTACTTGGGATTTTATAATGTCCATGTTTTATTATTGTTGGTCTTATACATTTGACTGCGATTGGATGACTTTAATATTCGATTCCCCTCCATGAATATTAAAGTTTAAATGAAGCAGGTCACTTCAATATTTATGGTATTTGGACTTCATTACATTTTACGTTCGCGTGAGTATTGGTTATTATCATCTTTTCAATGAAGTATTATATTTAAATGTATTATTCTTCCATGATTTATGGGTTGAGTATTTTGTCGTCAACCGTATTTGAAGGTTTTGCTTAATATAGATCTATTCACGTATTGAGTGAGTTTGGATTGGAATTCATTTTGGAAAACGCTTTATACCTTTTGGGAACTTTTCTCATAGATTTTGGGTGCGTTGGGAAAATGAGTCGTTTATATCCTTTTTATAAACTCTTTTGGAAATCATTATCTACGTTGCAAACTTTCATTTAAACAATTATTTAAATCATGCTATAAACTCTTGAACTCACTAGGCGTTAGCCTAACCCTTTTTATTTGTCGGCATGTGCAACAGGTTCAGATTGGGAGTAGTTCTAGTGACGCGTGTGAAAGGTTGTGTGCTAGAAAGGTGCTCGAGAGGTGAATTGATTAAGTGATGTCTGTCGCATTTACCCTTGGGAATAACACTTTGTGTTTGGGTTAAGTAATACTCGAAGTGAGTTTAGTCTTTGTATAAGACTTGGATTATATATTGTTGAGGTTGATCATAGTTTTTATATTTTGAGGTTTTTCAGCTTTTTTGGGTTCGAGGTCGAGAACCGTTAGCGTATTCGGAGGGTGTAGTCTGATTTTAAAGAAATAATGATAACGGTTATAGAAATCTTAAGATGCTCAATTGTGATGAGTAGTTTTGGTGGAATAACTTTCGTGTGTGGTTAAAGAACCTGTCGGTTTGATGATTAATGTTGGGATGGATTCTTGGAGTCTATTAGGGCTCGTTGGAATTAAACGACAGTTAATGGTAGGAACAATTGGAATTAGAGATTCGGTTGGTCTCGGTATTAATTAAACCTTGGATTGATTTAGAGTCTGGACAGCAATCGGAGAAGTATGGAACATTATAAGGTTGGGAGACAACTGAAGTTTTCTGATTAGGAGTCACTCCAGTGAATGGAGCGTTCACCAGGACATAAGTATAGTGTGCCTGAGAGGACATTGTTGGTAAGTGTTTGCTTGAGGTTCGTCATGACAGTCTACACGAGGGAAATTAGTTTCCAATTAGAAGTTATTGGAACATGGTCAGTGTAGAGTTGGTTAGCCTTTGGTTGTAAAGGATCTAGATTTCGAGGACGAAATCATTCTACGGTTGGGAAGATTGTAATACCCCAAAAATTAGGATGCTGAAATTGGACTTGCGGACATCCGCATGGGCCAAGGGCCGGACATCCGCGATGTGCGGAAGTCTGCGGGCCATCCGCAGAAGCAACAGAGAAAAATGGGAAATCGGTCGAGGCAAGGCCGGACGTTCTCAAAGGACCATGCGGACGTCCGCGACCTGTCTGATGAGATATTTTGGTTTCCATTTAAGATCTTTCTCTCTCACTCTCACTCTCATCACTTCATCTTCAACCCCAAATCAGACCCTCTCTCTCTCTAAAACCGATTTCTCTCAATAAACCATAAATCTTTCATCCCCTCTTCATCCTTCTTCCCCAACACAAACCCTCACCGTTGTTGGAAACCTTAACCCTTCTAGAAACCTTTCACTTCATCACCTTCATCAAGTTTCTAGGGTTTCACCCAACCCTTTTCACTCCACTTTGAAGATTTGGAGTTTGTGGTTCATCTTGGTGGTTCTAGAGATATTTTGGTTGGTGGATCCAAGTTATGGTTAAGGTAATCTTCTTTTCTCTTCATTTATGGAAGTTAGGGTTCTGGTATAAGTGGGTGTTTTGGTGTAAAATGGTTGGAGAATGATCCTACATAGTTAGATCTAATTTTGATGGTTGGAAACATATGGATCTAGGTTTCTAGAAGATTTGGCTTGAAGGTTCAAGTTTCTTCAAAGGAGCTTACGTTTGGGGAAAATCTAGATTTAACCTAAATCTAGCAAGGTGAGTTTAAGTTGGTTTGTGAAAACTTTGTACACGCCAAAAATGTTATTTTCCAAATACTTGTGTGTTTTACTTGAAATCATCAACTGTTGAGTTATTTGATGGGTTTAACCCTTTTGAAGTGTTTAACGTTATAAGTTGTAAAACACACATAATTGGGATTTTTGGATATTTTGATGTGTAGAAATCATAATATGTCCTTAAATGATTTATTGCTCAAAATGAAGTTTATTTGATGCTTTAATCATATTGGAATAATTGATTTTATAAACCATTTGAGAAATACACAATTTAGTATCAAGAGTCATTTTGAGAATTGTAAGGGTATGAGTCCTTTTGGGAAAACCCTTTTTGTTTAACCCGTGTCGAATTTTGGGTTAATAATGATTTTGTGGTATTTGTTTATCTAAACGATGTTTAAATGCATTTTATGCTATGATGACCGTTATTTATGGGTTTAATGAGTTTTGGGCATTTTGCTTGGTTTTGACTTTGAAGAAGTCTTGGGGACATTAACCACAAGGGTTGTGGCGTACTTGTCAAGGCCCTGGGGGATGTGGTGGGATATCCCATATTGCTTTTATGATTTGCTTTTATTGCACCATATTGCATATTATTGCACGTTACTGATATTTACATGTTTGGGTGCGTTAGTCATTCCGGGATAGGCATGTTATTATAGACTGTGTTGCATTGGATCCATAGGCACGTAAGTCAGTCTTTATTTGATGGTCTATTGGGTGTCGCGGGATTTAACCGGGCCCCATGTTATACGACCTTTACTTTTCAAGGATACGATAGGAGGGTTGAGTCCGGTTTAGCTGTCAAGTTGATTGACAAGCGTTTATGACCTTCGCCATGTCGGGGCAATGCCATGGTTGTATCTCCGCTTGTGCCGAGCCTTTGGCGGTAATCTTAGTAATATTTCGCTAAGATCAGCTGTCTCTTTGAGCGTAACTTGAAAGGCGTCGTATGGGACACTTGGGCTTTTATGCAGTAAAGTGTCGTACGATTAACATTGTTTGACTGTCGTACTTTTGTGTTAATCCACTCTCAATGGATACGGGTCTCCCCTGTCGTTGGCCAACTTTACTTGGGATTTTATAATGTCCATGTTTTATTATTGTTGGTCTTATACATTTGACTACGATTGTATAACTTTATTATTGGATTCCCCTCCATGTATATTAAAGTTTAAATGAAGCAGGTCACTTCCATATTTATGGTAATTGGACTTTATTACATTTTACGTTCGCATGAGTATTGGTTAGTATCATGTTTTCAATGAAGTATTATATTTAAATGGATTATTCTTCCATGATTTATGGGTTGAGTATTTTGTCGTCAACCGTATTTGAAGGTTTTGCTTAATATAGATCTATTCACGTATTGAGTGAGTTTGGATTGGAATTCATTTTGGAAAACGCTTTATACCTTTTGAGAACTTTTCTCATAGATTTTGGGTGCGTTGGGAAAATGAGTCGTTTATATCCTTTTTGTAAACTCTTCTGGAAATCATTATCTACGTTGCAAACTTTCATTTAAACAATTATTTAAATCATGCTATAAACTCTTGAACTCACTAGGCGTTAGCCTAACCCTTTTTATTTGTCGGCATGTGCAACAGGTTCAGGTTGGGAGTAGTTCTAGTGACACGTGTGAAAGGTTGTGTGCTAGAAAGATGCTCGAGAGGTGAATTGATTAAGTGATGTCTTCCGCATTTACCCTTGGGAATAGCACTTTGTGCTTGGGTTAAGTAATACCCGAAGTGAGTTTAGTCTTTGTATAAGACTTGGATTATATATTGTTGAGGTTGATCATAGTTTTTATATTTTGAGGTATTTCACCTATTGGCGATCCTTCCGTTATGACTGGTGTGTCATTAATGCTTCAAGACCTGCATTAAAGAGATAAAGAAAAACGCTTGTCGATGGTTAGTGGCTTGCGGTGATCGATCGATCGTCCTGGGAGACTTGATCGCTGGTCGCGAGTATCTTACGACCATCACTATAAGTGACGACTAATGTCATGGTCGTGAGTAGATTGCAGGACCTTATCTTAATACAAGACTTGTCGTATGTTATATGTTGTTTAACTTTTGTCATCAGTCGCGACATGCAATTTTTTACCCAAACAATTTGCCCATAAAATTTAAATTTAGGGTTAATAATTCAAATTTTAAACATTTATGACACGTGTCGACGAAGGGAAATAAATCGGTTAGAATCCAAATGAATCGAATTGCGTGGGGAACCGTGAAAGAGATAAGATAATGACGTCATAGAGGCGTGGGGCGTGGATGACAGTTGGGTGGAGAGATGTTGTCCATCCATTGATGCATGCTAAGAGTCGATGGATAGGTGTCGACCTTCCGTCGACTCGACCTGACACAAGAAACCGTATAAATAGAGGGTTCGACCGATCCTTTCCTTTTTCATGCTTCCAGGCTATTTTTAGAGAGAGAGAGAGACTGTCGAATCCTTGCCAAAACCGGCAAAAAATCCTTTCCAAATTCGATTGAGGTTAGGGCCCTATTTAAGGTACGATTTCGAAAACTTCTTTTATGCGTATCAAAACTATTGCGAAGAAGCCTGCTAAGCATTGGTACCTTATAGATCTTTACATTGCTCAACGACAACGAGGAGTTAGTGGCTTTTAGAACCCTAGCCCAAATTCCTGCTGTTGTCAGGCTAAACTTGCCTGATAATATTCGACTTGAGGAATGCCCAAACGGGTATTTCGTCCTGTATGAACACCCCTTTAAGATAAGGTTTAGATGGCCTTTTTCCCCTCTCTCTAGGTTATTTCTAAACATATTCAATCTCTCCCCTGGGCAAGCGATGCCCCAATTTTGGCGCATCATCTATGTAATCGAGCAGATCACTGTTGACTGGGATTCGTCGTTTACTGTTAACGACCTCCTAGCGGCATACATCGTTAAGGTGGATAACATCCACTGTTATAGCCTCTTTTCGAGGTTTAGGGGTGATCGAACGCTAGTCCAGAACACTGTGGTTAACGACCACAAGTGGAAGACTAGGTATGTCTTCGGTCATTTGGTGTCTCTCGACGCCCTCGACGAAGACACCTCTTGGGTCGTGGCCAGCTGGAACGAGTAGGGTAATAATCTATTTGTCGTGCGTTGTTTAACTTTGCTTATTATTCTCAGGCTAACTGTTTATCTCTTGATGTTTCAGCTATCGACTTTTCCAAGGTCGAGCCACTCCTTGACACTCAAGGCAAGATCGAGAAGTTCCTCGAGGACAGCGTCGAGGAACGATCTTTCTTTATTAACCGATCGTTGGTCGACGAGGACTCCGACAACGACATAGTCAAGGTCGATGCATCTGAAGCTCCGGTCGCGTGAAAAGAAGAGGAGAGAGAGGCAGAGGAGGAGAGAAAAGAAGAAGCGGAGGAGGCCGGGGAGAGAAGAGAGAAGGAATGAGAAGAAGAGAGAAGGAAGTAGAAAAAGAGGAAGAGATGACTAGTAAGTCGTGTACCTTTCCTTCGATCACTTTATTTCTCTCGACCATCCAGTTTTTCTTGACTAATCCACGATCTGCTTTGTTGGTCCCGAAAGGGTTATACAAGTTTGTAGAGGGGGGGGGGGGGTTGAATACAAACACACGATTTTTACTTTTCTAAATTGTTTATTGATATGAATCAAACAATTTACAACTTGTTGCGGAACAAGATTAAGGAATAAACCTAATCTAAACAAGTTAAGAGAATCACTAAGATTTCTTGCACTAGAAATAAGAGAGAAAGAATTAAGAACACTTAAGCTAAGTATTCTAACACAAAGATTCAGCAAGAGAAGGAATGGCCTACCTCTTCATTTCTGAAGTAGGGTTTCGTTTATATACTGCATGCATTTAATGCATATCAGTACAACTTTACACGTGGCAGCAGCTGGTTGGTTGCATGTTTTAACCTTGGTAGACAACCTAGTAGCCGCATGTTGAACAGTGTAAAATCAGAGTTGGTTGTACGATTCTGGACAAAAGGGATGTCCATTATGACATTATCGTATGGAGGCGTGCATGGGGGTAAGACAAAAGTAACTTGTAGAGGAAGACTTCATGATCAGTGTTCGCTGAATAAATCTTTATCAGCGAGTGATAAAGTTCAGCGTTCGCTTGAAATCTTCTACTTGAAACTTCACGTTGAGTGGACAGGTCTTGGCTTCGCTGATATCCGCATCAGTTCATTAGTAGACTTGTCGCTGGTTCTTTGGCTTGATCTTCGACTTCAGCGTAGAACATAGTTGACGTGAAACTTTTTTTTCAGGGATTATAAGTAACAACATATTTTATCAGCGATCATCAGTGAGGCTTGAACGTACTCAGGGCTCACTGATGAACAATATCGCTGAAATATACAAATTAAATAACGAGAGTTCCTATCAGCGGTACTGTAACAGTCTTAGTACTTATCAGCGATAGTAAAACTCTAATATATATTGTCTACTTACAATTTTCACTAAGTGTTTCTCAGAGAGTCATTATCAAATCACTGAGGGTTTGGATCAACAATCTCTCCCTATTTGATTATGACATAGCAATAAAAGAAAATTGCCAAATAGGAAAACATAAGGATAAAAAGAACTCATAAAATATTTGTCCCATTTACTGTTTTCGGGGATCTTTTGAGTACTGATGGAGTAAAGTACATTCGCTAAAATTTGTCTTTAAACTTCCTATAAGTTACAGAGGGAAGTAGAAAAATTACAAGTACAACAAATAAAATTTACAAGTACAAAAGATATAAGCTGAAAAAGATAGAAGAATTACAGGAAATCCTATCAGCTATTCAGGTTCATCCTTCATGAGAAGTTCATCAAGGGACTTTGTGGTAGGGATCATCCAATCAGGGACAGATTCTCCAAGATCCCGTCTTCGCTTTGCTTCTTTAAAGATCAGGGGCTTCATGAAGTGTCCGAGAAGGTCTTCTGTAAATCCGCACCAATAGACGAGATCCCTGAGTTGTTCGATAGGAGTGCTGGGTGGCTCAGAGATGCGTTGAAAGCATTCTCGTCCATTGTAGTCTCTGAAGAAGATACCATAAGGATCGCTTAAGACTTTTCCAGGAACAAAGCGTTCACCAGGGGGCAAGGAGATGTAAAGCACTGAGAGATCAGGTTCAGGACCAAGAACGTCTTCGCGTGAAAATCCAATTCCGGTTTCGTTTCTAATAGGAGGGCCAGAGTCTGAAGGTATTATCTTTTTCTTTGCAGCAGGCCTTCTTCGTTGAGTATGAGCAGGAGGAGGAGGAGGAATATCCACAGCAGATGTAACCAAGTCGATCTGTTTATTCAAAACTTTCTCAACATCGTCTTTAAAAGTTGAGCGTGATCGCTGAATGGCTATTCGCATCTCCAACCACTCAGAGAAACCGTACTTGCTGATCGATGAAGTGTATATAGTTTCCTTGTTTCCATTTTTTCTGAAGATGTCGGCTTCAACAACTGGAACTTTTAAGGACATCTTTCCTCTGATGTTCACTTTGTTGATTCTGGAAACCCGATATCGATAACTTAATTTTTCTTTGCACCATACCAGGGTAGAGTCAGATACCTTGGGCTTCTTCTCGACGATCTTTTGGGCGTCCTTCCATAGTTGTCTTTGAACAGCGATGGGAGTCTTCTTCAGTGCAGGATCTTCCACCGATCGTTGAGCGAGCTCAATAGCGTAAGCTTTATCTTTTTCTCCAGCTCTCTTTCGATCGGCGAGTTGTTGTTCAACTTTGAAGTGTTCATCGACTTCCCTTCTTGTTGATTTGAATCGAGGACCACGGATGATTCGCTGGTCTTCAAGCTTTTTGATCATTGCTTCTCTCCTTTTTAGTTCTTCTTCACTTAGCTGTTGAGGAGCCAAGGAAGGTCGTTGGTTATGAGAGAGCAGTTCCTATTCAGGTTCATCAGTCTCAGCGAAGTCTAAGACTGGGATTATTTCTTCAGCACTCGAGGCTGGATTTATTGTTGATGTAGTTGGAGGAACTTCAGCTGGATCCTCAAGCAGAGGAGAGGACTGGCGGAAATATAACGATCGTTTAAGTAAGATCATTTGGGTGAAGGGATAGAGAAAGAATGAGGTTTAAGTATATAGAGGTTTTATGGAGAGGAGAACTGAGGTTGAGAAAGGATAGAGGAGGGATGCAGTGTAAGAGAAGAAAATATATTATACCTGACAAACTAGCTTTCTTTAAAGGATAGTCATATTGCCTTCTGCAGTGATGCCTTTATTTTTGCCTTTATCGGCTTCAGTCGCTTCAGGCTTTTTTGCGGTCCCCTCCCCTGATGATTCTTTTATTACAACCCCTTTTTGAGCAGGGGCCCTTCTAGGTTGGAAGGAGAAATCGATATCTTTATCATCGTCATCATCATCATCTTTAAGGAATGATGATGGTTCATCATCAGCGATATCGACGTCTTCATCGTCTTCTTCTTCTTCTTCTTCAGCCTCGTCCTCAGCAGATGGTTCTAAGACTTCAACATCAGCGTCCTCATCAAGTTGTTCCCCTTCAGAATCAGAGGGAGGTTTCTCGGTTCCCTCAGGGTTTTCAACTCCCTGACGTTTAGCAGCAGTAGAAATAATACCCTCCCCCTCAGAGTTATGGGGAAGGTCTTCTTGAGTCTTCTTCTCCCCCTCTTCCACATGACGAATAGGGAGGATACAGTAGCAGCAGCATCATCATGCTTTAGGTCACTGTCTTCCAGGTTAGTGATCCCAACGCAAGTTTCTACCCTTGCTAATCTGTCTTCCAGGCCAGAAATAGCAGGGCTGATCTTTTCGAGAGTCTCTCGATCAACCTGAGTAAAATGGGATGGAGTACATGTTGGAGCGTCCAGGCGATCGAGGATTTGCTGCACGAGAGTCTTCACAGTGCCCACCTCCGACTTTATGGTGAATACCTCTCCCTGAAGAGTTCCAACCACTGTCGACAACGATGTGACTTCGTTCGACAGGGTGGTGAAGTTGTTGGAGAGGGTGCTGTTGGTAGAGTTCAGGGTGTTGATGGAGGTGGAGTTTCCAGCAAGATAGTAGCCATGTCGGATAGGCTGCCTTCCACCTTCAGCAAATCAGCACTGGAGGCTTCATCTTTCACCTCGTTGGTGAGTGTCTTGAGGCCCTCTCCAGCGTTTGTAACTACTGAAGAGTTTGCAGAGAGTGTGGTGGTGAGCGATTCCACCTTTGTAGACAAATCCTTGAGCGAAGTGTTGATGTCGCTCAAATTAGGACCTGTAACAGATTTAAACTTATGAACAAAGGAAAGCTCAGAAGTTGGGGATTTTGAGAGAGGAGTGTTTAAGGTGTTGCGTATACCTTCGGGATGGTTGACGAAGTCATCGAAGTGTCGATAACCTGAATATTTTTCCATGTCGTCTTCCAGAGAGCCTTGACGTTGAGAAGTGCCCGCAGGTCCTGTGTTTTGATCCATCATCCGCTGTAGAGCTTCAGCAGATGTATCACTTAGGATAATGTTTGTTGTAGACAGGGGGAATAGAGGTGGAGTGACCAAAGAAATAGTGGGAGGAATGAAGGTTGAGAAGAGGAATTGGGAAGCAGGTTCAGCGTTGGAATCGCTGAGGAATACTTCCGCAGTACTTGGAGGTACTGAGGGAGGAGGTTCTATTCCAAGACAACCTCAACGTGTAGAGACGCTGAAGCGGGTATGGAAGGGGTGGATTCAGTAGCTGTGGCAGAGCGTACCAATGAACATTCCAACGACTCTTGTACAGAGAGAGTCGTGGAGTCTTCAGCCTGGGTAGGTTTAGGGGGTTGCTCCTCTGAGGACTTCTTGGGCTTAGGAGTGCCAAGTGGGGTGTCAGAAGGTTTCCTTTTTCGAGAAAGAGTAGATTTTGCAGTCTGGGTACCAGCGGTTGGGATTACCGCTGCCGTAGTGGTAGCCGCAGAAGTAGAAGAAGTAGGAAGTCTGAGAAGAGATAAGAGAGTAGTGAGACGTACCACGTTTGGCATGGGAGAGTAGTCGAGAACCTTAGTGCCAACCTGTGATAATTTCAGGTCGCCCACCTTCGGGTATTCGTCACCTAGCCCTTGTTGGAAGAGAGCGCTCATAAAGAGGGGATATGGAACAGTCTTTGGCCTCTTTGTTTCATCGACTCTGAGCATCATGTCGTCAAAAATGATTTTGGCCCAATCGATGTGAAGGCCCTTCTGCAGTGCGTACCCCATAGCCTGCTGGGGTTTGGAGGCTTGGTCAGTTGACCCAACCTTAGCTGTCATGCAACTGATCAGATGAGCGAAGATGAAGTTCATCTCGCTGGGCATTTTGGACTTCTGGATCGTGGTAAGCTTCTTCTCAGGGAGACAGTCTCTCCCTGTTCCCCAAACATACGTCATTGCATCAAAGAATGCAATGAGTGCTTCTCTATCAGCTGGGTTCTTGGGGTCAGGTAGAGGAACACAACATTTTTCTTTTGTACTACCAGGGAGGTTTAGGGCAGACCTGATAGAGCCGGGAGAGATCTTGGAACTACCATGTTCGGTGTCGAAGAGGATGACATCGATTTTCTTTTTAGGGTCTTTGGTGGAGGTTATTTGAGCTCTTCTGGCAGTATACCAGAACTGAGCGAGAAGGTTCTTGTGAGCAGCGGGTGTCACGGTCAGAGATGTCGCCAGAGGACAGGTTTGGAGAAAGTTTACAGCGTCGTTCAGCTGTGTGATCTGCTTCCTTGGAGGAAAGTTCAATAGGGCATAAGGATTATTTCCTTGAAAAGTCACTTGCTCTATTTTGTAGTTGACATGAGGAGCTTTGATGAGTTCAACACTTTCTGAGGTAGTAGGAGACTGAGTAGTTGCGTCAGTGGTTGGAGCTTTAGAGGATGCCATTTCTGTTCATAAAGTATAAGCATGAAGAATATGAAAAGAAGTTCTTAAAATGAATGCAATTCCAAAATAAGGGTTTTTAGGGTTTTGTAATTGCCATTTAGAGAAAGAAATGGAAATCAGGGTTTTTCTAGTTTTGAGCAAAAATGCAAAATCTAGTGAGTGTTCTTGTTTTCCAGTTTTCCTTTTAAAGAAGAGATTCTGGAAAAACATATGAAATGGTCAAGTTTAAGATTTTTTAGTTTAAACTTAAAGAACAATCTGACAAACAGATTGCATTTATAAAATCATGAAGAAAATTGATTTCATTTTAAGAAAGTTTTTTTGTTTGATCTTTTAGAATCAAGAATAAGATCAGAAACAAGTTTATGTTAAGAAAAATAATAGAAATATTAACCTTTAGTGTTGAAGAAGATGAAGATGAACAGTTTCTGGAGAATTAAGTTTAAATGCAACAGTTGTTCTTGCTCGAGAGAGATGATGTTCCAGTAAAAGGTAAAAATATAAACTCGAAGGGTTTATATAGTTAGAGTAGAGAGAGAAAAACGACGAGTGGGAAAGTTTTTCATGATGACACGGACACGTCCCTTGAATTTGATTGGTCAAGGTAAACGAAACGGGCGAACATGTCAGAGAAAAGGCGTGCCATGGTCTATCTGTTGAGATGACGTCATAAATGTCCTTTTACATTTTAGGGTGTCTCTGAGGGTTTTGAAAACTCAGGGACATTTTTAAAACATGAAGCACTGACTAGAAATATCAGTGATAGTTGTAGGATTTCAAAAGAACCGCTGAAAAGGAAGAGATATTCAGCGATGTAATTTGTTTTGAAATCTTTCTGTTCTGGGCGAACGTCAGCGAGTAAGAGAGAACATACCTTGATATAAGTGAATCAATTTTGTTCAGAGAGTAGGTGATTAATAGGGTTATACAAGTTCATTTAATAATTGTTGATCAAATGTGAACCGCTGAAGATTTTACTCTTCTTAGTTCAACATTCCAAGCTCGCTGATGAGAAAGTTGAAGCTTGTCTCATCAAGAGGTTTGGTAAACAGATCAGCTAACTAAAAGTCAGTTGGAATAAAATGAAGTTCTATATCACCATTCATCACACGATCTCTGATAAAATGATACCTGATTTCGATATGTTTGGTCTTTGAGTGTAGCACTGGATTGTTTGCTATAGCGATGGCACTAGTGCTGTCGCAATAGATTGGAATTTTGGAGAGCTGAAGGTCATAGTCCAGTAGTTGATTTCTCATCCACAAGACCTAAGAACAACAGCTTCCAGCATCTACATATTCAACTTCAACGGTTGAGGTGGACACTGAGTTTTGCTTTTTACTTGTCCAAGTCACCAGCTTTCCACTCAGGAGCTGACAGCCTCATGTGGTGCTTTTCCTATCCAATTTGCAACCTGCAAAATCACTATCTGAATAGGCGATTAGATCAAACCTTGAGTCTTTGGGATACCAAAGACCTAGGTTAGGAGTACCTTAGGTTCCTTAGGTTCAGCTTGATATCGTGCACACAAACAGGTTGCATACATAATATCAGGACGGCTAGCTGTAAGATACAGAAGAGAGCCGATCATCCCATGGTATGTTGTGACATTAACAGGTTTTCCTGAAGGATCCTTGTTTAGTGTCAGCGGCGGTTCCATAGGGGTTTTCATAGCTGAGCTCTGAGTCAAATCAAACTTTTTCAGCATATCTTTAACATATTTTCCTTGATGAATGAAAGTTCCTTTTTCATTCTATTTGATTTGAAGACCACGGAAATAAGTTAGCTTACCCATCATACTCATTTTATATTCATCTTTCATTCTATCAGCGAAACGAGTACATAGGTCAGGGTTAGTGGAACCAAATATAATATAATCGACATATATTTGAACAAGAATAATATGACCTTTTACTTTCCTGAAAAATAGAGTTTTATCGATTTTACCTCGCTCAAATTTTTCAATATGGAGATAAGAAGAAAGAGTGTCATACCATGCACGTGGTGCTTGCTTTAAGCCATAAAGTGCCTTATCCAGTTTATAAACATAACATGGATACTTAGGATCTGAGAATCCCGGAGGTTGTTCCACGTAGACTTCTTTATTCAGCTTTCCATTAAGGAACGCTGATTTAACATCCATCTGATAAACCTTGAAGTCGTTGTGTACAGCGTAAGCTAAGAATAGACGAATGGCTTCGAGTCTTGCCACTGGGGAAACTGTTTCGTCGTAATCTATACCTTCCTCTTGTCTGTACCCCTGAGCAACAAGATGAGCCTTGTTGCGGGTTACAGTTCCATGTTCATCTAACTTGTTTCGATAGACCCATTTAGTGCCTATCACTAACTTGTCAGATGGTCTGGGAACGAGCTTCCAAACTTTGTTTCTTTCGAATTATGTCAGCTCTTCTTGCATAACGCTGACCCAGTTTGGATCTCTGAGGGCATCATCTAATTTCTTTGGTTCAATCAGATAAATGAAGTTAACAAATAAACAAATATTACCTGCACTTCGTCGAGTCTAAATACCAGCGTTTGGATCACCAAGAATTTGATCAATGGGGTGATTAATAGTCCATCGCTGAGCCAGAGCATAAGTCGCTGACTCAATTTGAAATTATGGAGGTGTTGAAGATGAGGCTTCAGCAACTTCTGGTATATCAGCCAAGAGAAGAAGAGGTTTAGATGTCATTTCATTCACTGATTGCTGAGAAGTAGATGGTATGTCTGAGGTAGAAGGTTCAGAAGCAGGCATAGTGTTGAGAGGAACAGCTGAGACCCATGAGGATTCAGCTTCACTTGTCTGCATGCTTGGGATGATCGTAGGATCATCATTTTCAGCGGTATGAGTATGTGTTTGAGGGATAGGAGCATCTTCTGAATCACCAAGATGAGAAAACATCCATTGATTCAGTTCTTCAGTATCAGCAGAAGGTCTAGAGTTCTCTGAACGGGATTCGTCAAAGGTGATTGATAACTCTATTTTTAGAGTTATTATTTCCATTTATTTTCCACTTTATTTTGTCAATTTTAGCCATTTCACTTCTAAAAACCCCCATTCTTGGTATGATTTACGAAAACGAGCAAAAGGAGTGAACCATGGTCTTTAATAAATTATTTGGGGAAGTTTTGGGTGTTTTCACGATTTTTCATCCGCAGTGACGTATACAGTGCCCACTCCGGTTCCCCACTCTTCGAGCTGATAAAAAAGAAATCAAAAAGAAACTTTTAGTTGGGATCTAATTTTCTGGAGGAGGAAGGTTCAATGACAGAGAAGCTGAGATTTGGCTGTTACAAGTGTTCCTCAAGGCTTCACATCATGATTGTACCTTTGTACTTGCAAAAAGTTGACTTCTAATGGACCATTGGGTAAAAAGGGCTATACATGGAGGATTGAAGTTTTATCCTTTGAGCTGATTTCTGCATCTCCCTGCAGTCCTTGCACCTTGGAAAACCCTTTTTGTGTAAAGACCAACACCTCCTTCTTAGTATAAAAAGGGGTGTTGGGTCTCATTTATTACAATCAATCTATCTTGCAATTTATCTAGCATTTCCTTAAGTTGTAAGCTTTCATTTACTGCAGTAACTTAGCATTAAATTTCAGTAATTTATTTTCTGTTGTAGTTCGAAATACACAGTGCAGGGACGACTTCTCGTTCCCCACTGTGAGCAGTTAATGCAAATCACTTTCAGTTTTATTATGTGCAATTCTTCATCTTTTGTTTTCTTTACTTCGGAAATGTTAGGCTAAACATCCTTTGGGATGTAGGAAGGAGAAGTACCTGGATTTTATCAAAAATGCTTGAGTAATCTTTATACTTAGAATATTTGTTGTTTTGGTCTTTCATTCTCGATATTTACCCAAGGATGCGAAAAAGCTGATCACTTGCAAGGATCTAAAGTCTAGTTCTTAACTTAGAAATAAGTAGAGCGCAGTGACACGAGCTTGAATGATGCTAGGGGATTCGAAAGAATTCTTTTGACACTTACGAAAGTGAGGTCGGCACAGTGAGCTAATCTCTGCCCACTGGAGTAGTAGGCAAGCTAATTTGTGTATTAAAAACACTTAGAGTATTTGTCTCTACACATTCCATCGAGGCCTGAAAAGGTCCATTTAGAGATTACCATTGACAAAACAACAAGTACTAAGAGTATGGGATTTTTATCTAACGGTGTGAGTATTTTGTAACCGGGATTTTCTAGCGAAAATGTCCACCACGAATACGAGGATCACTCTAAGGACCGAGTATTTGAGATAAAATTTAGGGAAAATCCAACCTACATTCCTCCTTTTTAGCATTTAGTAAATCGTTTCAAGTAGCTATTTTACCAAACCAAACCAAAGTATTATTTTCATCTCTAGTTGAAACTTGTAAAAGGAGCTCATGAGAACCGTATTGTCTTGATTGTCCAGTCTCTGTAGATTCGATTCTGGTATTTTACCAACTATTACTTGCTGTGACGATCATAGTGGACAGTGTACACTTGCACTTCCCACTGTGGACAGTTTGCAACCCACTGCGATTAAAACACACATTTCGCACGTACCAAGTTTTTGGCGCCGTTGCCGGGGACTGGCGTGATTTTAAATCTCAAGACATTAGTTTTTGTTCGAGCCCGAGTAACTAGTTTTTCTAAGCTGTTCGTATTGTATGCCACGGCGACAACTCGAACATTTGGTTCCAATAGATCTCGAAATAGAAAAAACGTTGCGAAAAACACGAAGAAGCAAGAAAACAAATCGACAACCTCCTGTGATCCCCACTGTGAACATGGCTGCAGTACCGCCACCTATAGTGGAGACCACAATCACGATTGCCGATAAGAAAGATCGAAAAATACGGGACTATGCTACTTCCGGAGTTAGTGATTTAAGCTCCGGAATTTTGAGACCCAATATTGTTGCAACGCATTTTGAACTCAAACCGGTGATGTTTCAAATGATCCAAGCCATGGGTCAATTTGGAGGATCGCCATCTGAGGATCCGCACTCGCACTTAAAATCTTTTTTAGAAATGACCGATTCCTTTCAATTGCAAGGTGTTAGTGATGAGGCATTAAGACTAAGGCTTTTCCCTTTTTCATTAAGGGACAAAGCAAAATCTTGGCTGAACGCACATGCACCTCACTCGATAACCACTTGGCAAGAACTTGCCGATAGATTTTTGCAAAAATACTTTCCTCCAACAAGGAATGTTAGATTTCGAAATGATATAATTTTATTTAGGCAAGAGGAAGATGAGACTGTTTCGGATGCATGGGAACGATTTAAAGATTTACTTCGAAAGTGCCCACATCATGGCATCCCACATTGCATCCAATTGGAGACCTTTTACAATGGTCTTTCCAATGCAGCCAAAATCATCTTAGATGCAACAGCCGGTGGAACATTTACGAGTATGACTTACAACGAAGGATATCAAATCTTAGAAAAAGTGTCCAACAACAATACCGAATGGTCAAATCCGAGAGCACCCATGTCAAAGACCAACACCATAGATTCCGAAGCACTCAAAACCATGAATGCACAATTAGTGGCCTTGACAAAAATCGTTTTAAATCAAAATCGAGGCCAAGTCAATTCCGCAACCCATCTCGCTGATAACTGCTCCCTTTGTGGAGAGGAGCATGTTTTCGACTATTGTCCAGCAAACCCCGAATCTGTTAATGTCATAGGGACCAACCAAAGGAACAACCCTTATTCGCAGACTTATAATCCAGGTTGGAGAAATCATCCGAATTTCTCTTGGTCCGGTAATCAAGGACTCCAACCCCAAGGACCGAGTCACATCCAGCAAAGACCATACAATCCCCCGGGATTTCAGCAACATCACAGTGGGCAATCCCCACATCACAGTGGGCAGTCCCCACAAGCATACCAACCACGATCCAACCAACCAGCTGAGGCTCAACAATCGATCGAGTCGATTCTCAAAGGTTTTATGAATCAAACCCAAGCAGCCATTAGGAATATAGAGACCCAAGTAGGACAGCTAGCCGTTGAAGTTAAGAATAGACCACCAGGAACGTTACCGAGTGATACCGAGCAAGCTAGAGTGATAGGAAAAGGACCAGAACATGTCAAGTCCATAACACTGAGGAGTGGAAAGGATCTGAAAGATATCGTTTTTGAGTCCGATGATTTGCCTCAAATACCCACTGTGGTCCCCACAGTGGGCACTCCTCAGGTCACTGTGGTCCCCACAGTGAGGACCGACATCCCTGACCTTCCCACTTTTGGATCTGTTCCAAAGCCTACTTTTCCAAAGCCAATACCTCAGCAAACTCAAATTGACCCACGAAATATCCCTTTTCCTCAAAGAATGAAGCCTAAGAATGTCGATGTTCAGTTTAAAAAATTCTTAGACATTTTTAAGCAACTTCACATTAACATACCCTTGGTAGAAGCTCTCGAGCAGATGCCAAGCTATGTTAAATTCTTAAAAGATATTTTGAACAAAAAGAGGAAGTTGGGTGAATTTGAAACTGTGGCTTTGACCGAAGAATGTAGTGCCCTCCTTACAAGCAAGATTCCACCTAAGTTGAAAGACCCGGGTAGTTTCACCATTCCATGCACAATAGGAGGACAAGAAGTAGGCCAAGCACTCTGTGATTTAGGAGCTAGTGTCAACTTGATGCCTTTGTCCATTTTTAACAAGTTAGGTATTGGAGAGGCTAGACCCACAACCGTGACATTACAACTAGCCGACCGGTCCATTGCCTACCCCAAGGGAAAAATAGAAGACGTTTTGGTCCAAGTGGATAAATTTATCTTCCCCGCCGATTTTCTTGTTTTAGATTATGAGGCCGATAAAGAAATCCCAATCATCTTAGGACGTCCGTTTCTTGCAACCGGACGTACTTTGATCGATGTGCACAAAGGAGAACTCACGATGCGAGTTAATGACCAAGAGGTAACTTTTAATGTTTTCAAGTCTCTCAAATATATAGACACCGAAGATTGTTTTGCCTTAAGTTCGATTTATGAAACCCACAATTTTGGCAATTTGCCCACAGTGGGGAGTACAGTTCCCACAGTGGGGATTGACAGTGAGCACTCTGAATCAGAGAGTAATGACACTTTTAAGGATGAGTGTAACGAAATGGTTGCAGCTTTTGAACCTCTGGACTTCAAAGATAGAGATGTTCAATCCCCTTCAATAGAACAACCTCCCGAGTTAGAGCTTAAACCATTGCCTTCCCATCTAAAGTATGCTTATCTCGCTAAGGATAATAAACTTCCCGTCATTATCTCTTCCAAACTTAGTGAGAAACAAGAACAACTTCTGATTGATTTGTTGATAAAGCATAAGGGAGCAATTGGTTGGACCATAGCGAACATTCGAGGGATTAGCCCCTCTTTATGTCAACATAAGATTAACTTGGAGAGTAACCACCCGGGGAAAGTCCAACCCCAAAGAAGGTTGAACCCCATCATGAAGGAGGTAGTTAAGAAAGAAGTCTTGAAATGGTTAGATGCCGGTATTATCTATCCCATTGCCAGTAGTAGTTGGGTGAGCCCCGTTCAATGTGTCCCTAAAAAGGGAGGAACAACAGTGGTCAGAAATGAAAAGAACGAACTCATTCCAACTAGGACTGTCACGGGATGGAGAATATGCATGGACTATAGGCAACTGAATCTAGCAACAAAGAAAGACCATTTCCCGTTACCTTTTATTGATCAAATGCTTGATAGATTAGCGGGAAAGGAATTTTATTGTTTTCTAGATGGATACTCCGGATATAACCAAATCCACATCGCACCCGAGGACCAAGAAAAGACCACCTTTACTTGTCCATATGGTACTTTTGCATTCCGGAGAATGCCTTTTGGTTTATGTAATGCTCCCACTACTTTTCAACGCTGTATGATGGCCATTTTTACTGATATGATAGAAGATACCATAGAAGTTTTTATGGACGATTTTTCTGTGATCGGCACATCATTTGATAACTGTTTGAGGAATCTAAAAAAAAGTTTGGTGAGATGTGAAACCCACGACCTTATTCTAAATTGGGAAAAATGTCATTTCATGGTCGAAGAGGGCATTGTTTTGGGTCATCTTGTGTCGAAAAAGGGTTTGGAAGTTGATAAAGCAAAACGAGAAGTAATCTCCCAACTTCCCGAGCCCACAACGGTAAAAGGCATTCGCAGTTTTTTAGGTCACGCAGGTTTCTATAGGAGGTTCATAAAAGATTTTTCCAAAATAACTAAACCCCTATGTAACCTGCTGCAACATGAAAGAGAGTTTGTTTTTACCAAAGAATGTAGAAACGCATTTGAAATAATCAAAAATGCCTTAGTTACTGCACCCATAGTGACCACTCCTGACTGGTCACTCCCATTTGAAGTCATGTGTGACGCCAGCGATTGGGCTATAGGTGCAGTACTAGGCCAACGAAAAGATAAGATTTTTCATCCAATATACTATGCAAGCAAGACTTTGATCGAGGCTCAAATCAACTACACTGTAACCGAAAAAGAACTACTTGCAGTAGTTTTTGCTTTTGATCGTTTCAGGTCTTACTTAATTGTAGCAAAGGTCATAGTACACACCGATCACGCAGCCATCAAATATTTGTTCAACAAGGCTGACTCTAAACCGAGGTTGATCAGATGGGTGTTGTTGCTGCAGGAATTTGACCTCCAGATCGTCGACAGAAAAGGAACGAGCAATCAGGTTGCCGATCATCTGTCCAGGCTCGAGAAGACAGTGGGCACTGTTGACCCCACTCCGGTAAAAGAAACTTTTCCCGATGAACAATTATTATCTGCGCAACATCATAATGAAACTCCTTGGTATGCTGATATTGCAAACTTTTTAGCAAGTGGACTTAAGCCTCACGGGATGAGTGGACAACCATTCAAGAAATTTTTAAACGACACACGACAATACGTTTGGGACGATCCCTTCTTGTACAAGATAGGGGCGGACCAATTATTGAGGCGTTGTGTCCATGGGAGTGAACAACATCAAATACTCCATGGTTGTCACACATCCCACTACGGTGGCCACTTCGGTGGAAACCGTACCGCAGCAAAAATTTTGCAAAGTGGATTCTTTTGGCCCACTGTTTTTAAAGACTCATTTGAATTCGTGAAAAATTGTGAGCAATGTCAACGTACGGGGAATATATCGCAAAGAAATGAAATGCCTCTTAACAACATTCTAGAGGTCGAACTTTTTGATGTATGGGGGATAGATTTTATGGGACCTTTTCCAAATTCCAACAATAACTTTTACATCTTGGTTGCGGTAGATTATGTTTCAAAATGGGTAGAAGCCATTGCTTGTCACTCCAATGATGCTAACACTGTGGTGAAGTTCTTACACAAAAATATATTCACTCGCTTCGGAACACCACGAGCATTAATTAGTGACGAAGGCACCCATTTTGTAAACAAAGTCATGGCCTCGGTTCTTGCTAAATATGATATTCATCATAGAGTGGCCACCGCATACCACCCACAAACCAATGGGTTGGCCGAGCTTTCAAATCGTGAGATCAAGGGAATTTTGGAAAAAGTTGTTAAGCCACACCGTAAAGATTGGTCAATCAAACTCGATGATGCTCTTTGGGCCTATCGAACAGCCTATAAAACTCCTCTGGGAATGTCTCCATTCAAATTAGTTTTTGGCAAAGCTTGCCATTTACCGATTGAATTAGAGCACAAGGCGTTCTGGGCCCTTAAAGAGCTTAACATGAGTGAGGATGCCGCGGGAATCAAAAGGAGTCTGCAAATACATGAGCTAGAGGAGTTGCGATATCACTCCTATGAGAATGCTAAGTTGTACAAGGAAAAGACCAAGATGTGGCACGATCGTCGAATCAACCATAGGGAGTTCATGGAAGGACAACAGGTACTATTGTTCAATTCCCGTCTCAAACTCTTTCCAGGTAAACTTAAATCAAGATGGACGGGACCATACACCATTGTCAAGGTGAGTCCTTTCGGAACAGTGGAGTTGAAATCCCCACAATCAGGTCAAACCTTTAAAGTCAATGGGCAAAGGGTAAAGCATTTTTTGCATGAAAGTGCCCACATCCCTGCCCACTCTCCATCCCGCTCTGGTTAAGCAATGTCACAACCGTTTGTAAATATTTTATTTCACTTATTTGCTGTCTTTTTATTATTTTTGTTTTTTTTAATTCTGCATGGTAGTTTGTTTCAATGTGTGTAGGAGAAATTGCCGCTTTTTGAAGAAAAATCAAGGAAAGTACTTTGCAGTGGGGAAGGCTCAGGTCACTGCACTCCCCACTCCCCATCTGACGAATGAAAGGACCATTTTTGGGGCCCAATGCTGACAAGCTTTCACCTTTTGCTGCCATCAAGTCTACTTTTAGGCCATGGTGTCATAGTTCATCATTTCCCAAGCAAAGCTATCATTGTCCTTCCTCTCCCTCTCTCCTAAAACCGGCGGTTTCCCCCCATTTTTGAAAAGAAAACATTTCCAAAAACCACCTTAACCTCCTTTGCTTCCAAAATTTACCCAGCAAACTTTTTCTTCTTCATTTCTCTCTCTACGAAAAACCCACCAGCAAAACCCTTCCAGAACCCTAAAAATGGCAAGAACCAAGAGAATGAACACCAACCCCGATGCACTCACACGTGCGGCCGTCCGCCGCAGGACCGCCGAGGAACAACCACCGGAAGCCGTCACCAATGACCTGAACGAACCGCCACCGGTCTCCGGCGAAAACCCGATCATCTCCGGTGCGGCCGACGAGGGTTCTTCAAAGCACGAAAGCCCAAAGGCTACTTCATCATCGCAAGTCTCAGACAACAGTATCACCCATTTCGAGACCGAGACACTTCTAGCCGAAGAAGAAGAGAGGCGGTTAGCAGAGGAGTTCAAACAGAAAATGGAAGCCATTAGAAAAAGAAAGGAAGAGGTCGAGAGGAGGCGTCGAGAGGAAGAAGAAAGAATCAGAAAGGAAGAAGAGGAAAAGCGAATGGAAGAAGAAAGGTTGAAGGCTGAGAAGGAAAGGATTTTTGAGAAAGAAAGGAAAAGGGCTGAGGCATAAATTTTTGCTGAAGAAGTGGAATTTCAGAGGAAGGTTGATGATGACTATCAGGAACAATACCGCAAGCTTGGGGATAGTGTTGAAAGAGAGACAGTGAGGAAGACTGCCCACAGTGGGGAGAACCTAATTCTGCGGGCCACAAGAAGGAAAGGAGTGGTCACCCGGTCTGCGGTGACCAAAGCTCTGAAACAACCGACAAAAAGGCCGGCAAAACAACCGTCAAAGAAAGGTACAAGTCTTCTGCCCTCTTTAAGTTCATCTTCTGTTGAGATTGATGTTGGGGATGACCAAGTTCAAACCAAAAACCCACATCAATCCACAGTGGGCACTTCGCATGCCCCCAGTGGGGTGCCCAGGCAGTTCACCACTCCGGAGGTGGCTGCCCACTATGAGTGCATTGCTACACAGAAACTGAAGTTAGAGAGGGGTTTCGACCCTGAGTTTGTTAAGGCCAACCCATTTGTTAAGAATAGGATTGTAGCGCAAGACTGGTCGATTTTGGCTGAAGCCAATCGACGCGCGAATGCCTCGTTAGTGCGTGAATTTTACGCCGAGGCCTCTCAAGCAAAGGATCCCACTGTGGTAGTTCGGGGTAAGCAAGTAAGCTATACTCCAGGAGCGATTAACCGGGTATTAGGAAGAAGGAGCCCGGCTGTGTGTGAGTTTGCCCACTTTTTAAAGAAAATGACCCCGACGGACGAGGATCTTGTCTTGCGCGAAATAGCAGTCGAGGGGAAGCCGTGGAATAAAGACGGCCAGAGAAGGTGCCTAAACGCTAGCTCCCTCACTACCGAGGCCGCTGTTTGGTTCCAATTTCTCCGGGCCTCTGTGTCCCCAACATCGCACGATACCACATTGTCTATGCATAAATGTGCTTTGTTGTACTGCCTCCTCACTGGACGAAAAATCAACGTCGGAATTGTTATGCATGCGGCCATAGATCAAGCTCGAAACAGAAAGAAGGTAGTCTTGCCCCTTCCTTGCCTCGTTACGTTACTAATGATAGACGCAGGTGTACCCTCGGCGGTGGAGGATCAGTGGTTTGACTCCACGAGCAACATCAGCGCACAAACCATCCGCAAGATGGGAAGGTGCGTCGCCACTCCTCCAGCTGAACAAACAGAAGATATCCCCACAGTGGGGACTGTTCACCCCACTGTGACCATTGCTGAGGAGCATGTTGTGAGAACGCCGCGTACACCACTCCATTCAACCGAGGCCGGATCATCAAGCAACCAAATGGGAGAGATTTTCGCAGCTTTGAAGAAGCTCACATACAGGATCTAGTTGCTGGAAAGTGAGCAGCAATATCAGAACCGGGCCACGCAGAAATTTTGGATGTATACAAGAGAACGGGATGAGGTGACGGGCCTGATGATGAAAGAGGCCAACCCAGTGCTAGCTGCTCAGCTCCCAGATTTTCCTGAGGATATTTGCCCAACCAATGCCAGTGATGACGAGTTTGAAGAGGATGACGCCGCCAGTTCACCAGATGCCACCCCGACCCATTGAATGGTTTGTTAAAACTTTGGTTCCACTCTTTTGCTCTCAAAAACAATTTTAAATTTCGGTTTGTTTTATATTTTGTGCCTTTGGCTAGGCTTTTGACACTTTGCTGAATTCTTATTTTGGTTCGTAATGCATGAAATCCTATCGCTCGGTAGGTACTTTTGGGTACTAACGTATTTTGTTGTTTGAATGCTTGTTTGATCTCGTTCCATTTCAAGGTACAACTTTCGGCTTCCAACTTAAAAAGGTCCCTTTTGTAAGTACGAATCTCAACTTGATACCATGAAATGATATAGGCCATTTTTCGCATCCAAACACGATCCTTTTTGTACCCCCAAACCACCACCTTTGTTCATTAATTCAATGTCACAGTGGGGACACTGTGAGATTTTAAGTTTGAGGTGGGAACTTCCAGAGTGACCTCCAGTTTGCTCACAGTGAGGACACTGTGAAGTCCAAGTTTGAGGTGGGTAAGCCGTACCCCCCTCCCAAAAAAAAAAAAAAAGAGAAAACACAAAAATACAAAAACAGAAGAAAATCGGAGTAGCACTAACAAAATTGATGGTGTGCCTTTTCTGGACCATCAAAGTGCTCACTCCCAGAAAACGATGGTGTGCCTATTCTGGACCATCAGAATACCCACCCTCACAAAAATAGCCATACTCATTATACCCAAATAAAGCCTGAAAGTGTACGTTCTTATCATAGCAAAATACTAAACACCCACTTCTTGAAATAAAAATCTCAAAGCGAGATCTTCGGTCCATGTTTGGAAATTCTTGTCAAAACCCTTGGGAAAAGATTCAAAGCCATAAACCCTTCAAACCCAAGAAAGCCCTATTGATCAAAAGGTAAACAAGGGAAAGGTTTCGGCAAACACAAAAGTGAAATTTTCAAGTTTCGGACCGAAGGAAGTATCGGAGGAAGGAGATCAAACGCTCATTCAAGTCATGAAGTATGTAAGTCCCTCAAAGTTTCAAATGCATTGTTTTTCATTTTATTTCTTTCTTTTTATTACTTGGGGACAAGTAATGATTTAAGTTTGAGGTTGTGATAACTCTATTTTTAGAGTTATTATTTCCATTTATTTTCCACTTTATTTTGTCAATTTTAGCCATTTCACTTCTAAAAACCCCCATTCTTGGTATGATTTACGAAAACGAGCAAAAGGAGTGAACCATGGTCTTTAATAAATTATTTGGGGAAGTTTTGGGTGTTTTCACGATTTTTCATCCGCAGTGACGTATACAGTGCCCACTCCGGTTCCCCACTCTTCGAGCTGATAAAAAAGAAATCAAAAAGAAACTTTTAGTTGGGATCTAATTTTCTGGAGGAGGAAGGTTCAATGACAGAGAAGCTGAGATTTGGCTGTTACAAGTGTTCCTCAAGGCTTCACATCATGATTGTACCTTTGTACTTGCAAAAAGTTGACTTCTAATGGACCATTGGGTAAAAAGGGCTATACATGGAGGATTGAAGTTTTATCCTTTGAGCTGATTTCTGCATCTCCCTGCAGTCCTTGCACCTTGGAAAACCCTTTTTGTGTAAAGACCAACACCTCCTTCTTAGTATAAAAAGGGGTGTTGGGTCTCATTTATTACAATCAATCTATCTTGCAATTTATCTAGCATTTCCTTAAGTTGTAAGCTTTCATTTACTGCAGTAACTTAGCATTAAATTTCAGTAATTTATTTTCTGTTGTAGTTCGAAATACACAGTGCAGGGACGACTTCTCGTTCCCCACTGTGAGCAGTTAATGCAAATCACTTTCAGTTTTATTATGTGCAATTCTTCATCTTTTGTTTTCTTTACTTCGGAAATGTTAGGCTAAACATCCTTTGGGATGTAGGAAGGAGAAGTATCTGGATTTTATCAAAAATGCTTGAGTAATCTTTATACTTAGAATATTTGTTGTTTTGGTCTTTCATTCTCGATATTTACCCAAGGATGCGAACAAGCTGATCACTTGCAAGGATCTAAAGTCTAGTTCTTAACTTAGAAATAAGTAGAGCGCAGTGACACGAGCTTGAATGATGCTAGGGGATTCGAAAGAATTCTTTTGACACTTACGAAAGTGAGGTCGGCACAGTGAGCTAATCTCTGCCCACTGGAGTAGTAGGCAAGCTAATTTGTGTATTAAAAACACTTAGAGTATTTGTCTCTACACATTCCATCGAGGCCTGAAAAGGTCCATTTAGAGATTACCATTGACAAAACAACAAGTACTAAGAGTATGGGATTTTTATCTAACGGTGTGAGTATTTTGTAACCGGGCTTTTCTAGCGAAAATGTCCACCACGAATACGAGGATCACTCTAAGGACCGAGTATTTGAGATAAAATTTAGGGAAAATCCAACCTACATTCCTCCTTTTTAGCATTTAGTAAATCGTTTCAAGTAGCTATTTTACCAAACCAAACCAAAGTATTATTTTCCTCTCTAGTTGAAACTTGTAAAAGGAGCTCATGAGAACCGTATTGTCTTGATTGTCCAGTCTCTGTGGATTCGATTCTGGTATTTTACCAACTATTACTTGCTGTGACGATCATAGTGGACAGTGTACACTTGCACTTCCCACTGTGGACAGTTTGCAACCCACTGCGATTAAAACACACATTTCGCACGTACCAGTGATGTGGATTGTTTCTTCTACAGTTTGTCTTCTTCGATTGAAGACTCTGAAGGCTTTGGAGACTGAAGAGTATCCAAGAAAGATTTCATCATCTGCCTTTGGATCAAACTTTCCAAGGGCATCTCTGTTGTTAAGTATGAAACAATGACATCCAGAGATGTGAAGAAAGCTAATTGAAGGCTTTCTCCCATGAAAAAGTTCATAGGCAGTCTTCTTGAATATTTTGACTATCAGCGACCTGTTTTGAGTGAAACAAGCAATGTTGACAGCTTCTACCCAAAACTGAGTAGGTAGATGAGAATCGATGAGCATTAAACGTGCAGCTTCGATGATAGTTCGATTTCTTCTTTCAGCGACTCCATTTTGTTGAGGTGTTCGCACTGAGGAAAAGTTGTGAGAAATACCCTTGCTTTCAAAGAAGGAATCAAGGGAACTGTTTTTGAATTCAGTCCCATGATCACTCCTTATTGAGCGAACGGTCATGTTATTCACGACTTCCATTTTCCTGACAAAAGTGATGAGTTCTTCAGGGGTGTCACTTTTGGAACGGAGAAACATTACCCAGGTATAGCGAGAGAATTCATCAACTAAGACTAATGTATATTTCTTTCCAGCGATGGATTTTTTGTTAACAGGGCCAAACAAATCCATATGGAGATGTTGTAGAGGAGATGATATTGAGGAAACTTGTTTAGACTTGAAGCTTGCCTTGGTTTGTTTCCCTTTCTCACACACTGAACATAGAGTCTCCTTAGCGTATGAGTGTTGAGGTAGACCAGTAACCAACTCTTTAGAAGAAAGAGTATTCAGTGTCTTGAAGTTTAGATGAGAGAGCCTCTTATGCCATAGCCAATTGACATCAGATGAGGCTTTTGAGAAGAAACATGAGTTCTCAATGGTTGTAGAGTCCATGTTTATACCGTAAACATTTTCCATACGATATCCGCTGAGAGCTATCTTCACCTTTTTGTCAGTGACAAAGAAGGATTCCTTAGTGAAAATTACTTTGTTATCCTTGTCACATAGTTGACTGATGCTAAGAAGATTGTGCTTCAGTCCTTCAACATATGCGACTCTTCTGAAGGTTGTTGTACCATTAGAGAGTACACCAAACCCTCGGGTATAGCCTTTTCCATTTCCACCGAAGGTCACTGAGGGACCCTTCTCTTCCTTATATTCAGTGAGTAGGTTTTTCTTTCCGGTCATATGTCTAGAGCATCCGCTATCAAGATACCAGATACCCATTATAACCTGCAAACAAAGGAATATTAGTTTGATTTGGGCACCCATTTCACCATGGGCTCACACTTGTCAGTGGTGGTAGAGGAAGTGGAAGGTTCAGCAATCTTCGCAACATTTGAAGATTCAACTTCAGAACAAGTCTTCACTTTGGTTAATTTCTTAACCTCAGTGGTAGGTTTCACCTTAACCTGATTTGCACCAGGATTGGTCTTCTTTGCCTTGGGGGCATTGATCTTCACCATAGCTAACTTTTCAGCTTTGGTGGCTGTGGGCCACTTACTAGCAATATGATTGGTAAGTCCACAGTGATAACATTTTCTATAGCTAAAAGTAGCTTTAGGACCATTTGCATGCTTAGCCGAGATTTTTAAATGAGCAGGGCCAGCACCAAGTATACCTTTGGCATTGGAAATGGGAGGAACAATCAGTTCTTCAGATTTCTTACCAATTATATCCACTCTGATTTTAGGAGTAGATCGTTGAATAAATCCGAGTTTCTTGTTCTTAGATGTAGAGGGATAAGTCACTGATGCTTTAGAAGCATTCAGCTTAGGTACAAAGGTACCCTTCTGAGGTTTTTGGTGGAAAACGTTTTCTTTTCCTTTACCTTTAGAGATTAAGGTAGGTTTTTCCTCAGGGATGGGAGTTTTAGAAGAAGAACACTGAGATGAGGAAGTGTCAGGGATAGAGGACACGAACATTCCAAACTTAAGCATGTAACGCTCAGTGGTTGGTTCTTCAGCGTCAGCTTTGTAACCAAGACCACGTTTGTCACTCAGGGGAATCTGAGACTTTATTATCTCAGTGATCGTTGTTGAGGATTTACACCATCCTTCAACAGTAGCCTTTTCAGCCTTTAATGCAGCGATAGCTTCTTCACGTTCAATTTTGACTATCTGATTTATATGGACCTGATCTTTTAAATCCTCTTCAATTTTAGAAAGCTTTTCTATTTGAAGGTGACAGTTTCTAAGTTGTTCAACTAGATCAATATTTGACTTTCAACGATGGTTTTGCCATTCATGGCATCATATAAATTCATAGTCAGAAGATCGATTTTCCGAAGACTATCAGCTTCATTAATATTTGAAATATTAGTAAAGAAAGAAGTTGATACCTTAGAGGTAGAAGTTGAATTAGTGGGAATTTCAGAATTTTCTTCCTCTTCTTCTATTTTTGCCATGAGGCAGAGATTGGCCTCATCATCATCTTCAGAGTCAGATGATTCTTCAGTGTCAGAGGCAGCCCAGTCAAAGTCAGCGACCAAGCCTTTGCCTTTCTTCTTAAAGCTTTTCAGTTTTGAATACTTTTCTTTCAGCTTCTTGTATTTGTCATCTCTAGACCTGGGTTAGAGGATTTCTTGGAGAAGGAAGAAGATGAGGGTTTGAAGACTTTCTTAGATCTGCATTCACTAGCAAAGTGACCGATATTTTCACAGTTATAGCAAGTAGCAGTAGCCTTGTCAACAGGGGTTGATGATTTTGGCTTATCAGTGAGTGCGAGAGGTTTGTTTCTTCTGAAGTTACTCTTTCTAGTGAATCTCCTGAATATATTAGTCAGGAGTGCCAGAGATTCATCAAGATATGAAGGATCAACATCTGATGAGCATTCAGAGTTTGTTTCCAACTCAGTGATAGTGATAGTTGATCGCTGAGTGGAAGGTGACTCTGAGAGTAAAGCAACATGAGTGCATTTAGAATCTTTTACAAGATTCTTCTTAAGATGACACGACTGCTCATTATTGAGCATAGTGCCAAATAAGGTAGAGAGGGTCATAGATTTTAGATCTTTTGATAGCTTGAGACACATTGAATAACTGTCCCAGCTTTCAGGTAAACATTCTAGAAACTTTGTCAGGATCTCAAAGTTAGAATATTCCTTACCAACGGTTTTTAGGTCAATAATTAAACAACCGCTGATGTACTTTAGAGAGAGATTCATTCTTACCACAAATAAAGCTTTCGTACTGTCTTACCAGGTTGATCTTTCTTTAGTCCTGGACTTCAGACGTACCTTCATATCGAACACAGTTTGTGTCCCACATGGCTTTGGAGGTTTTCAGGTTCATGACGGAATGGTAGACTTTGCCAGGAAGAGCCATAGAGATGATAGATCTGGCTTTAGTGTCGATAGCCACCTTCTTCTTGTCTTCATCAGTCCAAGTGTGAACTTCCCTGGGAATGATTCTTTCAGGAATGGCAGCTCTAGTAGCAGTGCCTCGAACTTCAGGATCAATTCTAACAGGGATATATGGACCATTCTCGATGTAATAAGGCATAGTAGGGTCTACACCTTCTAAGAAGAGCATCATCCTATTTTTCCACATATTAAAGTTATCTCTGGAAATCTAGGGGGTTTTGCAAGAGAACCACTGTCAATGTAGTTTGTGTTTGTGGTGTTAGCCATTTTAGAGAACAGCAAGGAAAAGAAAAAAAATTAGTATAAGCAATATCTTGTTTATGAGATTAAATGATCTGCTCTGATACCACTTGTTGGTCCCGAAAGGGTTATACAAGTTTGTAGAAGGGGGAGGGGGGGTTGAATACAAACACCCGATTTTTACTTTTCTAAATTGTTTATTGATATGAATCAAACAATTTACAACTTGTTGCGGAACAAGATTAAAGAATAAACCTAATCTAAACAAGTTAAGAGAATCACTAAAATTTCTTGCGCTAGAAATAATAGAGAAAGAATTAAGAACACTTAAGCTAAGTAATCTAACACACAGATTCAGCAAGAGAAGGAATGGCCGACGTCTTCATTTCTGAAGTAGGGTTTCCTTTATATACTGCATGCATTTAATGCATATCAGTACAACTTTACATGTGGCAGCAGCTGGTTGGTCGCATGTTTTGACCTTGGTAGACAACCTAGTAGCCGCATGATGAACAATGTAGAATCAGAGTTAGTTGTACGATTCTGGACAAAAGGGATGTCCATTCTGACATTATCGTACAGAGGCGTGCAAGGGGGTAAGACAAAAGTAACTTGTAGAGGAAGACTTCATGATCAGTGTTCGCTGAATAAATCTGTATCAGCGAGTGATAAAGTTCAACGTTCGCTTGAAATCTTCTACTTGAAACTTCACGTTGAGTGGACAGGTCTTGGCTTCGCTGATATCCGCATCAGTTCATTAGTAAACTTGTCGCTGGTTGTTTGGTATGATCTTCGACTTCAGTATAGAACATAGTTGACGTGAAACTTGTCTTCAGGGATTATAAGTAAACACCATATTTTATCAGCGATCATCAGTGAGGCTTAAACATACTCAGGGCTCACTGATGAAGAGTATCGCTGAATGTACAAATTAAATAACGAGAGTTCCTATCAGCGGTACTCTAACAGTCTTAGTACTTATCAGCGATAGTAAAACTCTAATATATATTGTCTACTTACAATTTTCACTAAGTGTTTCTCAGAGAGTCATTATCAAATCACTGAGGGTTTGGATCAACATGCTTTCTTCCAGGTGGCTCTTCCAACAAGATGACATTTGTGGCCGCCAAGAGGGTGGCACAGGCTGAGCTGGCCCGCAAGGGTCGTGAAAAGAGGAAGACATCCTCGACTGCAGGGTCAGGGATGAAAAAAGCAAAGGTCACGGTCCTGAGGGAACCATCTTTGAAGACTGGCGATCCGTTTAGGTTTGTTAGCCCTGAAAATGCGAAGACACCATTTAGTGTGATCGACGCGACACCGTTAAGTTCGGCTCATCCAGCAACGGTATCGTTTCCTTGTGCTGGGGCGACCATGCCTCATTTCGAGACTCGACCCCTTCGTCGGTCGACAAGGGAAAGGGTCCCCAAGTCGAGGGAGACCTTGAATTTATGACAGTTAACTTACGTTGCCGTCGGAATTCATGGCCGACAACATCCTTGACTGGGAGAAAATTTTCCCTTACTTGGGAAGATATCTGCTCCCGTCGTTCCAGGAGCGATTAAAGGAGATGACTATCCATGACGTGGGATCGAACGTCGATGGGATCTCCTTCATGGTAAGTATGATTCTTTTGCTAATTTTTAATTTGTTATCTGGTGTTTACTAACTGCGGTCGTACGTCTGTTAAGACCTTGCGGGCCTCTCTCAACCTCTACACTTATATGGAAAAGGTCAGACGTCTGGTGTCGAAGGTCCTTGAAAAGGAGCAGGAGGCGTTGCACAGAGAGAAGGCTGCCTTAGACCGTGCGGACTCTCTGTCCGTGTGACTTGATGATGCTCTCAATCATCTAGAGGTCGCCGGAAACGAGAAGGAGGAGATGAGAAATCGTCTGAAGGATGCTTTAGCCGACTCGGCCGCCTCGAAGGAGGAGCTTGCCAAGACCAAAGAGTCATTGGCTGAGAATGAAAAAGAAGTCGAGGACTTGAGGTCGCGGCTGTCGGTAAAGGATGGGGAGGTCAAGGACCTGAAGGAAGAGCTTAAGTCGATCGAGGTTTTTGCTCGATTAACTTTTAGGGCCGCGATCATGAGGGGTCACTTGACAAGGAAGAATATGATGTCGTCTTCTTCCGAGGAGTTAGCCTACTACTTGTCGAGTGTGGGGACCGAAAGAGAAATGGACTCCGGCGACGAGAAGGAGACCGGCGAGGTGGAAGTGGTGGACGGATCCCTTAGAGGTGAAGCTTTTGAAATCACGTCTGAGCAAGCTGCGGGACCCCTGCTTCTTAATTACTTAGTTTAATTTAGTTTTATTTAGATTGGGACGACTGTAGATGGTCGTGCCCTCAACACACTTATTTTAGGACTCCTAGCCCATCTCTCAACGCAAGCACACAATCTAACCATGGTGGTCCATACCAAATGGTTATTGAATTAGAGGTGCACACCTCGAACCCAAACCAGCCTGACCCATCAGAGGTGCCTCTTCATGCCTCTGATATACACAAGACAGGGGAAGCCAATCTTTTGGACATGTCCTCCCAACAGGACATGTTCATTGAAAATACAAGTGTTTTCTCGCCTTCGAACATGTCACCAATCCCTACACACGATGATGCCTCTGGGCACTTCAAACAAAGGATCAAATCCTAAGATCTATGGGAAACTTTAGATTTTCCTGTAAGGACTGTCTAAGTCAGGGACAATAGGAAAGCCTTAAAGCACAAGGGTTGGATTTCCTAGACAGCAATGTCAACTCACACATTTACTATGCCCTCTCTGATTCTGAGGATGAGGAGGCAATAGTAAACCGAACACCCAGAGATGTCTCTCTTGAAAGAGAACTTCGAGGACAGGGTGGAAGTCCTTCCAGATGCAACATCAAGCAACCTCTGAAAGAAGGCGCCTGTGAATTGACTTGGAAGCATGTGGTGCTACCAATGTTCCCATTTCTGAATGAGTATAAACTTATCAACACATGTACATCTTCTTCAGCGCCTCCTTTTTCTACTACCTCATAAATAGATTTAAAGGCAGAAGTCAGAGATCTAAAGCAACAACTTTCAGTCAACTCAGAAGGTCACTGAATTGGAAAAGAAAGTTAGTGAAGAATCGATCATTTCACTTCACTGGTCTTAAGAAGGACGTGTACTTTGATGAACCCATCATTTCACTTCACAGGATCTGTGAAAGAAAGTTTTCCTACAACAAGATCACCTACCACGAGTACTCTGTTGAATGAGCAGATAGGAAAATCTATGTCTTCAATGACAATGATCTCGTCATTCTAAATCCTTATGATCTGAGAGGTTACACAGTCATTGTCTTTCTAAAGTTGAAAAGAACAAAATTTTCGGATCAACGATGAGAGAGATGGAGTTAGATATGGAGGAACACGTTAAGCTCAGAGTTCAAACAGATTTCCAAATTGCTTTAAACTTGGGACTTGAAATATTAAGTGTTGCTACACCAGATGCAACCCTGGAAGACGTTGAGAAGATTAAGATAGGTACTATGTTTGCAAAACCTCTTGGCTTCATCGTCAAAGTCAACACAGTGAAGAAGTTATTCAGAAGATGTGATGTGGTCAAGTATGCAACTGATTCTCTGCTGGCAATAAGAAATATCATCGAGCAACGTGTAGGACAACCCAGATGCCCAGCGGACCTGGCTGAAATTTTCTTCAATGAAATAGATTCCATGATAGAATTTAGAGAACTAATCATGAAATTTCATAGAATCGGTAATGGACATAGATATGGTTAAATTTCCTTTACTATGTATTGTAATGTCTATCTTTAAGTAAAGTGAACAATTAACCGATGATGAATTAGGGGGAGATTGTTAGCCCCAAGTATTTCAGATGTAATAAAATTGAAAATTCACTAATTCAGAAGACTTCGAAGATAGCTCAGAAGCAACGATGAAGAAAACTTCAGAGACACCACTTCAGAGACAAGCCCCATCAGAAGATCGTCAGAGTCTCTTAAGTCCCCTATGAATTTAATCCCCACTAAAGAGCCCAAGACTCATTTATTCTCTCAAGTGTTGAAACATTATCAACCCATGCCACATCAGCATCAAAGGACTACTTTCTAATTTACACGTGTCTCACCAGGGTTAGAATTGTTTCACCTTTATCAGGATATAAATAGGATGAAAGAGGAGTACACATTTTGTATCACACCACGTTGCACTATAATTTGCAATTCCACAATCCTGTAATCATACTATTGCAGCTGAGAGAGATTTGTGAAGATTACACACACACACTTAACGATGTTCTTGGTGTTCTTCATTATTCAATAATTTATACGAGCTATTTTGATTCATTATATTATATATTTGTTGATTATATCTTCTGTTGTTTTACATTTGATCAAGATACTTGCAAACATATTTATGCTTCCGTTCATCACTCAAGTTTGCTTTATATCTCAAGTAAGAATCTGGGAACCAACAGTTCGGTACCATGATCGTCATTTTTAGTGATGGTCGAGGGTTAGTTACGACATTGAACTAGCGACCAATTGGTCCAGAGATTTCGACAACTTTATCTAACGATCTTCGTAAGTTTTCCTTACGACAACGATTTACTAATGTTCGACGACCGTTTCTCTTTGTCTATGAAATGCAGGTATCAAGACATTAATGGTCCAACGGTTATAACTGAAGACCGTCATCAAGAGCATTAATTACAAGGACCATTACATTAAATAATGAGGTACAGTTATGATGACCAAAGCTATATAAACAAGGGGGAATGTCTTATTTCAGTATCAAGTGTTTTCCAAAGCATCTTAGCAATCAGTCTTATTCTCTCTCGAATAAACTAACGACGCACTCGAAGACAACAGCCAAACTCACGACGTACGATAGAATGTTACAATTAGGTTGCTTTTATTCTTATTGTAATCTATTTTACTCTGGACACCTGTTACACAAGGACGACGTCCCTGATTGACGTCCATAGTGCACCAACGACGGGGTTTTCATCCTCGACCGGGTTTTCCTCGTCACCAAACTCTGCCTTATTTTCCTTTTTGTTATTTGTTGTGTGATTTGTCGAAGGTTCCTATTCTTCAGTTGTTAAGCTCCACACCGACCTTAAGTTATCCATTGAGGTGATTTTTGGCATTAACAGTTTGGCGCCCACCGTGGGCCCCCATCTAGAGAAAATCTTCGACAAACATACGTCCTACTATCGATTTCTTTGGAACGTTTTTCTTGTGACATGAACATGTCTGGACAAGAAGCCACCCGTAATACCCTATCTCAGGCACATATGGAAATGGAAGCTGAACGCAATCGAATAAATGTTTTAGATGAGCAGAATTGTAAAGCATCCGAGGAAATCGCTCAGCTAAAGAATGAAAGCGCAAGAGGATTCTTAGGAAATCAATATGGTCCGAGGTCATTAACTAACATACCTTTTGTAAGTCTAGATTTTATACGTCCTCCCCCATAGTTTACCTTCCAATGTTCGTCGTCAAACATGCCGATCCCATCAAACGTCGCATCATCGTTCCCGATCCCGACATTGCCTAACCCGACGATGCCCATGCCATTGATGTCGATGCCCATGCCTTCTATGTCGATCTCGTCGATGCCCATGCCGTCTATGTTGATCCCGTCGATGTCCATGCCATCGATGCCAATACTGTCGATGCTAGTTCCTACCATGTCAATTCCTACGATGACATTCCAAATGCCGAAATGTTTCTGCTTCCATAATGAAGACGTTGAGTCATCGCAACGAAATGGTCTTCATGGGACGATCGTCATGATCACTCGAGACTAAGGATTTATTCTAGAGAATCCAACGGTTCCCAGTGGACTCAATCCAGACGACCACCTGGTCGCTTGATGACTAAAATTGCTTGAGGAACAAAACGAAAAGATGATGTCGTTACTTTCCAAGTTAACTGGAGGTGATGTACCAGTCGACGTCGAACCACGTTCTAGGTAACAAACGTCTCCCTTGATCGACAACATTTCCTTAGTCGACATCCCAAAGAAATATAACATCACCACCTTTACTCCAAAATATTCAGGAGTGACGGACCCGACTGAATATATTGCACAATACAAACAACTAATGTGGACTGTCTCGATCCCACACCGGTATCAAGAAGCATGCATGTGCAAGAGTTTGGGGCAACCCTCACAGGAGCAACACTTCAATGGTTGATCAACTTCAAAACCAAATCTATCAGAACTTTTGCTGAGCTAGTCAATCAGTTCTTCCAACAATTTCCCACGGTCGTAAGATGGAGAAGTAGACCATCGACATGTACTATGTCAACAGAAAGTTGGAGAATCGGTCCGTAGTTATTTCAATCGTTTCAACTCAGAAATGATCAGCATTCGGAACGGTGTCGTTAAGACCGCAATTGAAGCTTACAAGCGTGGTCTAGACGACAACTCGGAGCTATACCTCGACTTGACCAAGTATCCTCCAGCGACCTTCGAGGATGTTAATGTAAGAATGTTGGCTCGCATGCGAGTCGAATATGACGTCGCTTTTCATCGGAGGTATTCAAGCGACAAAAGGTCACTAAGTGTGAAGAAGGCGGACTTCAAAATCAGGACAACACCAAAACAAGAATCTTCACGACAAATATCGAACGTCCGATTTGAAAAGAAGAAAAATGTCTCGACATCCAAGTTTCATCAACACCCCAAGATTTTATCGTATGGATTGAAGGGGTCATCTAAAGACCTGGTTGAGGTATTGAAAATGTACAATCGACCATTCGGTGGCCAAAAAGTGTGACAAAGCTGATGATAAGAAGGACAAATCCAAAGGGTGTGATTTCCACAGAGACCATAGCCACACGACAGACGATTGCATGGATCTACGCAAAGAAGAGGCATGGTTGGTACAAAGGGACATCTGCAAGACCTGATGAATAAAGAAGTAGCCATAAACAATGATGCACAACATGTATCTCTTGTGCATTCAAAGGTTGTCAGTTGCATACCTGAAGCATCAGATATCTGTAGATTGACCTATTCTGCTGCTAAACGACATGCCAGCGAACGATCTGATGAATTCCAAATCCCCCAGGTCATCAAGACCAAAGCAAGAATTAGAATTGGAGGCTATGCCAATAACATTCGACCAAGATGATCTTAGTGACTCTTGGCAGAAACATCACGATGGGTTAAACATTCAACTCACGATCGAAAATTCCTCAACCCAACGAGTACTAGTCTACAGAGGAAGTTCTGCCAACATCATCCTCCTTAGTACGATTAAAGCCATGTGAATAGACATGAGAAAGATCTGTGCAACGCTAGATAGTCCTGGTCGGATTCAACGGAGATGTAGCCAACTCTATCAAATAAATCATTCCTTCCGTGTATGTAATTGAGGTCAATAAGCAGACAAAGTTTAACATAATCGATTGTTCGTCGTCCTACAATATTATCTTTGAACGACATTGGATTCACCATATGAAGGTTGTCCCCTCGACATATCACCAAACGATCAAGTTCCTAACGCCATGGGGGATGGAAAAGGTCAACAGCGAGCAAAAGATTGCACGCGAGTGCTACAAGATAACGTTGAAACCCCGAAAGCAGGATGTCTAGTAATTACAAGTCCAAGATGCTTCTGTACCTGTTGATGATTACCAGCTGGAAGAAGTCGTCTTGGATCAGAGCAAGCCCGACAGATATGTCCTCATAGAGTCGTCGTTAGACCCTATCGAAAAGAAAAACATGATCTCTTTTTGGCAGGAACATGCTGATTGTTTCGCTTGGACTCATGCAGACATGGTCGACATAGAGCCCAATGTCATATCACATAAATTGAATGTCGACCCGGTGTACAAACTTGTCAAGCAGAAGCGTCGAAAATTCGCTCAGAGCGAAACAAGTTAATCAACGATGAGGTCGATAACTTACTCAAGACCGGGAAAATCAGAGAAGTAAAATAACCCGATTGGTTTGCCAACGTCGTGGTCGTGTAAAAGAAGAACCAAAAATGGAGGGTCTGTATCGACTTCAAAGATCTTAACAAAGCCTGTCCTAAGGATACAAACTCTTGAAGTTCCTAGACGCATATTATGGTTACAACCAGATACTCATGCATCCAGGGCACTAAGGAAAAACAACATTCATGACGGACAAAGGTATTTATTGTTATAAAGTTATGCCATTTGGTCTTAAGAATGCAGGTTCGACATATCAACGATTAGTCAACAAGACGTTCGATGAACATCTTGGAGACACTGTTAATGCCAAAAATCACCCCAATGGATAACTTTAGGTCAGTGTGGAGCTTAAAAACTAAAGAATAGAAACCTTCGACAAATCACACGACAAATAACAAAAAATGTAAAGAAGACAGAGAACTTGGTGAGGCAAAAAACTTCGTCGAGGGTAAAAACCACGGACGACAATACAAGTCGTCGGTGTACTATAGACATCAATAAGGGGTGTCGTCATTATGTATCAGGTGTCGGGGGTACAATAAATTACAATAAGGATAAAAGCAAAGTAATCATAAGATTCTATCGTGCGTCGTGACTTTGATTGTTATCTTCGAGTGCGTCTTGAGTTTCTTAGACAGAGAATAAAACTGTTTGCTAAGATGCTCTGGAAAACACTTGATACTGAAATTAGACAGTCGTCATAAATTTGTCTCATTATTGCATGTAACGATATTTGTAAGTAATGCTCTTCCTGATGGTATTCAGTTATAGTCGTTGGACCACTAACATCTTCAGACCTGCATTTAATAGACAAAGAGAAACGATCGTCGAACGTTAGTAAATTGTTGTCGTAAGGAAACTTATGACGGTCGTTAGATACGGTTGTCGGAAGCTCTGGACCAACTGGTTGCTAGTTTATTGTCGTAACTAACTCTCGACCATCACTAGAAATAACGATCATGGTACCAAGCATATGTGACCGTCAGGACCCTATCTAAATACAAGATGTATCTTAACATTTTATCATTGGTCTTGACGTCGGTCGTGATGTGTGAACTTTTACCCAAATAGACACCATGGAGGTGTACATCGACAACATGCTCGTCAAGTCGAAACATGAGATGAACCACATTGGACATCTCAAACAATCGTTCGAATCCATAAGCTATACAATATGAAGTTGAATCCAATGAAATGTTCCTTTGGTGTGCACGTTGTATGTTTCTGGGACACATGGTAAGACGCCGTGGGGTCAAAGCCAACCCCGACCAAATTAAAGCAATCGTCGGAATCCAGTTTAGGGAAAATATTCATTGTATTAAAGTTGTGGGTTAAAAGTGTAAATACCCTAATGGGTATAATAAGTTTCCTAATCTAGGGTTTAGCCCTAAGAGAGTTCATTATGCTTAATTGCGTTTATCGTGTAAACTTTCTAATATTCATTCAATCATATGACCATATTTTGTGGCTATTCATTGTGTTAATTGATTAATCTTTGATACTTGCACTTGATATTGGGATTCACAATTTGTATCAGAGTAGAGAGACAAAGCTATCGATCCAAATGTATTCAAATTTCATTATTGTTCATCAAAATACGATCAAAAGACCATGTTGCTAAGTTTTTACGATATTTCGACTTTTGCTAAAATTATCAATCTTTAGTTGTTTCAAACTATTATTGTGAGTCATTAATCGCTTTTGGTAGAGTTTCGAATTCAGAATCGAAGGTTTTAAGCATTAATTGTGAAAATCAATTCTTGAGTCTGAGTTCACTGTTCTTCAAAGTTCTTGGTATTTTTTTGGAAAATATGATATATTTTGGTATAAATCGAATTGCGTTAAGTGTTTTTGTTGAGGAAGCACAAACATTCATTTGAGTTGAGTTTTAGATCCGAGAAAATCAAGCACTTCGTAGTTCCCGCACACTAATTCCCAATCGTTTTATTCTCGGTAAGTTTCTGTTTTTTGATAGCCTAATACCCGGATACATCACCCGAATATCACTTGTTACCCGGACACAATATCCGGATTTTTCTTACGTTATGGTGGACGACTAATCTCGTTACACTTGGGTCCAATTCCGACGTTCTAAGGATGAGACCCCGAAGCTGTTAATTTCACATCTCAAATATGTCCAAGTCAACCTGCAACAAGCTGTTCAAACCATCAGGACGGACAAGGGTACGGAGTTCAAGGATCGGACATTGGGTGACTACCTGAATTCAGTAGGTATCACTCACACCTTCTCTGCTGCACATACCCATAAGCAAAACGGAGTGGTGGAAAGGCGGGACCGTACCCTAGTGGAGGCGGCTCGGACGATGCTTACTCAATCCAAGCTTCTACTGTTCCTGTGGGCCGAAGCAGCTGCAACAACTTGCTACACCCAAAGTCGCTCCATCATGAACAAGAGGTTCAATAAAACACCATACGAAGTCATCAATAAACGCATCCCCATCTCAACGACAAGCACGATCTCAAAAAGTTCAACCCCAAGGCATACAAAGGCGTGTTCATCGGATACTCCACACGTTTAATGGTGTTTCGTGTCTACAACAATCGTACCAAATCAATTATCAAGAGTGTAAATGTGACCTTTGACGAAGCGGCTTATTTGGCTTCTGAAAACAATAGTTCAGAACCCGTTTTAACTGGCGTGCTAGCTTCTAAAGAAGATCATTCATGAACTGCAAAACCACCAGCAGATCCGTATCACACCATGTTGCACTATAATTTGCAATTCCACAATCCTGTAATCATACTATTGCAGCTGAGAGAGATTTGTGAAGATTACACACACACACTTAACGATGTTCTTGGTGTTCTTCATTATTCAATAATTTATACGAGCTATTTTGATTCATTATATTATATATTTGTTGATTATCTCTTCTGTTGTTTTACATTTGATCAAGATACTTGCAAACATATTTATGCTTCCGTTCATCACTCAAGTTTGCTTTATATCTCAAGTAAGAATCGGGGAACCAACAGTTCGGTACCATGATCGTCATTTTTAGTGATGGTCGAGGGTCAGTTACGACATTGAACTAGCGACCAATTGGTCCAGAGATTTCGACAACTTTATCTAACGATCTTCGTAAGTTTTCCTTACGACAACGATTTACTAATGTTCGACGACCGTTTCTCTTTGTCTATGAAATGCAGGTATCAAGACATTAATGGTCCAACGGTTATAACTGAAGACCGTCATCAAGAGCATTAATTACAAGGACCATTACATTAAATAATGAGGTACAGTTATGATGACCAAAGCTATATAAACAAGGGGGAATGTCTTATTTCAGTATCAAGTGTTTTCCAAAGCATCTTAGCAATCAGTCTTATTCTCTCTCGAATAAACTAACGACGCACTCGAAGACAACATCCAAACTCACGACGTATGATAGAATGTTACAATTAGGTTGCTTTTATTCTTATTGTAATCTATTTTACTCTGGACACCTGTTACACAAGGACGACGTCCCTGATTGACGTCCATAGTGCACCAACGACGGGGTTTTCATCCTCGACCGGGTTTTCCTCGTCACCAAACTCTGCCTTATTTTCCTTTTTTGTTATTTGTTGTGTGATTTGTCGAAGGTTCCTATTCTTCAGTTGTTAAGCTCCACACCGACCTTAAGTTATCCATTGAGGTGATTTTTGGCATTAAGAGTTTGGCGCCCACCGTGGGCCCCCATCTAGAGAAAATCTTCGACAAACATACGTCCTACTATCGATTTCTTTGGAACGTTTTTCTTGTGACATGAACATGTCTGGACAAGAAGCCACCCGTAATACCCTATCTCAGGCACAGATGGAAATGGAAGCTGAACGCAATCGAATCAATGTTTTAGATGAGCAGAATTGTAAAGCATCCGAGGAAATCGCTCAGCTAAAGAATGAAAGCGCAAGAGGATTCTTAGGAAATCAATATGGTCCGAGGTCATTAACTAACATACCTTTTGTAAGTCTAGATTTTATACGTCCTCCCCCATAGTTTACCTTCCAAAGTTCGTCGTCAAACATGCCGATCCCATCAAACGTCGCATCATCGTTCCCGATCCCGACATTGCCTAACCCGACGATGCCCATGCCATTGATGTCGATGCCCATGCCTTCTATGTCGATCTCGTCGATGCCCATGCCGTCTATGTTGATCCCGTCGATGTCCATGCCATCGATACCAATACTGTCGATGCTAGTTCCTACCATGTCAATTCCTACGATGACATTCCAAATGCCGAAATGTTTCTGCTTCCATAATGAAGACGTTGAGTCATCGCAACGAAATGGTCTTCATGGGACGATCGTCATGATCACTCGAGACTAAGGATTTATTCTAGTGAATCCAACGGTTCCCAGTGGACTCAATCCAGACGACCACCTGGTCGCTTGACGACTAAAATTGCTTGAGGAACAAAACGAAAAGATGATGTCGTTACTTTCCAAGTTAACTGGAGGTGATGTACCAGTCGACGTCGAACCACGTTCTAGGTAACAAACGTCTCCCTTGATCGACAACATTTCCTTAGTCGACATCCCAAAGAAATATAGCATCACCACCTTTACTCCAAAATATTCAGGAGTGACGGACCCGACTGAATATATTGCACAATACAAACAACTAATGTGGACTGTCTCGATCCCACACCGGTATCAAGAAGCATGCATGTGCAAGAGTTTGGGGCAACCCTCACAGGAGCAACACTTCAATGGTTGATCAACTTCAAAACCAAATCTATCAGAACTTTTGCTGAGCTAGTCAATCAGTTCTTCCAACAATTTCCCACGATCGTAAGATGGAGAAGCAGACCATCGGCATGTACTATGTCAACAGAAAGTTGGAGAATCGGTCCGTAGTTATTTCAATCGTTTCAACTCAGAAATGATCAGCATTCGGAACGGTGTCGTTAAGACCGCAATTGAAGCTTACAAGCGTGGTCTAGACGACAACTCGGAGCTATACCTCGACTTGACCAAGTATCCTCCAGCGACCTTCGAGGATGTTAATGCAAGAATGTTGGCTCGCATGCGAGTTGAATATGACGTCGCTTTTCATCGGAGGTATTCAAGCGACAAAAGGTCACTAAGTGTGAAGAAGGCGGACTTCAAAATCAGGACAACACCAAAACAAGAATCTTCACGACAAATATCAACCGTCCGATTTGAAAAGAAGAAAAATGTCTCGACATCCATGTTTCATCAACACCCCAAGATTTTATCGTATGGATTGAAGGGGTCATCTAAAGACCTGGTTGAGGTATTGAAAATGTACAATCGACCATTCGGTGGCCAAAAAGTGTGACAAAGCTGATGATAAGAAGGACAAATCCAAAGGGTGTGATTTCCACAGAGACCATAGCCACACGACAGACGATTGCATGGATCTACGCAAAGAAGAGGCATGGTTGGTACAAAGGGACATCTGCAAGACCTGATGAATAAAGAAGTAGCCATAAACAATGATGCACAACATGTATCTCTTGTGCATTCAAAGGTTGTCAGTTTCATACCTGAAGCATCAGATATCTGTAGATTGACCTATTCTGCTGCTAAACGACATGCCAGCCAACGATCTGATGAATTCCCAATCCCCCAGGTCATCAAGACCAAAGCAAGAATTAGAATTGGAGGCTATGCCAATAACATTCGACCAAGATGATCTTAGTGACTCTTGGCAGAAACATCACGATGGGTTAAACATTCAACTCACGATCGAAAATTCCTCAACCCAACGAGTACTAGTCTACAGAGGAAGTTCTGCCAACATCATCCTCCTTAGTACGATTAAAGCCATGTGAATAGACATGAGAAAGATCTGTGCAACGCTAGATAGTCCTGGTCGGATTCAACGGAGATGTAGCCAACTCTATCAAATAAATCATTCCTCCCGTGTATGCAATTGAGGTCAATAAGCAGACAAAGTTTAACATAATCGATTGTTCGTCGTCCTACAATATTATCTTTGAACGACATTGGATTCACCATATGAAGGCTGTCCCCTCGACATATCACCAAACGATCAAGTTCCTAACGCCATGGGGGATGGAAAAGGTCAACAGCGAGCAAAAGATTGCACGTGAGTGCTACAAGATAACGTTGAAACCCCGAAAGCAGGATGTCTAGTAATTACAAGTCCAAGATGCTTCTGTACCTGTTGATGATTACCAGCTAGAAGAAGTCGTCTTGGATCAGAGCAAGCCCGACATATATGTCCTCATAGAGTCGTCGTTAGACCCTATCGAAAAGAAAAACATGATCTCTTTTTGGCAGGAACATGCTGATTGTTTCGCTTGGACTCATGCAGACATGGTCGACATAGAGCCCAATGTCATATCACAAAAATTGAATGTCGACCCGGTGTACAAACTTGTCAAGCAGAAGCGTCGAAAATTCGCTCAGAGCTAAACAAGTTAATCAACGATGAGGTCGATAACTTACTCAAGACCGGGAAAATCAGAGAAGTAAAATAACCCGATTGGTTGGCCAACGTCGTGGTCGTGTAAAAGAAGAACCAAAAATGGAGGGTCTGTATCGACTTCAAAGATCTTAACAAAGCCTGTCCTAAGGATACAAACTCTTGAAGTTCCTAGACGCATATTATGGTTACAACCAGATACTCATGCATCCAGGGCACTAAGGAAAAACAACATTCATAACGGACAAAGGTATTTATTGTTATAAAGTTATGCCATTTGGTCTTAAGAATGCAGGTTCGACATATCAACGATTAGTCAACAAGACGTTCGATGAACATCTTGGAGACACTGTTAATGCCAAAAATCACCCAATGGATAACTTTAGGTCAGTGTGGAGCTTAAAAACTAAAGAATAGAAACCTTCGACAAATCACACAACAAATAACAAAAAATGTAAAGAAGACAGAGAACTTGGTGACGCAAAAAACTTCATCGAGGGTAAAAACCACGGACGACAATACAAGTCGTCGGTGTACTATAGACATCAATAAGGGGTGTCGTCATTATGTAACAGGTGTCGGGGGTATAATAAATTACAATAAGGATAAAAGCAAAGTAATCATAAGATTCTATCGTGCGTCGTGACTTTGATTGTTATCTTCGAGTGCGTCTTGAGTTTCTTAGACAGAGAATAAAACTGTTTGCTAAGATGCTCTGGAAAACACTTGATACTGAAATTAGACAGTCGTCATAAATATGTCTCATTATTGCATGTAACGATATTTGTAAGTAATGCTCTTCCTGATGGTATTCAGTTATAGTCGTTGGACCACTAACATCTTCAGACCTGCATTTAATAGACAAAGAGAAACGATCGTCCACCGTTAGTAAATTGTTGTCGTAAGGAAACTTATGACGGTCGTTAGATACGGTTGTCGGAAGCTCTGGACCAACTGGTTGCTAGTTTATTGTCGTAACTAACTCTCGACCATCACTAGAAATAACGATCATGGTACCGAGCATATGTGACCGTCAGGACCCTATCTAAATACAAGATGTATCTCAACATTTTATCATTGGTCTTGACGTCGGTCGTGATGTGTGAATTTTTACTCAAATAGACACCATGGAGGTGTACATCGACAACATGCTCGTCAAGTCGAAACATGAGATGAACCACATTGGACATCTCAAACAATCGTTCGAATCCATAAGCTATACAATATGAAGTTGAATCCAATGAAATGTTCCTTTGGTGTGCACGTTGTATGTTTCTGGGACACATGGTAAGACGCCGTGGGGTCAAAGCCAACCCCAACCAACTTAAAGCAATCGTCGGAATCCAGTTTAGGGAAAATATTCATTGTATTAAAGTTGTGGGTTAAAAGTGTAAATACCCTAATGGGTATAAATAGTTTCCTAATCTAGGGTTTATCCCTAAGAGAGTTCATTAAGCTTAATTGCGTTTATCGTGTAAACTTTCTAATATTCATTCAATCATATGACCATATTTTGTGGCTATTCATTGTGTTAATTGATTAATCTTTGATACTTGCACTTGATATTGGGATTCACAATTTGTATCAGAGTAGAGAGACAAAGCTATCGATCCAAATGTATTCAAATTTCATTATTGTTCATCAAAATACGATCAAAAGACCATGTTGCTAAGTTTTTATGATATTTCGACTTTTGCTAAAATTATCAATCTTTAGTTGTTTCAAACTATTGTTGTGAGTCATTAATCGCTTTTGGTAGAGTTTCGAATTCAGAATCGAAGGTTTTAAGCATTAATTGTGAAAATCAATTCTTGAGTCTGAGTTCACTGTTCTTCAAAGTTCTTGGTGTTTTTTTTGGAAAATATGATATATTTTGGTATAAATCGAATTGTGTTAAGTGTTTTTGTTGAGGAAGCACAAACATTCATTTGAGTTGAGTTTTAGATCCGAGAAAATCAAGCACTTCGTAGTTCCCGCACACTAATTCCCAATCGTTTTATTCTCGGTAAGTTTCTGTTTTCTGATAGCCTAATACCCGGATACATCACCCGAATATCACTTGATACCCGGACACAATATCCGGATTTTTCTTACGTTATGGTGGACGACTAATCTCGTTACACTTGGGTCCAATTCCGACGTTCTAAGGATGAGACCCCGAAGCTGTTAATTTCACATCTCAAATATGTCCAAGTCAACCTGCAACAAGCTGTTCAAACCATCAGGACGGACAAGGGTACGGAGTTCAAGAATCGGACATTGGGTGACTACCTGAATTCAGTAGGTATCACTCACACCTTTTCTGCTGCACATACCCATAAGCAAAACGGAGTGGTGGAAAGGCGGGACCGTACCCTAGTGGAGGTGGCTCGGACGATGCTTACTCAATCCAAGCTTCTACTGTTCCTGTGGGCCGAAGCAGCTGCAACAACTTGCTACACCCAAAGTCGCTCCATCATGAACAAGAGGTTCAATAAAACACCATACGAAGTCATCAATAAACGCATCCCCATCTCAACGACAAGCACGATCTCAAAAAGTTCAACCCCAAGGCATACGAAGGCGTGTTCATCGGATACTCCACACGTTTAATGGTGTTTCGTGTCTACAACAATCGTACCAAATCAATTATCAAGAGTGTAAATGTGACCTTTGACGAAGCGGCTTATTTGGCTTCTGAAAACAATAGTTCAGAACCCGTTTTAACTGGCGTGCTAGCTTCTAAAGAAGATCGTTCATGAACTGCAAAACCACCAGCAGATCCGTATCACACCACGTTGCACTATAATTTGCAATTCCACAATCCTGTAATCATACTATTGCAGCTGAGAGAGATTTGTGAAGATTACACACACACACTTAACGATGTTCTTGGTGTTCTTCATTATTCAATAATTTATACGAGCTATTTTGATTCATTCTATTATATATTTGTTGATTATCTCTTCTGTTGTTTTACATTTGATCAAGATACTTGCAAACATATTTATGCTTTCGTTCATCACTCAAGTTTGCTTTATATCTCAAGTAAGAATCTGGGAACCAACAGTTCGGTACCATGATCGTCATTTTTAGTGATGGTCGAGGGTCAGTTACGACATTGAACTAGCGACCAATTGGTCCAGAGATTTCGACAACTTTATCTAACGATCTTCGTAAGTTTTCCTTACGACAACGATTTGCTAATGTTCGACGACCGTTTCTCTTTGTCTATGAAATGCAGGTATCAAGACATTAATGGTCCAACGGTTATAACTGAAGACTGTCATCAAGAGCATTAATTACAAGGACCATTATATTAAATAATGAGGTACAGTTATGATGACCAAAGCTATATAAACAAGGGGGAATATCTTATTTCAGTATCAAGTGTTTTCCAAAGCATCTTAGCAATCAGTCTTATTCTCTCTCGAATAAACTAACGACGCACTCGAAGACAACAGCCAAACTCACGACGTACGATAGAATGTTACAATTAGGTTGATTTTATTCTTATTGTAATCTATTTTACTCTCGACACCTGTTACACAAGGACGACGTCCCTGATTGACGTCCATAGTGCACCAACGACGGGGTTTTCATCCTCGACCGGGTTTTCCTCGTCACCAAACTCTGCCTTATTTTCCTTTTTTGTTATTTGTTGTGTGATTTGTCGAAGGTTCCTATTCTTCAGTTGTTAAGCTCCACACCGACCTTAAGTTATCCATTGAGGTGATTTTTGGCATTAACAGTTTGGCGCCCACCGTGGGCCCCCATCTAGAGAAAATCTTCGACAAACATACGTCCTACTATCGATTTCTTTGGAACGTTTTTCTTGTGACATGAACATGTCTGGACAAGAAGCCACCCGTAATACCCTATCTCAGGCACAGATGGAAATGGAAGCTGAACGCAATCGAATCAATGTTTTAGATGAGCAGAATTGTAAAGCATCCGAGGAAATCGCTCAGCTAAAGAATGAAAGCGCAAGAGGATTCTTAGGAAATCAATATGGTCCGAGGTCATTAACTAACATACCTTTTGTAAGTCTAGATTTCATACGTCCTCCCCCATAGTTTACCTTCCAAAGTTCGTCGTCAAACATGCCGATCCCATCAAACGTCGCATCTTCCCGATCCCGACATTGCCTAACCCGACGATGCCCATGCCATTGATGTCGATGCCCATGCCTTCTATGTCGATCTCGTCGATGCCCATGCCGTCTATGTTGATCCCGTCGATGTCCATGCCATCGATGCCAATACTGTCGATGCTAGTTCCTACCATGTCAATTCCTACGATGACATTCCAAATGCCGAAATGTTTCTGCTTCCATAATGAAGACGTTGAGTCATCGCAACGAAATGGTCTTCATGGGACGATCGTCATGATCACTCGAGACTAAGGATTTATTCTAGTGAATCCAACGGTTCCCAGTGGACTCAATCCAGACGACCACCTGGTCGCTTGACGACTAAAATTGCTTGAGGAACAAAACGAAAAGATGATGTCGTTACTTTCCAAGTTAACTGGAGGTGATGTACCAGTCGACGTCGAACCACGTTCTAGGTAACAAACGTCTCCCTTGATCGACAACATTTCCTTAGTCGACATCCCAAAGAAATATAGCATCACCACCTTTACTCCAAAATATTCAGGAGTGACGGACCCGACTGAATATATTGCACAATACAAACAACTAATGTGGACTGTCTCGATCCCACACCGGTATCAAGAAGCATGCATGTGCAAGAGTTTGGGGCAACCCTCACAGGAGCAACACTTCAATGGTTGATCAACTTAAAAACCAAATCTATCAGAACTTTTGCTGAGCTAGTCAATCAGTTCTTCCAACAATTTCCCACGATCATAAGATGGAGAAGCAGACCATCGGCATGTACTATGTCAACAGAAAGTTGGAGAATCGGTCCGTAGTTATTTCAATCGTTTCAACTCAGAAATGATCAGCATTCGGAACGGTGTCGTTAAGACCGCAATTGAAGCTTACAAGCGTGGTCTAGACGACAACTCGGAGCTATACCTCGACTTGACCAAGTATCCTCCAGCGACCTTCGAGGATGTTAATGCAAGAATGTTGGCTCGCATGCGAGTCGAATATGACGTCGCTTTTCATCGGAGGTATTCAAGCGACAAAAGGTCACTAAGTGTGAAGAAGGCGGACTTCAAAATCAGGACAACACCAAAACAAGAATCTTCACGACAAATATCGAACGTCCGATTTGAAAAGAAGAAAAATGTCTCGACATCCAAGTTTCATCAACACCCCAAGATTTTATCGTATGGATTGAAGGGGTCATCTAAAGACCTGGTTGAGGTATTGAAAATGTACAATCGACCATTCGGTGGCCAAAAAGTGTGACAAAGCTGATGATAAGAAGGACAAATCCAAAGGGTGTGATTTCCACAGAGACCATAGCCACACGACAGACGATTGCATGGATCTACGCAAAGAAGAGGCATGGTTGGTACAAAGGGACATCTGCAAGACCTGATGAATAAAGAAGTAGCCATAAACAATGATGCACAACATGTATCTCTTGTGCATTCAAAGGTTGTCAGTTGCATACCTGAAGCATTAGATATCTGTAGATTGACCAATTCTGCTGCTAAACGACATGCCAGCCAACGATCTGATGAATTCCCAATCCCCAGGTCATCAAGACCAAAGCAAGAATTAGAATTGGAGGCTATGCCAATAACATTCGACCAAGATGATCTTAGTGACTCTTGGCATAAACATCACGATGGGTTAAACATTCAACTCACGATCGAAAATTCCTCAACCCAACGTACTAGTCTACAGAGGAAGTTCTGCCAACATCATCCTCCTTAGTACGATTAAAGCCATGTGAATAGACATGAGAAAGATCTGTGCAACGCTAGATAGTCCTGGTCGGATTCAACGGAGATGTAGCCAACTCTATCAAATAAATCATTCCTCCCGTGTATGCAATTGAGGTCAATAAGCAGACAAAGTTTAACATAATCGATTGTTCGTCGTCCTACAATATTATCTTTGAACGACATTGGATTCACCATATGAAGGTTGTCCCCTCGACATATCACCAAACGATCAAGTTCCTAACGCCATGGGGGATGGAAAAGGTCAACAGCGAGCAAAAGATTGCACGCGAGTGCTACAAGATAACGTTGAAACCCCGAAAGCAGGATGTCTAGTAATTACAAGTCCAAGATGCTTCTGTACCTGTTGATGATTACCAGCTGGAAGAAGTCGTCTTGGATCAGAGCAAGCCCGACAGATATGTCCTCATAGAGTCGTCGTTAGACCCTATCGAAAAGAAAAACATGATCTCTTTTTGGCAGGAACATGCTGATTGTTTCGCTTGGACTCATGCATACATGGTCGACATAGAGCCCAATGTCATATCACATAAATTGAATGTCGACCCGGTGTACAAACTTTTCAAGCAGAAACGTCGAAAATTCGCTCAGAGTGAAACAAGTTAATCAACGATGAGGTCGATAACTTACTCAAGACCGGGAAAATCAGAGAAGTAAAATAACCCGATTGGTTGGCCAACGTCGTGGTCGTGTAAAAGATGAACCAAAAATGGAGGGTCTGTATCGACTTCAAAGATCTTAACAAAGCCTGTCCTAAGGATACAAACTCTTGAAGTTCCTAGACGCATATTATGGTTACAACCAGATACTCATGCATCCAGGGCACTAAGGAAAAACAGCATTCATGACGGACAAAGGTATTTATTGTTATAAAGCTATGCCATTTGGTCTTAAGAATGCAGGTTCGACATATCAACGATTAGTCAACAAGACGTTCGATGAACATCTTGGAGACACTGTTAATGCCAAAAATCACCCCAATGGATAACTTTAGGTCAGTGTGGAGCTTAAAAACTAGAGAATAGAAACCTTCGACAAATCACACGACAAATAACAAAAAATGTAAAGAAGACAGAGAACTTGGTGACGCAAAAAACTTCGTCGAGGGTAAAAACCACGGACGACAATACAAGTCGTCGGTGTACTATAGACATCAATAAGGGGTGTCGTCATTATGTAACAGGTGTCGGGGGTACAATAAATTACAATAAGGATATAAGCAAAGTAATCATAAGATTCTATCGTGCGTCGTGACTTTGATTGTTATCTTCGAGTGCGTCTTGAGTTTCTTAGACAGAGAATAAAACTGTTTGCTAAGATGCTCTGGAAAACACTTGATACTGAAATTAGACAGTCGTCATAAATATGTCTCATTATTGCATGTAACGATATTTGTAAGTAATGCTCTTCCTGATGGTATTCAGTTATAGTCGTTGGACCACTAACATCTTCAGACCTGCATTTAATAGACAAATAGAAACGATCGTCGAACGTTAGTAAATTGTTGTCGTAAGGAAACTTATGACGGTCGTTAGATACGGTTGTCGGAAGCTCTGGACTAACTGGTTGCTAGTTTATTGTCGTAACTAACTCTCGACCATCACTAGAAATAACGATCATGGTACCGAGCATATGTGACCGTCAGGACCCTATCTAAATACAAGATGTATCTCAACATTTTATCATTGGTCTTGACGTCGGTCGTGATGTGTGAATTTTTACTCAAATAGACACCATGGAGGTGTGCATCGACAACATGCTCGTCAAGTCGAAACATGAGATGAACCACATTGGACATCTCAAACAATCGTTCGAATCCATAAGCTATACAATATGAAGTTGAATCCAATGAAATGTTCCTTTGGTGTGCACGTTGTATGTTTCTGGGACACATGGTAAGACGCCGTGGGGTCAAAGCCAACCCCGACCAAATTAAAGCAATCGTCGGAATCCAGTTGAGGGAAAATATTCATTGTATTAAAGTTGTGGGTTAAAAGTGTAAATACCCTAATGGGTATAAATAGTTTCCTAATCTAGGGTTTAGCCCTAAGAGAGTTCATTAAGCTTAATTGCGTTTATCGTGTAAACTTTCTAATATTCATTCAATCATATGACCAGATTTTGTGGCTATTCATTGTGTTAATTGATTAATCTTTGATACTTGCACTTGATATTGGGATTCACAATTTGTATCAGAGTAGAGAGACAAAGCTATCGATCCAAATGTATTCAAATTTCATTATTGTTCATCAAAATACGATCAAAAGACCATGTTGCTAAGTTTTTATGATATTTCGACTTTTGCTAAAATTATCAATCTTTAGTTGTTTCAAACTATTGTTGTGAGTCATTAATCGCTTTTGGTAGAGTTTCGAATTCAGAATCGAAGGTTTTAAGCATTAATTGTGAAAATCAATTCTTGAGTCTGAGTTCACTGTTCTTCAAAGTTCTTGGTGTTTTTTTTGGAAAATATGATATATTTTGGTATAAATCGAATTGTGTTAAGTGTTTTTGTTGAGGAAGCACAAACATTCATTTGAGTTGAGTTTTAGATCCGAGAAAATCAAGCACTTCGTAGTTCCCGCACACTAATTCCCAATCGTTTTATTCTCGGTAAGTTTCTGTTTTCTGATAGCCTAATACCCGGATACATCACCCGAATATCACTTGATACCCGGACACAATATCCGGATTTTTCTTACGTTATGGTGGACGACTAATCTCGTTACACTTGGGTCCAATTCCGATGTTCTAAGGATGAGACCCCGAAGCTGTTAATTTCACATCTCAAATATGTCCAAGTCAACCTGCAACAAGCTGTTCAAACCATCAGGACGGACAAGGGTACGGAGTTCAAGAATCGGACATTGGGTGACTACCTGAATTCAGTAGGTATCACTCACACCTTTTCTGCTGCACATACCCATAAGCAAAACGGAGTGGTGGAAAGGCGGGACCGTACCCTAGTGGAGGCGGCTCGGACGATGCTTACTCAATCCAAGCTTCTACTGTTCCTGTGGGCCGAAGCAGCTGCAACAACTTGCTACACCCAAAGTCGCTCCATCATGAACAAGAGGTTCAATAAAACACCATACCAAGTCATCAATAAACGCATCCCCATCTCAACGACAAGCACGATCTCAAAAAGTTCAACCCCAAGGCATACGAAGGCGTGTTCATCGGATACTCCACACGTTTAATGGTGTTTCGTGTCTACAACAATCGTACCAAATCAATTATCAAGAGTGTAAATGTGACCTTTGACGAAGCGGCTTATTTGGCTTCTGAAAACAATAGTTCAGAACCCGTTTTAACTGGCGTGCTAGCTTCTAAAGAAGATCGTTCATGAACTGCAAAACCACCAGCAGATCCGTATCACACCACGTTGCACTATAATTTGCAATTCCACAATCCTGTAATCATACTATTGCAGCTGAGAGAGATTTGTGAAGATTACACACACACACTTAACGATGTTCTTGGTGTTCTTCATTATTCAATAATTTATACGAGATATTTTGATTCATTCTATTATATATTTGTTGATTATCTCTTCTGTTGTTTTACATTTGATCAAGATACTTGCAAACATATTTATGCTTTCGTTCATCACTCAAGTTTGCTTTATATCTCAAGTAAGAATCTGGGAACCAACAGTTCGGTACCATGATCGTCATTTTTAGTGATGGTCGAGGGTCAGTTACGACATTGAACTAGCGACCAATTGGTCCAGAGATTTCGACAACTTTATCTAACGATCTTCGTAAGTTTTCCTTACGACAACGATTTGCTAATGTTCGACGACCGTTTCTCTTTGTCTATGAAATGCAGGTATCAAGACATTAATGGTCCAACGGTTATAACTGAAGACTGTCATCAAGAGCATTAATTACAAGGACCATTATATTAAATAATGAGGTACAGTTATGATGACCAAAGCTATATAAACAAGGGGGAATATCTTATTTCAGTATCAAGTGTTTTCCAAAGCATCTTAGCAATCAGTCTTATTCTCTCTCGAATAAACTAACGACGCACTCGAAGACAACAGCCAAACTCACGACGTACGATAGAATGTTACAATTAGGTTGATTTTATTCTTATTGTAATCTATTTTACTCTCGACACCTGTTACACAAGGACGACGTCCCTGATTGACGTCCATAGTGCACCAACGACGGGGTTTTCATCCTCGACCGGGTTTTCCTCGTCACCAAACTCTGCCTTATTTTCCTTTTTTGTTATTTGTTGTGTGATTTGTCGAAGGTTCCTATTCTTCAGTTGTTAAGCTCCACACCGACCTTAAGTTATCCATTGAGGTGATTTTTGGCATTAACAGTTTGGCGCCCACCGTGGGCCCCCATCTAGAGAAAATCTTCGACAAACATACGTCCTACTATCGATTTCTTTGGAACGTTTTTCTTGTGACATGAACATGTCTGGACAAGAAGCCACCCGTAATACCCTATCTCAGGCACAGATGGAAATGGAAGCTGAACGCAATCGAATCAATGTTTTAGATGAGCAGAATTGTAAAGCATCCGAGGAAATCGCTCAGCTAAAGAATGAAAGCGCAAGAGGATTCTTAGGAAATCAATATGGTCCGAGGTCATTAACTAACATACCTTTTGTAAGTCTAGATTTCATACGTCCTCCCCCATAGTTTACCTTCCAAAGTTCGTCGTCAAACATGCCGATCCCATCAAACGTCGCATCTTCCCGATCCCGACATTGCCTAACCCGACGATGCCCATGCCATTGATGTCGATGCCCATGCCTTCTATGTCGATCTCGTCGATGCCCATGCCGTCTATGTTGATCCCGTCGATGTCCATGCCATCGATGCCAATACTGTCGATGCTAGTTCCTACCATGTCAATTCCTACGATGACATTCCAAATGCCGAAATGTTTCTGCTTCCATAATGAAGACGTTGAGTCATCGCAACGAAATGGTCTTCATGGGACGATCGTCATGATCACTCGAGACTAAGGATTTATTCTAGTGAATCCAACGGTTCCCAGTGGACTCAATCCAGACGACCACCTGGTCGCTTGACGACTAAAATTGCTTGAGGAACAAAACGAAAAGATGATGTCGTTACTTTCCAAGTTAACTGGAGGTGATGTACCAGTCGACGTCGAACCACGTTCTAGGTAACAAACGTCTCCCTTGATCGACAACATTTCCTTAGTCGACATCCCAAAGAAATATAGCATCACCACCTTTACTCCAAAATATTCAGGAGTGACGGACCCGACTGAATATATTGCACAATACAAACAACTAATGTGGACTGTCTCGATCCCACACCGGTATCAAGAAGCATGCATGTGCAAGAGTTTGGGGCAACCCTCACAGGAGCAACACTTCAATGGTTGATCAACTTCAAAACCAAATCTATCAGAACTTTTGCTGAGCTAGTCAATCAGTTCTTCCAACAATTTCCCACGATCGTAAGATGGAGAAGCAGACCATCGGCATGTACTATGTCAACAGAAAGTTGGAGAATCGGTCCGTAGTTATTTCAATCGTTTCAACTCAGAAATGATCAGCATTCGGAACGGTGTCGTTAAGACCGCAATTGAAGCTTACAAGCGTGGTCTAGACGACAACTCGGAGCTATACCTCGACTTGACCAAGTATCCTCCAGCGACCTTCGAGGATGTTAATGCAAGAATGTTGGCTCGCATGCGAGTCGAATATGACGTCGCTTTTCATCGGAGGTATTCAAGCGACAAAAGGTCACTAAGTGTGAAGAAGGCGGACTTCAAAATCAGGACAACACCAAAACAAGAATCTTCACGACAAATATCGAACGTCCGATTTGAAAAGAAGAAAAATGTCTCGACATCCAAGTTTCATCAACACCCCAAGATTTTATCGTATGGATTGAAGGGGTCATCTAAAGACCTGGTTGAGGTATTGAAAATGTACAATCGACCATTCGGTGGCCAAAAAGTGTGACAAAGCTGATGATAAGAAGGACAAATCCAAAGGGTGTGATTTCCACAGAGACCATAGCCACACGACAGACGATTGCATGGATCTACGCAAAGAAGAGGCATGGTTGGTACAAAGGGACATCTGCAAGACCTGATGAATAAAGAAGTAGCCATAAACAATGATGCACAACATGTATCTCTTGTGCATTCAAAGGTTGTCAGTTGCATACCTGAAGCATTAGATATCTGTAGATTGACCAATTCTGCTGCTAAACGACATGCCAGCCAATGATCTGATGAATTCCCAATCCCCAGGTCATCAAGACCAAAGCAAGAATTAGAATTGGAGGCTATGCCAATAACATTCGACCAAGATGATCTTAGTGACTCTTGGCATAAACATCACGATGGGTTAAACATTCAACTCACGATCGAAAATTCCTCAACCCAACGTACTAGTCTACAGAGGAAGTTCTGCCAACATCATCCTCCTTAGTACGATTAAAGCCATGTGAATAGACATGAGAAAGATCTGTGCAACGCTAGATAGTCCTGGTCGGATTCAACGGAGATGTAGCCAACTCTATCAAATAAATCATTCCTCCCGTGTATGCAATTGAGGTCAATAAGCAGACAAAGTTTAACATAATCGATTGTTCGTCGTCCTACAATATTATCTTTGAACGACATTGGATTCACCATATGAAGGTTGTCCCCTCGACATATCACCAAACGATCAAGTTCCTAACGCCATGGGGGATGGAAAAGGTCAACAGCGAGCAAAAGATTGCACGCGAGTGCTACAAGATAACGTTGAAACCCCGAAAGCAGGATGTCTAGTAATTACAAGTCCAAGATGCTTCTGTACCTGTTGATGATTACCAGCTGGAAGAAGTCGTCTTGGATCAGAGCAAGCCCGACAGATATGTCCTCATAGAGTCGTCGTTAGACCCTATCGAAAAGAAAAACATGATCTCTTTTTGGCAGGAACATGCTGATTGTTTCGCTTGGACTCATGCAGACATGGTCGACATAGAGCCCAATGTCATATCACATAAATTGAATGTCGACCCGGTGTACAAACTTTTCAAGCAGAAACGTCGAAAATTCGCTCAGAGCGAAACAAGTTAATCAACGATGAGGTCGATAACTTACTCAAGACCGGGAAAATCAGAGAAGTAAAATAACCCGATTGGTTGGCCAACGTCGTGGTCGTGTAAAAGATGAACCAAAAATGGAGGGTCTGTATCGACTTCAAAGATCTTAACAAAGCCTGTCCTAAGGATACAAACTCTTGAAGTTCCTAGACGCATATTATGGTTACAACCAGATACTCATGCATCCAGGGCACTAAGGAAAAACAGCATTCATGACGGACAAAGGTATTTATTGTTATAAAGCTATGCCATTTGGTCTTAAGAATGCAGGTTCGACATATCAACGATTAGTCAACAAGACGTTCGATGAACATCTTGGAGACACTGTTAATGCCAAAAATCACCCCAATGGATAACTTTAGGTCAGTGTGGAGCTTAAAAACTAGAGAATAGAAACCTTCGACAAATCACACGACAAATAACAAAAAATGTAAAGAAGACAGAGAACTTGGTGACGCAAAAAACTTCGTCGAGGGTAAAAACCACGGACGACAATACAAGTCGTCGGTGTACTATAGACATCAATAAGGGGTGTCGTCATTATGTAACAGGTGTCGGGGGTACAATAAATTACAATAAGGATATAAGCAAAGTAATCATAAGATTCTATCGTGCGTCGTGACTTTGATTGTTATCTTCGAGTGCGTCTTGAGTTTCTTAGACAGAGAATAAAACTGTTTGCTAAGATGCTCTGGAAAACACTTGATACTGAAATTAGACAGTCGTCATAAATATGTCTCATTATTGCATGTAACGATATTTGTAAGTAATGCTCTTCCTGATGGTATTCAGTTATAGTCGTTGGACCACTAACATCTTCAGACCTGCATTTAATAGACAAATAGAAACGATCGTCGAACGTTAGTAAATTGTTGTCGTAAGGAAACTTATGACGGTCGTTAGATACGGTTGTCGGAAGCTCTGGACTAACTGGTTGCTAGTTTATTGTCGTAACTAACTCTCGACCATCACTAGAAATAACGATCATGGTACCGAGCATATGTGACCGTCAGGACCCTATCTAAATACAAGATGTATCTCAACATTTTATCATTGGTCTTGACGTCGGTCGTGATGTGTGAATTTTTACTCAAATAGACACCATGGAGGTGTGCATCGACAACATGCTCGTCAAGTCGAAACACGAGATGAACCACATTGGACATCTCAAACAATCGTTCGAATCCATAAGCTATACAATATGAAGTTGAATCCAATGAAATGTTCCTTTGGTGTGCACGTTGTATGTTTCTGGGACACATGGTAAGACGCCGTGGGGTCAAAGCCAACCCCGACCAAATTAAAGCAATCGTCGGAATCCAGTTGAGGGAAAATATTCATTGTATTAAAGTTGTGGGTTAAAAGTGTAAATACCCTAATGGGTATAAATAGTTTCCTAATCTAGGGTTTAGCCCTAAGAGAGTTCATTAAGCTTAATTGCGTTTATCGTGTAAACTTTCTAATATTCATTCAATCATATGACCAGATTTTGTGGCTATTCATTGTGTTAATTGATTAATCTTTGATACTTGCACTTGATATTGGGATTCGCAATTTGTATCAGAGTAGAGAGACAAAGCTATCGATCCAAATGTATTCAAATTTCATTATTGTTCATCAAAATACGATCAAAAGACCATGTTGCTAAGTTTTTATGATATTTCGACTTTTGCTAAAATTATCAATCTTTAGTTGTTTCAAACTATTGTTGTGAGTCATTAATCGCTTTTGGTAGAGTTTCGAATTCAGAATCGAAGGTTTTAAGCATTAATTGTGAAAATCAATTCTTGAGTCTGAGTTCACTGTTCTTCAAAGTTCTTGGTGTTTTTTTTGGAAAATATGATATATTTTGGTATAAATCGAATTGCGTTAAGTGGTTTTGTTGAGGAAGCACAAACATTCATTTGAGTTGAGTTTTAGATCCGAGAAAATCAAGCACTTCGTAGTTCTCGCACACTAATTCCCAATCGTTTTATTCTCGGTAAGTTTCTGTTTTCTGATAGCCTAATACCCGGATACATCACCCGAATATCACTTGATACCCAGACACAATATCCAGATTTTTCTTACGTTATGGTGGACGACTAATCTCGTTACACTTGGGTCCAATTCCGACGTTCTAAGGATGAGACCCCGAAGCTGTTAATTTCACATCTCAAATATGTCCAAGTCAACCTGCAACAAGCTGTTCAAACCATCAGGACGGACAAGGGTACGGAGTTCAAGAATCGGACATTGGGTGACTACCTGAATTCAGTATGTATCACTCACACCTTCTCTGCTGCACATACCCATAAGCAAAACGGAGTGGTGGAAAGGCGGGACCGTACCCTAGTGGAGGCGGCTCGGACGATGCTTACTCAATCCAAGCTTCTACTGTTCCTGTGGGCCGAAGCAGCTGCAACAACTTGCTACACCCAAAGTCGCTCCATCATGAACAAGAGGTTCAATAAAACACCATACGAAGTCATCAATAAACGCATCCCCATCTCAACGACAAGCACGATCTCAAAAAGTTCAACCCCAAGGCATACGAAGGCGTGTTCATCGGATACTCCACACGTTTAATGGTGTTTCGTGTCTACAACAATCGTACCAAATCAATTATCAAGAGTGTAAATGTGACCTTTGACGAAGTGGCTTATTTGGCTTCTGAAAACAATAGTTCAGAACCCGTTTTAACTGGCGTGCTAACTTCTAAAGAAGATCGTTCATGAACTGCAAAACCACCAGCAGATCCGAATCATGCCTCTACGTCAAAAGCACATACTTCTGATTTAGATATACTGTTTGAGAAGTTTAATGATGAATTTTTTTGGTCATATTGATCCAATTGCTATTGTGCCTAACAGGGATGGAGTGGCACGTCTCGAGGACTCAACACCACTTTCTGGTCCCTCGACATCTCACACCTCAGACTCATCGGCATCTCCATCTACTCCTCTAATTGACCAATCTACACCAAGTTTAAGCGACACCGACTGCTACTGCTGATGCCTCATCTTCAGCTACGCGTACTCATCAACCTTCACCAACTCCGGAGGCTGCCCCGCCCATCGAGCATCCAACACCATCTATGTCGATCCAGAATTCACCGTCAATTGAAGTTGTTCAAGACTTAGCTCCAAGTATATACGAAGATCCAGTCAATACCTAATCGACATATAAACCACTTCCACAATTCACAAAGTTGACAAAAGCACATCCAATTCATCAAATCATAGGCGACCCTTCCACTCCTATTAGGACTAGGGTCGCCTCAGCCAATGAAAATCTACATTCCTGAGCCGCGTTGAACCTTTGAACGAATCGGAGGCCCTCAACGATCTCCACTGGGTAATCGCCATGAAAGAGGATCTGAATCAGTTCGAGAGCCTCAAGGAGTGGCGGCGTGTACCACGACCAAAAAACAAAACGATGATCGACACCAAGTGGGTCTTCAAGAACAAGAAGGACGAAGACGACATAGTGGTTAAAAACAAGGTCGTACTCGTCGCCAAAGGATATCGATTGCAGGAAGGAATCGACTATGATGTGAAATTTGCAGCGGTTGCACGCATCAAAGCGATAAGGATGTTCCTAGCCTTCGCCGCTCACAAGAACTTCACCGTGTTCAAGATGGACGTGAAGACCGCATTCCTCAACGGCGTACATAAGGAAAAGGTATGCATCTCGCAACAAGAGGGCTTCGTGTGTGACTCCAAACCACATCACGTGTATATTCTAGACAAGGCCTTATATGGTCTCAAATAAGCACCACGAGTCTGGTATGACGCCTTATCTACTTTTTAATGAATGGTGGCCTTTCCAAATGTAATATGGATACTACTTTATTCATTAAAAAACAAAAACAAAATATCATCCTTGTACAAATTTATGTAGATGATATAATTCTTGGCTCAACAAACCCTCAATATTGTCACAACTTTTTACTCCTAATGGGAACACATTTTCAAATGAGTATGATGGGCCAGATGAATTTTTCCTTGGTCATCAAGTTAAACAACTGTCGACGGGAATTTTCATCAATCAGTCTAAGTACATCTTGTATATCCTTCGTAAATTCAGGATGGAAAATTTTGCAATCATGAAAAATCCCATGGCAACTAGTTCTAGGTTACACTCCGATCCTAGCGGAAAAGATGTGGATCCCAAAACCTATATAGGAATGATCAGTTCGGTGATGTATCTGACGGCAAGTAGGCCTGATATTATGTTTTCGACATTCCTTTCTGCAAGGTCTCAGTCAAAACTAAAAGATTCTCATTAGTGGTAGTTAAGCATATTTTTAGATATTTAAAAGGTACTGTTGATGTTGGCTTGTGGTACACGAAAGACACAGATTTTGAGTTGATGGCGTATTCTGATGCCAACCATGCCGGAAGTATGCCAGACCAGAAGAGCACATCGGGTCACGTCCAGTTTTTGGGAGACATGTTTGTCAGTTGGGCGTCGACTAAGCAAAACTGCGTGTCCACCTCTACGGCCAAAGTATAGTACGTTGTTGCCGCCAGTTGCTGCTCTCAGGTGATATGGATGCGCACCCAGCTCAAGGACTACGGATTTCACTACTCGAAGATACTGATTTACTGCAACTCGTAGAGAGCCATAGCTATATCCAGCAATCCGATACAACATACGAAGACTAAGCACATTGTCGTTCGGTATCACTTTATAAAGGATCACGTCGAACGAGGTTCGATCGAACTCTACTTTGTTAATACAGAACATCAGTTAGCAAACCTCTTTAGCAAATCCTTGGACGAAAAATGGTTTAACTATCTAGTGTCCAAGCTGGGTATGCTTAATCTGAAAGTTTAACCAGTTTATGAATCTGGTACAACTTCTATTCAGTAAATTAGGATTGTTACCTCCTCATCCGGTGATCAGTCTCTATATGATCAAGTTCAGACTTCTTCTTTCCCGTATTATTTTTGTACTGTACTCAAACAGTTTTAAGATTATGTATTTTCCAAATAGACTTCTTTCGTTTCTTTTTTGTTTTCCATTAGTGACCTTTATTTCTTTTACTTTCATTCAGTATATCTATTGTTTGATATCAGTGCGTTTAATAGTGTGTTCATGTGTTGTGGGAAAGCAAAATCGTGTGGATATGTGTAAGTTAGTCTAAGTTCACCAGTCGAGGGGGAGTGTCACAATTTTTACCTTTGGTTCAAAGTTTTTGGGTGATTTCTCAAAAATTTGTGCACGTTTTTCTTTTTCAAAGTTTCTATGCACAAGCTCAGGGGGCGGTGAGCAAAATGATTTTCCGCTGAGTAGTTCAAATTTTAGTTGGTAATGCGTTTGCATCAATCGAGGGGGAGAGTTAAAATTTCAACACACTTTGATCCGGATTTCTATTAGGCCGGACAAGTAATCCGGATGCATCTCTTATCCGAAAACTCTTTTTCCTGGACATGTCCAAAAACCCGGATGCACTTATTATCCGGACCCCATATAATCCGGACACCCTACTTTCCGGGTTTATTTTATCCGGACCCGCATATTCTGGACGTCAAGGGTTCCGGACTTTCTTGGGTTTAAATAACTTCCCCCCCCCCATTCGGTCATCCCTATTTTCCCTCCTCACTCACTAGCAGTCTTTCTATGTCCAAAACCCTCGACGACCGAACGTATTACCTCTCAATTTCATAGATTAGTCGCACAATCAATCAACCAAGCATGTTTTCGATCTCATTAATCAAATTGATCAACGATTTCCTTACGCTTCGCTTAAATCGTTCATCGATTTTGTTGTCTGGTCGTGTTCGTAGGGTGTACTGGGTCGATTCAAATTCTGGAGTGTTTAGGGTTTATCCTAACCTTAAACCGCTCGACTAATCTCTCTATTTCGGTCGATGGTGATTGTAGTTTAATCATACTAGAGATATTTCTGACTTTATTTTGATTTTTAGTATCGATTTTTTGAGTCTGTGTTTACAATTCTCGGATCCCTAAATTCTTGGACAAGTATGCTTACCGAGTAACCTGACTCTCGTATGAATCGATTCCTGGATGTATCCTTTTCCGGACACACCCTAAAAACCGGGTACGCTGAATTCCCGGGTGCACCACTTTCGGGTTCTACATTTTCCCGGATATCCTCGGACACTTTATCCGGATGTGGTACTTGCCCCGGTTTCCTCACTTTTCCGGATAATTTAGCTTCGGGTTCTCATTTACTCGGATACCCCATTTTTATCCAGATTCTACCAATTCCCGGGTAAACCTTTGTTCCCGGATGAATTTTATCCAGATATGTTTCATATCCGAGAACTAGACTATGTCTTATGTCCTGCAATCCTTATGACAGATCCAATTTGGGTACGTTCTTGTGGTCTCTGGTGGAACTGTTTCACTGACATTGTGTTTTTTAGGTATTATCATGGCAAACGAAGAACAACACGATTCACCTCACCACTCCGTTGATGAGAAATTCCCACCCAGCAATTGACCAGAATGCCGAAAATGCCCAAATCCGACCATCGGTATGTCTGCAAATACCTACTAACAACTTCCACTTGGATGTTGAAGCATTCAACTACCCAAACCCAATCATAGTGGAGATTCTAAGTGGTCATCCTCTTCGGTTTTCCCTCACTGAAACCTCCACCATTCCCACTCTATACCTGCAACAAGTGTGGCACACCATCTGATACGTAGTAGAGGAACATACCAACAGACTTAAGGCACTCCTAGACAGGACTCGATTAGTTCTTACATGAGAAAGCCTCTGATAGCTTCTTCATCTTCCAGCTGCAACAGTTATTCAAGGAAAAGTAACGTATGATCCACCAGTGTCGGAATCTCGGATGTGTGCCGATATCCGATTGATCGGATACTCGGAAGACTCGACAAACCGCCCGTATTCAACCGCAAGTACCCGACACCACTATGGTACACACTCTTCACGATTCTCAACCGATGTCTAGCCTCCAATAGAAAGGCATGGACCAGTGCAGTGCCAACTTCCTACGATTGTTCCACGACATGGAATTTTATCTCCATCTAGACTATGCGGCCTCTTGTGGAATGAGATCGTGCAGAATGATTAAGACAAAGACAACTCCGATAGGTGGAACTTCGCCCCATTCATGTGATTTCAATAGATCGCCATCTGCCAAACGATGCAAGAAAATCAAGCTACTCCAGGAGGATCGACACACCAGGTATGCGCCCCAAACCACATGCATCATTTAATAACCAGAGCTGAGAACCCAAACATCATCACGATGCGTTTTCCTGACGGCTTGCTAGCATACGTGCGTCCTACGGCGCCGAGTGTGTTAGCATATAAGAATATTTTAGGCAATTCAGCTCCTATGGTCCGACCAGAACCAGAAGGACCTTCCCATAGAACACAACCCGAGAGACGTGAGGGTATCGTAAGAAGAGCTGTGAGGGTCCGGAATATCGGGATTTCCGGACGGGGAGTGCTGAGAGAAAATTTGGGAAGGGGTTTAGGCTTGGGCGGTGTCGTAGACACTCGCGCGATTACAAGCCTTACACCTCGAGTACAAACTGCTGATGCCGAGACATCGCTCCACGATGTTCAAGTCAGAGCCGAGATCTTGAATGCACTGCCGAGAGTTCCTCCACTTCGACAACATCAGCGTCCGTATCTAGAGATTATAGTACCGAATCTGACGACGGTCAATAATGTCGCCACATCCCAGTCTGTTGTCGTCCTCCACAAGTTGACACAATATTCGATTCACCCATTCCGCCTATATCATCCTAACCCGAAGCCCTAGTTAGAGAGATAAGGAGAACAGAGAGAGCTCAAGTAGAAAATAACGAATTTGTGAGCCAAAGAGAAAGGAGAAGTAAAATAAATAGCGAGCATGTGCGTATGATAAAGCAACGTCCTTCTGTTAGCCTTCGCCAAACCAGTGTCAGCCAAGTAGCCAAATCTGCTAACCAGTTTCATTCGTTGGGATTGGATATTGAAGAAGTTGTCGTGGACCCAATGACGCAATTGCACAACCTCCCTAGCCACTCCGATATCTCTCAACAGATATCAGTTTCAACTTCTCGCGGAGAATTAGCACATGATCTATTTGTCTCTCACTTGGATAGTTCGGGTATTGAAACAAGAGGACTCCCGCCCAGTCCTCGACTTCTTTCAGTGCACCATTGAGTCTAGAGCCACTCACTGACATACGTTCTTTGACAAGGACACAACCACACTCACTTGCTATCGTTGGAAGTCTAAGTGACCCAACTAGAACACTCATTGTAACTCTACCTTCTGGTGGATTAGGAGGATTGAGTTGAAGTACTACCAAAATTAACATCACGCCGGTTGTGAACGTAGGCAGTACAGTGTACTCAATTGTTACTACAACAGGTAATCTAAGTGATCCAAGAGTTACACTATCAGAATTCGTTTCCAGGGAATTTTGAATGGCGCCCTAAAGGTTGTTCAAGAACACATGACGCAAGTGATGAATCGTTTGAAACAACTGATAAAGGGTAATTCAATCATGACTGAACCTGACTCTGCACCCGAAGTACATCTACCACTGCCATCACCTAAAAAACGTACTGATATATCCATAAGGGTGCGTTTGGTACATTGGACAGAACAGAACAAGACAGAACAGGGATCACTGTTCCATGTTTGGCAGGACTTTTATGTGGAACAGACAGGAACTGGGTGGAACAAAAGTGGAACAAGCACGTTCCACCCCTACCCATGGAACAAGCTGGAACAAGGTGGAACAGACTTCTGTTTTACCAATATAATCCGAAAATAAAATCCAATTCTTTTCTAAAACATCAAATACGTCTTTTTTATATTTTATTCATTATTTAAATTTTATTTATTGTATGTTTTATTTTTAATTTCACCCTAACGTTCTCAAAATATTATTTTTATATGGTTTATATGTTTTGAATAATTTATGTAAATTATCAAATATTAATATTAAAAATAATATTGAAAATGTTAGAAAATAAAAATTGAAAACTCCCTTCACTTTTTATTTTGGGGTCACTTAATCATCTTGAAAATTACTTTCTAATAATATATTTTTATTATAAAAAAATATTTATTTCATTACAATTTAATAAATTACATAATTAATCAAAATATATAAACAAATTATTAGGGGTAAATTGGTCATGCTATTTGCTTTGTTCTGTCCAGTTTTGTCTTACCCAACGCTGAACAACTGTTCTGTCTCTCCTGTTCTGTTATGTCCCATCATTTTCTGTTCTGTCCCGTCTGCGTACCAAACGCACCCTAAATGACCTGAAATCTCTATTGTTAGCCAACCTAATATCCCAATCCACCGAACATACCGCTGAAGCTGACTTAGTAGGTCTGCTCCTATCTCAGGTCGAGGTCAATCCACCCATACCCACCCAACATGTCACACCTAAAGACTTCCAAGCCTATCAATCACAGGTGAACTCCAGTCCTGGCAACATCAATGTAACTCTTCAGTCTATGTAGCAATCTCTAGCTACACTTTCTGAATGAGTTCCCTCTCTAGAAAATACATGCAAGGGCCAGGAATATGGTTTAAAGCGGCAACATGATGATCAGAATGATCCCGATCACCATGAGGGGGGAAGCGCCTGAGAATATCCGAACTAGAGACGGTCATTGCCGAAACAACTATAGAGTCTCAAATATAAAGTGTTGAGATCGTACAAAGCTCCAAGCAGAATCCGGTACATGATATGGTATAGGATATGGGTATCTTTTCATCAGATGAGGAAACCGACATTCTTGATGATGTCATACCTACGGTTGAAAAGCCCAAAGCTAGTGACAAAAGAATAGAGGATGAAAGATTGGCTGATAGCATGATACAAGATGTTATCAATATTGATTCAGAAGATGAACCTGAACGAACTGATTCAAGGATTAAAGAGGAGATTGAAGATGTATTCATGGCTGAGAATGTACAAGCTGAGGATATAGAAGAAGACTATGATGCAATTCTTCAACAAGATGATCCTTTGATTGAAATACTAGATATTCCAGATGTTTTGGAGGATACTATTCCAGATCCGGTCTCTGAGGCAGAGATTAGAGAGTTCCAACAGTCCACACAACCTGAAGACCAATCAAGTGTTGAGAAAAAAAATGGCAACGGGTTAGGATTCTAACTCCATTTCATGAAGAGAGTAAGAAAAGCCTATTTGTAAATAATGTTCAACCCGTTGATCGTATTCGACGGTATTCAATAGATAATGTCTTCCTTTCAATAAACGGAGTACATCTATGTTATGAAGACCAAAGATTAGAACATCGATTGGGTGAGAACAAAGCAATATATTGTGAAGATCATAAAGATAGAGTCAAAGATGCTCCTAAATGTACGGTATCCATAGTTCACAATATACAAAACAGATGGAAAGTTGTGGTTCTTTACTGAAGATGACTTTTAGAACCTGAGCATTGATGACCTCCATAGCCTTTATGATATCCTTGCCCGTACTTCGAACAAGAACATAGAGTAGTCTAAAGCTTTTCAATCCGTGAAGAGATTAATGAAGAAAATGATCAAATTTTCTTACCTTATTGACTTCCTGATGGGTTTTGAAGCCAATCAATCCATAATCAACATTCTAAAGCCAAACCAAAGACTGTCAGATATAGAAGGTGTTCCCCTGTATAAAATTCTTGAGAAGCTTGAATTTGGGATTGTGTATTTCAATGAGAAGAAGAAAAGGTTTCTAAGGTTTGTTGAGATTAATAAGTTAAGTAATGGAACTCTGAAGGTCTTAAAGCTTAAGATGAATAGCAAGATTAAACGGGATGATGAAAAGCATGTGGTGTTAGAGCCTAACGTGAGACAGTTGATCATCCGGGCCTTGAAAGCAATTGAGAAGAGATCAGACTACCACATTGCCTTGAGAAGATCTGAGATCATATTTGGAATGAGGATGAAATACATACTTCCGGCGCAGCACATTTGATCAATTTCAACTTTAATCGAAAAGGGAAGATTGTTGGGGAAAATATTCATTGTATTAAAGTTGTGGGTTAAGAGTGTAAATACCCTAAAGGGTATAAATAGTTTCCTAATCTAGGGTTTATCCCTAAGAGAGTTTATTAGGTTTAATTGTGTTTATCGTGTAAACTCTCTGATATTCATTGAATCATATGACCAGATTTTGTGTCTATTCATTGTGTTAATTGATTAATCTTTGATACTTGCACTTAATGTTGGGATTCACATCCAGTCACCCAGAAACCTCAAATAAATCCAACGAATTATCAGTGTGTCGCAACTTTAAACATGTTCATTTATCGATCATCACATAAATTCCATTTATTTTACAATGTCTTGACAAAAAACAGGGGTTTCGAATGGACGAGCGACCATGAGCAAGCGCTTCATAAATTGAAAGAATACATGGAGTCACCACCTCTGTTGTCGAAACCTAAAGACAATGAGGTCCTACAACTTTAGTTGGTCGTAAGTTCCAACATTGTAAGTGTCGTCCTCACTCGGGAAGACGACAAGCAACAACTACCAATCTATTATGTAAGTAAGTCTCTTTTGAACGCATAAACCAGTTATTCGTCAATGGAAAAACACATACTGTCGCTAGTAACCACCGCTAAAAATTGTTACATTACTTTGAGACGCACCTAATAACTGTCGTAAGTAATTTTCCTCGTAAGTATGTTTTGAGGAAACCAGAGTTGACAGGGCGACTAGCAAAATGGAGCATCTACCTAAGCATTTACGACATTGACTTGAAACCAAGGACGACAATAAAATCCCAGACGCTCGTAGACTTCGTCGTGGATTTCAGTCTAGAACTGGAAAAAGAAGCTCAAGACGAGGGATTTACTATGGCGACTCTCGACGACACGTTCTAGACACTCCATGTCGATGGATCATCTAATTCAAGTAGGCAGGGCTCGATTCTGTTCTTAAGTCTCCATAGGGGGGGGGGGGCAAGATAGTGTATTCTATTCGATGTGACTTCAAAGCAACAAACAACGAACCCGAATACAAAACTTTGATTGTGGGGATGGATATCGCACGAGACTTAGGGGTGACAGGTTTTCATGACAAAAGGAATTCTCTATTGGTTGTAAGTCAAATGATTGGAGACTTCGCAGCAAAACACTCAAAAATGACAACTTATATGTTAGGACTAAAAGTCCTATAAAATAGAAAGTGATTTAAAGAAAATGATTGTTTTATTGAATTATTTGTAAAAGCCTTTAATTGGTTAAATGGGCTTATTAGGCTTAATGGGCCTTGGGCTTTAAGAGATAAGCCTTGGTATTTAATGAGTGGTTTGGAAGAAATTAGGTTAGAAGCTTTGTGAGATTAGTCGTGCGCCTGATTATGTCTAGAGAGAGTTTGTATTTCATTCCTATATTGTAACTCTCTACAATCATTCAATAAGATTAATCGTTTCGTTGTTACATTGTTACTTGATTGTCAAACTGGGATCTACATTATCTCAAAGTGACTAAAGCAAAATCTAAATGATTTAAACCATTCTTGATAGTACAAATCCCAAGAGATAAGAATACCCAAGTTGACGCGTTAGCTAACCTTGGGTCGCCACTTAGCTAGTCGTCATTCAACGTTATCCTACTGGTTCATCTTACGACCTCGTCTATCAAAAGTTCCTACCCAATCCACCTCTTGGATGGGGAAGACGATTGGTCGAGCGGAATCAAGAACTATCTCGTCTAGAAATGTGTAGGCACTAAGGTTTTGTTGATCCTTGAGGTGTAACTCTTTGGAGTAGACATTGAAGGTACTTGAGGGTTTGAGGTGATGTCAAGGAGGTATGTGCACTAAAACCTAGAACTTGAGGTGTAGTTCTGATAACATCATTAGGTGACTACACTCGCATGTCCCCATCACTTTGATGGAAAGGGGTCTACCCCGTTACAAAATATGAATATGTTCTGGTGTGAAACATCGCGTAAACCTATGGTTCATGACAATGTGCTACCATTACAAAATGAGTAACATTAAATTATGTATCAATGTCTCCTCAATTATATACTTGTGTATGATCACTAGGATTTTAGCCTAACACTTATTCTTTGTTTTCATGGTCTACAGGTTCCACTAGCGGTGCCTATTTGAGATACCAACGGTGCTGTTAGGAGCATCTGTGGTGTGGCTTTTAGGAAACTTTGGAGGAGATAACTTTTTTGGAGACATAGTGATACCTATAACTCCACCATATCTGATAATTCAGACATTTCATTCAACAATTGACCACGATATCAACTTGCTTCAATTTAACACTTATCAAATCACATTTGCACTAGTAATCATAGATACTAAAACGAGGATAGAGTCTATGTTGTACTTGCTTGTCTTTTCATCTTAAATTCTTTCAAACCTTTTATCCGTTCAACTATCTCTACTTTTGGTTTTACCTCCGATGTCATTCGTTTATTCTTTCACGACTTCCATAATATGCCATGCATTCTTCGCGTGATTCTGGTATAAACATTAATTTCTCTTGTTGAATTCCAGAGCCTTCAATTCTTTCATGATATATTGTTTTGGTGGTTCTAAATATAACCGTTACTTTGTCATTCTCTTTTGCTTTGTATCAAAGTTAACTTATTTTCATGGAAACCTCTCATGTGCGCATTTGTTTCTAGTGTGTTTCTAACTACAATCATGGGCACAGTCTCACTTCCCCTATTTCATCTCATCGCACATGTATTTCATTTCTTAATACCCATACACACTAGACAATCATGAATATCTAACCACAAAACAACACATTAATATATATCAAATGTTTGCTTCCATATCCTGCTTAAAAACCCCATGTTTACTTCTGTTTGGGCAAAAATTCACGTCGTACGACCACGACCAGAACAGGCAAGACGCGCGTTATAATCCAAATCTTGTATTAAGATAAGGTCTCGACAAGAACCCAGAAAACGTCCGTCGTCTCCCGTAGAAAGTAAGTCGTACGTCCCTCATGACCCTCAACCATAGCATCGCCCGTATTGTATGCCCATCGCGTAAGATCATTGCACTTTCGACCAAAACTAACGTTAACTATGACTGTTACGTTTTGTTAAGTGTTTAATGCAGGAGTCAAAGCTATTAAAGGAGCAACGACTATATCCGACACAAGCCGTTATCCGACGCAAGCTGTTACTCGTAACAGACGAAGACCATTATGGATGATCACGCCGGCAACCGTTACAGACCATTGCGACAATTAAAACTGTTAATGAAGCAATCAATGAGTTAATCAAAGCTCCCAAAGACTATAAAGCTAGAGCCGAATCCTCATTTCAGGGGGACCTGACATCGAATATCTAAGCAGAGAATATCTGGAGAAACAATTCACTACAGACTTCTAAGCTCGAAGAAACTAACATTCAAGCTCCAGAACTACGCTGCGAACTCAAGAACACTCGAAGAACAGCTCAAGTTATCGTTCCCGACGAACGACATCAGCTTTCGACCAACAGTTGTTTACACTTTGTATTCACACACGACAAACACATGTTTTACACTTTAAACACTTTTACTTTACATTTCGAAGCATTTCCTTCATTTGTATTGTAATCATCGTACGACCGACGCCAGTACCAAGAACATCGCCCCTGATTGGCGACCATAGTGCAGCGACGACACCCACTGTCGTTCGCAGGTTTTTTCCTCGTTTGAGGTTTTTCCTGCGTCATCAAATCTCTTGTCTCATTTATTTTTCCCTCGTTGCACGTCTCGTCGAAAGATCCTTTCTTTAGTTGATTAAGTCCACATCGACCTTAAGTTGTCCCTTTGGTGCGATTTTTGGCATTAACAACTTCCATCAAATCAAAATATCTAATCACTTTTCATACAGACATGGAGGATGAAGAAACCCCAGACTTCGACTAGTCTAGACGACCATTTTCTCCAACATTCTATACAATCTCATACACCTCAAATGTCATTCATTTCAGGAAACCGATCTTGTGACAATCTTTAGATATTTCTCATATCATTTTACATAGATTTTTGACACTCTACTTTTGGCTACCAGGAATTTGTTTCGGTAATTAGCGACACTTCCAACCTCGTCACTTATATTTACCTGATCATTCTCCTTGTCATCTGACTACGGAATGCCTCACATCATACTCAAATATAGGTTGGATCCACTCATTGAGTTCCTTTTAATCTTAAAGCTAAACATATTCTCCCTCACTCAATTAAATTAGTCGGATTTGGTCACTAGAACTTTATCCCTCGCCCCTTTACGACCATTACCTTTTTATCTCATCTTACAAAGTGTTTTGCACCAGTTATATACACATCTCTTTTGATGTCACAATATCTAATGACATCAAGCCATCTAACGACTTCTCTAATTTGATATGACTTAGAATTAACCCCACTTAAACCACTACACTCATCACTATAAATCACTATTTAGTCACATATCTGTCATAAATAAAAGATCTTTTATTCTTTGTTTGACTCTAGGTTTACAATATCCTAGTTCACTTAAACTTTGCTCTGATACCACTTGTAACATCTTAAATTTTTGAATAACTAAATGTATTAAAATAGTATCCCAAGATCAACACTTACATTGCAGCGGAAATAAAAATCTCTAACTTTACATTTTTGCCGAACATAATATTGCTCTATATATTTGTGCCTTGAACTGCACATATTCTTCTTCTCGAGTCAATCCTCATATCTCTCTTTATTCCACTTTACATCCCAGTCTAATAAACGTCTGGTTGCAAAAGGTTTTAAAAGAGTTTGGGTGAGCCTAGGGCCCAGTGAATTCACGATTTTATGCATGAACAATAACAATATATAAAATTCACAAAGCGACGAAGCGACATCATCTTATCATGCATACGGTAAAAACAACATCCATAAAGCTAATGACGTTATGGGAGGTGTCTAATCCACACATCTTTATCTGGTGAACTCACACAACATGTTCACACTTACGGCTTAGACAAGCACACACAGCATGCTCGCCTTACCGACTTACACCGTAATACACCCCCATTGCCACATAAATTTAAAAACATGTATCATGGATATATTTCACGTTTAATGCATAAACGACATATCAAAATTTTGAGAACTTTAAGCAATTTTGTATTAACCATAAATAAAACATGCAACTGTTTTAGAAAAGTCACGTTAACTCACAATCTCACAGTAATCGTCGTAGCCTAAACCGAATCTTGAAGTTCCTTACACCTTCCTGATAAGTGTCGTAGTAATTGCCTTTGTGGCGAACCTTCGTCTTCCACAGGCTTCTACTACTCTTCTCCTCGGTCGATTTTATACTAGATTACATTTCATGCTCCATCCCTTTTATACATGATCATCATCGGTTTCAAGGTAAGCGAATCATCCCAAAATTTTAGCCGGTGGTTAATTGTTGGGGGTTTCATGACTATTAGGTTACAAGCTCATTGAATTACATTAAAAAAAATTAGAGTGTAAACCCTTCACTTTCTTTACATTTACATATTGATCCCCCGTATATGTAGCAATTTCCATTTCCATTGGAATTTCTTTTGGGTTATTGCATTATGCTTTGAGTTCAACAAGTATTTCTCTCTATGTGTGGACATCAAATCCTAGATCACCACATCAGCTGAAAGCGGTTATTTCACCTTTACACGTGGAATCTTCTTAGTGGCCAATGGCTTAGACTTTATTGATTTAGGACTATAAATAGAAATTTGGTTTGTTATTCAAGCACACTTTTGCACAACAATCATACATAAATTCGTTGTAACAACTTAGGGAGAGAGAGAGAGAGAGAATTCTAGAAAGACACAAACTAAGTGAATGTTCTTGGTGTGTTCTTCATTGTAATCTCATAATTAAATTAATACAAATGATGAGATGGCTAATCTCACTATTTATTCTTCTACCTTCATATCATTTACTGTTTAGTCTATTTTGATCATTTACACTTTGCTTCCGCTATACATCTCATTGTGATCATTAACAAAAGAGTAATATGTGATAACATTCCCTCCACATTCGATGGAAATATGTTTCCCCCGTAACCGAAGTGTGTGATTTAAATATTTGGTTTTCTTTCAAAAGGGTGTATTTTGGAATCTTTGATATCATCAGAAATTTATATGTTAAGGGAAGTATGTTGCTTTTGTTATGAACTTATTTTTTGTCGAAAAGTTGTGACTTACACTACATTATTTCAGTTTTACTATTCTTATGCTTGTGTTAAAAACTGTTTGAACTCACTAGCATTTAAGTCTAACACTTTTTCTTGTCGACACATATATAAGGTCTTATTGAGATCTTAGTTGTGTTGGGAGTTATGTAGAGGTTCTTGAAAGAATGATAGCTAGAGGCGTCATACAACCTTGAAGATAGCAAACTTGATGCTTTTGGTGACCCCCATTTATAATCTATTTTTGCCTAAATTTAGATAGTCGGTGTTAATGCCAAAAATCATCCAGAAGGATAACTTAAGGTTGATTGTGGAGCTTAATAACTAAAGAATGGGAATCTTCCGACAAACCATACGACAAAGACAGAAAAAACGTAAATAAGACAAAGATTTTGGTGATGCGGGAAAAACCTCAACGAGGAAAAAAACCCGCGGACGACTTTGGGGGTCGTCGTTGCACTATGGTCACCAAACAGGGGCGATGTCCTTATGTTCCAGGTGTCGAGGGTACAAAGATTACAATACAAATGAAAGAAAGACTTTAAATGTAAAGTAACAAGTGTATCGTGCATGGAAAACAAGTGAGTCGTGTGTATAGACTATGCGTCGTGTGTGTAAGTCGTGTGTCGTGAGCGATCTCTTGAGAGAGAATTCTTTTCTTCGAGTGTTCTTCAGAGTTCGGTTGTTTCCAGATGTCAGATGATACGCGAAATGAAAACTTCTTGTAACGGTCGTAACGACCACTGTGTTAAATGCCCATAATCGTCCTTGTCGGTTATGGCCGTTGATCATTAATGAGATTGATCCTGCATTAAACACTGAAAACGTAACAGAAATATCGCATGTTAGTCGGTCGAGGTCATGAGGTTCCATACGACGGTCGTGTGTCGCGAGTAACTTTCGATTTCAACTTTGGTCAAAAGATAAAGTATTTATGATTTTACCTTATTATGGAAAAGTGTAATAAATGTTTTCCTTACTTTGGTCGTGGTCGAGACTGGTGAAATTTTACCCAAACAGTTTGCCCCCAAAATTTAAAAATAGAGTGGCAAATTCGAATTTTAATTTTTGTTAGTCGGACGTCTAGGGTCGTGACACGTGTCGAAAGTTACTTCAGTTGCCTTGGAACTGGATCAGTCCAATTCCATCTAAAGGGGAAGTCGAAAAGGGGCTAAGATAATGACGTCACGCTGACGCACGATCATGCTTAGCAGCTGTCATCGACAGGTGTCGACGATCCATTTAGTCATACGAATAGACATAGGCACGTGTCGATCATCGAGTGACTCAACCTGACACGATCGATTACATAAATAGCGATCCTTGGAGGATCCTTTCTACTTTACGTTTTCTGAGAATTTTAAGAGTGAGATTCTTTCATGATTTTTTGCTGTTCTTCGTTAAATCCTTTCCAAACATGCAAGAATCTTTGAGTCGATTAGGAATTTCAAGGTTTTTAGAGCGACTATATAAGGTACGATCTCTTGATCTTTGCAAGTCTGCTTATCAGGGTTAGAAATGTTGACTGAGCCTGTGAGTTCTATTCGAGATCAAGGGGATCTCGATGACCTTAGAATTCTAGCAAAAATCCCTGCGGGGATTACATTGATTAGAGCAGGTCAGATTCGACCTGATATGTGTCCTGATGGGTTCGTCGTTATATACGAATACCCTTTTAAGATAGGTTTAGAATGGCCTTATTCGCCTCTGGCCAAGGCATTCATGGTCGAATTTGACTTAGCACCGGCCCAACTAATGCCCCAATTCTGGAGAGTCATACAAGTGATCGAGCGCCTTACCAAAAACTGGGAATCTCCCATGAATGTGCGCGACCTCCTCCTGGCTTACCAAGTCAATAAGGACGGGTGTCATCGCTATAGCCTAGTTTCTAGGTATAAAGGCGATCGTACCTTGGTCTTGAAGACTGCTGTTAATGACCGTAAGTAAAAGACCAGGTACGCATTTGTGCGTAAACCGACGTCCGATTCTGAGAGTGGCTGGATTAGGGTCGGTTGGAATGTGTCGGGTGAGACTTTCTAGCTTTTTGTCGCGTGTCGTGTGTTAATTTCAATTTGTTTCTAACCTATCTTCTATGTATCGACAGACATTAAGTTTGAGGACGTGAAACCTTACGCCAATTCTCAAGCAAAGGTCGACGCATTCTTGGAATTCAGCATTGTTGAGCGATCGTTTTTCACACGACACCTGGTGGACGACGACGGCGAATACTTGGTGTATCTAGGAGAGAATCGGGGAGAGAAACGTGAGGAGGAGGAAGAAGAAGAGACAGAGGAGAAAGAGGAAGAGTCGAGAGAAGAAGAAGAAGAGATGCCTGGTAAGTATATTTTATTCTTTTCTGCTCGACTCCGATCTTTTCACTTATGTCTATCGTTTAACATTTCTCTCTTCTTTGTTTCGAGGAGAATCTGAGGTTAAGGTGTCGACTACCTCCAAAAGAGCAGCTCAACTTGAGCTTGCCCGTAAGGGCAAGGAAAAGAGGCAAAGGACCTCGACCACTGGGTCGGGGGTTTTATAGAAGACGAGGATGACGATCCCAAGAGAACCGTCTCCAAGGGTTGATGACTTGTCGAGAGTCATTACACCTGAGAAGGAGAAGGAATCGATTGCATCACCTGCAAAGACGAAAACGTCTTCTAGTGCGATCGATGCAACACCTATTAGCTTGGCTCCTCCGACGAAAACGACGAAGTCCCCGTCTACCACGTCGAACCCTTCGTCATCCGACAAGGGCAAGGGTCACACGACAGGAGGGGCTAAGGTCACGACGGTCAACTTTACGTTGTCGTCGGACTTTATGGCTGATAGTGTCCTAGCCGGGACGAATTTGTTTCCTCGTCTAGGGAAATATTTGCTCCCTTCTTTCAAGGAGCGTTTCGAGGGATACCCGGTCGAGGAGACGGGATCCCATATCGCCGGACTGGCTTTTATGGTAAATTTTTCTTTCAAAACTTGTGTTTTGGTGTTTTTAATCTTTATCGAGCGTTAATAACATGCTCCTTTATGTTTTACAGGCGTTCTAGTCTTCCCTTTCCTTGCACGCTGAAACGATGAAGATAAGGGGTCTGGTGTCTTCCGCTCACGAGAGGGGGAACGCAGAGTTGGACAGGGAGAAGGTCGCCTTAGAGCGCACCGAGGCGATGTCCCAACGTCTCGATGAGGCCCTGAATGAGTTAGAGGCCGTCGGTCGTGCAAAGAACGAGGCAAACCACCGTCTGAAGCAGTCTTTGTCCATGATTGCCGATCAAAGAGATGAACTAGATAAGACCAAGGAGTCTTTGGTCGCGAGTGTGAAAGAGGCTGAAGACTCCAAGTCTAGGGTGACGAAGTTAGAGGGTGAGGTGAAAGAGTTGAAAGTCGAGGCTAAGTCTGTCTTTGCTTTTTCTCGATTCACCGCGCGGGCGGCGATCATGCGTCGACACTTGTCGGGTAAAAATCCTTTGGCCTCGGCATCGGACGAGCTTGCCTTCTTCTTGAGGGACGTCGGGACCGAAAGAGATCTCGACTCTGATGACGAGAAAGAGATCGAGGAGGAAGAGGTGGGTGAAGGCTCCAAGGGCAAGGCCTCATAAAAGGGCACGACCGACACTCCTCCTCAGCCTTAGGAAAGATTTTCTTTCTATTATTTTTGCTTTTTACCGCTCGGTCGTTGGTGGTCGAGCCACTCGGATGTAACCGATTATTTCATGAATGAAGCTTACTTTTCCGTTGAACTCATGTATTATTTTGACCCATACATGTCGTGGATAGATATAATATCAATTGTGAATTCCATTAATTACAAAAATGAACAAAAAATCGTGCGACTTAGGCATTCATCGTAATACAATAGTCTAGAACATAAGTCATAAGACTTTTATACTTTTAAATAGCGTAAGCAAACATAAGTACATGCGATCAAAGCATTCATTCAGAACATGTAATTTTTCTAAGCTAAAAATTTTAGATCGGGGGGTCGCTAGACCTTACGATCGCACAACTAGATCGTACGATGATCTTGAATCATGTGTCCCTGCAGAAAGATAATCAAGTCGTAGACCTGATCGCTTATGTCGTGCGATCCTGCGAAACTAAAGTCGTACGATAGACTTAATAATTTATGTCGTGCGATCCTGCGATAAAAATGATGTCAGCGGTTGGTCGTTGGCTAACCAACGACCCTCCGATGCTTAAGTCAGTAACCGCCATGATGAATAAAAAATCATACAAAAAGAGGGAGAAAGACTTAGAAAAAATACCTTTTCAGATGCGTCACATTCCAGCTACGTGGGACATCTTGATCGTCGAGGGTTTGGAGTCGATACGCACCTTTACCCAAGACTTCTGAGATACGATAAGCACCTTCCCACTTGGTGGAAAGCTTACCTGCATTGAGCTCTTGAGTGCTTTGGAACACTCGTCGGAGGACGTAGTCGCCTACTTGAAAGATTTTAACTTTGACATTCTTCTTGAAGTGTCGCTCGACCGCTTGCCTTTGCGACGCCATTCTGATCAGTGATGATTCTCTGAGCTCTTCAAGGGCGTCGAGGTCATAACTTAAATCGACCAGATTGTGATCGACGGAAGTATGCCTCGAGGTTGGGAGCTGAACCTCGACTGGCAAAACTGCTTCACAACCATAATCCAAAGAGAAAGGAGTTTGTCCTGTGGACGTGCGAGGTGTCGTGCGATTCGCCCACAAGACCGAAGGGAGTTCTTCGACCCACTTTCCCTTTGCAGCTTTTAACCTTTTCTTGATCGATGCAATGATGGTTTTATTGCGCGACTCAGCAAGTCCATTTGCCTGGGGATACCTGGGTGTCGAAGTCATCAGCTTGATGCTGCGATCTTCAAAGAATTGTCAAGTCATGTTGCTTATGAACTGGGATCCATTGTCGCAGACAATTTCGGATGGAATCCCAAACCTGCATATGATGTTAGTCTGGATAAAAGAGATGATTTCCTTGTCCCGACCTTGGGAAAAGGAAACTGCTTCTACCCATTTAGAAAAGTAATCTGTAAGTACGAGGAGAAATACCTTTTTCCCTGGGGCAGGTGGTAGCTTGCCGATAATATCTATACCCCATCTCATGAAGGGCCACGGGATCAGTGTCGAATGTAGAGGTTCATAAGGTTTGTGGGACGTACCTGAATGTCGCTGACAAGGATCACAGTTCTGGACGTACCAGATGGCGTCTTGTCGTAGTGTCGGCCAAAAGTAGCCCTGTCGAGAGATATAATTAGCCAAACTGCGACCTCCTGAGTGATTGCCACACTCCCCATCGTGCATTTCTTGAAGGATCTTCTGGATTTGACTCTTACTGATGATGCATCTCAGGTTTAAGCCTGTCGATGATCGTCGATAGAGTCTACCTTCGATCACGACATACCTGGATGCCTTGAATCTGATCATTCGAGCTTCCATCTTGTCTTCTGGGAGTTGGTCGTGCGTAAGAAAATTTCGGATATCGCACGACCAGTCATCTTCTTGCTCTTCGATCTGGACGACATCGTCATTCAATGGACGACGTCGCTAGGTGGATCATAGGAATACTGTCGAATATTGGTTCGACTAGAGCAGACCCAAGGTTTGCTAGAGCGTCGGCTTGAGTATTCTGGTCCCTTGGAATCTGTTCAATAAAAAATGATTTAAATTTTTCTGATTTTTCTTTTGCTACCTTTAGGTACGCTGTCATCTTTGAATCCTTGGCCGTGAATTCTCCATTCATCTGGTTCACGACTAGAAGGGAATCTCTTTTGACATGTAGCACGATTGCCCCTGAGTCGTGGCCATATTCATTCCTACGATCAGGGCTTCGTACTCGGCTTCGTTGTTGGTGGTTTTGAAATCGCATCGAACGGAATACACCATCTTGCCCCCCTGTGGCGATTTTAAGACGACGCCTAGTCCTAAACCTCTAATATTAGACGATCCGTCGACATATAAAGTCCAAGGCACGTCGTCGTGAATCGCCACAGTGGACCCTTCGAGCTCTGCTTCTTTCCCAAACTCAGGACTAAAGTCGGCGATGAAATCAGCAAATGCTTGCGACTTGATTGCTGTCCTGGGTTTGAAACCGATGTCGTGACTACTGAGATATATGCTCCATTTTGCCAATCGACCTGTCAACTCAGGTTTCCTCAAGACAGGCTTAAGAGGAAAGTTAGTCACGACGGTAATAGGATGCGATTCGAAATAATGTCGCAATTTCTTTGCGGCTGTCACAAGCGATAATAGTAGTTTTTCTATTGAGGAATATCTGGTTTCGGCGTCCAAGAGAGATTTACTTACATAGTAGATCGGCAGTTGTTGTTTTTCATCTTCTCGTGTCAGGACAGCGCTTACTACATTAGGACTAACAGCCAAATATAGCTGCAAGACCTCATGGTCGCAAGGCTTTGATAGCAAAGGAGGCGACGCCATATATTCCTTTAATTTTTGCAGTGCTTGCTCATGATCGTCGGTCCAGTCGAAGCCTTTATTTTTCCTGAGGACGTTATAGAATAAATGACATCTATCTAAGGATCGAGAGATAAACCTGTTCAGAGCAGCCACCCGACCAGAGAGCCTTTGGACCTCCTTGAAATTTCTCGGAGATTTGATCTCGATGATGGCTTTGATCTGGTCAGGATTAGCCTCGATTCCCCGACGGGTGACCATGTAGCCCAGGAATTTCCCGGCACTGACACTAAAGGAATACTTCGTCGGGTTGAGCTTCATGCTATACTTCCGAAGGATGTCAAATGACTGCCTCAAATGCTCGACGTGGTCGACTGCTAACTTCGACTTGACCAGCATGTCGTCGATATAAACTTCCATCGTGTCGCCAAGATTATCTTTGAACATCTTATTCACTAGACGCTGGTAGGTAGAACCTGCATTTTTTAGTCCAAAAGGCATAACCTTATAGCTGTAAATACCTCGATCTGTCATGAATGTTGTTTTCTACTGGTCCTCGACGTGCATCAGGATCTGATTGTATCCAGAATAAGCATCCATGAACGTCAATAGTTCATGTCCTGCTGTCGCGTCGACCATGGCATCGATATGTGGCAACGGGAATGGGTCTTTTGGACAAGCTTTGTTGAGATCTGTAAAATCGATACAGACCCTCCATTTGCCATTTTTCTTCTGAACGACCACGACATTTGCAAGCCTGTCGGGATACTTTACTTCTCGAATTTTCCCTGTCTTGAGGAGGTTGTCGACTTCATCATTTATCACCTTACTCCTTTCAGGAGAAAATTTCCGCCGCTTTTGTTTGATAGGTTTAAATGACGGGTCAACATTGAGCTTATGGGAAATGACGCTAGGGTCTATGCCGACCACGTCTTCGTGCGACCAGGAAAAACAATCAGCGTGTTCCTGCAAGAAACATATTAGCTTGTCTTTTAGGCAGGAATCGAGGGATGACCCTACAAGGGCTTTATGGTCAGGCTTGCTCTGGTCCAGGATGACTTCCTCCAGGCGATAATCGTCGACCGTCTCAAGTGCATCCTGTGCATTCTCAAGATCCCCATGCATCTGGGCAATGATCTACTCTTGGATTCCTTCACCTACCATTTTCCTCAAAAAGAAAAGAAAGGAAACTCCAAGAAAACGTTAGTAAAACGCACGTTTGTCGAAGATTTTCTCTAGATGGAGCCCTACGGTGGGCGCCAAACTGTTAATGCCAAAAATCGTCCAAAAGGATAACTTAAGGTTGATTGTGGAGCTTAACAACTAAAGAATGGGAATCTTCCGACAAACCGTACGACAAAGACAGAAAAACGTAAATAAGACAAAGATTTTAGTGACGCGCGAAAAACCTCAACGAGGAAAAAACCCGCGGACGACTTTGGGGGTCGTCGCTGCACTATGGTCACCAAACAGGGGCGATGTCCTAATGTTCCAAGTGTCGAGGGTACAAAGATTACAATACAAAAGAAAGAAAGACTTTAAATGTAAAGTAACAATTGTATCGTGCGTGGAAAACAAGTGAGTCGTGTGTATAGACTATGCATCGTATGTGTAAGTCGTGCATCGTGAGCGATCTCTTGAGAGAGAATTTTTTACTTCGAGTGTTCTTCAGAGTTCGGTTGTTTCCAGATGTCAGATGATACGCGAAATGATGATTGAGTCTTTTATTTATAGCCTTCGAATCCCTTGAATGATTTCATAAAAACTACTTGTAACGGTCGTAACGGCGACTGTGTTAAATGCCCATAATCGTCCTTGTTAGCTCCAATATTTATGTTTATAAAAGTATTGAAAAATAGGCTAAGTATAGAAGTCTTCGACAGAGGCTCTGCCGAGTCACCGAGAAGACCGAAGTGAATAATCGCCAGAAGACTCTTCTCAGCGGACAAGGCCACAGAGCCTCTGTCATACTTGACTGAGTCTTTGTGGTATAAAGACTAAAGATATATACAAGGACAATCGTGCTTCTCACGATTTCTGCTGTACGAAGATTCTGAAGATCATTCGTACAAGGCGTGACCTGACAACTCCACGTGTCAAACTCTGATGGGTCTAAGCCTTAGCAGAAGTCGGCGCATTTAATTAACGTTGTACTAACAACAGTACCAGAATATTGTAAGTAAACAATATGTATCAGAGTTTCACTATCGCTGATAAGTACTAAGATCTTACAGTACCGCTGATAGGAACTCTCGCTCTTTAAATTAAACATTCAGCGAAACTGTTCGTCATAAATGCTCTGAGTCTGTTCAGTCATTATGATGATCGCTGATAAGTTAGTTGTTTACTTATGATCCCTGAAGACAAGTTTCACGTCAACAAAGGTTCTACGCTGAAGTCGAAGATCAAGCTCAAGAACCAGCGACAAGTCTCCTAATGAACTGATGCGGATCAGCGAAGACTCAGATTTGTCCACTCAAACGTGAAGTATCAAGTACAAGACTTCAGCTATCGCTGAACTCTATCATTCGCTGATATGAAATGATAGATCGCTGAATCAACGAAAGCTGATCATGAAGTCCTCCGTACAAAGTACTTTTGTCTTAACCTCCCTTGCACGACTCCGTACGAAATGTCAGAAAAGAACCTCCGACTGTCTGAAATCGTACAACCACTCTGATACTACACTGTTGATCCATGCGGCTACTAAGGTTGTCAACCAAGGTCAATGACATGCAACCAACCAGCTGATGACACGTGTAAAGTGTAAACTGACCTGCATTAAATGCATGCAGTATATAAAGAGATGAACCCACTTCATTTGAAGTAACTTGCTAACTCTGGACAAGTTCAATCTCTTATCTCAAGATAGGTTATTATTAGTAATTTCCTTATCTCTCTTAGTGCAAGAAACCTTAGTGTTCCAACTTGTTTAGATTTAGGTTTATCCTTAATCTTGTTTCCGCAACAAGATGTAAATTGTTAATGATTTATCAATAAACAATTTAGAAAAGTAAAATCTGTGTGTTTGTATTCAACCCCCCCTTCTACAAACTTGTATAGGCCTTCGGGACCAACAAGTGGTATCAGAGCGGATTTGTTTAATCTCATAAACAAGATCTAATCTAAGATATTTCTCTTCCTTGCTATTATCTGAAAATGGCCACCAACACAAACACAAATTATATAGACAATGGTTCTCTTGCTAAACCTCCCAGATTTTCCAAAGATAACTTCAACTTATGGAAAAATAGGATGACACTCTTCTTAGAAGGTGTAGACCCTACTATGCCTTACTATCTCGAGAATGGTCCATTCATCCTTGTAAGAATTGATGTTGCAGTTCCAGGCGCTGAGAATAGACCTGCTATTCCAGAAAGGCTGGTACCTAAGGAAATCCTTCAATGGACTGACGAAGATAAGAAGAAAGTGGCTATAGATACAAAATCCAGATCCATACTATCCATGGCTCTTCCTGACGAAGTCTACCATTCCGTCATGAATCTGAAAACATCAAAAGCCATGTGGGACACAATATGTGTTCAGTATGAAGGAACGTCTGAAGTCCAGGACTCAAGAAAGATCAACCTGGTAAGACAATACGAAAGCTTCATTTCTGGTAAGAATGAAACTCTCTCTGAAGTTCACCAACGTTTTAATTGTTTAATTATAGATCTGAAAACTGTTGGTAAGGAATATTCTAACTTTGAAGTGCTGACAAAGTTTCTAGAATGTTTACCTGAAAGCTGGGACAATTATTCTATGTGTCTCAAGCTGTCAAAGGATCTAAAATCAATTACCCTTGCTACCTTATATGGCACGTTGCTGAATCATGAGCAATCAAGCCATCTTAAGAAGAATCTTGTAAAAGATTCCAAAAGCACCCCTGTTGCTTTAATCTCAGAGGAACCTTCTACTCAGCGACCCTCGGTCACTATCACTGAGTTAGAAAGTAACTCTGAAAGGTCATCAGATTCTGATTATTCAGATAATGATGAATCTTTGGCTCTCCTAACTAAGAAGTTCAGGAGATTTGCCAAAAAGAAAATGTTTAGAAAGAACAAACCTCTTTCCATAACTGACAAGCCTAGATCATCAGCTTTTGTTGATAAGGCTACTGCTACTTGTTTTAACTGCGAAAAGACAGGACATTTCGCTAACGAGTGCAGGTCTAAGAAAGTTTTTAGACCCTCAGCTTTTACAAAGAAATCCTTTGTTCCAAGGAATAAAGATGACAAATATTCAAAGCTGAAAGAAAAATATGCAAAGCTGAAAAGCTTTAAGAAGAATAAAGGCCTAATGGCTGACTATGATTGGGTTGCTTCTGATGAAGAAGCATCATCATCTGACTCTGAAGATGATGAAGAAAATCTATGTCTTATGGCCAAGATTGAAGAAGAGGAAGAAAGTTCAGACATCCCCTCCATTTCAACATCTGCTATTCAGGTATCACTTTCTTTCTTTACCAATATTGCAAATATTGATGAAGCTGATAGTCTCCGTAAAATCGATCTCTTGACTAGAAGTTTATACGAAGCCATGAACGGCAAAACTGTGGTTGAAAACCAAAATATTGATCTCGCTGAAAAGCTTAAAAACTGCCACCTTCATACGCCAAAGAGTCGTTATGTTCAGCGTGTGAAAAAGGGAAGCAGACCAAAGCAAGCTTTAAATCAAAGCAAGTTTCTTCAGTGTCATCTCCTCTACAACTACTCCATATGGATTTGTTTGGCCCTGTTAACAAACAATCCATCGCTGGAAAGAAATATACGCTGGTCATAGTTGATGAATTCTCTCGCTTCACTTGGGTAATGTTTCTCCGTTCTAAGAGTGACACCCCTAAAGAACTCATCAATTTTGTTCGGAAGATGGAAACCCTGAACAATCTGACCGTTCGCTCAATAAGGAGTGATCATGGGACTGAATTCAAAAACAGTTCTCTTGATTCCTTCCTTGAGAGTAAGGGTATTTCTCACAACGTTTCTTCAGTGAGAACACCGCAACAAAATGGAGTCGCTGAAAGAAGAAATAGAACAATTATTGAAGTTGCACGTTCAATGCTCACCGATTCTCACCTGCCTACTCAGTTTTGGGCAGAAGCTGTCAACACTGCTTGTTTTACGCAAAACAGGTCGCTGATAGTTAAAAGATTCAAAAAGACAGCCTATGAACTCTTTCATGGGAGAAAGCCTTCAATCAGCTTTCTTCACATCTTTGGATGTCAGTGTTTTATACTGAACAACAGAGATGCTCTTGGAAAGTTTGATCCTAAGGCTGATGATGGAATCTTTCTTAGATACTCCTTAGTTTCCAAAGCCTTCAGAGTCTTCAATCGTATAAGACAAACTGTTGAAGAAACTATTCACGTCACGTTTGACGAATCCCGTTCAGCGAACTCTAAACCGTCCGCTGATACTGAAGAACTGAATCAATGGATGTTTTCTCATCTTGGTGATTCAGAAGTTATTCCCACTACTCATGCTCATCTAGTAGAAGATGATAGTCCTATCATTCCAAATATGCAGAACAGTGAAGCTGAAACTTCTTGGGTCTCAGCTGTTCGTATAAACACTATACCTAACGCTGAACCAAATGTCTCAGACATTCCATCTACTTCTCAGCAATCAGTGAATATAATGACAACTGCATCCATTCCTCTCTTAGCTGATACTCCTGACGTCGCTGAAGCTTCATCTTCAGCACCTCAAGTTCAAGTTGAGTCAGCGTCTCACGCTCCGGCTCAGCGATGGACTATAAATCATCCAATTGATCAAATTCTTGGTGATCCAAACGCTGGGATTCAGACTCGACGAAGTGCAGGTAATATTTGTTTATTTGTAAATTTTATTTCACTAACTGAACCAAAGAAAGTAGATGATGCCCTCAAAGATCCAAATTGGGTCAGCGCCATGCAAGAAGAGCTGACTGAATTCGAAAGAAACAAAGCTTGGAAACTTGTTCGGAGACCAACTAATAAAACAGTAATAGGCACTAAATGGGTCTATCGAAATAAGTTGGACGAACATGGTACTGTAACCCGCAACAAAGCTCGACTTGTTGTTCAGAATCACATTTTGAGCAACCCTGCAAATTTTGGTTGAAAAATTCTGATTTTTGAGCAAGTTATGGTGATTTGAAGTTCAGAATGTTCAAAAATCACAAAATCCAAACATTTTTCTAAGGTATTTTCTCTGGATAGTTTTATCAGAATTCTGACTCTGTTACTCAGAAGTTCTGACTCTACTACTCAGAATTTTGAACAAGTTACTCAGAATTCTGACTCTACTAATCAGAATTCTGACTCTGATACTTAGAATTTTTTGAGCAAGTGACTCAGAATTCTGACTCTTCTAATCAGAATTTTGAACAAGTTACTCAGAATTCTGACTCAACTAATCAGAATTCTGACTCTGATACTTAGAATTTTTGAGCAAGTGACTCAGAATTCTGACTCTTCTAATCAGAATTCTGACTCTACTACTCATAATTTGGATTTTTTGATATCTAACGAGGAATCATCGTAGATGATTACCAAAATCTCTTGATTTTGCAGGATTATCTTGATTTCAGAGGGAGTACTGTCTCAAACGTGCTTCGACGTTTTAGGTTTTTGAACATATCAGTTCAAAACCCGTACTTAAATGACTATGGCTTCTGAATAATTCAGTTCAGGACCCGTACTTCAGAGACTAAGACTTCTAAACAAATCAGTTTAGAACTCATATTTCTCAGGTGATATCCTTAACTGTCATATTTTTATGTTTCAAGGAACAAGTGGTGAAAGGTAACATTGCATTATGTTTTATTTCTATTGCTTTGAAAGTTTAAATCTTAACAAATTTAATTCAATTAGATGAATTTTTTAATGAATAAAATGTGTGTCAAGGGTGATTTTACAAGTATTTTTGTATTATCTGAGTTATATTTGTTTCAACTTTAACTTCTGAAATAAATCGAAAGGTTAGCAAAACATGAATGAAATTATGTTGAATGCTCAATGTTATGTAAATTTAGACTTATATAGAATATAATGCTCAAAAAAAAGTCGAAATGTCAGAATGATGGATGGAAACAAAAATATGGGGGAAGTACTACGTTTTAGAACTAAGTGATTGAGATGAAATAAATATATATAAAATCATTTAGTTTGAAAGTTTGTACCTGTGGCCTTTCTGGTTTGGGAGAGTAAGTCCTAAGGGGTGCTCGACACCTAGTCCCTAAGATCAATTGGTCTGGGATCGGCTGACCCAAATCCTGCAATAGAACCAGATAGAAAGCCTTGTTCTACTGGTACAAATGGGTTTAAGATATATCGATGTGGCCTTTCTGGTTTGGGAAATTAAGTTCCAAGGGGTGCTTGTCACCTAGCACCTAAGACCAACTGGTCTGGGATATGCTGACCCAAATCCTGCTATAGAACCAGATAGAAAGTCATGTTTAACGATGTATCTTATTCTTACTAAACTTTTTGATTAAAAGATGCCAATGTGCACAAAATTAAAAGATGTCAATGAGCACAAAATTAAAAGATGCCAATGAGCACACATCTCTTGAAACTTTGGGAAAATACAAAGTCGCAATAAACTTGTAAATTTGTGAAAATCCTGATTTTGGACAAATAGTGTGAGTAGAGCAAAGTATTCGTATATGTTTTTAGAATTGCATATGCTTGAAGCTAATCATATTTCGCATGCTAAGCACACCAAATAGATTTAATAAAGGGATTGAAACTGAACATCTTTAACTTGATATGCAATGATGACTTGTATTTGAATCCAAACACATGCATTTGATTTTATTTGATTGAAAAATCTGTTAATTCATTAAGTTGGAGTTCTTTTGTAAAGTTTTCAAATGATCAAATGTTAGTAGTTATCAGGTGTAGTTCAGTGAATCTTATTCTCCTTGTATAAATGTTTTCATTAAAGCACTGTATTTGAAATGAATAATTTTAATGAAATATATGCATATTTTCAGGGGGAGAAAACAAATTGCTCCATAATTCTTATTTTGAGGGGGAGCAAGGTTATTCATTAAGGAGGAGAAAAAGCATAGACTTCATTCGAAGAAAAAGCATCGCTAAAGTTTTGAAAAACAAGGGGGAGAAAAGCTAAAGATTTTGAAGATGATTTTGCTTTCCAAAACTTTAGGGGGAGAAAATCTAAAGATAAGATTTGTCATTTCAAGGGGGAGCAAAGAAAAAGCAAATATGTAACAGAAATCAGTTTGGAAATCATTGTTGTTGCTGATTAAAGACTGACCAGAAGTTATTAACTCAGATTATTCAGAATTCTGAGCAAAAGTTGTCAAAGCATTCAGAAGAGCTCCTTCTGAAGATTGTTCCTACTCTAAGAATTTGATGATGAAAAGTACAAGTGTGTTTGACAAAAAGGGGGAGATTGTTAGGTCTAGAGTTTTGTCAAAAACACAAGTGTTGAGTTCTGAGTAAGAAGACTAAAGAAGACTAAAGAAGACTCAGAAGACTCAGAAGTTCTGAGTAGAAGACTCAGAAGTTCTGAGTAGAAGACTCAGAAGTTCTGAGTGAGAAATCTCAAAAAGATTCTAAGTGTTGGATTCTGACTAGAAGGTTCAGAGTTCTGAGTAGGAGACTCAGAACTTCTGACTATGAAGACAAATGTTTTGAAGCGCCTATTCAGAAGTATGTTCAGAAGTTCTGAACAACATGATCAGAACTTATATCTTAGGATATTTTCTGTTATAATCAGTTACTAATTAGGACACGTGTAATTGTTCTATTAGTCTGTTTCTTATATGTACTGTAGCTTTAGCCTTTCTTCTACAGTATATATAGGGGTTAGCAAAGGTTAGCTAACTAACCTTTTGGACAAATCTTTGATATAATCTTTGGTGAATCCATTTAGAGAAATTCATTGTAATATCTTGTAATTCACAGATTGTTAATAAATCATATGACCAGTTGCTGTGAATACGATCTTAATTGTTCATATTTGATTGTAAGAGTGTATCCTGAACTTACAGTATAGATTATGACGAAACAATTGCTCCTGTAGAAAGACTTGAATCTATTCGTCTATTCTTAGCATATGTTGTACACAAAAACTTCAAAGTACATCAGATGGATGTTAAGTCAGCGTTTCTGAATGGAAAGTTGAATAAAGAAGTGTATGTGGAACAACCTCCAGGATTCTCAGATTCTAAGCGTCCAGGTTATGTTTATAAACTGGATAAGGCACTTTATGGCTTGAAGCAAGCTCCACGTGCATGGTATGACACTCTTTCCACTTATCTCCATATTAAAAAATTTGAGCGAGGTAAGATTGACAAAACTCTATTTTTTAGAAAAGTGAAAGGTCATATCATTGTAGTTCAAATATATGTTGATGACATTATATTTGGTTCTACTAACCCTGAGCTTTGTACTCGTTTCGCTGATAGAATGAAAGATGAGTATAAAATGAGCATGATGGGTGAACTAACATATTTCCTTGGTCTTCAGATTAAGCAAACTGAGAAAGGAACTTTCATAAATCAGGGAAAATATGTTAAAGATATGCTGAAGAAATTCGACTTAACTGAAAGTTCAGCTATGAAAACCCCTATGGCACCACCGCTGACACTTGATAAGGACACTAAGGGTGTTCCTGTCAATGTCACGCTGTACCGTGGGATGATCGGCTCACTATTCTATCTTACAGCTAGCCGACCCGATATTATGTTTGCAACATGCTTATGTGCATGATATCAAGCTGAACCTAAGATATCTCATATGAAAGCAGTAAAGCGAATCTTTAGATATCTTAAGGGTACAACGAATCTAGGTCTTTGGTATCCCAAAGATTCAGGATTCGATCTAACCGCCTATTCAGATAGTGATTTTGCAGGTTGCAAAATGGATAGGAAAAGCACCACAGGAGGATGTCAGCTCCTGGGTGGAAAGCTGGTAAGTTGGACAAGTAAAAAGCAAAATTCAGTGTCCACTTCCACAGCTGAAGCTGAATATGTAGCTGCTGGAAGTTGTTGTTCTCAAGTCTTGTGGATGAGAAATCAGCTAATAGACTATGATCTTCAGCTCTCCAAAATTCCAATCTATTGCGACAGCACAAGTGCCATCGCTATAGCAAACAATCCAGTACTACATTCAAAGACCAAACATATAGAAATCAGATATCATTTTATCAGAGATCATGTGATGAATGGTGATATAGAACTTCATTTTATCCCAACTGATTATCAGTTAGCTGACTTATTTACCAAACCTCTTGATGAGACAAGATTCAACTTTCTCATCAGCGAGCTTGGAATGCTGAACTTTGAAGGATAAAATCTTCAGCGGTTCACATTAATCAGCGAAAGGATAAAATCAACTTGTATAACCCATTCTATCATCTTCTTTCTGAATAAACTTGATTCACTGATATCAAGGTATGTTCTCTCTCTGACAATCGCAAGAAAATGCAAGATTTCAAAACAAAATGCATCGCTGAATATCCATTCCTTAACAGCGATATTTTTGAAATTTCTTAAAACCTTCACTGAATATTTTCATTCAGTACTTCATGTTTTCAAAAGATTTTCTGAGTTTTTCAAAACCTCAGAGACAACCAAGAATATGAAAGGACAGTTGTGACGTCATTGCAACGGATAAACCCCGGCACGTTTTCTCTTTCTGACGCACGTTTGCACGTCTCGTTCAAACTTCCAATCAAATGCAAACACGTGTCCGTGTCATGATGAAAATCTTTTCCCGCTCAAGATTTTCTCTTTCTAAAATCTCTATATAAACAAATTCTTTGTTTATATTTTTCTTTTACGCGATCAATCTTCCTCCGCAAGAAAGAATTCACTGTTGCATTTGTGATTTCAAAAACTTCAAGAACTGTTCATCATCTTCTTCATCAAACATCAAGGTTAATATGTTCTTATTTATTACCGAATGCGTATAACTTGTTTCCGATCTTCTCATTGTTTTAACAAGATCAAACAAAAGAACTTCGTAAAATGAAATCATTTTCTTTCGTGGTTTTATGAACACAACCATTTCATGGTTGTTCTTCAAGTTTAAATGCAAAATCTTAAACTTGTTCTTCATTCGTTTCCAGAATCTATTTCTTCATAGAAAACTGGAAAACAAGAAAATGGGTTTTACATTTCGTTTCAAAAATCATGAAAAACCCTAATCTTCATTAAGACATTTGTGTCTGAATGAAATGGATAAAATTCGAAACATCTTATTGGAAATTCTTTCCACATTAAGATCATTCTTATTTGTTAACATCTTTGGTTGAACTATTAATACAGAGAAATGGCCTCGTCTGACATTCCTGCTACCGCTGAGAACATCTCCGCTGACTCTGAGGAAGTGGAAATCCTCAAGGCTCCACAAGTCAAGTTCAAACTTGATCAACTAGACTGGACTAAGATAAACAACCATTCTGCGCTTCTCGAGTTTCCTCCTCGAAAGCAAGTCACACATCTGACAGATGCTGTGAATTTCCTGAAGTACAAAGCTGAGTCTCACCACTACTCTCTGTCATAAATGCGCTGAGTCTGTTCAGTCATTATGATGATCGCTGATAAGTTAGTTGTTTACTTATGATCCCTGAAGACAAGTTTCACGTCAACAAAGGTTCTACGCTGAAGTTGAAGATCAAGCTCAAGAACCAGCGACAAGTCTCCTAATGAACTGATGCGGATCAGCGAAGACTCAGATTTGTCCACTCAAACGTGAAGTATCAAGTACAAGACTTCAGCTATCGCTGAACTCTATCATTCGCTGATATGAAATGATAGATCGCTGAATCAACGAAAGCTGATCATGAAGTCCTTCGTACAAAGTACTTTTGTCTTAACCTCCCTTGCACGACTCCGTACGAAATGTCAGAAAAGAACCTCCGACTGTCTGAAATCGTACAACCACTCTGATACTACACTGTTCATCCATGCGGCTACTAAGGTTGTCAACCAAGGTCAATGACATGCAACCAACCAGCTGATGACACGTGTAAAGTGTATACTGACCTGCATTAAATGCATGCAGTATATAAAGAGATGAACCCACTTCATTTGAAGTAACTTGCTAACTCTGGACAAGTTCAATCTCTTATCTCAAGATAGGTTATTATTAGTAATTTCCTTATCTCTCTTAGTGTTCCAACTTGTTTAGATTTAGGTTTATCCTTAATCTTGTTTCCGCAACAAGCTGTAAATTGTTAATGATTTATCAATAAAAATTTAGAAAAGTAAAATATGTGTGTTTGTATTCAACCCCCCCTTCTACAAACTTGTATAGGCCTTCGGGACCAACATCGGTGTTCTTGGTGTTCTATTTATATCAATATACAGTGGGTTATTGAGTTAGAACTTGTGTTATTTACACTTCATGTATTTGATATTGTGTGTTCTTCTACCTTATTATATCTTTTAGTTCGTTAAAAACGCTTCCGCACTATATCTTGTTTGAACTATTAGATAGAATCATCATTGTTAAGGAAAACAGGAACCAACAATTGGTATGAGAGCCATCCTTGATTTTCTATATCAAGTGATCCTCTCTTGCAATGATTTTTGGTAGAAACCTGGAGTAATTTGAACCTGTTCTTCACTTATTTCAAAAACAGCCTATGTTTTTCTGCCATTCTCAACCTGTTCGACTTTGGTAAACTTACAGTCTGTTACTTCGGTTAAATCTCCATTTTAGTGCATTGTTCAAAGTTTCTAAATTTATAAACACCATTCGAAACATACACTTCGTCTTCTGAAAGTTTACTGTTCATACCCTATTTTCTGGATTTCTCAACCTCTTTCAAAATGACAAACACAAACAACTTCTTCACCGCTGGTTCTTTAACCAAGACACCCACACTACTCAGAGATGAGTACCCTCAGTAGAAGATATGAATGATTCACTTATTCGAGGGTACTGACAAAGAACTCGTTCACTATATTCACAACCCTCCTTTCGTTCCAATGATCACAGTACCTCGTGTACCTGCCACAGAAGACACACCAGAGATTCCTGAGCACGAGAAACCAAAGACCAAGGACAAATGGCCCGATCCAGATTGGGCAAAATATGAAGTCGCTCAGAAGACCAAAAGACTTCTGATAATGGCCATCCCAAATGACCTCTTCCAATCCCTAGATGCGTGTGAATCTGCATACGATCTGCGGAAGGAACTGGAAAAACAACTGGAGGGTGGGGCCAAAACTCAGAAGAACCGCAGAGCCCAATGCATCAACGAGTACTACGCATTCAATGCTCTGCCGACAGAATCTCTACAGTCAACATATGATCGGTTCAACTCTCAAATCAACAAGTGCCAGAAGTTCGGAATCCACAGAACTTCTGAAGAGAACAATGTCATGTTCCTAAAGAGTCTCAATGAAGAATGACTCCATTTGTCTATGTCTCTACAAACAAATCAGGACTTAGACTCCTGGACTCTGTCAGATCTCTATGGAACGTTGGCAGCCCAAGAGCCTCAGATTGCACAAGCAAAAGCTCAAATCAGTGCACCTCTTGCGCTGGTTGGTAGGACTACAGAAGCTAAAGAGAAGCCGAAGAAGGAGAAAGTTGTGGAAGAAAAGAAGGAGAAGAATAAGAAGATCTTGATCGTTGATAGTGAAGAGGAGGAGGTGGTGGAAGAAGAGGAGGCAACTATGGCCTCTATAGCTAAATCGTTAGCTCTTTTAACAAGGGAATTCAGCAGAGGATATCAGAAGAAGTCTGGTAATGAACGTTACGGAAGAGAATGGTCAAATGACAAGAACGACAGAGGTGTCGACCAACAGAGGTTGAATGACAGGAATGACAGAGGTGGTGACCGACAGAGGTCAGACGACAAAGCTGGCAACGCTCCACAGAACCAAGGATGTTACAATTGTGGTAAGCTTGTCCACTATGCCAATGAATGCAGGAGCAAATCAAACTGCCCTCAGAAGGATTCTGCTTTCTACAAAAAGAAAGCAGAATATTATGCTTAGAAGTCACTCGTGGTGAATCAAGAAAACTGGCAGTCAGATACATCCTCTGACGAAGGAGAAAAGAAGAACGCCTTGTTCTGTGGCATGGCAAAGGTCAGCTCCGACTCCGATAGTGAGGTATCCACTTCTGACTCTTACTCTAATCAAGCAGAAGCTGATTTTCTTAAACTGAACATTGAATACACATAACTTAAAAAGACCTGTGAAAGTGTTCAGAAGAAGCTTACCTTCTTTGAGAGAGAAGCTAGACTTCTCACTCAAGAAAAGGCTAAAATCTTTCAAGAAAAGGAATAAATTGAAACAAACTGGAAAAAACACCTAAATCCTTTGAAAGAAAAGATTTCTGAACTTAACTCAGCCTTAAAAGCAAAATATAAAGAACTTATGGACGTTGAGAGCGACAGAATGAATATCCTAGCTCTTAAACATTATTTTCAAAAGAAAAGAGAAGTCCTCTGTCAATATTTACTCAGAAGAGATCATTTAATTAAGAAATATCAAGATGCACAGAAGGTGTACGAGAAAATTAATACACAAATAGGGAGACGGGGAATTGGCTTCTGTGATATAGATCCATACACCGGAAACAAAAGAAACAAGTCTCTGCCCTCTCTATTTCATATTGGAAGTACAAGAAAACCTGGATTTCCAAACTTACTCTCTGTGAGCAAAAGGCGAAAAGTCTCTGGGGAACCTCACCAGAGCAAACCTCTGAAGATGATAAATGTGTGGTTTGAAAACACAGATTTGTCACCTTCAATCTCTGTCAAAAGAGAATCCAAACCTAAGAAATATCTGAAAACTCAAGATCAGATAGGTATCTTCAAGTTTGGTGACCCCGAGACTCAAACACAGGTTGCCTTTGTTTGCACAATAAACTCTGAACAGAAATTATCGGCAGAGGCACCTAAGTTCAAGCCTAACGTTTCAGAAGAAAAACTTAAAGATATCTCTGAAAAAGAGTTGATGGAAATCGGGAAAAATAACTTTTACGAAAACTTCTGTACACCCTCTATCGATCAAAATCTCTCTGATGAAACCTTAATAGATACTTCTGTTGACTTGAAAAATAATCTCAAAGAAAAGGATGAAAGCGAGTATGGCACATGCTCTGAAAATCCAGCCTCTGTCGAAAGAGAACTAAGTGACTCAACCTCTGTATATGAGGACGATTCATCCTCTGACGAATCTGAGACTAACTCTAAGTCAGAGATAGTACCTTGTGACTCAGAGGATTTTAAACTACCCTCTGGAGTTCTTAACAGAACTATTCCTCCCAAGGAGAAAATCACAAGAGTTCCTATCTGTCCTGATTTTTTGGACATGTGTATACAAGCCAAAACCTCTCTTGAGCTTGAGAAAATCAAACAACAAAAGAAAACGTCCTCTCAAAATCCAACAAGTTCAAAGACTTCAAAACCCTTAAGGCCTATTGAAGAAAAACTAACATGGCAACAGAAGGGTAAATCGGCTGAAAATAACAAATCTTTTTCTTTTGTGACAGTGAAACCTGCAGAAGTTCACCACAGAAGGGGTCGACAGAAGGCTACTCTCAACAAAGTATTTTGCAAACAACAATCTAGCCTACATATGTCTTCTTGTAATAGGAAGTCAAATGTTAGGATAGAATGTAATGCCTCTGTGCCCCTATTTAATGTTTTCAATGAAAAGTTCAAGCAAATCTCTTCGCACATTCATTATTGTCATTGCTTTGATCTCATGCATCAATTAAGCCAACACTTCTCAAGTCCACACTGTTTCCTCTCTACACCCAAAAAGAATACTAAATTCAAGGGTAAGAAGAAACAAAATGGTTCTTCAAAAGAAGCTAAAACCAAACCCAAGAATGCTAAGGCAAACTTGAAGACCCCTAACAAAGCTGGACCCATTTGGATATGGGTACCTAAAACTCTCTGATTGTCTTGGAGAAGCAGTATGTGCCAATCTGGTATCTTGACTCCGGATGCTCGCGGCACATGACTGGCGACAGAGGTCTACTATCCTCCTACAAAGATAAACTCGATGGAGGATCTGTGACCTTTGGTGACAACAAGAAAGGGTATATAAAAGGCTACGGAGTCATCAAGAAGGAAAACATAACCGTATGCAAATTTTGCATATGTGGATGGCCTTAAGCACAATCTTCTCAGTGTCAGCCAACTCTGCGATACGGGTTTCGACGTAATGTTCAAAAGAACCTTCTCCTCTCTACAAGGTGAGGACACAGGAGTCGAACTTCTGCGAGCCGAACGAAGAGGCGATCTTTACCTCATGAACTTCTGTGCCAAGAACAAGGAAGACAAGCTTTGCCTTGTTGCCAGTAAAAGCGAAGAAGCCTGGTTATGGCATAACAGGTTCTGCCACCTAAACTTTCATACACTAGATAAGCTTGTTAAACTTGATATAGTCAAAGGTCTGCCAAATGTTTAATTTAATAAAGATCATTTGTGCTCTGCTTGCGAAATGGGAAAACTCAAAAGAGCTTCCCATAAAGGCAAGAATGATGTATCTTGCCCTAGGCCTCTGTACATGCTTCATGTTGACCTCTGCGGTCCAATCGCTACACAGAGCCTAGGTGGCAAGAAATATATACTTGTTTTGATCGATGAATATTCAGGATTTACATGGGTTGAATTTGTCAGAAAGAAATTAGATGTTCCAAACATTCTGATAAATTTAATGAAAAGAATCCAAGTTCTGTATGAGTGCAGGATTCAGAAACTAAGAAGCGACAATGGCACAAAATTCAAAAACTCTGTCATTGAAGCCTATCTTACAGAAGAAGGCATATCACAGAACTTCTCTGCTGCACGCACCCCACAACAAAATGGCGTGGTTGAACGAAAGAACCGCACGCTTGTGGAGGCTGCAAGAACTATGCTGACAGCATCTGGATTACCAATGTCTTTTTGGGCAGAAGCAGTATCAACCGCTTGCTACACCCAAAACCGATCAACCATTGTAAAGAGGCACATCAAGACACCGTATCATTTGATCAACAAAAGGCGACCAAACATAAAGTTCTTTCATGTATTTGGATGCAAGTGCTTTGTCTTAAATGATAGAGAAGCAAGAGGAAAGTTTGACGTGAAAGCAGATGAAGGAAAGTTCATTGGATACTCTGCCACCTCTAAGGCCTACAGAGTTTATCTTCTGCGGTCACGAACCATTGTAGAAAGCATCAATGTGTCTTTTGACGATTCCTTTCAAAAGACTTCTGAACAAATCAGTTCAGAACTTGGTCTAAAGAAGGAATCCTCTGGCATCCCAAAGACAAGAGCAGAAGACTTAAATCTTCTATTTGAAGAGATGTTCCATGATGATATTGATCCCTCTGCTGGAGCCGTCAGAGCCTCTGGAGAAACATCTTCTAACAACCAAACTGAGTCAGGTATATCTCTAACTGATCCATTAAATACTTCATCCTCTTCTGTGAATCATACAGATGCACGCGCTGAGGGGGAGCGAACAGAAGATGATACGACCAAGGACTCAACAACAAAGGCTCCTGAAATACCAACTCCAGCGACTACAGAGGAATCAATACCAGAGTAAAACGAAGACTCAGTCTCTACTTCCTCAGAGGAACAAATTCCAACTATCATTCCAATCCTTCCACAAGCTGAAGAACCAAGCACAAGCACAGAAGTACCATCTACAACAGAGGTTGCACCAGAACCGCAATGTGCAACCACAGAGGTTCATCTTGATGACTCAAATGACCATCTTCCAAGAACAACACAGTGGACGAAAAGCCATCCTCCATGCCTTATAATCGGCGACCCTTCTGAAAAGGTCAAGACGAGATCAACCACTACTAATTTTTGTTTCTTTACAAATTTCATCAGTATGATCGAGCCAAAAAGAATCTCTGAAGCCCTAGATGATCCAAACTGGGTAGATGCTATGCAAGAAGAGCTTCTACAGTTTGAGAGAAACAAGGTATGGACCCTAGTACCTCTGCCACGAGGAAAACAAGCAATAGGGACAAAATGGGTCTTTAGAAACAAGAAGGACGAGGATGGGGTGGTCATTAGAAACAAAGCGAGATTGGTGGCCAAGGGATATCGCCAAGAAGAAGGCATTGATTACGATGAAACTTTTGCCCCTGTCGCACGGCTCGAAGCAATAAGAATCTTCTTAGCCTTCGCAGCCCACAGAGGTTTCAAAGTTTTTCAAATGGATGTAAAATCTGTTTTTCTGAATGGTGAAATTCAAGAAGAAGTATACGTCCAGCAGCCACCAGGGTTTGAAAGTTCCAAGTACCCAAAATATGTCTTTTATCTAGACAAAGCTCTGTATGGAATGAAACAGGCTCCAAGAGCATGGTACGAATGGCTTTCAACCTTCCTTCTCAATAATGATTTCGACAGAGGTACAACCGATACTACTTTGTTTTATAAAATAAAAGGTGATGAGATTCTGCTTGTATAGATTTATGTGGATGACATTATTTTCGGGTCTACCAATGCACAACAGTGCAAAGATTTTGAAAAACTCATGCAGAGTGAGTTTGAAATGAGTATGATGGGAGAATTAACCTTCTTCCTCGGAATCCAAGTAAAACAATCATCAGAGAGAATTTTTATAAATCAAGCTAAATATGTCTCTGACATACTTTCAAAATTCAGTCTCTCTGATGCCTCTGTAATGAAGACCCCAATGGCCACTGGAAATAAGTTATTCTCAGATCCAAATGGCAAATCTGTAGAGTGCAAACAGAGGCATGATTGGGTCTCTATTATACTTAACCGCAAGTAGGCCTGATATAATGTATGCCACATGCCTCTGTGCAAGATATCAAGCTAACCCAAAGGAATCCCACCTTATTGCTGTAAAGAGGATCTTCAGATACCTTAAAGGGACCAAAAATCTTGGGCTCTGGTATCCGAAGAACTCTGGCTTTGATCTTAAGGCATACACAGATTCAGATTATGGAGGATGCAAGCTAGACCGAAAGAGCACCTCTGGGAGTTGTCAATTCCTAGGTGGTAAACTAGTAAGCTGGACTTCAAAGAAGCAGAACTGTGTGTCGACATCTATAGCATAAGCTGAGTATGTTGTTGCTGCTAGCTGTTGCTCCCAAGTTCCGTGGATGAAACCTCAGCTAAAGGACTACGGTCACACTATCTACAAGATACCCATCCTATGTGACTCAAAAAGTGCCATAGCCATCTCTGCGAATCCAGTACAACACTAAAAAACAAAGCATATCGATATCCGTTACCACTTTCTGAAGCATCATGTTGAACGTGGAACAATTGAGATGTACTCCGTGAGCACTGAATATCATCTTGCAGACTTATTTACCAAAGCACTCGATGAGAAAAGATTCCTCTTCTTGGTAAGTAAGTTGGGTATGATAAACATGAGTTGAAAACCTCTGTAAGTAAGACTTGATCCTCTTGTAAATATGTATATGTTTAAACTATTCTGTATGTAAATTCTTGAATCACCAAAAGTTCTATACCCGACAGAGCTTCTGTGGGATCACTCAGATCTTCTAACAATGTCCACAAAACCTCTGGTGAGTTTGACCTATACTCTATGCATTGCTTATCTATTTTGATTCAAGCATAGGTCACGGGGGAGCAGAAGGAGACCTTGAATTAGACTACAGAAGTTGCAAATTCAAGGGGGAGCCAAAGAAGAGTAGTGGTCAGCCAAATCCACAGAAGTAAAGGTTTTTGCAGAGCAAAGGAGAACCAAAAGGTGAGTATCTCGTACAAACCATCTTTGAAAACAGTTTCTCTAGGACACAAATTTCCATATATGTCCTAGAAACTCTACTTAAGACATTCCAAACATTTAATAATCAAAAAGATTTTTGAGCTCTCCGATATTAGAAATCTAAGGCCATAGAGCCTCTGCTGAGCCCCGCAGAGCCTCTATAAGTCAGAATCTCTATGACTGCAAATTTCATACGGAAACTCTATTAATCAACTTCAATGTCTTTCAAAGATTCTTTTGTACAAGTACAAGAAGGTTTCTAGTCACAGAGTTTTATCCATCAAAGAACTTATGTTGACCGAGCAAAGATTAGTCAAAAGGAGAATGTCTCGCACAAAACCTTTTTCCAAAATAGTTTTTCCGGACACCAACTTTCAAATATGTCTTAAAAACAGTGCTTAAGACAGTGAAAAACTTGGATGATCAAAAACTGAAAGTCCAGGATACACTCTTACAATCAAATATGAACAATTAAGATCGTATTCACAGCAACTGGTCATATGATTTATTAACAATCTGTGAATTACAAGATATTACAATGAATTTCTCTCTCAATAGATCTAACAAATTTATGCGTAAAGAGTTATCCTAAAGGTTAGCCAAAAGATTCAGTTAGCTACAGTTGCTAACTCCTATATATACTGTAGAGAAAAGCTAAAGCTACAGTACATATGAGAAACAGACTAATAGAACAATTACACGTGTCCTAATTAGTAACTGAATATAACAGAGAATATCCCAAGATATGAATTCTGAACATAGTTCTGAATAAGCGCTTCAGAACATTTGTCTTCATAGTCAGAAGTTCTGAGTCTCCTACTCAGAACTCTGAACCTTCTAGTCAGAATCCAACACTTAGAATCTTTTTGAGATTTCTCACTCAGAACTTCTGAGTCTTCTACTCAGAACTTCTGAGTCTTCTTTAGTCTTCTTACTCAGAACTCAACACTTGTGTTTTTGACAAAACTCTAGACCTAACAAAAACTTTTATGAATCTTTAGTTATTAGAAATTTTCACTCATAGAGCCTCTGCTGGCTTTGACAGAGCCCCAAAGCCTCTGTGGATGATAATTTGGTGCTGAAGACTCTATCGATCCTCTCCAATGAATTTTCAAACATTTTTTGGTAAAGGTGCAAGCTAAGAGGAGACAAAAAGACAAGTTTCAGATCACAGAGCTCACTCCACTATAGAGCCTCTGTTGATTCTGACACTTAACTCTTTGTGGCAATTCTGTAAAAGCAAGACATTTACTGCGAGTGACAGACCCCAAACATAAGGATTGCCCACGCGCCTAGCAAGACATCTAATCGTGCTCTGACATATCTGACGTGGCAGATTTTCATTGGAGGTGCGTGCCACACGATCCTTCTGAAACGTTTCCCCAGCTGTAAAACTCGAGTGCGGACCCCAAATGTTTATTAAATTCACTTTTACCATGGAATTCTATCTGTTTCTACCCTCACTATATAACCCCGTTCCCATTCTTTCTTAAACCTTTTACGAATTTATCTCCCTCATCTTCTCCGGCGAACTGAGCAAATACCTGCAACTTCCCCATTCTACTCTATTCTTCATGAAATCTCAAATGGCTTCTACCTCCAACACTCCGGTGAACTCCCCATCTCATTCTGAGAACTCCCAGAATCCTGAAACAGCAAGAAACCTAGAACAAGACAACTCCGGTGAGTCAGCAGATTTTGCTCCGACAACCCACCTTCAAAACTTCATCGCACATGAACACTTTGAACGTGTTCTTCCCTTAAAAACCAATAACCAATACCTGGTTCCCTCCAAAACCGCATTTGGGGAAGCACATGCCATCCTTCTTCACATTCAGGAAAATCATTATCTTTACCCCCTATTAACCAAAAGTGTCCACAAAATCCCTGCCAGATATCTCAATCAATTCTGGCAAAGCAGCAGATTTGATCCAGAAGATAGACAGATAAAGGGCTACATCTCAAAACCAGACAAATCCGAGCACCTTGAACTCAAGTTCAACAGAACCATGTTCTCACTTGAGTTCAGTCTACCCACAAGAGGTCTTCTAGGGATAAACGGATACGCAGAGGAACCCACAAACACCGAGCTCTGCATATTTGTTGAAATGTTGGGATACAACACAACCCTAAGGAAAAGAAATGATTTCAGAAGAAATCGACTTCCCCCTCTATGGAATACTCTCTTCTCCATTCTCAACAGGTGTCTAACTGGGAAAGTGGGTAGTCCAGACCAATCTTCTCACCAAATCTTGGCAATTATGTACGGGGTGTACTACGATCTACCTCTGGACTACGCCACCCTCATGATGAAGGAAATAGTTAACACTATTGACCGCAGAATCTCCACCCAGAAGGCCAAAGGACGATCGACCGAAACTCTACCTCCTCTACAATATCAACGAATTCTGGGTGTACTTCTAGAGCCTCTGCTCCTTCTAAAAAAATGGCCAATAGAGGGACCAACGGCCAGAAAGTATCCTATGACAAAGAACTCTCCAACAGAGCACGAAGATGGATACGACTTCTGCAGACCTCTGCCAACCGCACTTCTGGGATATGCAACTAATGAGACCCTTAAGTTAGAATACATACGCGATCATAGGACTCCAGAACCGAGTCCTGTGACACCCCCACATCTAGGAGTCCCCTTAGGATCTAAGGTTGTAGATAGGTTGTCTGACGAAGAATGGGCAGTAGCCTTGGCTAAGCATGAACAAGTACAAGAGAAGTTTCATACTCTGAGAAACACAATACTCTCCCCTGCTCCAAAGAGCAAATCCTCTGCCAAGAAGAAGAAGAAAGCTCACAGGAAAAAGAAAACGACAGAGGGAACCTCTACCAGTGTTGTTCAAACCCAACAGTCCCCTCCTCATGCAACAGAAGTCGGATCATCTGCACCTCCCCCACCTCCAAAAGACAAAAAGAAGAGAAAACATAAGTCTTCTGAGGAGGGTGCCCCCAAACCAAAGAAAAGGAGGAGCAAGAAGAAATCCAAGAAACCTCACACTCATCTGCAAACCATCGCATAGGAAGCAGTAATGGTCGAAGAAACCCATGAGCAACCTCTGCAATCCCCTTCACCTATCAACTATGCAAAAGATCAGGGTGACTTCAACACTTTCCTTGAGCACCCCGAAATCGCCAATACTTTAGATACCTCTGGCTGGAACGCAGAAGCCCTCTCCCATCAGTCAACAGAAGCTCCAGACTTCAGAATCTCTTCTGACTTAGATGAAGATGACGAAACCCCCAAGGGTATTCAAGTTGCCACACCAGAAGTTCTACAGAACCCCTTCACACAACCCGGATATGATGTGCTCAGAGCAAGCCCAAAGGATCTGGTTAAAGCTACCACCAAAATCCCATCCGTCGTAGTATCAAAATGGATTCTGATGAAGAAGAGGTAAACTACGGAAACCTACACCCAGATCTCAGGCATTTGCCTACTTTCCATCCCATGTACGCCACACTCGTACAAGAAGCCGAAGGCACTGTAGTACAAGCCGCAACAAAGGTAGGTGCTATGAGCTATAGAAAAGAGAAAGAGGCTGATACTATAGATGGTGAAGTAGTGGTCGGATGCCCAATAGAAGAAGAAGCTAGAAAATATGCCTGGAATAGTAGAGGCACACAACCCCAACCAACTCCCAGTACAACCCACACTTCTATTACAGCCAGTCTAGTGGCAGAAGGTAATATTGAACAAGAGCAGCACAGCTCGAACCCACCCCAAACTGACCGGGCAGAGGAAATTCCTTCCACCTCTGTGCCACTAATAGCCGAGGAAACCATTCCAAGGGAGTCCTCTCCAAAGGACTTGCCTTTAGTTCGTGATTCCTCGCCCCGGATCACATCTAACACTCTTACAGAGGAATTTGTTTCCTCTGCCACACGCACACACGTAAGTCCAATCGGCCCTTCAGAGGGGCCTAGAGTGCACAAAGACGAAGAGACTCTAGACAAGACTCCAAGTCAACATAAGGATACTCTAGTACCCACCTCTTGAGTGGATCTAGACAATGTCCTTATCAGAACTTTTGTAGAGAATGAGGCCTCAAAAACCTCTACTCAAGGATCAGAAGGAAATCCTTCCGCCCCCAACGTACAAACAAGGGCGAAAGAAGGTGTCCAAGGAACAGGGACTCACTCTAGGGAAGAATGTGTTCCCCCAGAGGTTACACCAAGTCCACATGTATCAAGGGATGAGGTCCAAACCTGTGTCACCTATGTGGATAATACATTGAAAGAGTTGAAAATCTCTTTTGATTCTTTTGCAGATACAACATCCAGGGCCATTACTGATCTGAACACCAAAATGGACAACCTGTCCACAGAGGTGCAACCTGCCTTAGCCCAGATGAAGTCAACTACTACAACCTCTGGCACCTCTGCTGCTGCTGAGTTCGAGAAAGCCACATCCTCTGCCTTCCAAAGCTCTGTCAATGAATTGATGGAAAAGTTGAAGAAAGAGCAATCCCGAACATCTCCGGGCCATACTCCTGAAGATTTAACGAAGGCCCTCGAGCAAGTTCAAGAGCATACTACATAATCAACTCTGGCCATGAAGCCTTCCGACTATATGACAAGAGCACAACTTACAGAGCTCGGCCAGGGGATTCTCGATCAGATGACAGACTTCATCAATGCCTTTACAATCGCCAATCACACCTACGTTAAAGACTTTCAGAAGAGCGTCGGCAGAATGCGCTTCAACACAGAGGCAGAGCTCGCAAATCTTTTTGGCCTCTGTGATGACTTGTGCGCAAAGATGATAGCTGCAGGTGTCGTACCGCCCAAAAAGCCAGAAGCTTCATGCAGGGCAGAGGGTACGAAAGATAAGGGTCAGGATGACTCTGATGATTCATCAGATCATCCCGAGGGGGAGAAACACAGGGAGAAAGCTGCAAGCAGAGGTCTTCCAGCTCCACCGGTATCCGCAGAACCCCTAAACCAAGTTCCCCCAACTCAAACCCAAGGAAGAAATCAACAACAGACCACAGAGGCAACAACCACCTCTGTGGAAATAACCCCTGAAGAAACCCCAATTACAAACCAAGTACCTGAAACCAATCAAGATCAACAACAGAAGTCTACAGAGGCAACACCCACCTCTGTGGAAACAACCTCTGTATTCGGAGAAGATGTGCCAACCCGTGAACAATTTCAAATCTTGACATCCTTCGAAGAAGACCAACCAACCCCTACTCCTAAGCCAACAGAAGACAAGCCAACTTCACCAACACCAACAACACCTGAAGAACCCAAACTTCCATCTCCAACACCAGAAGCCGAGAAGACAAAATCTCCATCACCCACACCCAAAACCAGAACCAAGTCGATTGCTCGCAAACATAGAAAATATCTGAGCGAATCCGCAGAAGCCTCACCAACCAAACCTCTGAACAAACCAATTTCACCAACCAAGTCCTCAGAAACACAAGTGACAAAACCCACAGAGGAAACCCCATCTCTACAAGAAGATCTACAGCCGAAGGCAAAAGACAAAGGCAAGGGGATAATGACAGAGAAATTTATGAAAACCTCCTTCGAAGCCTATGTGACACCAAAGCCAGAAGAAGAAGACGGGGCTTTCGGTGCTACCCCTCTGTCAAATATTCCTGTTCTGGATCCAAAGGAAAAACTCACAGAGGATCGAGTGGCCCAAATTAAGAAACAAATGGATGCTCTGCGCAGGCCCATGCCTCCACCCGGTGCACCTCCACGACAGATGGAAGAGGTGGTGTATAGATATATGTACAACAGAACTGCCAGAGATCCTCTGCCACCATCCATTCAAGATCCAGACTTTCGTGCTGACCTCAAAAATATCTTCACAAGAACAACACCCAAGCCAAAACACCAAGTCTTCTCAATCTCCAAAATCGACAAGGTCATATACTGTAAGTTTTCTCAAACCAGAACCGCACCTAAGGTTTCCTACAACATATATAAGGTCAAAAGGGAGGACAGAACCGTGAACCAATTCTCAGATGCTGATCTGAGAAATCTAAATCCCTACGACGTACTCGACCTTCTCAACTGGACGAAAGAGAACTACACAACAGATGCAAATCGAAGGGCATACAGGGTAATAAGCAAAGCCATGCGTGAGAAACTTCTGCTATACTGCCTTGTCGACTTCCAATTAGGACGAGATCTTAGAGTAAGAAACCTAAGTCTAAAACCACCAGAAGATGACTGCCCATCCTCTGCCATACCAAACTCGATCATTACATCTCCAAGAGTTGGTTTAGTCTATCAAGATCCTGCTGGGAAGTCAAGACTGTTCGTAGAGATGGACTGTCAAAAGTATGCAACAATTACTTTGACGGAGCTTAGAGCTATCCTCATGGAGCACAGAGGAACGGAGCTTATGAATCAAGCTCTTGCAAATAGACTGATAGAGGTCATCGACTCAACAATCAACTTCAGAACCCTATGCATCAGATTCTATCACGAGTTTAAAGAATTAGGATTCGACAATAGAAGTTTCAACGACTTCAAAGACGCCAACGTCTGATATCCTCTACCAACCTCTGCAAACCTTTCCTTTCATAATGTAAACAAGTGTAAGTGCCTCTGGCATATTTTTGTATGAAAGAAAAGTAAAATCTTTTGAGGTACATTGTTTCACCTCTTGTCATGTACTTAGCCTAGAAAACCTTGCACTTTTTAATTTTTTATTTTTCAATACTTAGGGGGAGATTGCTAGCTCCAATCTTTATGTTTATAAAAGTCTTGAAAAATAGGCTAAGTATAGAAGTCTTCGACAGAGGCTCTGCCGAGTCATCGAGAAGACGGAAGTGAAGAATCGCCAGAAGACTCTTCTCAGCGGACAAGGCCACGGAGCCTATGTCATACTTGACAGAGCCTCTGTGGTATAAAGACTAAAGATCTATACAAGGACAATCGTTCTTCTCACGATTTCTGCTGTACGAAAATTCTGAAGATCATTCGTACAAGGCGTGACCTGACAACTCCACGTGTCAAACTCTGATGGGTCTCAGTCTTAGCAGAAGTCGGCGCCTTTAATTAACGTTGTACTAACAACAGTACCAGAATAGTGTTTTAGTACCTTCAGTCCTTGTTGTCTAGAACTTGTCCCCTTTAGAAGTAGTATAAATAGAAGAATCATGTTGAGTTCTTCTATTAAGCTTTGCACAACACACACACCATTAGAACATAATTCTTGTTATATCATCGGTGTTCTTGGTGTTCTATTTATATCAATATACAGTGGGTTATTGAGTTAGAACTTGTATTATTTACACTTCATGTATTTGATATTGTGTGTTCTTCTACCTTATTATATCTTTTAGTTCGTTAAAAACGCTTCCGCACTATATCTTGTTTGAACTATTAGATAGAATCATCATTGTTAAGCAAAACAGGAACCAACAGTCCTTGTCGGTTATGGCTGTTGATCATTAATGAGATTGATCATGCATTAAACACTGAAAACGTAACAGAAATATCGCATGTTAGTCGGTCGAGGTTGTGAGGTTCCATACGACGGTCGTGTGTTGCGAGTAACTTTCGATTTCAACTTTGGTCAAAATATAAAGTATTTATGATTTTACCTTATTATGGAAAAGTGTAATAAATGTTTTCCTTACTTTGGTCGTGGTCGAGACTGGTGAAATTTTACCCAAACAGTCGGTTCTAAAATTTTGATGCTTACTTAGTTCTCTTTCTTTATTGTAAACAATTGATGATTTTAAAGTAAAGTTTGTTTATACTTGGAGAAATTTGGTATTTGTAAATTATCTATTATTTTTAAATATTGGGGGTGTTACATGTTTAGCTTGGTGCACACAACTTCTTAATACTAATGTCTCCTATTAATATTTAGAGAGGAGAAAACAAACTCATATACAAGAGCCTATTAGAAAATAATCCAGGATTAGAAAATCGTGCTTAAATTATCTTCATGCAACCCTTTAGTCTTGATTGACTAAACTTCATCTTTATCAACCTACAACCAAAGCAGCTTTGCCGGACACACATTTAGTCTGAAGTGTTTCTTTGACTCTGTGAAAGATCTCAGTTAGTATTAAGTGTGGTGCCCTTTGTGCTACTTTATATTAGATATAATTTTTTTAGTTAGTAGGAACATATACGAGTTAGTAACAGAAGACTCATACCAATAACAATAATCTTCAATCATTGAGATGAGATGAACAACCACTACCTTTGTCAGCTGTTGAACACTACAAAAATAGGCCCTATCAGTGATAGAAAATTATGTTGTTGATCCGACACTGAAAGTGACGACCGTCACTAATCCATCACTAAAAGTCCGTCGGAGAAAAGGTGGTTGGTGATACCTATCAGCGACGAATTAGCAACAAACGTATTTAGACATATTAGCAATAGATTTTATCAGCGACGGATCATGTTAGTGACGGGAAATATATGTGATGGATTAGCGACGAAAGACGATAGCGCCGAATTAGTGACGGACCGTATTAGCGACGAAATACCTTTAGCGATGGATTAGTGACGAACCCACCAACTTTAGGCGACATAATTCCGTCACTTATTTTAGGCATTTAAAAAAAGTTGTATTTCCATGTATCAGTTTCTACAGAGGGATATTTGTAAGTAAACCATAGCTAAAAATGACTATTTTATAAAAAATGATCAGAAAATACACATAATTTTTTTATAAATATACATCATCAATTTTTCATCATAAGTAAGCATATTCTACAAATAAGACATACTAAATAAACATAATCAATTTTTTACAATTATACTGAATAAAAAAACAATATCCAGGGTTTGAATATCCGACCTTTTTCATAAAAACTGATTTTCCTATTGGATGTGAACTACAACAACAATTACAAGATTAAGATTAAATACTCAGAGCATGTAAAAATACTCAACACCATTTATATACAAATGGATGTGAGTTTTTATCATTGTTCTAAAATATTCGCCGCACAGCCGCCATGGCACCAAGGCTTGTGTCTTACGCCACGTCAAGTATGTGGCATGCCATGGCCTAATGCACAGTTTTCGTAATGCAATATTTGATTTTTCTTTACGTTTGTAATGTCTTATTTGCAAGTTTTTTAATATATAACCTAATTCAACTTGCTTATTGTAGATCCCAGTTTAACAAGTAACAATGTATCGAATGATGAACTTTGTATTGAATGATTAGAGAGGTACAATAGGTTTGAATGTAAAACTCTCTCTATATCTCTATGTTAAACCAAGATCTAATCAATAACGTGCTCTGATACCAATTGTTAAACCCTAAAGATCAATCAAGATAGAGAAGATATGAATTCGTCATCCAATTATCAAGAACACTATTACAAGCTCTCTAAGGATATGAGTTATGAGTTATGAGAGACTTTTTCTAAGAGTCTCCTTTCTAACACCCAACTAAACCTATTTATACTAAACACATTACAAGGTGAAAACAATCAATACATTGACTTTGACTTTGACCTTTCTATATTTAAACCTTGAAGACATATTGCACTAACAATCTCCCCCTTGGATTCAAGGTTTAAACAAATGCGATCAGCAAGCTTTAGCTTTCTTGAATCTTCGGTCTTCATCAAAGCTTGTCAAAGTCAAAACGTCATCCAATCTTCAAACGGCAAAAACGAACTTCTTTCTTCGAGCAGGAGAATATGAATCTTCACACAAAGCTTTTTAATACATATAAGCACAAGTTCAAGAAAAAAAGATCACAGAATGATCAATCGATTTTCCTCAAACTCTTGAAGAATTCTCCCCATTTCCATTGACTTGAGAATTTCATTCTTCAGTGTCGATCTTCATAAACGCGCGAGTTCAAAAGAAAGAGATCACTGAAATGATCAATCGATTTCTTAAAAACTCTTGAAGAATAAAACTCCCCCTATCATTTCTTGAAACGACGTCTTCTTTCTACAAATCTCCCCGTTGACATTAAAACGAATCTTTGATTTTAAACTTTCTTTGACATGAAATTGATGTAGACATTCTCCCCCTTTTTCGATGAAAGTGAGCAACACGAGCATCGAAAATCTTTTCAATTTCAGTCACGGACAATCTCCCTCTTCAAAAACATTTCTTCCCCTTGAAAAACACGAACAATCTCCCCATAAGCGAAAGATCTTGCTCCCCCTAAAAATAAGAATTGTAGAGCAAGTTGATTTTCTCCCCCTGAAAATTTGCATAAAAATCATATAAGCGCACATTTTAACAAACTTATATAAAGAAAATAGAATTCATTGAACAACATTTTATAACTACTAACATTTAATCATTTGAACACCAAACAAAATAAATTCAACTTAATGAAATGTAACAGATATTTCCATCAAGTGAAATCAAATGCATGCGTTTGGATTCAAAAACAAGACATCATTGCATATCAAGTTAAAAATGTTCAGTTTCAACTCCTTTATTAAATCTATTTGGTGTGCTAGCATGCGAAATATGATTAGCAGCAAGTAAATGCATCTCATAGACCTAAAAGAATACTTTGCTCATACTCACTATATATCTGAAATCTGAATTTCCACAAACTTATAAGTTTATCGCGACATTGTAATTTTCCCCAATTTTCAAGAGATGTGTGCTCTTAGGCATCTTTTCATATTGTGCACATTGGCAACTTTTATTATGTGCTCATTGGCATCTTTTATAATCAAACAGTTTATTAAGACTAAGATACACCGTAAACGTAACTTTCTAACTGGTCCTATAGCAGGATTTGGGTCAGTCGATCCCAGACCAGTTGGCCTTAGGGGCTAGGTGACAAGCACCCCTTGGAACTTACTCTCCTGAACCAGAAAGGCTACATCGATATACCTTAATCCCTTCTGTACCAGTAAAACATGGCTTTCTACCTGGTTCTATAGCAGGATTTGGGTCAGCCAATCCCAGATCAGTTGATCTTAGGGGCTAGGTAATGAGTACCCCTTGGGACTTAATCTCCCAAACCAGATAGGCCACAGGCACAGACTATCAAACTAAATGATTTTATTATATATATATATATATAATTTTTTTTATATAGCATCTCAATCACTTGGTTCAAAAACGTAGTGCTTCCCCCATATTTTCGTTTCCATTCATGATTAAGACGAATAGGCTTTGTGAGCATTGTATTATGAATAAGTCTAGATTTACACAATTTTGCACTTATATCAAAATCTCAAACATGTTTCGCTGACCTTTCGACTTATTTCAGAAGCGAAAGTAGAAACAAATATAACTCTGACGATACAAAAATGCTCGTAAAATCATCCTTAACACACATTTTATTCATTGAATGAAAAATTGAAGAATTTCACTTCATTGAATTAAATTTGTGAAGGTTGAAACTTTCAACGTTAGTAGACATAAAATATAACACAATGTTACCTTTAAGCACATGTCCTAAAAATAGAAAGATATGACAGTGAAAGGATATCACCTGATAAGTACGAGTTCTAAACTGATTTGTTTAGAAGTCATAGTCTTTGAAGTACGGGTTCTAAACTGATTTGTTTAGAAGCCTTTACCGTTGAAGTGCGGGTTTTGAACTGATTTGTTCAAAATCCATTACCGTTGAAGTGCGGGTTTTGAACTGATGTGTTCAAAAGCCATTACCGTTGAAGTGCGGGTTTTGAACTGATGTGTTCAAAAGCCATTAGTCTTTTATCTTTCTCCCCCTACAAAATACCAAAAGATTTATCAAATCGCACATGTATATATAAAAAAAATAGAAAACTCCCTGAAAATATGTGATGTTCAATGTCTTCTTGAATGCACAAGTACTTCATCTTCCGAGAGTTCAACGCTTACCTTTAAATCTGCAAAACAGATTAAGTAGGTTTTGGTACCGAACGAGTCTTGGGTCCTGACACGTTAAGCGGAGCTCTATAAGAAGGAAAATGGTAAGTACCATACCAATATTGAACATAATTATTATTAACAAAATCATTATTTCCGCAATAAGAATTAACAAAAGAATTAACTTTCGTTGTAAAATTCTTATTTGGAAATAATGATTTTGGTACATCTTTTCCAGGAAATTTACCTTTTACCTTCCATTGTATGTTGACTCTTTTGTAGGAAGGAAGATCAACATAGTATTTGGAAGACATATCCACAGAATGCTCGTAGAAAATGTTAGAAGGACGCATCGGACATTCTGAAAAACACTCGGAGTTGTTGAACGACCTCACTTTGTCTTTTAAGGCATTTCGTTCCTTTGTCATCAACTCGAGCTTCTTCCGAATATCACAATTCACCCTCTTTTCCTTCATGATATCTGTAGATAAACCCGCCAAATTCTTCGTGAGTTTCTGAATTTGTTGTTGAAATATCTTCCGTTCTACAGAAAAATCATTCTTTACGCTCCTGGCTTGAAATTCAGCTTTCTTCCTCTTTTCTAACTCACTTCTTTCCAAATCCAACTCCTCTGGCAGTTCAGAAATTTTCTCTGAAAGCTTCCCATTCTTCACTTCAAACTCTTTCCTTTTAACCTCAAACTCGGCTCTTTCCTTCTCCACCTTTTGCTTCTCTAAAAGTAATACTTTCTGAAAATATGAGTTCTGCTTGGAAAGTCTTTGGAATTGGAGTTCAAAAGCTTTGTTATCTTCACAAGCTTTAGTCTTCATCTTCAATTCCTTTTCAAGATCCGAAATTCTTAGAGCTAGACCCTCTCTTTCTTTCTTATGTTCTTATCTTTCATCTTTTATTAATTTTTCTAAATCTGATAGTCTCTTTGTAAGCTCAGTAATCTTCTCAGAATCTTCTATCACATCCTTCATGTCTTCCTTTTTCTCTAAATCAACTTTCTTTTCTTCCGCTTTTGACGATTCCTCTTTGTGAATTTCTGATGTTGTCTGATTTGTATCCTCCTTATCAGCATTCTTCACTTTTTACCCTGAAATCAACATACGATCCATGCATTAGCTTCGTTAATTCCTTCCAACACAACATAGGATTATTTTTGAAAGCATTTAATCGAGCACAAGTATATTGTGGAAGTTTGTAAATAACAAGGATCAAATATGATGTTGCATCTTTATCAGCTCTCTTTCGATATATCTCTTCTTTAGTAAAATCTTCTCCCCGTTTATAAAGGATCAACGGGCCTTCGGTGAAAGATTTTATCATTAAATCTCCATTTTCTCTTCTCGAAATGAAATCCATGAAGTCGACCGTCCATTTCACAAAATCCGAATCCTTGTTAAGCATCGGAGGACGATTAACTGAAACTTGATAAGCCATGATAAACAGTAAGAAAGAGCTTAATTTGAACCGATAGTAAGGACAGAAATGAACAGTACAAAAAAAAATTATATAAAACTTTTTCTTGAAAAACTCTTAAAATGTATGAAATACACTATAGAAAAAATTTCAGTATAATTTTTTTTTTAACTCCAGAAAATAACCAAGTCAGATGAACAGTAAAAAAAAAATTGACCAAGTGTCAGTTTTCGCAAGCAACAGTTACGAAAACCACCAGTATGCGTAAGCTGGAGAAACGAAAAGCCAGAGTTTTCGCAAGCAACAGTTGCGAAAAGTTAGATGGTTGCGAAAAGTAGACTTGGAAAATCTTGATCTGAGGTTTGCGTGACAGAGGGATACGCAAAGTTACTGTTTGCGTGTCTTTGGCTTGCGAATAGTAACTGTTCACGTGTCTTTGGGATGCGAAAACTCCACTTAGATTCTGAAGACCTTCAAACGATGATGAACTTGCGAAAAGTACTATGAGTCTTGCGAAAACCACGATGAGTCTTGCGAAAAGAATAGATCTTGCGAAAAGTTCACAAAAATTCCAAAAAACGTCTGAAATCTGAAAACCTCTACACGAAACTTCACAGAAATGCTCGAAATATCAGTCTGAATGTTTTTCCTACACACAAAAACCACTGAAAACGTCTGAACTGTGATTCTTGTCGATCGAACAGAAGATCGAGTTCGAACCCAACAATCTCACAGGTCTTCAAAATTGAACCTCAAATCAATGAAATTGACCTTCGAAACCTTCATTAATCTTGTTCCAAATCAGATGACGAATCTACTGAGCACAAACTTGAATCAATTCGATCACAAACAAAGAATTTTTGAAAAAAATCTCAAGAAAACGAGATTTCTTGAGAAAAATCAAGAAATCGATCAAATTTTCTTGAAAATCTTCACAAAAAATTGTGTATGATCACAGAAACACTCTCTGAATCTAAGATCCTGCTCTGATACCAACTGATAATCCAAGATCTTCAATAACGTGCTCTGATACCAATTGTTAAACCAAGATCTAATCAATAACGTGCTCTGATACCAATTGTTAAACCCTAAAGATCAATCAAGATAGAGAAGATATGAATTCGTCATCCAATTATCAAGAACACTATTACAAGCTCTCTAAGGATATGAGTTATGAGTTATGAGAGACTTTTTCTAAGAGTCTCCTTTCTAACACCCAACTAAACCTATTTATACTAAACACATTACAAGGTGAAAACAACACAATACAACTCAATACATTGACTTTGACTTTGACCTTTCTATATTTAAACCTTGAAGACATATTGCACTAACACTCTATGATGCGTACAAAACATTTATGAACGAATAAACTAATCTCTAAACAAAGGAAACTATTTATACCTATGGCTTAAGCCTAAAGCCCATGGCCATTAACACAATAAGCCAAATTCACATTATAAGGTTTTTACAAATAAACCAATAAGCCTATTAACTTCTTTATATCACTTTCTATTCTATATGACATTTATGGTCCTAACAATCTCCCCCTAAAGTTATATAAAGAAAAATATAGACTTGAAATCTTCAGGTCTTAATCTTCTCTCCCTCTTGAAACTTTGAAAACTTTGGAGTTTCCTGTCTTCGTGTCTTTCCAAGCTCCCCCTTTATTAAGCTCTTGTTCTTCATACTTTCAACTTTGTCACCAGATTCAATGAACAATAACCTCAACTGAGTGCACTAAAAGCAGCTTTCAATTGTAGAAACTCAAGACATCAGATAAGCACACAAGAAATATAATGTGTGAGTTACGTGACATTCCACAATGCACCTTTAGTTTATAATCACGAATCTGTCTTTGAATTGCGAGTTAAATTGGCTTTGAGAACTTCAGGACTTGTCGAACCAATATGGTGGAAGGAGGAATCAACTCGTTGCAAACACAACTTGAATAAGGGATAGAAGAACCATGATAATCAGCACAAAGTACATTAATCTTTTCAGCGCAAATCATAACAGTTACTCCCCCTCGGCTTTTGCTTACTCCCCCTCAACATGATAATCTGTGTCTTTGAATCTTTTTCATTTCTCCCCCTCATGATGATTAGGAGCATCCTGAGCATCATGTATCTTTAAAGACAACACTGATGAGTAGAAAAATACCAGATAAAACGTTAAGTAACCAGAATGGGGAAATATCTAACACAGAAACACAATGGTAACTGTTATCACCACAATTAAAAGAATTGTGTGGCCTATGTTCAGAGTTGGCATTGGGGTATCTCTGATAGGACTTCCAGTTATCACTGAAGTAAAACTTTAACATTACTTCTCAAACTGTTCCGACAATATCACAAAGATATGCGAGTGGAATCACAAACATTCGTGCTTGTGTGAAAGAATTAAATTATATCTGTTTGGATCAAATATTGATTTAAGCTACGACGCAATTTAAAAATCAATAGACATAGTGATTAAAACATGAAGTTCGGAGACTGGAGCTGATGTCTTTCTGTTTCAATATCTAAGACCTCCGAGTGAGGACTAGATAGATTATTTGCTAAATCTCCATGAATATATAAAACAAACATCTTTTGTGAGATACTTGAGTGGCTAGGTGGGGTGACACGAGTTATCGACACTAGGTCCATGTATGTTTCAATATTCATCTCCAAAGAACGAGAATGAATAGATTGTGTGGTAACCCGGATAACTGACTCGGTTTGGTAAGGACCAATGTATACTTTTAAGTCATGTCACATCCTCACCATATTCCTTTCACTCCAAACTCATCTATGCATCTAGACCCCTCACTTTTGTCTGTAATTGGATGTGTTTCTTGGGTAGGTCCTTCCGGTTCTGGATAGACCATAGAAACTATATAAGCCCTAACACTCCTTTCACACTCTTTTCATTCACCAAATATAACTGTGAAGTAAACATTTAAATATGAGTTCTAAACTGAAGTGTTTAGAAGTCAAAACATTTAAGAACGAGTCCTGGTCTGAGATGATCAGAAGTCTTTATAAGATGATAATTAATATCAAAAAACAAATTCAAGCGCGAACTAGAATGACTCAGTAAGCACAGTGTTTGCTATAAATGAAACAATGATCAGAAAGTTCAATTTTGAAGAACAAATTAATATATCAGATAAGAACTGAATCATTAATAGAAACGATGTACTATAAAGAACAAATTGGAATTCAAACGAGTGTATTTGCATCGAAAAGTCAACAAATATATGAGACATGGAAATAACTAAGTCAAGAAAATATAACACGTGGAAATTATGGAATTTAATATCGAAGAAAAACAAACACGAGTAAGTTTTTCAGAATAAATTACCACGGTCTTTGAATTCACTTAATAAAAATTCATGTATGTGTCAAATACCTTATACTCCCCCTCAAAAATAACATAACATTTAAATGCAGTCATGTGAATAGAATATTCTGAATTATATCACACATGACATCCTTCTAAAACAAATCAAAAAGATTTTGGTATCCATGCTTTGATGGATCCTTGATAGTTAGATGCCTTATCTTTTAAGCTTTGAAAATGAGGACTGGAAACACTATAAGTACCATGCCAACTATTAACGTACCTTGGATTCACAAAGTCATTCTTCCCAAAATTAGTGCAACATGTCTTTGCTCGGCTCAGACTAGTTAGCTTTGCTGTAGAATAGACATGAGTAGGTGAATTAGTCTTGAAAACAAATGACCTTGTGTCAACTACATGAGATTTATAAGTCGTGTTTCCATCACTGTCTTCTGTAGTTGATTTCTTTCTCCAAACCATCTTTACTTTTCTAAAAACATGATTATCTGTATTATCAACACGAGAATTATAAAAAAGATTTGAAGGTCGAATTTGATCCATTGAAAATTCATTTGATTTGACAAAACTCCTTGAAGAACCATTTGTAGAAATTGAACTTGAAGCATAAGAAGACTGTACAGCTTTGAGATTGCATTCGTCAAGTTTCTTCACTTTAACGGGTAAAACATTTCGTTCTTTGAGAATTAAATCAAATCTCTTTTGTAGATCAGATTTTACCTTTTGTTCTTTCAAAACTTCGGTTGCTAACTTAGATAATTTCTCTGAAAGCTTATGAATTCCAGTTTCAAAAATACTCCTTTCACATTCAAAATCCTTTTTCAATAGTGTTGCGTTTAGCAGATATTTCTTTGAAAAACGCATTTTCTTTAGCTCTTTCTTTTCACTTTCAAAGGATTTTCTTTGATTCTCAAAATTTTCTCGCTCAAGCACTAAAACTTTTTAAAAATCAAATATTTGTTTTGAAAGTTTTGCATTTTAAGCTCAAACATCTGTCGTTCCTCGAAAATTTTCTTTGAAATATCAACAATCTTTCTTTCAAAACTTTTCTTCTCATTTGAAGAATCACTTCTTTCATTTTCAAAAACAGACATTTCCTTTTCAAAAACAGAAATCCTTTTCTTTAGCTCGAAATTTTCACACTCTAAGGCTTTTCCTTACTCTTTAAGTGACGCCTTCTCTACTCTGGCTTCAAGATCTGCAACTTTCCGTTTAAGTGAATCTATTTCGGCACGATGAAGATAATAATATCCATCATTTTCGGTTGCTTGTTCATGGTCAGAATTCCAGCACGTGATGTCTGCCTCTTAGTGGTTCTAAAACCCTCTGAATGATTTAGCATCCTGGACCTCCCTTAACCATTCAACACCCTGATTTCATTCTAAACAATTATGAAACAACCATATTTCATTTTGCACTATATCATAAAAGCCTCTTAATCATTCTGACCACTTAATCATTTTGCACTAAATCATTCTGCACTAAATCATTCAGCAACTGCCAAACAGCCCCGGAGATTTCAAACAGCTGTTACCTTGAGGGACCTGATCCATAACAAAAATGAAATCACAATGACTATGCTTGTAATTATTTCATTTAAGGGACCCAGTCCAAACATTCACCAAACCACATGGACGAAATTTGTAATTTACTCAAAAAGAAAATAGAAAGTCAAATAAGGTAGGTGTGTGATTAAATTAACTTCCTTTTTCACCCCTAATCACCTTAATTAATAATTTTAATTCAATTTGGGTTGTTGGCTCGATAGAAATGGAGAGTCGAGACCACTCCTCATATTCACAATTAAAATAGAGTTTGCAATTGAATTCCACCCTCTCTCTCTCTCTCTCTCTCTATATATATATATATATATATATACGTATATTTATATATGGTGGAGGTTCAAACGAGAACACCTCCATTTTGCGAAAACGCGAGAACACTCCTATCACATGTGATAATACATGTGAGGGCACCCAGTAGGTGCATACGACTTGGCCCATGACCTAAAGTCGCACCAAAAGTGTTTGCGTCATTGTTTTGGTAAAACATGTGTATCATATGTGATGGATTAGAGTATCACATCAAGATTACCTTATCACATGTGATAAATACTCGTGAGGAGCCTAGTAGTGTGTGGGCGACTTGGCCCGCAACCTCGATCGTACGTTATCCGCGTCTCCAATTTACTATCAGATGTTTATCATATGTAATGAACTATAATATCACATGTGATTAACTATACTAAAAGGGTGTTATCGTGTTCTCGTAAAATGAATGTATTCTCGTTTGAACCCTTCCCATATATATATGTATATACATATACAAGGTTGGGTTCCGGTAAGAAGTGTTAAATATGGTGAGAAGCGTGAGAATTGGTTATCAACCGTTGGATGAGAAATGGACGACCATTAGGATGAGATGCACGGAGATAAGATGCACCGAGTTGCACCGGATCAATTCCCTTTTAAGCCGCCATTCATGGGAGGGTATTTGATTAAAAGTAATCAGCGGTTTAAAAGCACTTCTCACATTTCTCACCAAAAATGACACTTCTCACATGATCTCATGCCTACATATACATACATACATATACATATATATATATATATATATATATAGAGAGAGAGAGAGAGGCGGATTCAAACGAGGAGCGTACCAATTTAAGAGAACGTGAGGAGCAATTGACAGTTATGAATCACATGTGATTCGCAGTTGTGGATCACATGTGATTCACAACTGATCTGGACTCGAATTGACAGTTATGAATCATTAATGATTTACAGTGTTGAATCACATGTGATCCGCGACCTGCAGCATCGCGCCACGCCTCGCGCCACTTTTGCGCGAATTTTTGAGAAAGTTCTGATTTTTTAGCGTTGTAAATCATATGTGATCAGAAGCATGGGAGTGCTCCTCACGTTCTCACGTTTTGACGTGCTCCTCACATGAACCTTCCTCTATATATATATATATATATATATATATATATATATATATATATATATATATATATATATATATATATATATATATATATATATAGCATTTGAGAAAAACTTTTAAAAACAAGTTTTTATGCATCAAATATTGTTTATTGATGCATATTACATAAAATTTAAGATTACAACTAATAATGCATGAGTAGAACCATGTAAAGCTGCATATTTGAATTTCATAACTAACTGATCACGACAATCAAATACAGGATAAATATCTCATTTTATAAAATATAATATTATTATTTTTAAAAGAAATATTATATTATTAAACATAAAATAACTCACATCATTATTAAAACTAAATTAAACATATTTATAAAAACATTATCTATTTCTCAAAACTACATAAAATCATAGTATTAACAGAAAAAAATAAAATAAAATGAAACATTAAAATTGATATGTATCGTGCCGCATTGCACGGATACATTTCTCATTACAAAACAGAGAAGTTGTTTTGACAAAAAATTCCGTCGAAATTCCGTCGAAGATCCACATTTGTGACGGATTTTCGACGATTTTGTCCCGTCGGTTATAATATGGTCGATAACTGTGATCCGTCGAAACTCCAATGAAAATTACAAGGGATTTTCGACAACTGTTCCAACTTTTTTCGACGGATTTTCGATTGAACTCTTCGTGGGATTATCGACGGAATTGCTTTGTGACAGATTTTCGACGGAATTGTTCTGTGACAGAGTTTTGACGGAATTGTTTTGTGACAGATTTTCGTCTAAAATCCGTCGTAGATGCTAAACAAATTAAAAAAAATCAAAATTTCATGCTTCTATCTAAATATATATGAATTTATAATGCCTAAACAAGATATATAAAACTATAAATTTTAATAAGCCAAATTTAACCAACAAATATTAGTAATATAAATTTATCCAACAAATATATAAACCTACAAATGTTTTTAGATTTCAGGAGGGGGTGGGGGTGGGTTAAAGCCGATTGGGGCACCGCTGAATTTAGTAACCTGCTCCATCATATATTTCATTTGTTCTTGAATTTGCCGTTGTACTTGTTGTTGTATCCTCTCCTCTACCCATTGCTCATACGTTTGTTGTTGCTCCGCAATCAGCTCATCTCTCTTTTGAAGTTCCTCCTTCAGACATCGTACCTTCATTTAATCAACCTAAACAATTAGTATCAACTAAACATTATTTAAGTTTGTAAAAGAATATATGTATCAATATTACCTCATCAGAAGTGCCCTGCTCAGAGGATCGTATGTCGGAGCTAGAACCGTGAGTACCAGTTATCACATAATGTGGATCACATGGCGCACCGAACCCATAAATTCTCCCCTTCTTCACTCCTCCGACAACCTCCTTCCATAGTTTAGCGTCCCCTAATTGTGGTCCGGCCCATACGTTTTCTCGACCAAATGATGATAATTGTCCTATAATTGCAAAACATGATAAGAACAAAAATCAGCAACATAACACATGTAAAGTAAACATATCCACAATAAACCAAGCCTAACGTTTGCCCAACAATTGACAAACCAAACTATGTAAAACATTTTATAACCACGTTATGACCCGTTAAGATATATTATGACTCAATTATGCGTAATATGACCCCGTTAAGGTCCATTATGAGTCAATTAGGCCTAATATGATCCATTAAGGTTCAACAAGACCCGTTAAGATACATTATGACTCACTTATGCCTAATAATATTAAGCAAACCTAATATTTGCCCAATAATTGGCAACCCAAACTAGATTAAATTAACATAACTTTTGCCTAACAATTAAACAATATAACTTACCAACATATCAGTCGCCTTGGGAGTAACCAACGCACCGTCCGACCCTTTTTTCGTATGGGCCACTTTGAACAACTCCACCATAGACAGTTTTCGCTTTTCTTTCTTTTCCTACAACAGACAATAAAGTTGTTAGTTCATAAGGAATTGCAATAATTTTGACACCCATCCCAAAAAGGCATGTCGGCATCTGCTAACATATCATAAAATCCCTGGGCTGATTCATTTGGCGCTTGTTCCTCCCAAGTTCTATTCAATGAGTTAGCGGGATACAAGTTATCCAACACCATTTGTGTGAAACCATCAACACCATCATCTTCTATCAGATTAGAACATTGGCCCACGTGTGGATATGTGACATTTGTTTCACCATGTACCCACCAAGTCCAATATTCAGGAACGAACCCGTGTTGCAGCAAATGCAGCTCCACGTCCTCTCTTATTATGTAGTGCCTATTTTTTCACTTACGACAAGGACACTTGATATGAAGTACTATGTCTGGACCCATAGTATTTATTTCGACATACTCTTTGTTAGAGAAGGCAAAGTCCAAAAATCCTTTTAATGCGTCGCAATAAGCATTACTAAGATAACCCTCAGGGTCCAACCTTTTGTACATCCACACTCTATCTGTATGTGTCGATATGTTGTGGTATTCCTGAAACATTGAGGGCATTTTCTTATTCTAGAACTTATTTAAACCATAGACTTTTAAGAGGTAAATCAACTTTTAAGTAGTAGAAATTTCCTAGCTCTTAGTAGAAAATTTAGCGGCTATCTTAGTGTACTATGCTCTTGTCGTGGACGCTTACAAGCATTTATCCAATCTAAACTAAAACAAGGTTATCAACAAAAGAACCCTTAACCCAGTTAACGTTTATAGTATTCTGTAGTCCAATTAAATAGCCTATTAGCAAGTGATTCTTAAGTCACCCATTCGTCTAAATATTAATAGTTTGGGTGTTCGTGTGTCAGAGAGAAATCTTATGGTTAACAATAAGAGTGCAACATTGAAAGGCCTTTAACAAAGAATATCACATACTAATAATACAAAAAAACACCAACATGCGATAACTTTATATGCTAAAACCTGTAACACGTCTTGTAGAACTTGATCAAACAAGAAGTATATACACCAAATGGACATCAAATCAGTTGAGGATGAGTATATGACAGGTCGTACAATTGGTGTTCTTTTAACCAAATTTGACATATAAGTTTTAACCAAACCTGCCCCTTCCAATTAAAAAACAAACATATCGTCGAGCGACATTTTAGATGAATGCCTACAATTATTACGAAACATGATCAATTTAACACAATTCATATCAACAACACATCACATGGCATACTTCTGGAAAGTAGAAAAGGTCATGTTTACACTTTGCTTGTTATCTGAATCTGTTGTTTGTTAAACCCTTTCGCAAAGTCATAAACAAACAGAATCATGCAAGTCATTAACACATCAAAAAGTGAATCTTTGCATAAGTCAGAAGATAATCAAAAACAGAAGCATACAACTCATTAAACTAAAACAAGATTATCAACAAAAGGCATAAAGAAAAGCTAGGTGTTGATATTGCAACACAACAACATTTAGGCTTATTAGCACACACAAAATTTTCTTCAAATGGAACCATTTACATAAATCAGGAACACATTGAGATGAAGAAGCTTTGCACAAGTCGGTAGATAGTAAAAAACAGAAAATTACAACTCATCAAACTAAATCAAAATTAACAACAAATTGCCATAACGAAAAAGTAGGAATGAATATTACAACATTACATCATAATAGCATCGGTTCAAATGGAAGCATTTGAACAAAGCAGAAGCAAATCGAGATGAATAATACGTAGGAAGAGAATAATTGTGAAGTTACCACTTTTTTGAATCAGTGACAAATCTGAATATAGAGATCGTACACGGAGCAAATTGAAAGTAGTCTGAAAAGAAAACCTGCAAAACGTTTAGTTGTTTAAGTCGTAACAGAAGCGAATCGAGATATGGAGATTGAGATGAAGTGAAGAATACATACCAGATCGTGAAGAGGATGTGACTGAAGAACAAATCGGGAGATTGGAGAAACCGGTGATTAGAAGGAATGCATATGATTATGGCGGCGGCCGGTGCCATTCACCGGAGCTCATCACGTGCGTGGGTTTAGGATTTTTGTCGGGTTGAGAGGATATGATCCACTGAAAAAATCGGCTTTATATTCAGGTTGATTATTAGGCGGGTCAAAACACAAATTGTAATACCTCGGGTAAGTTCGTTAGTTAAATGCTCTTTCCGTTAAATTTAGTTAACTTTAGATTTTGATGTTTAGGGTAAGTTTGGGTTAGTTTATAAGATTAAGGGTGTTATGGTCATTTTGATTAGTTCAAGGACTAAAATGGTAAATATGGTTGGATATTATCTCTTAGGGTATTCAGATATTTTCATAAAGTAAAAACCATCCAGATTGGTGTGTGTGTGTTTTGAGAAGAGAAGAAGAAGAAAGAAAGGTTTTGGAGCTAAGGCTTCAATTTGGTGTACTTAGAAGTGAATTGAGGTAGGTTTTCTTTGTGTTTTATGTCTGTAATTGCTAGTAAACAGTTCCTATCGGAGTAGAATCATAGATTTCATGCCTGGGTTGATTCAGCCGATTTCTGGGTTAAATTAGGGTAAACCGATAGAGGTTTCCGGACACAGTATGAATGTGTCCGGTAGTTCTTTTGGTGGTGTCCGGTAGTTCTTCCTTGCAGGTGTCCGGTAGATAAAGTGTCCGGGTAAGTCTCTCTTTTCTATAGTTTCCGGATGGAATTAGATACCGGATGGTATCCGGATTACTTTGGTGTCCGGATGTTGTCCGGATTGTTTGTGTTATCCGGACAGTTGTGTTGTCCGGAATGTTTGTGCTGTCCAAAAAGTTGTGTTGTCCGGATAACTTGTCGTATCCGGATACTTTAGCTGTTTTGGTCACTTTTGAGAGTTTAGATACTTTTGAGTATCCGGTAACCTGTGTTTTGTTGACTCTTGGATGGGGAATGAATGAGGACTGAATATACGGTGGACTCGACTTAACTTCGGGTTTGGGGGTAACATTTGAGGATTAGAGTTATCTAGAGTTCCTAGCTTTAGTAAGTTTTATGTGTTCTATTTGGTAAAGAGATACTTGTATCTAATTGTTTCAGATTCTGTGGATTTGGTGAGTTTTACTTTAAAATTGTTTTCAAACTGGAATACATATATGTGGATTGAGTATGTGATAAATAGTGTAATAATGTGCATATTATGTTTATATGAGTATTACACTACATGAGTACAAGTTGGCCGGGCATAGGACCGGTGGAGTTGGCTGTACGAAGGGACAGTGGTGTTGGCTATATTAAGTACAGCGGAGTAAATTGATTAGTTGGCTGGCAACCATCTAATTTGGCCATGGAAATGAGACAGGAAAGCACACAATGCATGAGTCATAATTGGTATTCATATTTGTGTTATGTATATGGTGACTGTGCAAATGATTTCAAACTAACATGGATTTTCTCACTTAGACCATTAGGTCTAACCCTCATTTTGTTTTAAAAATATGTATTCCAGGTCGTGGATCGGGTAAGAGCAAGTGAATAGAGTAATCGGTGGCTAGCTTTTGGGAAGACTTATAATTTGAAGACTATGACGTGTTTTGTAGTTATAACCTCGTTATCAGATATCATGTATTTAGTTAGCAAAAAGTTTGTAATGAAATACCTTATTTTGGATTGTAAAGACTAAGGGACCGTACTTGTTATATGATGTATCTTGTTATGTAACGATGTTATGCAATGTATGTTATTTGATGCATGTTATAGAACCGGGTTGTTGCACAAATGGGATCCGAGTGTGGTTTTTTTTAATTAGGTTTAGACGAAATTTTTCAACAGAATTTCAATGGATGATTTCGACGGATTTTAGACGGAACTAAAAATAATAAATTTTAAATGATTTGAGTACTTTTCGACGGATAATCGAGGGAATTCTTCGACGGAGTTTAGACAGAAATTTTTCGACGGAATTTCGAGGGAAGTTTTCGACGGATTATAGACGGAACTAAAAAAATATTTTTTAAATTATTTGAGTAATGTTCGACGGATAATCAAGGGAATTCCTTGACGGAGTTTAGACGGATAATTTTCGACGACATTCCGAGGAAAATTAGCGACGGATTTTCGACGATTTTAAAATAATTATTTTTAAAATTAATTATTTGAATCATTTTTCGACAGTTTATCGACGGGTACACTCGTCGGATTTTTGGACCATTTCTTAGGGAATATTTGTTAAAAATCTCTCACAAATCCATCCCAAATTTTATAAAATTTATTTTTTTGCTTTCTATCGCAAAACTGTCTAAGATCCGTCGCACATTAGAATGAGATACACTGAGATAAGATTCACCGAGATGCATCGGATCAATTCATTTCTAAGGCGCAATCCATGGGAGGGCAAGAGATTAAAAGTGATCAACGGTTCAGATCCACTTCTCATGCGTCTCACGTTAACCTCAACTTATCACACGATCATTCGTCTCTATATATATATATATATGGAGATGTTCAAATAAGAAGTGCTAAGTGAATGAGAAATAGAGATGTGATCCTAGCATTTAGATTTTGGATTTTGTGAATCAGTTAAAACAGTTCCTATATGAATTACACGAATTCACATATGAACATATAGTTCATATATGAATTACACAAGGTCACATATAAACATATTGTTTATATGTGATATTTGGTTTTATAAATATCTCGATTATTTTATAATCTAAAAAAAATGATCATAATAAATGAAGTCTATAACATGCCATAAATATATCAATCATAATTAACAAACCATGATTTTCTTTCATAGATATATCGATTATTTATATGTTTTATAATGATTACATAAAACAGTGAATGGAGGTAAGGCTGCTAGTTCAATTGGTGGAGTTTCAAATTTTAATTCTTTTGACTGAGAAATTTCAATCAAATTGTCAAATATGAAGAAATTTGAATCAAATCTTTGCTTTCCATTTCCACTTGTAGTCCCCTCTTGGGGAGTAAGTGATTATAATTTTGAGTTATTTGGATTGGTAAAATAAACTGAATAAAGCATATAACTTCATGTTTAAGATTTTTTTGTAGTTGTTTCTTTGTTTTCCTAAAAAGTGTCACATGAGTTGTTGTTATTGACCCAAACACTATTTAAATGTGGAATTGTCGTCCACGTGATACGAATGACAGTTTTAGTAAAATTGCGAGAGAAAAATGGCTTGGACAAAGTCTAAGAAACACATTCCACTTATTCAGGTAATTTACCTCTAAATGGAAGACTTTAAGCATCATTTCACACGTCTACTTTTCAAATCATTCTATGTGTAACTTATAAAGTTTTGAAATGATATCATTAGGGATATTGAATAATTATTTAATTAAAATGGTAATATAAACATAATTTATCATACCCAAGGAAGTATATATATATATATATATATATATATATATATATATATATATATAGAGAGAGAGAGAGAGAGAGAGAGAGAGAGAGAGAGAACATCTTTTGTAAACCTATTTTTTCTTGCAAACTTCGCAAACCAATCTAGGTCATCCATTATCTTGATCGACCGTTGAAAATTTACCGATTTAAATTTATTAAAAATATAGGGAAAGGATAGTTTGGGTCTTTGGGAATACTTTTTAGGTATTTTAAATTTAAAATTACTAATTAATTTGAATTTATCTAATTATTGTTACATTAACTCCTTAATTTTCTCCGTATTTACCTAATCTCTCTCTCTCTCTCTCTCTCTCTATATATATATATATAGAGAGAGAGAGAGAAAAGTTCAAATGAAAACTCAAATTCAATTGTAAACATGAGGACAAATCTCGTCCATTGATCGCAGCCATATTTAAGTCATTCCTAAAATTCAGCTTTAGGGGTATTTTCGTCAAATTAGAATGAGCGCATCCTTTATTGACTTTTTATTTTCTTTTTTAATTAAAAACTTTTACCCCCTTAAATTTTAAAATAAATTATCTCAAAAATTACTAACATTTTAATCAAACAAATTACATCAAAAAAACGAGAATTTCGTGCTCTTCGATATGACATCCATCATGATATAGTTTTTTTTTCGTTTTAACCGTTTTTACGTGAAATCGTGTATATGTGTTATATTCAGAGTGAATAAAGGTACATTTATTCAGTTTTGAATATTTACCTTTATTCAGTCTGAATATATAGAGTTATTCAGATTGAATAAAGGTACAACATTTAAACATTTATTCGTTTTGAATATCTACCTTTATTCAGTCTGAATATAACACATATTCAGACTGAATATAACACATATTCAGACTGAATATAACACATATTCAGACTGATGTATTTATATGTGTTCTTCAGTTTTTCGTTTTTTGAGGTTTTTCTTTGAACCTCCCTCTCTCTCTCTCTCTATATATATATATATATATATATTGTGCGTTTCAATTGTAAACCAAACAATACTAACAAACTATACAAACCACTATATATATATAAAAGATTATGAACTTAGGAATAAATTAAAACTCAAACGGGAATCATTTTAGCATGCCCCTCTGCAAGTGATCTATTATGATCATTCAAGTAACCAAGATCTCGTATTTGATTTCGTTTATTATGTTCCATTAAATGTTAACTGTGCAACTATGATGTTTGTCAATGGGGTACACCTTTTAATGGAGGAGAATACTGGATGATGAGCAGCAGAATGTATATGGATCAGAAGCCTCAATGATGGGTAGTTTAGGAGGACCTTTTGAATAATTACACCATTTTTGTTTATTCAAACCTCATTTTCATGCTTACCTTTCTTTGATATAAATACATCAGTTTGAATATGTGTTATATTCAGTCTGAATATAACATATATACACGATTTCACGTAAAAAACGGTTAAATCGAAAAAAAACTATATTATGATGGATGTCATATCGAAGAGCACGAAATTCTCGTTTTTTTGATGTAATTTGTTTGATTAAAATGTTAGTAATTTTTGAGATAATTTATTTTAAAATTGAAGGGGGTAAAAGTTTTTTAATTAAAAAAGAAAATAAAAATTCAACAAAAATAAGCGTTGATTCTAATCTTTCCAATTTTACCCCTGCGTACTAAATATTCATTAAGCCATGGACAAAGTTTTCAACTTATTTACAAAATTGCCACCGTGTTTTTTTTGCCATTGATCTCTTCACCAGATTATTAATCAACGACTGTGGTTTGTCCTCACGTTTACAATTGAATTTGAGTTTTTCATTTGAACCCACCCCTATATATATTTCTCTCAGAAAAATCTGGCCACCATGATGAATAAGGACGGTGGTTCTTCATGGTGGGATTTCTGCACACGCACCACGTGGACGGTGGTTCTTCACGGTGGGTTTTCTGCACACGCACCACCGTGGACGGTGGATCTTCACGAAGATGAAAGATATACGGCCACCATGATGAACAATGACGTTCGATGCCAAACTCCGGTGAATCCTTCAAAACTCCGGTGGGTTTTGTACACACGCACCACCGTGGACGGTGGTTTTTTCACGGAGACGAAAGTGATGGAAGTTTTTTGCACGCACACACAATATGGTGGTTTTTCACGCACACCATATATGAAAGATATGATGATTATGAGGGTCATCTCCCTCTCCGGTGACGTCCTCTCTCTCCCGGTGACGGTTTCGTATATTTTCATATACGGTTTCATATCTTTTCATAAACGGTTTCATAAACTTTTCTCTCATATTAATAATTAGATTTTTAAGGTTTGTATATTTTCTTCTATGTGAATATTCAGATTTTTTTTTTGAAATAATCATATATTTTCGAAGTTTCATATGTTTTTTCTCCTATGAAATATGAAAATTTCGAAAAGACGATTTATGAAACTTAAAAAACTTGAAACTTTCGAAAAACGGTTAATGAAAAAACAAATTATGAAACTCGCCGGAATTAGGGGTTGTCGCCGAAGAGAGAGAGAGAGAGAGAGAGAGAGAGAGAGAGGGAGAGGGAGGGGGAGAGGGAGAGGGAGAGGGAGAGATGAAGATAATTGAGAAAATTAAGAAAATTTGTTGTTGCTAAAAATATGAATTATTCCTATAATTACGAATTTGGGGACAAAGGCGCAAATACCCTTGGTTTACAAGTTTACACAAAAAATTGGGTTTACAAAATAATGAGCATATCTCTCTCTCTCTCTCTCTCTCTCTCTCTCTCTCTATATATATATATATATATATATATATATATATATATATATATATATATATATATATATATATATATGGGTGATTTCAATTACAAACCACCTTAATTTTTGCAAATCGAAAAACCAATTTTTTTTCTACAATTGTTATAATTGATGTACGGTCAAGATTAGATTTACTCATTTATATTAACAATTTTTTAATAAATTACATTAATTAAAAATGCCGCTAAAGAACTGAATGGTCAAAAAAAAATTGTGCCTATTCAAAAGAAACTCGAATGAAATCCCGAGATGTATGCGATCGTGATAATAACCATTGTTTTCCAGTTTCAAAACAAGATTAAATCCGATTTCATGATGAAACAATGAAATTTCCGGTTTCATAACAAGATGAAATCCGGTTTCATGATAAAACAAATTAATGAAATTTTTGATGATCATATCGCATGTTTTCTAGTTTCATTAGGGGGTGTGCAAAGGGTCGGTGTAACGACCTAGATTTAAATAATTAAAAGCTGACAATATAACAATCAAATCGGTCCCAAAGTAAACAATACATCAGACCTATTCTAATCTCGCAGCGGAAAGACATCTTCACAACTGAGATACTACGGGGATCCCGACTGCAATCTACAAGTCTCCACTAGACTCTAGCTCTTCTACGACGCCACACCCTTCCATCATCGTCAGATAAAATCCCAAACACGGCTAATACCTGAAAATAGTTTTTGGTTTTTTAAAAGCGAGGGTTAGACCATGAGGTCTAGTGAATTCCCTCAAAAACAGTTTCACGCAAGCCAAGTATAAAATCATGTAATTCTATAATGTAATAACGTTCCAAGTCATGCATTCAACAAAGGTATAGCACAGTGGGCTCGACTTTCTTCACCCTACAAAGCCGGGTACGGCAAACACCCTACGAAGTCGGGCACGGCAAACACCCTACGAAGCCGGGCACGACAAACACCCTACAAAGCCGGGCACGACAAACACCCTACAAAGCCGGGCACGGCAAACACCCTACAAGGTCGGGCACAGCAACTCTGTCTCATCACCCAACTGTGCGGTCCGACTCCTTACGTGCCAATAACTATCATGACAGCATGCAATTCACAAATTATGTAGAAATGAGCAAATAACAGCTTGCATGCATTTGTAAACAATTACGTGTCATGTACAATAAAACCTTTCAAAATGTTTAATCATATCCTCATGCTCGTAAACATTATCAGTTAAGAAACCTTTACCAAAACGTTCGATCATGTCATTATTCTCAAACCAAGTTCAGATATGAAAACTTTAGCAAAACACTTCATTCACACCAAAAAGGGGTTAAGGGAACTCACCTTAGCCTTAGCACATCGACACGCTCCGGAACGCTCTTTAGCTCAAACCGAACACCTGAATTGGACACCGCAAGAATGGTGTTAAACCATCTAACCACACTCCCAACCATCCTTAACAAACTCCTAAAACAACTCTCTAATCAACGCCTCGATCTTAGACCCGAACGACCAATGGAACGGAAAAGAAAGGATTTGGGGCCAGAGTATGGCGCCAATGGTGGCGCCGATCCATCGGCGCTGAGACCGGCGCGGAACTCTGGTGTGACCTGCACGATTTTTCTTCCCAAAACTCAAAGGTTTCTCATTCCCCAATTTCTCCAAATCGGTTCTAAGTATCCCCAAATCGACACTTTGACAAAACAAACATTAAGAACCAATAGCCAACATCTTTAACAACATAAGACCCATCAAAAATCACCAATTGATTCATGGATTTAAACCTTAAAACTCAAGAACTCAAACTATAGAAAAATGGAGGTTACCAAACAAACATGATGAAGTGTTGGTCCCGAAGGCCTATACAAGTTTGTAGAAGGGGGGGGGGGGGGGTTGAATACAAACACACAGATTTTACTTTTCTAAATTGTTTATTGATAAATCATTAACAATTTACATCTTGTTATGGAAACAAGATTAAGGATAAACCTAAATCTAAACAAGTTGGAACACTAAGGTTTCTTGCACTAAGAAAGATAAGGAAATTACTAATAATAACCTATCTTGAGATAAGAGATTGAACTTGTCCAGAGTTAGCAAGTTACTTCAAATGAAGTGGGTTCATCTCTTTATATACTGCATGCATTTAATGCAAGTCTGTATACACTTTACACGTGTCATCAGCTGGTTGGTTGCATGTCATTGACCTTTGTTGACAACCTTAGTAGCCGCATGGATGAACAGTGTAGTATCAGAGTGGTTGTACGATTTCAGACAGTCGGAGGTTCTTTTCTGACATTTCGTACGGAGTCGTGCAAGGGGGGTTAAGACAAAAGTACTTTGTACGGAGGACTTCATGATCAGCTTTCGTTGATTCAGGGATTATCATTTTCTATTCAGCGAATGATAAAGTTCAGCGATAGCTGAAGTCTTGTACTTGATACTTCACGTTGAGTGGACAAATCTGAGTCTTCGCTGATCCGCATCAGTTCATTAGGAGACTTGTCGCTGGTTCTTGAGCTTGATCTTCGACTTCAGCGTAAAACCTTTGTTGACGTGAAACTTGTCTTCAGGGATCATAAGTAAACAACTAACTTATCAGCGATCATCATAATGACTGAACAGACTCAGAGCATTAATGGTGAACAGTGTTCGCTGAATGTTTTATTTAAAGAGCGAGAGTTCCTATCAGCGGTACTGTAAGATCTTAGTACTTATCAGCGATAGTGAAACTCATACATATTGTTTACTTACAATTTTCACTAAGTATATAAGAGAGGGTCATTATCAAATCACTGAGGGTTTGGATCAACAATCTCCCCCTATTTGATTATGACATAGCAACAAAGAAAATTGCTATTAAATGAAAACATAAGGATAAAAAGAACTCATAAAATATTTGTCCCTTTTACTGTTTTCTGGGATCTTTTCAGTACTGATGGTGTAAAGTACATTCGCTGAAATCTTTCTTTAAAACTTTGAATCAGGTTACAAAGAGAAATGGAAAGATTATAAGTACGAGCGAAATAAATTACAAGTACAGAAGAATAACTGATACAATAGAGAAAAAGGCGATCATATCATCTTGTAAAGGGTTCTTCCTTAATGAGAAGTTCATCAAGGGTCATTGATGTGGTGGGAATCATCCAGTCAGGAACGGTTACACCTTGTTTTCTTTTGATCAGCACTTGTTGATCCAAACCCTCAGTGATTTGATAATGACCCTCTCTTAAATACTTAGTGAAAATTGTATGTAAACAATATGTATCAGAGTTTCACTATCGCTGATAAGTACTAAGATCTTACAGTACCGCTGATAGGAACTCTCGCTCTTTAAATTAAACATTCAGCGAACACTGTTCACCATAATGCGCTGAGTCTGTTCAGTCCTTATGGTGATCGCTGATAAGTTAGTTGTTTACTTATAATCCCTGAAGACAAGTTTCACGTCAACAAAGGTTCTACGCTGAAGTCGAAGATCAAGCTCAAGAACCAGCGACAAGTCTACTAATGAACTGATGCGGATCAGCGAAGACTCAGATTTGTCCACTCAACGTGAAGTATCAAGTACAAGACTTCAGCTATCGCTGAACTTTATCATTCGCTGAATAGTAAATGATAATCGCTGAATCAACGAAAGATGATCATGAAGTCCTCCGTACAAAGTACTTTTGTCTTAACCTCCCTTGCACGCCACCGTACGAAATGTCAGAAAAGAACCTCCGAAAATCTGAGATCGTACAACCACTCTGATACTACACTGTTCATCTTTACGGCTACTAAGGTTGTCAACAAAGGTCAATGACATGCAACCAATCCGCTGATGACACGTGTAAAGTGTATACTGAATTGCATTAAATGCATGCAGTATATAAAGAGATGAACTCACTTCATTTGAAGTAACTTGCTAACTCTGGACAAGTTCAAATCTCTCTCAAGATAGGATTTTATTAGTAACCTCCATATCTTTCTTAGTGCAAGAAACCTTAGTGTTCCAACTTGTTTAGATTTAGGTTTATCCTTAATCTTGTTTCCGCAACAAGCTGTAAATTGTTAATGATTTATCAATAAACAATTTAGAAAAGCAAAATAGTGTGTTTGTATTCAACCCCCCCCCCCCCCCCCCCTTCTACAAACTTGTATAGGCCTTTCGGGACCAACAAGTGGTATCAGAGCAGATTTGTTTAATCTCATAAACAAGATCTAATCTAAGATATTTCTCTTCCTTGCTATTATCTGAAAATGGCCTCCCACACAAACACAAATTATATAGACAATGGTTCTCTTGCAAAACCTCCTAGATTTTCCAGAGACAACTTCAACTTATGGAAAAATAGGATGATGCTCTTCCTAGAAGGTGTTGACCCTACTATGACCTACTATCTTGAAAACGGCCCACACATCCCTGTAACTATTGATCCTTTAGTTCCAGCCACTGCAACTCGAGCTGATATTCCTGAAAGGCTGATTCCAAAGGAAATACACATGTGGACCGATGAAGATAAGAAGAAAGTGGCTATAGATACAAAAGCCAGATACATACTATCCATGGCCCTTCCTGACGAAGTCTACCATTCCGTCATGAACCTGAAATCCTCAAAAGCCATGTGGGACACAATATGTGTTCAGTATGAAGGAACGTCTGAAGTCCAGGATTCAAGAAAGATCAACCTGGTAAGACAATACGAAAGCTTCATTTCTGGTAAGAATGAAACTCTCTCTGAAGTTCATCAACGTTTTAATTGCTTAATTATAGATCTTAAAACGGTTGGTAAGGAATATTCTAACTTTGAAGTGCTGACAAAGTTTTTAGAATGTTTACCTGAAAGCTGGGACAATTATTCCATGTGTCTCAAGCTGTCAAAAGATCTAAGATCAATGACACTTGCTACCTTATATGGCACATTGCTGAATCATGAGCAATCTAGCCATCTTAAGAAGAATCTTGTAAAAGATTCCAAAAGCACCCCTGTTGCTTTAATCTCAGAGGAACCTTCTACTCAGCGACCCGTGGTCACTATCACTGAGTTAGAAAGTAACTCTGAAAGGTCATCAGATTCTGATTCTTCAAATGATGATGAATCCTTGGCTCTCCTAACTAAAAAGTTCAGGAGATTCGCCAAGAAGAAAATTGTGACACCCGTCAAACCAAAACACTCAGGTTAGCATTTGAATAGCATAATATATGTCTTAACATGTAGAAATAACTTATTATGACTTAAATATGATGGCTAAGGTTTTAGTTTCCTAAGAATTCCGACAGTACGCTTAGAAAATCCTGTTACCGCACGCAACTGCTTAATCTGTCTTATAAAATGCCGATTGGAACAGTTAACATTTAATTATAACAATATTAATAATAAGAGGAGTAAATATATAGTTTATATATACCCAAATCTAAATTTTAAAACTTTAAATAACCAAACCAAAAATTAAGTAGATAAATGAGGATTTAGCTATCTTAAATAAATCTTTTCATAAAAATTATATAAAATGTGAACCTATACAATTTTAATTAACAAAAAAATAAATAAATAAATAAGAAAAGGAGGCCAAACTTCAGCCCCCATAATTACCCCAACACCCTCATTTGGCCCAACACACACTCATTATTAAACTTCCATATTTTCAAGAACCCTTTCATTTTCCTACCCTCCTCTCTCTCTCTACATTCAAACACTCACCATTTCCTCTCTTCCTCTCCCTTGGCCGAAAATCAGCCACAACACCACACCAAGTCAATCCATTCTTGAAGGTTTTGAAGGTAAACATCAACCCTAGAAGGGGTAAACTCATCCCTCTTGTGTTCTTCTTCATTTTTTTTTCTTCCTTTTTCTTGTCATTTCTCCATCTTTTTCTCATTTTCCTTTGTAACCACTTGAGTTTCTGGATAAAGGGGCCTTAATAGACCATTTTCATGGTGGATTAATCACCAAAGGCATGTTATGTCAAACAAATGGTGATAATCCTTAAGCCATACATCAAGAACTCAAGAAAATGATGTTTTAACTACATGCATGTGGGTTTTGTTAAAATCTGAGATGTGTGAGTTCATGCATGTGTTTTTAAAAGTCAAAAATATATTTTTTTTATCTAAGAACATTGTCAAAGTAGTGGTAGATGAGTGTTCAAGCAAAGAACCAACCATATGAGTGAAAATATGGATATAAAACACTCATTTTTCATGAAATAGCATTTTTTAATTTCTGGCAGATTACATGCATGAACTTCTTCGGACCATATCTTGAAAAATACTTAACCAAATGATATGAATCTTTTTCTGGAACTTTGTTTATTGTGTTATGTTTCCAACCCAAGTGGTTTCATGTAAAAACTCGAAGATTTGACCCTTCAACTACTCATATGAAATTAAGTGTGCAAAGAAAATCTGGCAGAGAAAATGCTCTACTCTAATCAGTTATAAGTCTCTTAATATTCCACTAAAATTCTTGAATTTTCTTCTAGAAATTACTTTAATGAGTTATGAATCGAACAAAATTGGTTTCCCTCAAAAATATTAAGATTTGGGGTCTCAAACACTCAAACCAAGATTGGTGTGCAAGAAATCAGAATCTGGCAGAATGGAAGACCTAACTTAAAATCGTCATATCTTCCTCAAAATGTAACTAAAAATGATGAAATTTTTCTGGAAGATACTTTTATGAGTTAAGTTTAAAACCCAATTTGAATCACTGAAAAATGTTGAGATTTGACCCTCCAAATGGACTTGACAAAAAGATGGTGCAGACTGTTTTGGTAACTGTGACACTTAAACTTAAGTGTAATGATTAAAATAGCTACCCAACTCTACAAATGATGGTAATTATGTCAAAAGTTCCCTAAGACATTAAAGTGATACATATAAAAAGTTGGACTAATAAAAATATCCAGAAGATATTTAAAAATGACCATAAGTGGACTTAATATTCTGCCACCAGAAAAGTAAAACTCTAATCCAAAAGAAAAAAAAAAGGATTTGTAGAGTTACTAAAAGATAAAAAGCTTATAAATTGTAGAAATTGTCAAAACATAAATAAAAACTATATATACATGTATGTGAAGGTATAAATAATACCCTAACAAATAATAGATTTATAACAAACCGAACATTTTAAATCACAAGGTAAATGAGAAATACAATTTCATAGGAAATTAATGAAAGTGTTCGTCATGAAGAAAATATAAAACGTGGTAAAATGGATTAAATACTACTTATAACCTATAAAGTTTATTATGTAACAACAAAATCCTACAAACCGTTTAAAAACCAATAAATTACTAGAAATCGTCGACGGAGGATAATACTTAAACTTAAGGCATTTTATAAGACATGATAGGCTAAGCAATGCTTTAGCCATAAGAGTTAGATCGAAACTGATAATATGTTTCACTTCCTTAGGAAGGACCTAGAATCGAGAAACTGTGCATCCGTGCGGCAACCCTTGGAGATCCTTCCGGAACATAGTGAGTTTTCGCAGCCCCTTTTTACTATTTTGTACGTTTTGGGGTGAAAAGCATGTTATGTTTTTAAACTGCTAAATGATTCATGATATTAAATTGTGGATATTTATGCTTTGAAAAATGAGTACTAATGAATGGACAATTGTACATAAGTGATAAGATATGTTGAGTGATAATGAAAATGGTAAGTCCCCAATAGATACACTACTTATTAACTCGTAACGAGCCGGTGATACTTGTGGATAGCGCTATTTGGTTTGACAAACCCACCTTAACTGACGAGTAGGGGTGCACTTTATCTGGTAATAATGTTATTCTCATGTGGCCATCATACCACCTCTGAGGTAGTTCGCGGGGCGTAGATTGTCGGAGGCTTAGTAGTGGCTCAACACTTATATATCTTACAAAAATCACTCATGGTAAATTGTACTCATAAATCTTTTAAATTTGGAGCTTGTCATGAACGAACGTTTCATGAGAGTAACCATTGGATGAAAAACTGTTGTGCATACATAACTCTTTTGAATTTGGAGCTTGTCATGAACGAACGTTTCATGAGAGTAACCATTGGATGAAAAACTGTTGTGTATATGGAAAACCTGTGAACTCACCAACTCTTTGTAGTTGACCCTTTCTTTTATCATGCTTTTCAGGTGCTAATAAGTAAGTGAAGGCATGTAGGGTGCATATTGTGTGATGACATCGCCATCAAGAACATTAAAACTTCTACTGTTAATTTTTGTATCCGGCGTCTTGTTTTTGAAACAATTTGCTTAAGACGTTGTAATGTAATATTTTGAACTATTGTATTGAATGTTGTGGTTGGTGTTGTCTGTTACCTTTTGAATGAAACCCTACACTGTTATGCCTCGTGTTTCCGCTTTAGCGGGGTGTGACAGATTTGGTATCAGAGCCAAAGGTTATAGAGAATGCTGGTTTTCTTATGGGAACCACAAACTATAACCCAACCATAACGCAAACTATTTTCAAAACGGTTTTCGAAAGGATTGTCAAAAATCTGGAGTATGTTGCTAATATAACCAAGTCGAATGTCACATTATTATACCTGAATTAAACAAAGCCTGATCACCTATGTTTAATTCGGGTAAATATAATGAGAGACTCGGGTTGGTCATAATGGAAGTATGCTTAAAATAAATTTTCTACTTGAAATGGAAAACATGATTTTTGTGTGTGCATGCATAAACATTGCATATCTTAGGCACTTACAATAGAACGCTTGGTAATGATGCATTAGGGATAGTTATGAATAAATGGTTCCTAGAAAGTGGCGTTAGTGGAAGAACTTCTGACTACTTTTGATGATTAAACTTGGAAACTTATTTTGGGGGCATGTAGCCGACAATTTAAAACTCTAAGTACTAGATAACTTTTGGGGGAAACATTTTGTTGTTTATTGAACTTATGTGATGGTTGAACCTGTGTTTGTTAGAACCAAGTGTTTTGAAATGCATGAATATAGAGTTACTGTATGCTACTATATCTATATGCTAGAATGATTAGTTGTAGACATACCATATGATATTCATCACCTAGTTGAGTAGAACTTGTGTAAAAAATATGACCAAATTCCTGTTTGAAACTATGCCTTAGAACTATACATCAGCACTACTTGATTCTGGAGCGAATAGGAGCTTTGTATCACTAGAGTTTAGGCCGAAAATTAACTTGAAACCTCAAAAGTTGAAAGAGGCCTACGTTGTTGAATTTGCTAATGGGCAGGAAGTTAAGGTCAGAGACGTAATTATGGACTGTACTTTAAACTTAGCTAATAAGAGCTTTAGTATAGACCTTATTCCAATTGAGCTAGGAAGCTTTGACATAGTCGTGGGCATGGATTGGCTATCCAAAAACCGGGTAGACATATGTTGTTCCGAAAAGATCATTCGAATTCCGCTACCAGAGGGTAAAACACTCGTCGTTCATAGAGAGAAGTCCGGAAAGAACCTTAAGTTAGTGACGTGTATGAAGATGCGGAAGTACGTGAAAAAAAAAGAATGCATCGCGTTTTTGGCTCACGTTATAGTTAAGGAAATGAAAGAGAAACGCATTCAGGATTTCCCTGTAGTTCGGGATTTTTTCGAGGTATTCCCAGATGAGCTACCAGGATTACCCCCGTCAAGACAAGTCGAATTCCACATCGACTTAGTTCCTGGAGCTGCACTTGTGGCTAATTCACCGTACCGTTTGGCCCCATCGGAAATGCAGGAATTGTCAGGACAACTCCAGGAGATGCTCGACAAAGGACTTATAAGACCCAACTCTTCGCCATGGGATGCACCGGTTATTTTCGTTAAAAAGAAAGATGGATCCTTGCGGATGTGCATCGATTATAGAGAACTCAATAAGCTAACTATCAAGAACCGATACCCTCTTCCCCGAATCGACGACCTGTTCGACCAACTTCAAGGTGCTACTTACTTTTCAAAATTTGATCTTCGATCTGGATATCATCAAATGAGGGTCCGTGAAGAGGATGTTCCCAAGATGGCGTTTAGGACTCGATACGGCCATTACAAATTCCTGGTAATGCCTTTCGGGCTAACCAACGCACCGGCTGTCTTCATGGACTTAATGAACAGGGTCTATAGACCGTACTTGGATGAGTTCGTGATCGTGTTCATAGATGATATACTAATTTACTCGCAAAGCAAGGAGGATCATTAGCGACATCTAAAGTTGATACTAGAATTGCTCAGAGACCAGAAATTGTATGCAAAGTTCTCCAAATGCGAATTTTGGATTCGAGAGATCCGGCAAAAATTGAGGCCAAGAAGAAGTGTGAAGCCCCGAAGACCCCGACAGAAATTCGTCAATTTCTCGGTTTAGCAGGCTATTATCGGCGATTCATTGCGAATTTCTCAAAAATTGCGCAACCACTAACGGCATTAACCCAAAAGGATAAGAAGTTTATTTGGGGAGAGAAACAAGAAGAAGCATTCCAAACTCTTAAGCATAGGTTATGCAATGCACCAATTCTGGCGTTGCCAGAAGGCGCGGAAAATTTCGTAGTCTACTGCGATGCATCACACCAAGGTTTGGGGTGTGTGTTGATGCAACAGGACAAGGTCATTGCATATGCTTCAAGACAACTTAAGGTTCATGAGAAAAACTATACCACTCACGACCTTGAGTTAGGAGCAGTAGTGTTCGCACTTATAATCTGGAGACATTATCTTTACGGCACGAAATGCACCATCTACACCGATCATAAAAGCCTTCAACATATCCTTGACCAGAAAATGCTTAATATGAGACAAAGAAGATGGGTTGAACTGCTTAGTGACTTTGGCTGTGAAATAAAGCACCATCCAGAAAGGCTAATGTGGTAGCCGACGCACTAAGCAGGAAGGAAAGGGTGAAGCCGTCAAGGGTACGAGCAATGGGTGCGTTCGTTCAGACGAGCCTAGAGACACAAATTCTTGAAGCTCAGGAAGAAGCGTTGAAAGCAGAAAACTTGAAGGACGAGGCCCTACATCAATGGGAACTTAAATTTAAAACAAGGTCAGATGGGGTACGTTACTTTGAAGACAAAGTTTGGATACCAAAGGTTAACAACTTACGATCAACAATTATGGATGAAGCCCATAAATCAAGATATTCGATTCACCCAGGAGCTGATAAGATGTACAAAGATCTAAAGGAATACTAATGGTGGCCGGGTATGAAGAAAGACATCGCTTTGTACGTAAACAAGTGCTTAAATTGTGCAAAAGTTAAGGCCGAACATCAGAAACCATCTGGGCTATTACAACAACCCAAGATTCCTCAATGGAATTGGGAGCAAATAGCTATGGATTTCGTAACTAAGCTACCCAGGACCAGGAAGGGGCACGACGCAATCTGGGTTATAGTGGACCGACTTACGAAATCTGCGCATTTTCTTCCTATTCGGGAAGACTACAAGATGGAAAGGCTTGCACAAATTTACGTCAATGAAATCGTTATGCGTCATGGAGTTCCTATTTCCATCATCTCGGATAGAGATAGTCGTTTTACGTCACGATTTTGGCGATCACTCCAGAAAGCGTTGGGTACACGTTTGGATTTGAGCACTTCCTACCATCCTCAAACGGACGGTCAGTCAGAAAGAACCATACAGACGCTAGAGGATATGTTGCATGCATGTGTGATAGATTTTGGTGGAAGTTGGGATACTCACCTACCATTAGTTGAGTTCTCCTACAACAACATATATCATACCAGCATTCAGTGTGCACCGTATGAAGCCTTATATGGACGCAAGTGTAGATCCCCACTTAGCTGGTTAGAAATCGGCGACAGACAATTGACTAGGCCCGAAATCGTTCAAGAGACTACTGACAAGATCTCAGTTATCAAGGATAGACTTAAGGCCGCAAGAGATCGTCAGAAAAGTTATGCTGATAACCGCAGGAAACCATTAGAATTCCAAGTGGGTAATAAAGTGCTTCTAAAAGTATCGCCTTGGAAAGGATTAGTACGCTTCGGAAAAAGAGGCAAGTTGAGTCCGAGATATATTGGCCCGTTTGAAATAATTGAACGGATTGGTCCAGTAGCATATAAACTTAAATTGCCACAAGAGCTAAGTGCCATCCACAATACGTTCCATGTGTCAAGCCTTAAGAAATGCCTAACTGATGAATCATTGGTTCTACCCCTAGAAGACATTCAGATCAACGATCGGTTACACTTCATTGAGGAACCGATTGAAATCCTTGACCAAGAAGTCAAACGAACACGGCGTAGTAAGATCCCAATTTTGAATGTTTGTTGGAATTCGAGGCATGGACCTGAGTATACATGGGAATGAGAAGATTACATGAAACGTAAGTACCCTCACCTATTTGCAAAGGATTAGACGGGGAATGGCAATCATCGAATTTCGGGACGAAATTCTTCTAACAAGGGGAGACTGTGACACCCGTCAAACCAAAACACTCAGGTTAGCATTTGAATAGCATAACATATGTCTTAACATGTAGAAATAACTTATTATGACTTAAATATGATGGCTAAGGTTTTAGTTTCCTAAGAATTCCGACAGTACGCTTAGAAAATCCTGTTACCGCACGCAACTGCTTAATCTGTCTTATAAAATGCCGATTGGAACAGTTAACATTTAATTATAACAATATTAATAATAAGAGGAGTAAATATATAGTTTATATATACCCAAATCTAAATTTTAAAACTTTAAATAACCAAACCAAAAATTAAGTAGATAAATGAGGATTTAGCTATCTTAAATAAATCTTTTCATAAAAATTATATAAAATGTGAACCTATACAATTTTAATTAACAAAAAAATAAATAAATAAATAAGAAAAGGAGGCCAAACTTCAGCCCACATAATTACCCCAACACCCTCATTTGGCCCAACACACACTCATTATTAAACTTCCATATTTTCAAGAACCCTTTCATTTTCCTACCCTCCTCTCTCTCTCTACATTCAAACACTCACCATTTCCTCTCTTCCTCTCCCTTGGCCGAAAATCAGCCACAACACCACACCAAGTCAATCCATTCTTGAAGGTTTTGAAGGTAAACATCAACCCTAGAAGGGGTAAACTCATCCCTCTTGTGTTCTTCTTCATTTTTTTTTCTTCCTTTTTCTTGTCATTTCTCCATCTTTTTCTCATTTTCCTTTGTAACCACTTGAGTTTCTGGATAAAGGGGCCTTAATAGACCATTTTCATGGTGGATTAATCACCAAAGGCATGTTATGTCAAACAAATGGTGATAATCCTTAAGCCATACATCAAGAACTCAAGAAAATGATGTTTTAACTACATGCATGTGGGTTTTGTTAAAATCTGAGATGTGTGAGTTCATGCATGTGTTTTTAAAAGTCAAAAATATATTTTTTTTATCTAAGAACATTGTCAAAGTAGTGGTAGATGAGTGTTCAAGCAAAGAACCAACCATATGAGTGAAAATATGGATATAAAACACTCATTTTTCATGAAATAGCATTTTTTAATTTCTGGCAGATTACATGCATGAACTTCTTCGGACCATATCTTGAAAAATACTTAACCAAATGATATGAATCTTTTTCTGGAACTTTGTTTATTGTGTTATGTTTCCAACCCAAGTGGTTTCATGTAAAAACTCGAAGATTTGACCCTTCAACTACTCATATGAAATTAAGTGTGCAAAGAAAATCTGGCAGAGAAAATGCTCTACTCTAATCAGTTATAAGTCTCTTAATATTCCACTAAAATTCTTGAATTTTCTTCTAGAAATTACTTTAATGAGTTATGAATCGAACAAAATTGGTTTCCCTCAAAAATATTAAGATTTGGGGTCTCAAACACTCAAACCAAGATTGGTGTGCAAGAAATCAGAATCTGGCAGAATGGAAGACCTAACTTAAAATCGTCATATCTTCCTCAAAATGTAACTAAAAATGATGAAATTTTTCTGGAAGATACTTTTATGAGTTAAGTTTAAAACCCAATTTGAATCACTGAAAAATGTTGAGATTTGACCCTCCAAATGGACTTGACAAAAAGATGGTGCAGACTGTTTTGGTAACTGTGACACTTAAACTTAAGTGTAATGATTAAAATAGCTACCCAACTCTACAAATGATGGTAATTATGTCAAAAGTTCCCTAAGACATTAAAGTGATACATATAAAAAGTTGGACTAATAAAAATATCCAGAAGATATTTAAAAATGACCATAAGTGGACTTAATATTCTGCCACCAGAAAAGTAAAACTCTAATCCAAAAGAAAAAAAAAAGGATTTGTAGAGTTACTAAAAGATAAAAAGCTTATAAATTGTAGAAATTGTCAAAACATAAATAAAAACTATATATACATGTATGTGAAGGTATAAATAATACCCTAACAAATAATAGATTTATAACAAACCGAACATTTTAAATCACAAGGTAAATGAGAAATACAATTTCATAGGAAATTAATGAAAGTGTTCGTCATGAAGAAAATATAAAACGTGGTAAAATGGATTAAATACTACTTATAACCTATAAAGTTTATTATGTAACAACAAAATCCTACAAACCGTTTAAAAACCAATAAATTACTAGAAATCGTCGACGGAGGATAATACTTAAACTTAAGGCATTTTATAAGACATGATAGGCTAAGCAATGCTTTAGCCATAAGAGTTAGATCGAAACTGATAATATGTTTCACTTCCTTAGGAAGGACCTAGAATCGAGAAACTGTGCATCCGTGCGGCAACCCTTGGAGATCCTTCCGGAACATAGTGAGTTTTCGCAGCCCCTTTTTACTATTTTGTACGTTTTGGGGTGAAAAGCATGTTATGTTTTTAAACTGCTAAATGATTCATGATATTAAATTGTGGATATTTATGCTTTGAAAAATGAGTACTAATGAATGGACAATTGTACATAAGTGATAAGATATGTTGAGTGATAATGAAAATGGTAAGTCCCCAATAGATACACTACTTATTAACTCGTAACGAGCCGGTGATACTTGTGGATAGCGCTATTTGGTTTGACAAACCCACCTTAACTGACGAGTAGGGGTGCACTTTATCTGGTAATAATGTTATTCTCATGTGGCCATCATACCACCTCTGAGGTAGTTCGCGGGGCGTAGATTGTCGGAGGCTTAGTAGTGGCTCAACACTTATATATCTTACAAAAATCACTCATGGTAAATTGTACTCATAAATCTTTTAAATTTGGAGCTTGTCATGAACGAACGTTTCATGAGAGTAACCATTGGATGAAAAACTGTTGTGCATACATAACTCTTTTGAATTTGGAGCTTGTCATGAACGAACGTTTCATGAGAGTAACCATTGGATGAAAAACTGTTGTGTATATGGAAAACCTGTGAACTCACCAACTCTTTGTAGTTGACCCTTTCTTTTATCATGCTTTTCAGGTGCTAATAAGTAAGTGAAGGCATGTAGGGTGCATATTGTGTGATGACATCGCCATCAAGAACATTAAAACTTCTACTGTTAATTTTTGTATCCGGCGTCTTGTTTTTGAAACAATTTGCTTAAGACGTTGTAATGTAATATTTTGAACTATTGTATTGAATGTTGTGGTTGGTGTTGTCTGTTACCTTTTGAATGAAACCCTACACTGTTATGCCTCGTGTTTCCGCTTTAGCGGGGTGTGACAAAAATGTTTAGAAAGAACAAAACTCTTTCTATAGCTGACAAGCCTAAGTCATCAGCTTTTGTTGATAAGGCTACTGCTACTTGTTTCAACTGCGAAAAGACAGGTCATTTCGCTAACGAGTGCAGGTAAAAGAAAATCATGAGACCTTCAGCTTTTACAAAGAATTCCTTTGTTCCAAGGAATAAAGATGACAAATACTCAAAGCTGAAGGAAAAGTATGCAAAGCTGAAAAGCTTTAAGAAGAAAGGAAAAGGCCTGATGGATGACTATGATTGGGCTGCTTCTGATGAAGAAGCCTCATCATCTGATTCTGAAGATGATGAAGCAAATCAATGTCTCATGGCCAAGATTGAAGAAGAGGAAGAAAGTTCAGACATTCCCTCCACTTCAACATCTGCCATTCAGGTATCACCTTCCTTCTTTACCAATATTGCAAATATTGATGAAGCTGATAGTCTCCGTAAAATCGAACTGCTGACTAGAAGTTTATACGAAGCCATGAACGGCAAAGCTGTGGTTGAAAACCAAAATCTTGATCTCGCTGAAAAGCTTAAAAACTGCCACCTTCAAATAGAAAAGCTTTCTAAATTTGAAGAAGATTTTAAAGATCAAGTCTATTTAAATCAGCTAGTCAAAATCGAACGAGCAGAAGCTATCGCTGCATTAAAAGCTGAACAAGCTACTGTTGAAGGATGGTGTAATTCTTCAACAAAGATCACTGAGATAATTAAGGCTCAGATTCCTCTGAGTGATAAACGTGGTCTGGGTTATAAATATGATACTCCAAAACCAACCACTGAACGTGCAATGCTTAAATTTGGAACGTTCGTATCCTCAGTAGCTGACACTTCTTCATCTCAGTACTCCTCGTCGATTACACCAGTCCCTGAGGAAACTCCTACCTCCTCAAAAGGTAAGGAGAAAATGGTTTATTCAAAACCTACCTCTGTCTCTAAAGACAAAGGTAAAGGAATTGTTATTTATCAAAATCCTCAGAAGGGTACCTTAGTACCTAAGCTGAATGCTTCCAAAGCCTTAGTGATTCATTCATCTGGTTCTAGAAATCAGACCTCTGGATCAGTTCAGCGACCTACTCCTAGACTCAGAGTAGATATCCTTGGTAAGAAATCTGAAGAACTGAATGTTCGTCCTATTTCAAAAACCAATAGTGTACTTGGTGCTGGCACTTCTAATTCCAAATTAAAAGCTCAGCACTCAAGTGGTCCTAGAACTAATTTTAGTTATAGGAAATGTTATCACTGTGGACTTACCGATCATATTGCAAGTAAGTGCCTCACAGCCACCAAAGCTGATAAGATAGCTAAGGTGAAGATAGCACCCAAGAAGACCAAACCAGTTGCAATTCAGGTCAAGGTGACTCCTACCGCTGAGGTCAAGAAATTGACCAAAGTGAAGAAAGACAAAGCTGAATCTTCAAATGCTGCGAAGACTGCTGAACCCATTCCAACTACTTCCACTGACAAACGCGTATACATGGTGAAGTGGGTACCCAAGCAAAACTAATCTTCCTTTGTATTGCAGGTTAAAAAGGGTACCTGGTATCTCGATAGCGGATGCTCTAGACACATGACTGGAAAGAAAAACCTGCTCGCTGAATACAAGGAAGAGAAGGGTCCCTCTGTGACTTTCGATGGAAATGGAAAAGGACACATCCGAGGGTATGGTGTACATTCAAATGGTACAACATCCTTCAGAAGAGTCGCATATGTTGAAGGGCTGAAGCATAATCTTCTAAGCATCAGTCAGCTTTGCGACATGGATAACAAAGTAATTTTCACTAAGGAATCTGCTTTGTCTCTGACAAAAAGGAGAAGATAGCTCTCAGCGGTTATCGTTTGGAAAATGTTTACATTATAAACATGGACTCAACAACCACTGAGAACTCCTGTTTCTTCTCAAAAGCATCTTCTGATGTTAACTGGCTATGGCACAAAAGGCTCTCACATCTCAACTTCAAGACACTGAATACTCTTTCATCCAAAGAGTTAGTCACTGGTCTACCTCAACATTCATACGCCAAAGAGTCCTTATGTTCAGCGTGTGAAAAAGGGAAGCAGACCAAGGCAAGCTTTAAGTCAAAGCAAGTTTCCTCAGTGTCATCTCCTCTACAACTACTCCATATGGATTTGTTTGGCCCCGTTAACAAACAATCCATCGCTGGAAAGAAATATACGCTGGTCATAGTTGATGAATTCTCTCGTTACACATGGGTAATGTTTCTCCGTTCTAAGAGTGACACCCCTGAAGAACTCATCACCTTTGTTCGGAAGATGGAAACTCTGAACAATATGACTGTTCGCTCAATAAGGAGTGATCATGGAACTGAATTCAAAAACAGTTCTCTTGATTCCTTCCTTGAGAGCAAGGGTATTTCTCACAACTTTTCGTCAGTGAGAACACCACAACAAAACGGAGTCGCTGAAAGAAGAAATAGAACAATTATTGAAGCTGCACGTTCAATGCTCAGCGATTCTCACCTGCCTACTCAGTTTTGGGCAGAAGCTGTCAACACTGCATGTTTTACGCAAAACAGGTCGCTGATAGTTAAAAGATTCAAAAAGATAGCCTATGAACTCTTTCATGGGAGAAAGCCTTCAATCAGCTTTCTTCACATCTTTGGATGTCAGTGTTTCATACTGAACAACAGAGATGCCCTTGGAAAGTTTGATCCTAAGGCTGATGATGGAATCTTTCTTGGATACTCCTCAGTTTCCAAAGCCTTCAGAGTCTTCAACCGAAGAAGACAAACTGTAGAAGAAACTATTCACGTCACGTTTGACGAATCTCGTTCAGCGAACTCTAAACCGAACGCTGATACAGAAGAACTGAATCAATGGATGTTTTCTCATCTTGGTGATTCAGAAGATGTTCCCACTCCTCATGCTCACACCGTAGAAAATGATGGTCCTATCATTCCAAATATGCAAAATAGTGAAGCTGAAACATCTTGGGTCTCAGCTGTTCCTATAAACACTATACCTGCAGTTGATCCAAATGTCTCAGAAATTCCATCTATTTCTCAGCAATCAGTGAATGAAGTGGTAAATGCAAACATTCCTCTCTTAGCTGATAATCCAGAAGTAGCTGAAGCCTCATCTTCAGTTTCTCCAGTTCAGACTGAGTCAGCGACGTATGCTCCGGCTCAGCGATGGACTGTAAATCACCCAATCGATCAAATTCTTGGTGATCCCAACGCTGGTATTCAGACTCGTAGAAGTGCAGGTAATATTTGTTTATTTGTTAACTTTATTTCTCTAACTGAACCAAAGAAAATAGATGATGCCCTCAGAGATCCAAACTGGGTCAGCGCTATGCAAGAAGAGCTGACTGAATTCGAAAGAAACAAAGTTTGGAAACTTGTTCGTAGACCAACTGACAAAACGGTGATAGGCACTAAATGGGTCTATCGAAACAAGTTGGACGAACATGGTACTGTAACTCGCAACAAAGCTCGTCTTGTTGCTCAGGGATACAGACAAGAGGAAGGCATAGATTATGAAGAAACTTTTGCTCCAGTAGCAAGACTTGAATCTATTCGTTTTCTTAGCATATGCTGTACACAAAAACTTCACTGTACATCAGATGGATGTTAAGTCAGCATTTCTAAATAGAAAGCTGAATGAAGAAGTGTATGTGGAACAACCTCCAGGATTCTCAGATCCTAAGCGTCCAGGTTATGTGTATAAACTGGACAAGGCACTTTATGGCTTAAAGCAAGCTCCACGTGCATGGTATGATACTCTCTCTACTTATCTCCATATTGAAAAATTTGAGCGAGGTAAGATTGACAAAACTTTGTTTTTTAGAAAAGTGAAAGGTCATATCATTTTAGTTCAAATATATGTTGATGACATTATATTTGGTTCTACTAACCCTGAGCTTTGTACTCGTTTCGCTGATAGAATGAAAGATGAGTATAAAATGAGTATGATGGGTGAACTAACATATTTCCTTGGTCTTCAGATTAAGCAAACTGAAAAAGGAACTTTTATAAATCAGGGAAAGTATGTTAAAGATATGCTGAAGAAATTCGACTTAACTGAAAGTTCAGCTATGAAAACCCCTATGGCACCACCGCTGATACTTGATAAGGACACAAAGGGTGTTCCTGTCAATGTCACGCTGTACCGTGGGATGATCGGCTCACTATTGTATCTTACAGCTAGCCGACCCGATATTATGTTTGCAACATGTCTGTGCGCACGATATCAAGCTGAACCTAAGATATCCCATATGAAAGCTGTAAAGCGAATCTTTCGATATCTTAAGGGTACAGCGAATCTAGGTCTTTGGTATCCCAAAGACTCAGGATTCGATCTAACCGCCTATTCAGACAGTGATTTTGCAGGTTGCAAAATGGATAGGAAAAGCACCACAGGAGGATGTCAACTCCTGGGTGGAAAGCTGGTAAGTTGGACAAGTAAGAAGCAAAACTCAGTGTCCACTTCCACAGCTGAAGCTGAGTATGTAGCCGCTGGAAGCTGCTGTTCTCAAGTCTTGTGGATGAGAAATCAACTACTAGACTATGATCTTCAGCTCTCCAAAATTCCAATCTATTGCGACAACACAAGTGCCATCGCTATAGCAAACAATCCAGTGCTACACTCAAAGACAAAACACATAGAAATCAGATATCATTTTATCAGAGATCATGTGATGAATGGTGATATAGAACTTCATTTTATCCCAACTGATTATCAGTTAGCTGATTTGTTTACCAAACCTCTTGATGAGACAAGATTCAACTTTCTCATCAGCGAGCTTGGAATGCTGAACTTTGAAGGATAAAATCTTCAGCGGTTCACATTTAATCAGCGATACGTTTATACAAACTTGTATAGGCTTCGGGATAAAATCAACTTATATAATCCATTTCATCATCTTCTCTCTGAATAAACTTGGTTAAACTGATATCCAGGTATGTTTTCTCTCTCTGACAATCGCATGTAAATGCAAGATTTCAAAATAAATTGCATCGCTGAATATCTCTTCCTTAACAGCGATATTTTGAAAATTCCTTAAACCTTCACTGATATTTCTATTCAGTGCTTCATGTTTTTCAAAAGAGTCCCTGAGTTTTTCAAAACCTCAGAGACATCCTAAAAGAATGTGAAAGGACAGTTATGACGTCATTGCAACGGATAACACTCGGCACGATTTCTTTCTGACACACGTTTGCACGTTTTGTTCAAACTTCCAATCAAATGCAAACACGTGTCCGTGTCATGATGAAAACCTTTTCCCGCTCAAGGTTTTCTCTCTCTAAAAATCCCTATATAAACAACTCTTGGTTTATATTTGTCTTTTACGCGAACAATCTTTCTCCGCAAGAAAAGAATTCTCTGTTGCATTTGTGCTCTCAAAAACCTCAAGAACTGTTCATCATCTTCTTCATCAAAACTTCAAGGTTAATAAGTTCTTATCTTTTATCAAATGCGTATAACTTGTTTTCGATCTTCTCTTTGTTTTAACAAGATCAAACAAAAGAACTTTTTAAAATTAAATCATTTATTTCATGGTTTTATGAACACAACCATTTCATGGTTGGTCTTCAAGTTTTAAATCTAAATCTTAAACTTGTTCTTCATTCGTATCCATTTTTCTTTTAGAAACTGGAATACAAGATTTTATGGGTTTTACTTTTCTTTTAAAATCAAGAAAAACCCTAATCTTCATTAAGACAATTTTTTTTGTCTAAATGAAATGGACAAGATTCGAAATATCTTAACGGAAATTTCTTTCCACATTAAGATAATTCTTATTTGTTAACATCTTTGGTTGAACTGATAATACAGTGATATGGCATCTTCAAAGCTGAATGTTACCGCTGAATCCATCTCCACTGACTCTGAGGAAATGGAAATCTTCAAAGCCCCCCAGGTGAAGTTCGAGCTGGATCAACTCGATTGGACTAAAGCCAACAACCTCTCAGCTCTTCTCGAGTTTCCTCCTCGGAAGCAAGTATCACATCTGGACGATGCTGTAAGTTTTCTGAAGAACAGCCCCATCTACACAGCCATGACCATAACACCTCCTGCCAGTCAGCGGCTCTTATCTCAGTTCTGGTACTCTGCCAGACACACTGAACTACCCTCTGCCAAAGATCCATCCAAAACCATAGACTGCATACTCAGCGATACTGAGTATGGCACCATCAAGATCACACCCGCAATTATCCGCAAAGCCCTAAACTTCCCAAATGCCTCCAAAGAAAAACCCTTCATTCCATTCCCTGACCACAAAAAGCATGCTGACAGAGAAGCAATCATTGCTTTCCTTGACGCAATGGGTTATATCTGGGATATTGGAAGGGACAAGAAGCCTGAGAAGAAACTGACGCTGATAAAGAAATCCAAGATGCCCAGCGAGATGAATTTCATCTTCGCTCACCTGATGAGCTGCATGACAGCGAAATCCGGATCTTCTGATCAAGCCGCCCAACCTCAGCAGTCCATGGGATACGCACTGCTGAAAGGTCTAAATATTGACTAGGCCTCCATTATTTATGAAGACCTGATTCAACGTGTTGATTCTGCCGCTGACAGACCAGCATGGGTTCCTTACCCACGATTCATCAGCGCCATCTTTCAATATGGCCTGAAGGACAGCTATCCTGAAGAGGGTGATCTGAAACTTTCTCAGATTGGCCCTAAGGTTCTCGACTTCAAGCCTGTCGCCAATGAGGTACGTCTCTCTACTCTTCTCACTCTTCTAAATTCTCCGCTTTCTGTGGCTCCTTCAGCGACAATACCAATCGCTGATACCCCGGCCACAAAATCCTCTCCTTATAAGAAAAGGAAACACTCACACACCCAACTTGATTCCAAAAGGATCAAGAAAACCAAGGAGCAACCCCAGCAATTCCATGCTGAAGACTCCTCAGCTCATTCTGAAGAGCTGAAGGAAAGTTCCGTGGTACGCTCTGCCACACCCGTGCAAGCCATCCCTCCAATCCAGACTTCAGCGTCTTCAAACGCTGAGGTTAGAAACTTGGAAACTACCCAACCTCCATCAATCTCTCAAAAGACTGATGAAGTGATTGTCAGCGATTCCAACGCTGAACTCAGAACCCGAACCCTAATCTTAACCTTCGCTTCTCCCTCCACTCACTTGGACACTCCTCCAGCAAACACTGGAGATGCCATCATTCTAGAAGCCGCCGCTGATGCTTCTCAACAAATGATGAAGAAAGGACCTGCAGAGTTCACCATACCTCACCGTACTTTCGAAGAGGATATGGAACACTATTCAGGAACTTGCAACTTCGACGAGTTCATCAATCCTCCTGCAGGTACTAATCCCACCTTAAACACTGTAACTAAACCTGAAACTTCTGAGCTTTCCTTTGTTCACAAGTACTTATATGTTACAGGTCCTAATTTGGGAGACATCAACGCCTCGCTGAAGTCCGTGGAAACAAAGCTGTCCAGTCTCACCACCACACTCTCCAGCAACTCAACAGCTGTAACAAACGCTGGAGAGAACTTGACAAAGCTGACAACGGTGGTGGAGAAGAAAGCTTCCACTGAAGACATCAAGAGTCTTGATAAGACGCTCAGCGATTTTGCCAAGGTGCTCTGTGACATCTACACTGACTACACAAGCCTCAAAACATCAGTTTCGACCATGTCCAGCGAAGTAACAACGCTGAAGACATCAGTTGAAAAACTCGAGGGTGATATGTCAGAGGTCAAGACTGACTTAGGCTCTGTAAAGACCGACGTTAGCTCTATGAAGACGATGATCGAGACGCTGGTAAACAAGGCAAATAGTCCAGCTCCTGCTCCTGCCCCTGTCCCTATTCTGGAATCTTTCACAGAGGAGGATCGCACAGAGCTGAGGAAAATCACGCCTGCTATTTCTGGCCTAGAAGACAGAATAGCAAAGCTTGAAGGTTGTGTGAAAATCTCTGGCCCAGAAGACAGAGATAACACCAATGCTGAGTCTGCCCATTCCTCCCCTAGTCATCATGAAAAAGAGGGGGAGAAGAGCGCTGAACATTCCAAGGAGAAAAGCGCTGAAGATCTTGAGAAAAGCGCTGAAGATCTGAACAACAAAAGCGCTGAAGACCTTTCCCATGATGAATCTATCAGGGGAGAGAGAAATGAAGATCTGATCACTGGACCTCAGGGAGATGAAAACCCTGAGGGAACCGAGAAGCTCGCCTCTGTATCTGAGGGGGAGCAACTCGAAGAAGATGCTGAGAATTCCGAAACAGAAGAAGATGAAGACATCGACATCCCTGACGACAAACCATCCTTCTCTCCAAGAAAGGATGATGATGATGATGATTTCTTTATCGTCAAACCTGCCCCAAGGATGAAAGCTCTTAAAGGAATCTCAATAAAAGAACCATCAGGGGAGAAGACAAAGACAAAGCCCTCAGCCTCTGGCGCTGAGAAAAGCAAAGACAAAGGCCTCGCTGAAGATGAAAATCTAGCGATTCTCTTTGAAAAGCCGGTTTGTCAGGTAAACTAAAACTTTACTTTTTCCTTCCCTGAACTTCTCAACAGCTCACTAAGTTCTCCAAACCTATATACACATCCACATTATTTTTCTATCTTTTCTACCCAAGTTCTTCTACCCAATTCTTATCTGTAAGATCGCTGCTTTTCAGCTAGTCCTCTCCCCTGTTTGAGGATGTCGCTGAAGGTTCTACTGTTGCGACTTCACAAATAAAGCCAGCTGCTGCTGATGAAATAATCCCAGTCTTGGACTTGATCTCTGAGACTGATGAACCAGAAGAACAACCTCTCTCACACAATAAGAGACCTTCCTCAGTTCCTCAAAAGCTGAGTGAAGAGGATCAAAAGAGAAGAGAAGAAATAATAAAGCGATTCGAGGATCAGCGAATCATTCTAAGGCCTGATCAACTGCCTTCAGTTCCTCCTAAGTTCAGAATTTCAAAAGCTGAATATCAGGACCACCTTAGAGCTGAACGCCTCATTGCTGAAAGAAAGGAAGCTGAAGAGAAAGACAGAGAATACGCCATCAAGCTCACTCAAGAATCTGTCATAGACCCCAAGCTGAAGCGTGTTCCCATTCAAATCCAACGAAAGCTGTGGGAAGAAGCCCATAAGATCGTGGAAAAGAAAACTGAAGTTTCTCAGACCACCTTGATCTGGTGTAAAGAGAAAATTCACTTCAGATATCGTCCAGTGAAGATCAACAAGGTATTCATCCCTGGAAGAACATCTATCGGAGTACCTATTGTTGACATCAAACTGTTCAGAGAAGATGGCACATCTGAAACCTTTCGTGCTGACACTGTAAAAAGGTATGGTCTCTCTGAATGGCTGGAGATGAGGTTAGCTATCCAACCATCACAATCTAAGTACAAGAATCATTTCGAAAAGCTGATAAACAGACAGATCGACTTGATATCTTCTTGTGTGGATATTCCTCCTGTTCCTGATCTAAAGCCGAAAAGAAAAAGAGGTTCTCCAAGGAAGAAACGTCAAGATTCAAATTCAGGACCTGTCATACGAAATGAAACTGGAATTGGTTTCTCTCGCGCTGAAGTACTTGGTCCTGATCCTGATCTATCTGCCCTTGACATCTCTTTGCCACCATGTGAACTTTTCGTCCCTGGTAAAGTCATCAGTAATCCTTATGGAATATTCTTTCTTGACTACGACGGACAAAAATGCTTTCAACGGATCGCTGAGCTCCCAATCACTCCAATCGAACAGCTCAGAGATCTTATCTACTGGTGTGACTTCAGAAAGGACATTCAGGCACGACACCTAAAACCCTTGATCTTTCAAGAAGCGCTGAAGAAAAGAAAACAAGGTGTAACGGTTCCTGACTGGATGATTCCCACTGAAAAGACGACCCTTGATGAACTTCTCATTAAGGAAGAACCTTTTGAAAACTGATATAATCTCCTTTTTCTCTATTGTATCAGTTATCCTTCTGTACTTGTAATTTATTTCGCTTGTACTTGTAATCTTTATGTTCTTCATTGTAACCTGATTCAAAGATTTAAAGAAAGATTTCAGCGAATGTACTTTACTCCATCAGTACTGAAAAGATCCCAGAAAACAGTAAAAGGGACAAATATTTTATGAGTTCTTTTTATGCTTATGTTTTCATTAAATAGCAATTTTCTTTGTTGCTATGTCATAATCAAATAGGGGGAGATTGTTGATCCAAACCCTCAGTTATTTGATAATGACCCTCTCTTAAATACTTAGTGAAAATTGTATGTAAACAATATGTATCAGAGTTTCACTATCGCTGATAAGTACTAAGATCTTACAGTACCGCTGATAGGAACTCTCGCTCTTTAAATTAAACATTCAGCGAACACTGTTCACCATAATGCGCTGAGTCTGTTCAGTCCTTATGGTGATCGCTGATAAGTTAGTTGTTTACTTATAATCCCTGAAGACAAGTTTCACGTCAACAAAGGTTCTACGCTGAAGTCGAAGATCAAGCTCAAGAACCAGCGACAAGTCTACTAATGAACTGATGCGGATCAGCAAAGACTCAGATTTGTCCACTCAACGTGAAGTATCAAGTACAAGACTTCAGCTATCGCTGAACTTTATCATTCGCTGAATAGTAAATGATAATCGCTGAATCAACGAAAGCTGATCATGAAGTCCTCCGTACAAAGTACTTTTGTCTTAACCTCCCTTGCACGCCACCGTACGAAATGTCAGAAAAGAACCTCCGAAAATCTGAGATCGTACAACCACTCTGATACTACACTGTTCATCTTTACGGCTACTAAGGTTGTCAACAAAGGTCAATGACATGCAACCAATCCGCTAATGACACGTGTAAAGTGTATACTGAATTGCATTAAATGCATGCAGTATATAAAGAGATGAACTCACTTCATTTGAAGTAACTTGCTAACTCTGGACAAGTTCAAATCTCTCTCAAGATAGGATTTTATTAGTAATCTCCATATCTTTCTTAGTGCAAGAAACCTTAGTGTTCCAACTTGTTTAGATTTAGGTTTATCCTTAATCTTGTTTCCGCAACAAGCTGTAAATTGTTAATGATTTATCAATAAACAATTTAGAAAAACAAAATAGTGTGTTTGTATTCAACCCCCCCCCCCCCCCCTTCTACAAACTTGTATAGGCCTTTCGGGACCAACAGCGCTTCTTCAAAAATCAAGGGTTTCAGATGTCGTGCCTGAGGGTCATTCCTGAAGTCACACCAGTAGATGAGATCTCTCAGCTGTTCGATGGGAGTGATGTGAAGTTCAGAGATGCGTTGAAAATGCTTTCCACCATCGTAGTCATGGAAAAATATCCCGTAGGGTTCGCTTATGACTTTGCCAGGGATGAAAGTCTCACCAGGAGGAAGAGATGTGTCAAGCATGGAAAGATCAGGATCAGGACCAAGGACTTCAGCACGTGAAAAACCAATACCTGTTTCATTTCGTATGACAGGGCCATCAATTGAAGATGTAGATTTCTTCTTCTTCTTCTTCTTCTTCGCTGAGGCCTTTCTTTTCTGACTTTCGAGAGGAGGAGGAGGAGGAATATCCACACAGGAGTAGACTAAGTCGATTTGTTTGTTGATCAGCTTTTCAACATGTTCCTTGTACTTCGACTTGGAATTTTGGATGGCTAACCTGATCTCCAACCATTCAGAGAGACCGTACTTCGTTATGGCTTCAGCATAGAATTTTTCGTACTTCTTATCTTCTCTGAATATCTCGACTTCAGCGATTGAAACAAGGGTTGTTCTTCCAGAGATGAATACCTTGTTGATTTTGGCAGGAGAGAGTCTGTAGTTGACCTTTTCTTTGCACCAGGCTAAAGTTGACTGAGACACAGTTCTCTTTTCTTCAGTTATCTACTTGGCGTTTTCCCAGAGCTGACGTTGAACATCAATGGGAACTCTTTTCAGCTTGGGGTCTTTTATTGATCGTTTAGAAAGCTGGATGGCGTATTCTCTGTCTTTTTCTTCAGCTTCCTTTCTTTCAGCGATTAGGCGTTCAGCTCTAAGGTGTTCCTTGTATTCCTTTTTGGAAATCCTGAACTTTGGAGGAACTGAAGGAAGTTGATCACGCCTCAGAATGATTCGCTGATCCTCGAATCGCTTTATTATCTCCTCTCTTCTTTTATGATCCTCTTCACTTAGCTTTTGAGGAGCTAAGGAAGGTCTGCCTCTGTGCGAGAGTAGCTGTTCTTCTGGTTCATTAGTCTCAGAGATTAAATCTAAGACTGGGATTATTTCTTCAGCAGCAGCTGGTATTATTGGTGAAGTCGCAGTTGTGGAGCCTTCAGCGATATCCTCAAACAGGGGAGAGGACTAGCTGAAACACAGCGATCTTACGAGTAAGAACTTGGGTAGAATCAGATAGAGAGAATTGGTTCAAGTGTATAGGCTTGGGTAGTAGAACTGATAGAGGAGGGATGGAGTGAGAGATGTTTAGTATACCTGACAAACCGGCTTTTCAAGCAAGATCATCAGATTGTCATCTTCAGCGGCGTTTTTGCCTTTGCCTTTCTCAGCTCCAGAGGCTGAGGGCTTTGTCTTTGTCCGCTCCCCTGAGGTTCATTTATCGAGATTCCCTTAAGAGCTTTGATCTTCGGAGCAGGTTTGACGATAAAGAAGTCATCGTCATCTTCGTCATCATCATCATCATTCTTTGGAGAAGAGGATGGTTCATCATCAGGGATGTCGACGGCTTCATCATCTTCTGCTTCGGATTCGGTTTTATCAGCTTCTTCTTCGAGTTGCTCCCCCTCAGATATAGAGGCGAGCTTCTCGGTTTCCTCAGGGTTTTCATCTCCCTGAGCTCCAGCGTTGGTTTCTTCAGTATCCTTCTCTCCCCTGATAGATTCATCATGGGAGAGGTCTTCAGCGCTTTTGGAGAGGTCTTCAGCGCTCTTCTCCCCCTCTTTTTCATGATGACTGGGGGAGGAATGGGTAGATTCATCAGCGTTGGTAGGTTCTCTGTCTTCTTGGCCAGAGAGACCTACACAAACTTCAATCTTTGTTATTCTGTCTTCAAGGCCAGAAATAGCAGGATTGATTTTCTTCAGCTCAGTGCGATCCGCCGCTGTGAAGTTGTCAGATGCAGGGACAGGGGCAGGAGCAGGAGTATTCGCTTTGTGTAGTAGCTGCTCGATCATCGATTTCATCGAACTAACATCGGTCTTTATAGAGCCTAAGTCAGTCTTTACAGCAGACATATCTCCCTCTAGTTGTCCAACCGATGTCTTCAGCGATGTGACCTCGCTGGACATGGATGAAACTGAATTTTTGAGAGAGGTGTAGTCTGTGTAGATGTCAGTGAGCACCTTGGCGAATTCGCTGAGAGTGTTATCAACTTGCTTCAAATCATCTGTGGAAGCCTTCTTCTCCACCACCGTTGTCAGCTTGTTCAGATTCTCTCCAGCGTTTGTTACAGCTGTAGAGTTATTAGAAAGAGTGGTGGTGAGATCTGTCAGTGTTGTCTCCACATCTTTCAAGGAGGCGTTGATGTCTCCCAAATTAGGACCTGTAACATATAAAAACTTGTGAACATAGGAAAGCTCAGAAGTTTGGGGTTTAGTCACAGTGTTTATGGGTTGGTGTGTACCTGCAGGAGGATTGGTGAATTCATCAAAATCACGGGTTCCTGAGAAAAGTTCCATGTCATCTTCAAAAGTGCCCATGAATTGCCCTGCAGGTCCTGTCTTCATCATTCCTGGAGAATCAGATTTAGGTTATGTAGAAATGATGGCAGCTCCAGCGAGATCTGGAGTAGAGACCAAATGAGTGGAGGGAGGAGCGAAGGATAAGAATGGGGGTTGGGTTCTGAGTTCAGCGTTGGATTCACTGATAATCACTTCATCAGTCTTTTGAGAGACTGAAGGAGGTTGGGTAGGTTCCAAGTTTGTAACCTCAGCGTTTAGAGACGCTGAAGTTGGGTTTGAAGGGATGGCTTGTTCAGGTGTGGCAGAGCGTACCACTGAACGTTCATTCAGCTCTGCAGAAGGAGCTGAGGAGTCTTCAGCATGAGATTGATGGGGTTGCTCCTTTGTTTTCTTGATCCTTTTAGAACCAAGTGGGGTAGAAGAATGTTTCCTTTTCTTAGAAGGAGAGGATTTTGTGGCCAGGGTATCAGCGATGGGTATTGTCGCTGAAGGAGCCCCAGAATGTGAAGAAGAAGGGTTGATAAGAGATAAGAGTGTAGAAAGACGTACCTCATTCACCATTGGTTTGAAGTCGAGTATCTTTGGGCCGACCTGAGAGAGTTTCAGGTCACCTTCAATTGGGTAGCTCTCCTTCAGGCCATATTAGAAGACGGCGCTGATGAATCGGGGGTAAGGAACCCATGGAGGTCTGTCAGCAACGGTGTCCACTCTTAGAACTAGGTCATCATAGATAATCGATGCCCAGTCTATGTTGAGACCTTTCAGCAGTGCATATCCCATTGCTTGCTGAGGTTTAGCGGCTTGGTCAGAGGAGCCGCTCTTTGCAGTCATGCAGCTGATAAGATGAGCGAAGATGAAATTCATCTCGCTGGGCATTTTCAATTTCTTGATAATCGTCAGCTTCTTCTCGGCCTTCATGTCTCTTCCGATTTCCCATACATAGCCCATTGCATCGAAAAATGCAATGATGGCTTCCCTGTCTGAGTTTTTCTTGGGGTCAGGGAGGGGAACGAAAGGTTTTTTCTTGGTAGCGATGGGAAGGCTGAGAGCTTTGCGAATAATGGTAGGGGTGATCTTCATGGTGCCATATTCGATGTCGCAGAGGATGCAATCGATTGTTTTGGTGGGGTCTTTGGCTGAAGGTAGTTGAGAGTGTCTGGCTGTGTACCAGAATTGTGAGAGCAAGAGCTGATGAGCAGGAGGTGTTATGGTCAGGGCTGTGGAGATGCAGCAATTCTTTAGGAATTTCACAGCATCATCTAGATGTGTGACTTGCTTTCGAGGAGGAAACTCGAAAAGCGCATAGAGGTTGTTCACCTTAGTCCAATCCAGTTTGTCAAGGGCAAACTTGACTTGAGGAGCCTTGAGGATGTCCACTTCCTCAGAATCAGCGGAGATGTTCTAAGCGGTAGCAGGAATGTAAGACGATGCCATTTCTCTGTATTATCAGTTCAACCAAAGATGTTAACAAATAAGAATTATCTTAATGTGGAAAGATTTTCCATTAAGATGGTTCAAATTTTATCCATTTCATTCAGACACGAAATTCTTAATGAAGATTAGGGTTTTTCTTGATTTTAAGAAACGAAATGTAAAACCCATTTATTCTTGTTATCCAGTTTTCTATGAAGAATTAGATTCTGGAAACGAATGAAGAACAAGTTTAAGATTTTCGCATTTAAACTTGAAGAACAACCATGAAATGGTTGTGTTCATAAAATCATGAAAGAAAAATGATTTTGATTTAAGAAGTTCTTTTGTTTGATCTTGTTAAAACAAAGAAAAGATCAGAAACAAGTTATACGCATTTGGTAATGAATAAGAACATATTTAACCTTGATGTTTGATGAAGAAGATGATGAACAGTTCTTGAAGTTTTTGAAAGCGCAAATGCAACAGTGAATTTTTTCTTGCGGAGGAAGATAGATCGCGTAAAAGAAAAATATAAACAAATAATTTGTTTATATAGAGATTTTTAGAAAGATAAAATCTTGAGCGGGAAAAGATTTTCATCATGACACGGACACGTGTTTGCATTTGATTGGAAGTTGAACGAGACGTGCAAACGTGTGTCAGGAAGAGAAAACGTGCCGGGGTTTATCCGTTGCAATGACGTCACAACTGTCCTTTCATATTCTTGGTTGTCTCTGAGGTTTAGAAAAACTCAGGGATTCTTTTGAAAAACATGAAGCACTGAATGAAAATATCAGTGAAGGTTTTAAGAAATTTCAAAATATCGCTGTTTAAGGAAGAGATATTCAGCGATGCATTTTGTTTTGAAATCTTGCATTTTCATGCGATTGTCAGAGAGAGAAAACATACCTTGATATCAGTTTGACCAAGTTTTATTCAGAGATTGAATAGATTATACGAGTTGATTTTATCCTATCGCTGATTAATGTGAACCGCTGAAGATTTTATCCTGCAAAGTTCAGCATTCCAAGCTCGCTGATGAGAAAGTTGAATCTTGTCTCATCAAGAGGTTTGGTAAATAAATCGGCTAACTGATAATCAGTTGGGATAAAATGAAGTTCTATATCACCATTCATCACATGATCTCTGATAAAATGATATCTGATTTCTATATGTTTGGTCTTTGAATGTAGTACTGGATTGTTTGCTATAGCGATGGCACTTGTGCTGTCGCAATAGATTGGAATTTTGGAGAGCTGAAGATCGTAGTCTAGTAGCTAATTTCTCATCCATAAGACTTGAGAACAACAACTTCCAGCAGCTACATATTCAGCTTCAGCTGTGGAAGTGGACACTGAATTTTGCTTTTTACTTGTCCAACTTACCAGCTTTCCACCCAGGAGCTGACATCCTCCTGCGGTGCTTTTCCTATCCATTTTGCAGCCTGCAAAATCACTATCTGAATAGGCGGTTAGATCGAATCCTGAATCTTTGGGATACCAAAGACCTAGGTTCGTTGTCCCCTTAAGATATCGAAAGATTCGCTTTACAGCTTTCATATGAGATAACATAGGTTCAGCTTGATATCGGATAACATATGTTCAGCTTGATATCGTGCACACAAACATGTTGCATACATAATATCGGGTCGGCTAGCTGTAAGATACAAGAGAGAGCCGATCATCCCACGGTACAGCGTGACATTAACAGGTATTCCCTTTGAATCCTTGTCAAGTGTCAGCGGTGGTGCCATAGGGGTTTTCATAGCTGAACTATGAGTTAAATCAAATTTCTTCAGCATATCTTTAACATACTTTCCCTGATTGATAAAAGTTCCTTTTTCAGTTTGCTTAATCTGAAGACCAAGGAAATATGTTAGTTCACCCATCATGCTCATTTTGTACTCATCTTTCATTCTATCAGCGAAACGAGTACAAAGCTCAGGGTTAGTAGAACCAAATATAATGTCATCAACATATATTTGAACTAGAATGATATGACCTTTCACTTTTCTAAAAAATAGAGTTTTGTCAATCTTACCTCGCTCAAATTTTTCAATATGGAGATAAGTAGAAAGAGTGTCATACCATGCACGAGGAGCTTGCTTTAAGCCATAAAGTGCCTTATCCAGTTTATAAACATAACCTGGACGCTTAGAATCTGAGAATCCTGGAGGTTGTTCCACATACACTTCTTCATTCAGCTTTCCATTCAGAAATGCTGACTTAACATCCATCTGATGTACTTTGAAGTTTTTGTGTACAACATATGCTAAGAATAGACGAATAGATTCAAGTCTTGATACTGGAGCAAATGTTTCGTCATAATCTATACTTTCCTCTTGTCTGTATCCCTGAGCAACAAGACGAGATTTGTTGCGGGTTACAGTACCATGTTCGTCCAACTTGTTTCGATAGACCCATTTAGTGCCTATTACCGTTTTATCAGTTGGTCTCCGAACAAGTTTCCAAACTTTGTTTCTTTCGAATTCAGTCAGCTCTTCTTGCATGGCGCTGACCCAGTTTGGATCTTTGAGGGCATCATCTATTTTCTTTGGTTCAGTTAGAGAAATAAAGTTAACAAATAAACAAATATTACCTGCACTTCGTCGAGTCTGAACACCAGCGTTTGGATCACCAAGAATTTGATCAATTGGGTGATTTACGGTCCATCGTTGAGCCGGAGCATAAGTCGCTGACTCATCTTGAACTGGAGGAGCTGAAGATGAGGCTTCAGCTACTTCTGGAGTTTCAGTTAAGAGAGGAATACTTGCATTTGTCATTTCATTTACTGATTGCTGAGAGATAGATGGAATGTCTGAGGCATTTGGTTCAGCGGTAGGTATAGTGTTTATTGGAACAGCTGAGACCCATGATGTTTCAGCTTCACTATTTTGTATGTTTGGAATGATAGGAGGACTATCATCTTCTACTGGATGAGCATGAGGAGTGGGAATATCTTCTGAATCACCAAGATGAGAAAACATGCATTGATTCAGTTCTTCAGTATCAGCGGACGGTTTAGAGTTCGCTGAACGGGATTCGTCAAACGTGACGTGAATAGTTTCTTCTACAGTTTGTCTTCTACGATTGAAGACTCTGAAGGCTTTGGAAACTGAGGAGTATCCAAGAAAGATTCCATCATCAGCCTTAGGATCAAACTTTCCAAGAGCATCTCTATTGTTCAGTATGAAACACTGACATCCAAAGATGTGAAGAAAGCTGATTAAGGGCTTTCTCTCATGAAAGAGTTCATAGGCTGTCTTTTTGAATCTTTTAACTATCAGCGACCTGTTTTGCGTAAAACAAGCAGTGTTGACAGCTTCTGCCCAAAACTGAGTAGGCAGGTGAGAATCGCTGAGCATTGAACGTGCAGCTTCAATAATTGTTCTATTTCTTCTTTCAGCGACTCCATTTTGTTGCGGTGTTCTCACTGAAGAGAAGTTGTGAGAAATACCCTTACTCTCAAGGAAGGAATCAAGAGAACTGTTTTTGAATTCAGTCCCATGATCACTCCTTATTGAGCGAACGGTCAGATTGTTCAGGGTTTCCATCTTCCGAACAAAGGTGATGAGTTCTTCAAGGGTGTCACTCTTAGAACGGAGAAACATTACCCAAGTGAAGCGAGAGAATTCATCAACTATGACCAGCGTATATTTCTTTCCAGCGATGGATTGTTTATTAACAGGGCCAAACAAATCCATATGGAGTAGTTGTAGAGGAGATGACACTGAAGAAACTTGCTTTGATTTAAAGCTTGCTTTGGTCTGCTTCCCTTTTTCACACGCTGAACATAAAGACTCTTTGGCGTTTGAATGCTGAGGTAGACCAGTGACTAACTCTTTTGAAGAAAGAGTGTTTAGTGTCTTGAAATTTAGATGAGATAGCCTCTTATGCCATAGCCAGTTGACATCAGATGAGGCCTTTGAGAAGAAACATGAGTTCTCAGTGGTTGTTGAGTCCATGTTTATTACATAAACATTTTCCAAACGATAACCGCTGAGCGCTATCTTCTCCTTTTTGTCAGCGACAAAGCAGGATTCCTTAGTAAAGATTACTTTGTTATCCATGTCGCAAAGCTGACTGATGCTTAGAAGATTATGCTTCAGCCCTTCAACATATGCGACTCTTCTGAAGAAGGTTGTACCATTTGAAAGTACACCATACCCTCGGGTATGTCCTTTTCCATTTCCACCGAAAGTCACAGAGGGACCCTTCTCTTCCTTGTATTCAGCGAGCAGGCTTTTCTTTCCAGTCATGTGTCTAGAGCATCCGCTATCGAGATACCAGATACCCTTCTTAACCTGCAATACAAAGGAAGATTAGTTTTTCTTGGGTACCCACTTAACCATGTATACACATTTGTCAGTGGAAGTAGTTGGAATGGAAGATTCAGCAGTCTTCGCAGCATTTGAAGATTCAGCTTTGTCTTTCTTCACTTTGGTTAATTTCTTAACTTCAGTTTTAGGATTCACCTTGACCTGATTTGCACCAGGGTTGGTCTTCTTTGCCTTGGGGGCAATCTTCACCTTAGCTATCTTTTCAGCTTTGGTGGCTGTGGGACACTTACTAGCAATATGATCGGTAAGTCCACAATGATAACATTTCCTATAACTAAAAGTAGTTCTAGGACCATTTGAATGCTGAGCTTTTAATTTCGAATTAGACGTGCCAGCACCAAGTAAACTATTGGCTTTAGAAATGGGACGAACATTCAGTTCTTCAGATTTCTTACCAAGGACATCCAATCTGAGTCTAGGAGTAGATCGCTGAATAGATCCAGAGACCTGCTTCCTTGATCCAGAGGGATGAGCCACTGAAGCTGTAGAAGCATTCAGCTTTGGTACTAAGGTACCCTTCTGAGGATTCTGGTAAATAACAATTCCTTTACCTTTGTCTTTAGAGACAGAGGTAGGTTTTGAATAAACCATTTTCTCCTTGCCTTTTGAGGAGGTAGGAGTTTCCTCAAGGATTGGTGTAATGGACGAGGAGCACTGAGAAGATGAAGTATCAGCGACTGAGGATACGAACGTTCCAAACTTAAGCATTGAACGCTCAGTGGTTGGTTTTGGAGTATCATATTTGTAACCCAACCCACGTTTATCACTGAGGGGAATCTGAGACTTTATTATCTCAGTGATCTTTGTTGAAGAATTACACCATCCTTCAACAGTAGCTTTTTCAGCTTTTAATGCAGCGATAGCTTCTGCTCGTTCGATTTTGACTAGCTGATTTAAATATACTTGATCTTTAAAATCTTCTTTAATTTTAGAAAGCTTTTCTATTTGAAGGTGGCAATTTTTAAGCTTTTCAGCGAGATCAAGGTTTTGGTTTTCAACCACAGTTTTGCCGTTCATGGCTTCGTATAAACTTCTAGTCAAGAGATCGATCTTACGGAGACTATCAGCTTCATCAATATTTGCAATATTGGTAAAGAAAGAAGGTGATACCTGAATAGCAGATGTTGAAGTGGAGGGAATGTCTGAGCTTTCTTCCTCTTCTTCAATCTTGGCCATGAGACATAGATTTGCTTCATCATCTTCAGAGTCAGATGATGATGCTTCTTCATCAGAAGCAGCCCAATCATAGTCAGCCATCAGGCCTTTATTCTTCTTCTTAAAGCTTTTCAGCTTAGCATATTTTTCTTTCAGCTTTGAATATTTGTCATCTTTATTCCTTGGAACAAAGGGTTTCTTTGTAAAAGCTGAGGGTCTAGAAACTTTCTTAGACCTGCACTCGTTAGCGAAATGTCCTGTCTTTTAGCAGTTAAAACAAGTAGCAGTAGCCTTATCAACAAAAGCTGATGATCTAGGCTTGTCAGTTATGGAAAGAGGTTTGTTCTTTCTAAACATTTTCTTTTTGGCAAATCTCCTGAATTTCTTAGTTAGGAGAGCCAAAGATTCATCATTATCTGAATAATCAGAATCTGATGACCTTTCAGAGTTACTTTCTAACTCAGTGATAGTGACCGAGGGTCGCTGAGTAGAAGGTTCCTCTGAGATTAAAGAAACAGGGGTGCTTTTGGAATCTTTTACAAGATTCTTCTTAAGATGGCTCGATTGCTCATGATCCAGCAACGTGCCATATAAGGTTGAAAGGGTCATTGATTTTAGATCCTTTGATAGCTTGAGACACATAGCATAATTGTCCCAGCTTTCAGGCAAACATTCTAGAAACTTTGTTAGTACTTCAAAGTTAGAATATTCCTTACCAACAGTTTTCAGATCTATAATTAAACAATTAAAACGTTGGTGAACTTCAGAGAGAGATTCATTCTTACCAGAAATGAAGCTTTCATATTGTCTTACCAGGTTGATCTTTCTTGAGTCCTGGACTTCAGACGTTCCTTCATACTGAACACATATTGTGTCCCACGTGGCTTTTGATGTTTTCAGATTCATGACGGAATGGTAGACTTCGTCAGGAAGAGCCATGGATAGTATGGATCTGGCTTTTGTATCTATAGCCACTTTCTTCTTATGTTCGTCAGTCCATTGGAAGATTTCCTTAGGTACCAGCCTTTCTGGAATAGCAGATCTATTCTCAGCGACTGGAACAGCAGCATCAATTCTTACAGGGATGAATGGACCATTCTCGAGATAGTAAGGCATAGTAGGGTCTACACCTTCTAAGAAGAGTGTCATCCTATTTTTCCATAAGTTGAAGTTATCTTTGAAAAATCTAGGGGGTTTAGCAAGAGAACCATTGTCTATATAATTTGTGTTTGTGTTGGTGGCCATTTTCAGATAATAGCAAGGAAGAGAAATATCTTAGATTAGATCTTGTTTATGAGATTAAACAAATCCGCTCTGATACCACTTGTTGGTCCCGAAGGCCTATACAAGTTTGTAGAAGGGGGGGTTGAATACAAACACACAGATTTTACTTTTCTAAATTGTTTATTGATAAATCATTAACAATTTACAGCTTGTTGCGGAAACAAGATTAAGGATAAACCTAAATCTAAACAAGTTGGAACACTAAGGTTTCTTGCACTAAGAAAGATAAGGAAATTGCTAATAATAACCTATCTTGAGATAAGAGATTGAACTTGTCCAGAGATAGTAAGTTACTTCAAATGAAGTGGGTTCATCTCTTTATATACTGCATGCATTTAATGCAAGTCGGTATACACTTTACACGTGTCATCAGCTGGTTGGTTGCATGTCATTGACCTTTGTTGACAACCTTAGTAGCCGCATGGATGAACAGTGTAGTATCAGAGTGGTTGTACGATTTCAGACAGTCAGAGGTTCTTTTCTGACATTTCGTACGGAGTCGTGCAAGGGGGGTTAAGACAAAAGTACTTTGTACGGAGGACTTCATGATCAGCTTTCGTTGATTCAACGATTATCATTTTCTATTCAGCGAATGATAAAGTTCAGCGATAGCTGAAGTCTTGTACTTGATACTTCACGTTGAGTGGACAAATCTGAGTCTTCGCTGATCCGCATCAGTTCATTAGGAGACTTGTCGCTGGTTCTTGAGCTTGATCTTCGACTTCAGCGTAGAACCTTTGTTGACGTGAAACTTGTCTTCAGGGATCATAAGTAAACAACTAACTTATCAGCGATCATCATAATGACTGAACAGACTCAGATCATTAATGGTGAACAGTGTTCGCTGAATGTTTTATTTAAAGAGCGAGAGTAACTATCAGCGGTACTGTAAGATCTTAGTACTTATCAGCGATAGTGAAACTCATACATATTGTTTACTTACAATTTTCACTAAGTATATAAGAGAGGGTCATTTTCAAATCACTGAGGGTTTGGATCAACATGAAGTTTCCTACTGCATGATCGAAACCCATAGGGAATCAATCCCACAATCATCTACCTTCTATCTTATGGATTTCCAACTCTAACACAAACTCTTGACCAAAACCCAATACATACAAGAAGAAGAGGATAAATGAAGGGAATCATACCAAAAATGATCTTCCAAAGCCTTTGATGAATCCCTCCCACTCCAATTTCCCAAGAGTTGGTCTTCTCCACAATTCCTCTTCTTCCATTTCTATGCTGCCACCAAAAAAACGAAGAATGAGGGTTCTTCATCTGATTTATAATTCTAATTCCATACCCTAGAGCACATAAGTTCCCAATTTAACAGTTTGGCCACCAAATTCCCATTTATTCTAAACTACCACAAGAGAAAACAAATCTTAGGAATATGGCCCCTTTGCTAACTTTCATTCTTTTCATTTTAGACCCTAAACCTTCAACTTTCTAAAATTTGGGTTGTTACAACACTCCCCCCTTAAAAGAATTTCGTCCCCATAATTCCTTTTTGGGAAAAGATGTGGGTATCCTGCCCACAGCAATACTGATACATCCCCAAGGTACGGCCACATTCTGACTCAGTCAACCACTTCACTAAATTCGAAACCTGGAACCATGGGTGCATTTCCTTCAGTTCTTACGGTACCCTAACTTGTAGGCTCCTGCTCCTACTCGGTCGGTCTTGACGACATAAGATTAACTAAAACTCCTCATGCACCTATACTTCCTATAAGGAGGAACTTGGCAAAGTCCCCCGTTACAACACGGATTCCATTTACTAAGAGACAGTCACTCACTTGACAGCTTGGCACAAGGCCAACCTTGTACGTCCCGACAACTCACAACCCCGAGTTTCATTCATCGCAACGCAAGCAGTTCTAGATTTACTCCTCTCAATCAACAATCGTCTATGCAGGTAACACTACCCTTCCTCGGCCTACCTCGACCACAGCTCGACAATCATCTCCTATATTCTCACCGTCTCATCATTCCATACTCATACGTAACTAAGGGTAGGAACCTCCAAGCCCATCGTTGGATTGTTTACCTACCCAAATTAAACTTATCAATGGCAATCTACACAACATTGCACCTTTCGGCGTTACTAACAAGTTTACCACTTCCAATTTACTCGCTTATTCCGACATGTTATCTTCATCTCCCCACGTTAGCGTGGAGCATTGCCCACCGAACATTACTTGCCCCTCTCTCCCGACCTTTTTACATGCTGGTATCGCTTTCTCATTACTCACATAATCAAACGGTTGCACTAAGATCTTATCTTAAGGCATTCAACCAAGCCGTCTTGAAACAAGACCAGTGATCGACGTCACTACACATTCTTTAATCTCCAACTTGTACCTTCTCAGACATTTCTTTCACACAAAAATAACAATTTACATTCTTTAAGGATTTCACATCTACTCCACCACATTTTAACTAACACATCGCTCATCCTCTTTAAACTTCCAATGACCCCAATGCGTGTTTCTTAGTACGTCCCATATTCACTCTAATAATCCATCTCCCTTGGATTCCCTATTACAAACGGATCTATTAACTCAGGAACACCCCGAAACTCGGGTTCCACAATTCTTTCGATTGACCACCATGACCATAAAATCGGACAGATATATATATACCGTCATCCCGACTTTCTTACTTAGATTTACTTTAAATAATTCTTTAACAATCAGAGTGCTAATCTCGATAATGCTTCCCCAAGAATTGGAACGCATCCTGCAATAACAAAAGAACGCCATTACTTAACAAATCTATAAAATTTTAATCAACCAACCAAAGGCTTATACCTCTATCATGACATTTCGAATCAACTAATGATCATACTACCACTCCGACCCACAATCATCATCATGTCATTCCTTGGACATAACCAAAATTTCCAACTATTTCCTTCTAGGATCATTCCCTCACGCATAAGGAACACTTTTCATTCTTTAACGATTTCGCAATAACACTTTCCACGAACTCCCGAAATTCCATCTTATAAATCATGACACGAGAACACAAGTTGTAGGTATCTCAGTACTTACCACTCCCTAATTATTCTTACCCCCATCACGACCACACCAACAGTTTCCGAACTCAACTGTCTCTCCTGGCTAGTGCAATAAAACTACTGACCCTTACCGCACCCAACAGTACAACTCCTTCTCTTTATCACAAGCAACTATAACTCGACCCACTCATTCCAACTGATAAACTCCAATTTGGTTGCAATTCATTTCGTTCTAACACCCATAAGATATCATATTTAATCACTTAATGTCGTAACTTAGCATCACATCTCGATATGCTGGCATTCGCCACATCCATCAGCCTAAACCGACTTCTTATTTAACAACTCCACTGAGTAACTCTACCATTCACAACTTACCAAATAATTTGAAATTTTCATATTCCATCCTACTATCATCAACTTCTCACTTTAACAGATCGATTCTCTCCTATTAATTCTTAGTAAGAGTCTCGGTAGAATCATAACGCATTCTTCATCTTTCTTTAAACTTACTCTACCTTCAAGAATATACTTAACAATATACATAGCCACAAAACTTGGTCTCACAGCTGGGCAATCACCCAATTCTGCCCCGACATTGCATTCCGATAACGGTCAAAATAAACACCAACTTACAACCACGTACTTCAACAACTGGGAGTGTAAAACGTACACCCCACCCGAAATCCCAAAAGGACTTCCTTCTAATCCATCATCTTTCTAACATCGCCTTACTACAACACCGACTGACACATATATCTTGGCAATTGAAGCTACTATTCATTCGTACATCCACCACTCCTATCATCACACTACCGACCGAGCCTCTCATGGTCATTCGTACGCAATTCACCCTTTCCTTCATATTCTCTTGTATACTACAATCGAGTCTGCCTCGCTACTTAGTTTTCTCGCAAGTTGTTGAACTATGACTCACGAGTTCACACTTAGCTCAAACACAAACATCCTAGCTAACTCTTTATGATCCGAGTCCTTCCTTAGACACGACACATTTTCTTACTGACCGGTATAGTCTACACTTACTCTGCTTGTGTCACGCACCTTGTCCTTCTACGGACCCTCCTCACCGCGTAAATAGAACGCCTATTCAACAACAGCATTCTCTTACTAATTAACACTTCTACCAGATATTCTATCAAATTACACTCATCTGGTTTGAGTCTTCGGCCTCGGCCAATATACACCATTGCCGACTTCCACAACAAAAGATAACTCTTAACTACTTCCTTAGCTTAACATGTAACATCTTACGACCTAGCGAGTTCATAGCCTTCATGCACAATGACACAACGGTTGAAATCATTTTGCGCACTTTTAAGAAACTCGATAGATGCAAAAGTATAAAACGATTTTGAGTATGCATGAAACAACATTACTCAAGATGAATAGTAAAACACAACGATCGCAAGGATCACTCACAGGCACTCTTACGATAATTCGTAACCCTGTCCATCCAAATCGATGCCGACACTACGATTGTCTCCAATGAAACCCTTTCGTATATGACCGGAAAATTTTCGAACGAAATCACTTACCCAAAGTGGGTCTGTCAACTCCAATACTCGTTCATATAATAATAACAAGTCAATACTCATTTTGTTTATAAAACAAAACCTCGCAACAAACGTTTTCAATATTTTCGGAACGAAGGTTTCCTTCCACAAATAAAAGCGTGAAATAGTTCGTAGATCACTAAGTTCAAAGCTTTATCGTATAATGAAAACAAGTTTGTCTTTTACCTTAAAGAAAACACACGCTCGCACGGGTCAACTCATTTTCCAAACAAGAAACCTGTCATGCACGTACATGCTTTTGACATGAAAGAACTCGGGTAATACGTTTAATGACACAATGCATGAAATTTAATATGCAATTGAAGGCTATTCACTCTAACCAAGTCAACCGTTGTACTCACTTCAACTGTTCACTGATACTTCACTAAGACCAACAACCGCTTACCAACCTATGCTACAACTTGTAGCACAAGTGCTCCACAACCCACCTGATCAACCGCTCAACATGGTTTAACCATTGACCACTTAACCCACCTTCTACTCTTATACATTCCTCAAAACAACACTGATCTCTTGCAATCAATAACCTTGCCGCTAAACCGTTTGACTAAGGAATCCAAGACTAGATTCCCTCACTCGATCTTGAATTGAAGGTTTTCAAGATGCCAACATAATTCTCACTTCCTATCCTAGAGAGTTTACCTTTAGACAGCTCATTAACATTCCAGACAACACTTCTTCTAGAAGCTACAACCCTCACATCTCAAGGGATCTCCCATGACACATCAACTCTTTGCTATCAAACACAAGGTTAGAACTTTCTACATACTTCCACACTCACCACCCATCCTGACAATAGCGATTGATTACACCCATGCACCTGTAAGTCCATAATAGCATTGGCCAGATGCTATTTGAATTTACCTTACATGAGGGTTCTCACTACCATTGTCAAGACATCCTACGATTAAGGTCTTTCCTAATGGCTTCCCATATCTCAGTTGTGTCCCACTCTACTCCACGGTTTAAGTTTAGGCCCATCCGGTCACCTAAATCCCTTAAACTATGGCTCTGATACCATTTGTAACGACCTAGATTTAAATAATTAAAAGCTGACAATATAACAATCAAATCGGTCCCAAAGTAAACAATACATCAGACCTATTCTAATCTCGCAGCTGAAAGACATCTTCACAACTGAGATACTACGGGGATCCCGGCTGCAATCTACAAGTCTCCACTAGACTCTAGCTCTTCTACGACGCCACACCCTTCCATCATCGTCAGATAAAATCCCAAACACGGCTAATACCTGAAAATGGTTTTTGGTTTTTGAAAAGCGAGGGTTAGACCATGAGGTCTAGTGAATTCCCTCAAAAACAGTTTCACGCAAGCCAAGTATAAAATCATGTAATTCTATAATGTAATAACGTTCCAAGTCATGCATTCAACAAAGGTATAGCACAGTGGGCTCGACTTTCTTCACCCTACAAAGCCGGGTACGGCAAACACCCTACGAAGTCGGGCACGACAAACACCCTACGAAGCCGGCCACGACAAACACCCTACAAAGTCGGGCACGACAAACACCCTACAAAGCCGGGCACGGCAAACACCCTACAAATCCGGGCACGACAAACACCCTACAAGGCCGGGCACGACAACTCTGTCTCATCACCCAACTGTGTGGTCCGACTCCATAGGTGCCAATAACTATCATGACAACATGCAATTCACAAATTATGTAGAAATGAGCAAATAACACCTTGCATGCATTTGTAAACAATTCCGTGTCATGTACAATAAAACCTTTCAAAATGTTTAATCATGTCCTCATGCTCGTAAACATTATCAGTTAAGAAACCTTTACCAAAACGTTCGATCATGTCATTATGCTCAAACCAAGTTCAGATATGAAAACTTTAGCAAAACACTTCATTCACACCAAAAAGGGGTTAAGGGAACTCACCTTAGCCTTAGCACATCGACACGCTCCAGAACGCTCTTTAGCTCAAACCGAACACCTGAATTGGACACCGCAAGAATGGTGTTAAACCATCTAACCACACTCCCAAACATCCTTAACAAACTCCTAAAACAACCCTCTAATCAACGCCTCGATCCTAGACCCGAACGACCAAAGGAACAGAAAAGAAAGGATTTGGGGCCAGAGTCTGGCGCCAATGGTGGCGCCGAGACCGGCGCGGAACTCTGGTGTGACCTGCACGATTTTTCTTCCCAAAACTCAAAGGTTTCTCATTCCCCAATTTCTCCAAATCGGTTCTAAGTATCCCCAAATCGACACTTTGACAAAACAAACATTAAGAACCAATAGCCAACATCTTTAACAACATAAGACCCATCAAAAATCACCAATTGATTCATGGATTTAAACCTTAAAACTCAAGAACTCAAACCATAGAAAAATGGAGGTTACCAAACAAACATGCTGAAGTTTCCTACTGCATGATCGAAACCCATAGGGAATCAATCCCACAATCATCTACCTTCTATCTTATGGATTTCCAACTCTAACACAAACTCTTGACCAAAACCCAATACACACAAGAGGAAGAGGATAAATGAAGGGAATCATACCAAAAATGATCTTCCAAAGCCTTTGATGAATCCCTCCCACTCCAATTTCCCAAGAGTTGGTCTTCTCCACAATTCTTCTTCTCCCATTTCTAAGCCGCCACCAAAAAAACGAAGAATGAGGGTTCTTCATCTGATTTATAATTCTAATTCCATACCCTAGAGCACATAAGTTCCCAATTTAACAGTTTGGCCACCAAATTCCCATTTATTCTAAACTACCACAAGAGAAAACAAATCTTAGGAATATGGTCCCTTTGCTAACTTTCATTCTTTTCATTTTAGACCCTAATCCTTCAACTTTCTAAAATTTGGGTTGTTACAGTCGGGTCGGTCAGATCGGGGCCCAAACCCCACCACCCGATCGGATTTCGGCCGACACTGATGGACCCCGAACCCCGTCCGATGTAGAGTTCGGATTGCGGGTTTCGGGTGAATTCGGTTTTCGGATATTCGGGTCGGGTGGGAACGGGTTGGCTTGTTCCAGTGTTCAATACTCAATAGTTTGTATCATGTATATAGCTTTCTGTTTGGGTCAGTTTGTATAACTTAGGGACTTAGGGTTAGGAATCAGAAACCAAAGAAGAAAATAACAAAATGAAGAAATCAGAAACCAAAGAAGCAAATAGCAATCGAAACCTGTGAAGAAATCAGAAATTAGGGTTAGGAATAACCAAAATCGGCAGCAATCGCATCCAAACAGACCAAACCTGTGAACCAAAATAAGAAACCCAAACCTCAAACCTCGAAGATGGAACATTGGAACTGCTGTGGAAGTCTCGGATATGGCCGATGGGTGGCCGACAGCCGACTGGCCAGCGTAAGTTCTTCCGCCGATGAGAGATGAGGGCGTGAGGAGTTCTGAGGCGTGAGTGAAAACTGTGAAATTAGGTTAGAAATTATAACTGAGGTGTATTAGTGTATATATATTTTATAAAAAAATAGTATTTTAAGGGAGTTCGGGTATTTCGGGTCGGATCGGGTGGGTTACCCTGACCCCAACCCGATCCTATAAACCCGGGGAAATAATTGGGTTCGGGTTTTCGGATATGCCAAATTGGGGTGTTTTTCGGGTTCGGGGCGGTTCGGGTTTGCACACCCCTAACTGTTTCATAACAAGACGAATTCTAGTTTCATGATGAAACAAATGAAATATTTGATGATCACAACCCATGTTTGAATCATTGATGAAACTGGTTTATGTGTTTGATGAAATTGTTTGAAAAAATCTATCATCTTTTAATGTCGTGAAGAAACCGTAAAGAGATTTCTAAAAATCGGGTAAAAATCGTTAGTTATTATCTCAAATCTGATTTGTTTTAGTTATAAAAAATTGTATTAAAAACGGTTATCAAATATTTACTCCCCAAATATGAAATTGATAATTTCCTAAATTAACGATTATGAAGATAATTTATAAAATTGTCTTTTTTAATAAAAAGAAAAGGAAAAAAATCATAAAAATGTGATTGGATTGTCGGTAAACACGGTTTAAAAAATATATTTGGTTTTGCAAATTTTGCACACCGATATCCATGAATCATGTTTTTCCATTATATTTTTATTTATTTTTATTTATTTTTATTTAGAAGAGTTTAATTGTTAATAAACTATGTTTGTTTGTATTTATGGATTTTTTTTAACTTTTGGATCTATACATAATTATAGGATGTTATTTTTATCTGTTTTAAATCCGTTTACATCCGTAATATTTACCGAATTTTGTTTTCCTATTTTGCACTTTTTATCCAATTGATGAAAATTGTTGACATAAGTTGAAATTAAAACAAGTGAAACTGAATTATTACAGTTTCACTATCATAATTTATTGGATTCATCACAAGATGAAATTCATCCCGTAAACATTGCGATTTTTTTTGGAAAGAGGGCAGAACCTCTGGCAAATATATTAAGAAAAACCAACCAACAAGCAACCCTTAGCACTAGGAAGACAAACCCCAACTGGTGACAAGGGAAGCAGTAGTCCTACCTTCTAAACAAAAGTGGTTGGAGCAACCACCGTACCATTGAACAAGAAGCCAAAACAACGTTAAACAAATGGAAAAATAAGAAACTCCAAATCTCGTCGCATCCCGATACCCATACATATCCTCATTTCACTTATCAAGTATATTAAATTTTAAATTTTATTTACATAAATAATTGTTGGCTCTAATTTATCTTATGAAAATATTGTAAAAAAACTAAATCATCTGGTCACAGAAGACTTCTGCGCCTACAGAAGTGAAACGTCCAAAAACCAGGACAAATTTAAACCTTAAAATTCCACAAAGTTAACCATAATTTCATCCAACTTTTATACATAAATGGAGAATTAGCAATGAGGGTTCACATACACAATTGAACTTATCAAAACAGCTTGCTAATCTAATCCTAAACATTAAGATCAGATTATACTAGTTGTTTAGACTATTCACCAAAACATCCTTGCATATGCTAACTTCTCCATTCATCACCAAAAGTTGAGTATCAGAACCACTCGTCCCTCATCCCGCTATTACTTTCCCGAGCTCGTACCTGGTAAGAAAATTTAATTTGAAACGATTAGGCTTGCGCCTAGTGAGAACATCCATTTTCAAATTAAAATTTTATAAGCTTTGGAAACCAATGTAAACAAAGCGTATAAACAAACCTGGTTTGCCACCATTCTTACCGTACACATACACATCTTGCGATGACGGGAACATACCCGATTCCATGGATATGACTACACTCATATCATCACGTTCGAGAGCCTACTACGAATCATCACAGATTCTAGATCATTGCTCATGTCTAAGAAATTACAATTTACTTTATGCCTATTTTTTGGAATGGAAGTAGAGATTACAATTTACTTTATGCCTATCTCTTACCTTCCCATAGAAATCAGGAATTACAATTTACTTTATGCCTATTCCACAATTTCACGTCACACTATGAAATGAGAATTACAATTTACTTTATGTCTATTCCTCATTTCATATCAACGAGGATTACAAGTTACTTTATGTCTATTCCACGTTTCTTATCACAATACGAAATGGGAATTATAATTTACTTTATGCATATTCCTCATTTCTCATCACCATACGAAATGGGAATTACAAGTTACTTTATGTATATTCCTCATTTCTTAGGTCAACGGGAATTACAAGTTACTTTATGTCTATTCCACGTTTCAATTAATGTCAGTGCTTATGGATCTATTACACTTACTAGCATACGTGCATATTTACCCGAACGCACAAAATATTTCATATCATATTCTTAAAGCTAAGAATTCCAAATAATCTATCATACCTGTATTCTCAGTTGTCCCTCTTCGGCGACATAGCATGGGGGTTCCACTACCCGATTAGCGGATGGGGTGGTCAAGGGGCAACGCCCTTGCGGGGTCTGGGGTCAGCGCCCCTAGAATTTTTTAGAAAAGCTTAACCAGATAACACATCCGGAAACTATATCCGGAAAAATCCCTTATCCGGAATTATCCTGAAAATTCATCCGAAAAAGTATTCCGGACTCAAAGTCCAGAACCATCCGGTAAACGGATCCGGTAATTTATCCGGACATCATCCGGAATCCGATACAATCCGGTATCAAATCCGGAACTAACATCGGAATCCGGTACAATCCGAAACATTCCCGGAATCCGGTATCAAATCCGGTACTAATCCGGAATCCGATACCCAATCCAGTACCAATTCGGAATCCGGTACAATCCGAAACCAATCCGGAAACCTCATCTTCCGGACTTCACAAATTATACCCAGTTCAATCTGACTGTTTTCCTACCAATTCTCAATCATTCACTTAAATCTATTTCAAAGAGATATCGTTCTTTCACAAAAAACCAATTCAAATCAATTTTATTAAGATAAATCAGAAGGATGAACTCACCTTAGGTTAGCAATCCAACAGAAACTGCAATTTCAAATTACCCAGTGCTTCAAAACCAAATCTGTTCCTCAATGATTCCAAAACCTGATTAAATTCAAACCTTATTCATACTATCAATCTTAATCAAAGAAGATTGGTAAGGATCATCAATTCTTACATGAAGAAACTTGATTTTCATAAAGAAACTTTCTCTGCCTCTAAACCGACTTCAACAAAACAATTTGAGATCTTTTCTCAAATCACTTGCCGACTCACAGCTTATAAACCATAACAACTTTTAACAATTAACCAATTCAACCATCGAGTTTTACATTTACAAATAGTCCAAAAACTTATACTAAATTACATTTCGACCCCCTTAATATTAAATATAATATAATGGAAATCTGAGGTGTTACAAGAAGTAAGCCTCTACCAGAGTAATGATGCACAGAGGAAAAGATAAGCCCGAAGAAGAATCAGAGCACAGAGCCTCTAAGATAGAGCTCAGAGCCTTTGTGGAATAGGGGTGAGCAAAACCTGAAAAACCTGAGGAACCCGACCGGCCCGAAGCCCGACCAGGCCGATTTTGGCTCACCCGACAGTCCAAAACCTGAAGTGACCCGACCCCGATTGTTTATCTCGGATAATACGGATCGGGTTCGGTTGGGTTATTCCACACCCGAACCCGTCCGAAACCCGAATTTTTTAAAAAGTTATTTTTTCTGGATCACGGATATGTCGAGCATTCCAAAGCCTATAGGTTCTATGCTATTGAACCTAATGATTCTATAGCGATTCACACCATTATAGAATTGAAAGATGCATTATTTGATGAGACTGGATTCTCTTCAATACCTACACCAAAGGACATAGTTCCAAGTACTAGTGGAACTAGTGAGGTTGAAGAACAAGCAATTGTTCCAACCGAATCTCCGATGCTTCGAAGGAGCAAAAGAGGAAGGATTGAAAAATCCTTTTGACCCGATTACCAATTATACTTGGTAAAGGGATTAAGAGATGAGATTGGGTCACAATTCTCTTACTGTTATAGTATTGATGAAGATCCAAAATCATTTGATGAGTCTATGAGGTCTCAAGATATTGCTTTCTGGAAAGAAGCAATAAACGATGAAATGGATTCCATCGTGGGTAATAATACTTAGGTATTATCGGACTTGCCACCGGGTTGTAAACCTTTAGGATGCAAGTGGATCTTCAAAAGAAAGATGAAAGCAAATGGATCATTTGACAAGTTCAAAGCTCGATTAGTCATCCAAGGCTTTAGGCAACGAAAAGGCATCAATTATCTCGATACCTATGCCCCAGTTGCAAGGATCTCCACGATTAGATTTTTGATAGCTTTAGGAGCTATTCACCAATTAGTGATTCACCAAATGGATGTCAAAACATCATTCTTGACTGGTGACTTGGAGGAGGAAGTTTACATGAAACAACAGGAAGGTTTTGCTATGCCCGGAATGGAGCATAGGACGTGTAAACTTATAAAATCGTTGTATGGGCTGAAACAAGCGCCCAAACAATGGCATCAAAATTTTAATGATGTTGTCTTGTCCAACGGTTTTATGTAACCAAGCGAACAAGTGCGTATATAGCAAATTTGACACATCCGGTAACGGAGTAATCATTTGCTTATGCGTTGATGACATGTTGATTTTTGGCACCGACGAACATCAAGTTGAAAAAACCAAAGACTTTTTGTTATCTAGTTTCTCCATGAAAAATGTTGGTTCCCAGATACACTTAATCAAGATTAACAATCTATTAGTGGAGTTTAGAGTTTGATGCGGAAGCGTATTAAACTAACAGATATGTTTGATAGATATTAGAACGCACATATATAAAGAAAACAGTAACGAATGAAAAGGATTTCTTGAACAGTTACTGTTATTCAATATATAATAACAACACGAAGAACAGATTAAGAACTGTTGGTGTGTGTGAGAATATAACACTCAGATATTTGACAATAAAGCTTGAGAGTATTAGTGATTCCTTGTGTATTCGTCCTTAGGAAGATCTCAACATGAGACTTCCTTTTATACTACTCTTAGAAGACTGTGAAGTAGGTCACTGTTCCTTTTACGGCATGAATAGTAAACTGGATGGTGTGAACAGTGGACTGGATGGTGTGAGCAGTTGTTTGAGTCATGCGCATTTAATGGAGCAGATGTACTTTTGGTAAATGCATTAAATGGCGCAGACGTCTATTTTGTACCTTGCCCTATTGAGTCCACTCAGAGCTTGACACGTGTTTTGATAGTACTTTTCCATGCAAGTTGATGAACGTATCCAGTAATATCTTCCAAGTCTTCATTGAGGACCACAGAGGCTCTGTAATGAATTACAGAGGTTCTGCGGTCTGGTCCTTTGTGAAGCAGTCTTCGCCGGATTCCGAGTCTTTGGTCTTCTTTGTGCGTATGACAGAGCTTCTGTAGGAAACCTCTGCTGCTTCTGTAGCTTCTTGACCTTGATTTCTCGGTAATGTCGGCAGAGCCTCTGTAAGAGGCTTTCTTCACTTAGCCTATTTTTCACTACTTCTAAATACTTCTATGTTTAGGAAGATTGAAGCTAATAACTCCCCCTAAGTAGTGAAAAATAAAAAATGTGAACTTGAGTTAAGTTTGGCTAAGTTAGATAAGACAGAGGTTAAACAATACCTCGAAATTTCTTTCATTTAGAAATATGCCAGAGGCATTTTACATTTGAGTACAATGAAAGATAAAACTTTGTTTGCAGAGATTGGAGGTCTGAGAATCAGATTTTGGCATCTTTGAAATCGTTGTAGCTTCTGTTGTCTCTGCCGACTTTTCTGATCTCTTTGTAGAATCTGATGCAGAGTTCTCTTAGGCGGATTGTTGAGTCTATTTCTCTGATGAAAGTATCTGCATCATCTCTATCCATTTTCTCTGTACCTCTGTATTTTACAAGGCTTGCTCTGAATTTGCTCAGAGTACTGGTTGCGTACTTCTGACAATCCATGAGTACAAAAAGTTTAACCTGGTGTTGTGGGTTTTGAAATACTAACCCAAATATTGGTTCTCTGATGATTGAGTTGGGCACAGCGTCTGGTGGGCAGCGATCTTCTGGTGGTCGTAGATCTAGATGTTTGAGACCAAGATCCTTTCCCAACTGAAAATCTATCATGCTGTATAGCAGAAGCTTTTCCCTCATCGCTTTTCTCAACACTTGATAGGCTCTAGTATTAGGCTCTGTGTTGTAGTTGTCTTTTGTCCATTGCAGAAGGTCAGGTAGGTCGTAAGGATTGATGTTTCTTAAGTCAGCATCAGCGAAGGTAGATTCTGAATTGTTCTCTCTTCTGACTTTGTAAAGATTGTACCTGACCCTTGGATAGGTTCTTGTGAAGGAGAATCTGCAGAAGATCACCTTTTTGATTTTGTGAATTGAGAAGACATCTGCTTTGGTTCTTGGCTTTGTTCTTGTGAAGATGTTCTCAAATTCTTCTCTGATCCTTGGATCTGTCACATGATCTACTGGATGATTTGTCTGATAGGATTGTTTGTAGAGGTATTTGTATACCACTTCTTCCATCTCTTCATGTGTTGGACCAGGTCGTGGAATTTGTCTTCTGAGACTCTCCATCTGTTGAACAACTTCTGCAGCTCTACCAGTTAGAGGAATTTCTGACAGAGGCTTCAATCCATGTGCCCAGTCAACTTCTTCGGGTTTTAGGGTTTGAAAGGCGTCAAACGCACTCTTCATTAGTTTTTCTGTTGGCTTTGGCAATGTTTTCTTCTTCTTTGGCTCTTCTGTCAGTATCCCTTTGCCCTTATCTTTTGCTATTGTCGTGGCAGAACCTGTTGCTTCTGTGGGTTTTGAGGTTGGCACTTCTGTTGGTTTGATGGAGGTTGCCTCTGTGGATTTTGACGATTGTGATTTAGAGGACTTTTGTGGCGATGGTTCTGTTGGCTTGACTTGCTCTGTAACCTCTGTTGGAGGTTGTTTGATGACTTCTTCTGCGAGCTCAGTTTCTGTTGATGAAGTATTGACATCGAATCTTCTTGACATTCTGAAAGCTAAAGTGAACCTGTGCCTTTCTTCTTCTCTCTTCGCTATACGATCACTCATTGTTGTGTGCATCCTTTTCAGAACGTCAGAAGCAGAGGTCGTTGCTCTTTTTGGTTTGGTGGCAATCGACTTTCTTCTGGGTATGGTTTGGGGTGTTTCCACAGAGGTGGGTGTTTTCTCTGTGGTTGGTTCATCTGTTTCTTCCAAAATGATTACCTCAGGGGCGGTTGTTGCCTCTGTGGCTTGCTGTTCTGCTTCTGGAGTTTTGGTTTCGTCAGGAGATGATTCCACAGAGATGGGTGTTGTCTCTGTGGTCTTTTGGGTTTGTTGTTGTCGGGTCTGTTCTGGAGGTGCTTGACTCAGAGGTTCTGCGGCTATTGGTGGACCTGTAAGTCCTCTGCTTGCAGTTTTCTCTGTAGTTTTCTCCCCCTCAGGATGATCTGATGGACCATGATGGTCATCATCATCAGAGTCATCCTGACCCTTGTCTGATGTACCCTCTGCTTTGCAGGAAGCATCGGGTTTCTTTGGCATTGTGGCTCCAGCAGCGATCAGTTTCGCGCAGAAATCATCACAGAGGCCAAGAAGAGTTGCTAGCTCTGCCTCTGTTTTGAATCTCATCCTTCCTACACTTTCTCTGAAATCTTTGACGAAGTTAGCATTGGCAGTGGTGAAGGAAAGGATGACTTCTATCACTTGATTAATCACGTTCTGCCCAAGCTCTGTCAGCTGTGCTCTTGTCATGTAGTCTTTGGGTTGCATCAGCATGGTATTTCGCATGGCTTCTTCTTGAACTTTTTGTAGGGCCTTCTGTAGATCTGCAGGAGTGATGCCCGTTGACACTGAAGTCTGTTTGTTCAATTGATCAAGGAATTTGTTGATTGAGTTCTCAATCGAAGGAGTAGTTGTTGCGGCAGAAGTGGTGGATGCAGTAGCAGCAGACTTCATCTGTGAGATGGCAGTTTTCACCTCTGTGGACAGGTTGTCCATTTTGGTGTTCAGGTTTAGCAGTGCCAGTGATGTTGTCTCTGCAAAAGATTTGAAAGAGCTTTGCAACTCTTTCAAGGTTTGGTTTACAGAGGTTTCAAGGGTTTGGAACTCATCCCTTGTAACTTGTGTTCCGGTGGTAACCTCTGGAGGAACACATTCGTCTCCAGAGTGAATCCCTGTTCCTGGGATACCTTCTTTCATTCCTGTTTGTACGTTGAGAATGGAAGGATTTCCTTCTGATCCTTGAGAAGAAACATGAGTTTCAATCCCTACAGAAGTTCTGAGAAGAACATTGTCCAAATCCACTCCAGAGGTGGGTATTGGAATATCCTTCTGTTGACTAGGAGACTTGTCTAGAGTCTCTTTGTCTTTGTGCTCTCTACTTCTCTCTGAAAGAAGTGTGGGTCTTAACAAGTGCGTGGCAGAGGAAACAAATTCCTCTGTTGGGCGTTCTTCTGTGATCGGGGGCAATTGATCACGAACTATAGGTGAGTCTCTTTGAGGAGACTCCCTAGGAATGGATTCCCCGGTTTCTGTGGGCACAGAGGTTGAAAGAGTAACCTCTGGCTGGATGGGTTGGGTTAGGTTCGAGTTGTGCTGCTCTTTTCAATGACACCTTCTGCAGCTAGACATGCGGTGTCAGAAATGTGGGTTGCACTGGGAGTTGGTTTTGGTTGTGTGCCTCTATTTATCCAGGCATCTTTTCTTGCTTCTTCCCTAAGTTCTGTGGAAGTTCCTTGCTCTGGTCGTAATTGGTCATACACTTGATGAGATCCAAATAATCTCATGACATGTGGATGATAAAGACCCTTACGTATCCAGACAGCTTCTTCTTCATCTGAATCTGTCTCTAAGATCTCTATTTCTGTCTCCGTTGTTGCTAATCCCTCTTTTTGTACAACTTCGGCCCCTTTTTCTTTCTCTTCTTCCATCATGTTCTCAGAAGCCTCTGTAATTTCACCTCTGTTCAATTCAGCTTCAGTTTGTTCTATTTCTTCTGAAGCTGGGTTTGGACTTCTTCTGTGGACAACCAATCCTTGAATGAAAGGGTTTTGTAAAATAACAGGGGTTTCGGCTGGTTGATTCCTGGGTGTTGTGTCATCTTCTTGCAGATGTGTGTCGATGCCAGAAATGAAGAAATCTTCTTCTGGAGAGTGGTGGTCGAGAGGTTGTGCCGTCCACCCTGCTGTATTTAGGGTGTTGGCAATTTCAGGGTTCTGTAAGAAGTCGTTCAGGTCTCCTTGGTGAGCAAATCTATCTGGAGATTGATAGGGTAATTGATACCTTTCTGTAGCCATTTCTTCTTCTGCATCTTATTCTTCAGCAGTTTCCTCTTCTGCAATGGTTACCAACTTTGTAAGTGATTTACCATGCCTCTTTTTGTTTTTCCTCCTCTTAGGATTTGGTGCCCCTTTCTTCTGTTGATTTTGATGTTTTCTTCTTCATTTTTGGAGAGGAGGGAGGAGCAGAGGAGCCAATTTCTGTGGCATGAGGAGGTGAGGGTTGATCTTCTGCAGCACTTGTGGAGGTGCCTTCTGCAGTTTTCCTCTTCTTAGCTTTTGGAGTAAATTCAGAGGTTCTTGATGAAGACTTCTTTCCCATTAGTTCTGCACGTTTGGCTATAAAGCTGAGTTGAATAGCCATGTGCTTTGCTAACTTCTGATCCTTTTCTTTTTGAGTGGAAAGAGGTTTTGCTATCATTGTTCCTAGGGGGACACCTAAACGCGGGGGTGTCATAGGACTCGGTTTAGGAGTTCTATGATCGCGTATATACTCTTTCTTAAGGGATTTATTCGATGCGTATTGCAGAAGCTTCTTTGACAGAGGTCTGCAGTGTGAGTAGCCATCAGCATGATCAGTGGGGGTATTCTTGTTCATCGGGAACTGTTTGGGAGTTGGCCCTTCCATTGGCCAATTTTGGATTAGCAGCAGTGGTTCGAATAGTACTCCTAATATTCTTTGGAATTGCAGAGGTGGTAGAAAGTTGGGATCGTTCTCTTTGACCCTTTTCGAGTTGTTCTTTCTGTCGATGGTGTTTATGATCTCTTGCATCATTATGGTCGCATAATCTACTGGAAGATCATAGTAAACCCCATACATGATGCTCAAGATTTGATGTGAGCTCTGGTCAATACTGCCTATCTTTCCTGTCAGGCATCTGTTAAGAATCGAGAACAAAGTGTTCCACAGAGGTGGTAATCGGCCTCTGCGGAAGTCATTTCTCTTCCGTAGTTGGGTGTTGTACCCAAGCATTTCCACGAATCGACAGAGCTCTTCGTCTGTTGGTTGCTCTGCATAACTCTTCAATCCCAGAAGACCCCTTGTTGGTAGGTTGAATTCAAGTGAGAACATTGTTCTGTTAACTTGATTTCAAGATGCTCAGATTTATCAGGTCTTGAAATGTACCCTTTGATTAGAGAATCGTCTTTATCAAATCGGCAGCTTTGCCAAAATTGGTTCAAATAGCGGACTGGAATTTTGTTCGGGGTTCTTGATAGTAGAGGGAAGAGGACACGATTCTCCATGATGTTCAGAAGTATGGCATGGGCTTCGCCGAAAGTAGTGGGTGAGGGGACCAAATAGCAGTTGTTGGATTTGATAGGAAGAATGGCTTCGAAATGATCCTTTGCTATAAAGTTTAGCAAGTGAGTCGTCGGAGCAAAGTCTGCTGAGTCCCCGGAATCTTGTTGTTCAATATTTCTTGCAAGGTTGGGGTTTTCAGAATGTTCTGAATGTGCAGGGGAGTGTTCCGGTGAGTTCGCCGGAGAGAGTTCAGAGGATGTAGCTCGAGAAGATGAAGCCATTTGATTTTAAGAATAAGATTTTTGCAAGCTTTTTGCAGGGTTTCGCCGGAGAAGAAGATGAGAGTTTGTAAAAGGTTTTATGAGAGGGTAAGCTTTGTTTTTATAGGATGGTAAAACGGTAGAATTCGAAAGAGTAAAATATATGGCAATGGATTAAAGTTTGGAATCCGCACTCGAGTTTGAGCGGCGGGTTCAACTTTCCAAATAAAAACGTTCCATGTACGCCCAATGAAAATGGGACACGTAGGCCTTGTCAGAATATGACAGGACGTCGTGCGCGGCCCGTTAATGCTAGGCGCGTGAGGTTGATTTTAGCCATATGAGTTTCACTCGCAGTAAAAGTAACCGTTATTACTACAGAGATGCCCAAGAAATCAGATTGACAGAGCTTCTGTAGTTTACAGAGGCTCTGTGATCTTGAAAATCTTTGATGTTTATCCCTTTTTCATATATCTCATTGTTATCATGACTTCTGTGGGGTTCTTCTTTAACCAAAACATTTGTAAAGGCATTGGAGAGGATAAAATCGGATTTTTGTGAAAAAATTTGCTTCGCAGAGGTTTTGTGGCTCTGTTGGAACTTGCAGAAGTTCTATGAGGGCCAGCAGAAGCTCTATGAGAGAAAAAATCTCATAACAAAAATTTTATTAGTATTTTTGATCATCCAATTTTTGATTTGGTTTAAGAGATGTTTTTCGGACATATTTGAAAGTTTGTGTCCGAGAAAACTGTAAAAAAAAACGGTTTGTTCGAGAAGGTCATGGTCTGCGTTTTCGGTTTCCGAGATAACATTCCAAAAGATCGACAGAAGGTTAATTTGTGATCACAGAGCATATTTCCTGCAGAAGCTCTATGACCTTAAATTTCTCCTAATTCGAATTTTGTGAAACTTTTTGAGCTTTTGATTTTTGAAATGTTATTCACAGTATATTTAGGACATATTTGACAATTCTTGTCCTAGAAAATTGTTTTCCAAAAACCTTTTGTGCGAGAGACATACCTTTTGGTTCTTCTTTTCTCGGCAGTGATATTTGACTTCTGTCGATATGGAGTCATCGACATTTTTCTTTGGCTTTCCCTTGAAAGTTTTATCTCTTTAGATCATTTCAGGGTTCCCTTCTGCTCCCCCTTGATCTAATCACCTCTGTAGATCAAGTAATTTCCTTTTGCTCCCCCTTGACCTATGCTTGGATCAAAGAATGATAAGTTTTGCATAGAACATAGGTCATGGTCTTTCAGAGGTTCTGTAGGGGTCGTCAGAGGTTCTGAGTTGACTTACAGAAGCTCTGTGATTTTAAGAACTATTTTAGGTTTTAAGAATTTACATACAGAAGTAGAATCAATCAAAGCAATAAATTAAGCAATGTATTTACTTGTTATTTACAGAAGATAAAGCTATACTTACAGAGGATTTTCATACCATGTTAATCATTCCTAACTTACCCACCAAGAAGTTGAATCTTTTCTGGTCTAATGCTTTGGTGAATAAGTCAGCGAGTTGATATTCTGTGGGCACGAAATGCATTTCGATTGTACCGTATTCAACATGATGTTTCAAGAAATGATACCTTATATCGATATGCTTGGTTTTTGAGTGTTGCACAGGGTTGGCAGAGATAGCAATAGCACTTTTGGAATCACAAAAGATGGGTATTTTGAACAGAATGTGGCCGTAGTCTTTTAGCTGAGTCTTCATCCATAGAACCTGAGAACAACAGCTAGCGGCAGCAACGTATTCAGCTTCTGCAGTGGATGTGGAGACACAATTCTGCTTCTTGGAGGTCCAACTGACTAGTTTACCACCTAGGAATTGACAACTCCCAGAGGTACTCTTTCTGTCGAGCATGCATCCTCCATAGTCTGAATCTGTATAAGCTTTAAGACTAAAACCAGAGTTCTGTGGATACCAGAGACCAAGATTGTTGGTCCCCTTCAGGTATCTCAAGATTCTTTTTACAGCATCATAATGTGATTTCTTTGGATTAGCTTGATAACGTGCACAAAGACATGTGGCATGCATAATGTCAGGTCTGCTTGCTGTTAAGTATAACAGAGATCCAATCATGCCTCTATAGAGAGTACATTCTACAGAAATACCATTTGGATCTAAGAACAATTTATTTCCAGTGGCCATTGGAGTCTTCATTGCAGAGGTATCAGAGAGATTATATTTTAAAAGTATGTCAGAGACATATTTGGCTTGATTTATAAAAATTCCCTCTGAAGATTGTTTGATTTGAAGTCCGAGGAAGAATGTTAATTCTCCCATCATACTCATTTCAAACTCACTCTGCATGAGTTTTTCAAAAATTTTGCACTCTTCTGAATTTGTAGACCCAAAAATTATGTCATCTACGTATATTTGTACAAGCATTATCTCACTATTTTTGCGTTTATAGAATAAGGTAGTATGTTTTGTACCTCTGTTGTAGCCATTGACTAGAAGGAAGGTAGAAAGTCGTTCGTACCATGCTCTTGGAGCCTGTTTCAGTCCGTATAGAGCCTTTTCAAGGTAGTATACATGCCTTGGAAACTTTGAGCTTTCAAAACCTGGTGGCTGATTTACGTAAACCTCTTCTTGGATTTCACCGTTTAGAAAAGCTGATTTTACGTCCATCTGATAGACTTTAAAACCTCTGTGGGCTGCGAAGGCTAAGAATATTCTTATTGCTTCGAGACGTGCGACAGGGGCAAAAGTCTCATCGTAGTCTATGCCTTCTTCTTGTCTATATCCTTTTGCTACTAATCTTGCTTTGTTTCTGACGACCACTCCATCTTCATCCTTCTTGTTTCTGTAGACCCATTTAGTCCCAATGGCCTGTTTCCCTCTTGGCAGAGGTACTAAAGTCCATACTCTGTTACGCTCAAATTGCAGAAGTTCTTCTTGCATTGCGTCTACCCAGTTTGGGTCATCTAGGGCTTCAGAAATCTTCTTTGGTTCTATAACACTAATAAAATTTGTAAAGAAACAAAAATTTGCAGTGGCAGACCTTGTTTTTACTGAGTCAGAAGGTTCTCCAATTATTTGGTTTGGAGGATGGCTTTTTGTCCACTGAGTTGTGCGTGGAAGATGATCATCAATGTCATCAAAACTTTCTTCAGAGGCTTCTTGTGTTTCTTCTTGTGCAGCCTCTGATGTTCTTCGTGCCTTGGTAGTTGATTCTACCGTTTGTGGAATGATTGGTACGAGTGGTGGTGGTGTTTGTTCCTCTGAGGATGTATAGTCTTGGTCCTCGATCTCCTCTGTAATTGGTTCTTCTGTGGTTTGTGCAGCTTCTGTGGTCGTTTTTCTTGATGTTTCATCTTCTGCACTTTCTTCTGCTTCGGCAATTGCATCTGTAGTATTTATAGAAGAAGATGAAGCATTATTTGGACCAGTTAGAGTCATACCTGTAGGATTTTGTCCGACAGAGGATGGTTCTTCAGAAACTCTGATGGTTCCGACAAAAGGATCAATGTCATTGTGGAACATCTCCAAAAATAGAAGATTCAAATCTTCTTTTGTTCTTGAGATGTCAGAGAATTTCCCTTTAATTCCGAGTTCTGAACTTATTTGCTCAGAAGTCATTTGGAATGAATCATCAAAAGAAACATTGATGCTTTCTACAATCTTGTGAGACTTTGTAAGGAATGTTCTGTAGGCTTTGGAAGTGGCAGAGTATCCAATGAATTTGCCTTCATCTGCTTTTACATCAAACTTTCCTCTTGAATCTCTGTCGTTTAAGACGAAGCATTTGCATCCGAATACATGGAAAAATTTGATGTTTGGCCGCCGTTTGTTAAGCAATTCGTAAGGCGTCTTGAGGTGTCTTTTCACAATGGTTGATCGATTTTGAGTATAACACGCAGTAGAAATTGCTTCTGCCCAAAAGTTCATTGATAATCCGCATGCTGACATCATAGTTCTTGCGGCTTCCACAAGTGTTCGATTCTTTCTTTCGACAACACCGTTCTGTTGTGGAGTGCGAGCTGCAGAGAAGTTCTGTGATATTCCTTCTGTTGAAAGATAGGCTTCAATGACAGAGTTTTTAAATTCTGTGCCATTGTCACTTCTTAACATCTGTATTCTGCAATTATAAAGAACTTGGATTCTTTTCATTAGATTTATCAATATATTTGGAACATCTGATTTCTTTCTAACGAATTCAACCCATGTGAAACGCGAATACTCATCAATTAGGACAAGTATGTATTTCTTGCCACCTAGGCTCTGTATGGCAATGGGACCGCAGAGGTCGACATGAAGCATGTACAGAGGTCTAGTACAAGATACATCTGTTTTGCCTTTGTGGGAAGCTCTTTTGAGTTTTCCCATCTCACAGGCAGAACATAAATGATCCTTATTGAATTTAACATTTGGCAAACCTTTAACTAGATCAAGTTTGACAAGTTTTTCCAATGTGTGAAAATTCAAGTGACAGAACCTGTTGTGCCATAACCAGGCTTCTTCACTTTTGCAGGCAACAAGGCAAACTTTGTCCTTGTTCTTTGAGTTGAAGTTCATTAGATATAGATCACCTATTCTTTCAGCTCGCAGAAGTTCCATACGTGTTTCTTCACTTTGTAGAGAGCAGAAAGTTCTTTTGAACAACACATTGAATCCTGTATCACAAAGTTGACTTACACTGAGTAGGTTGTGCTTAAGGCCATCCACATATGCAACTTTGTATACAGAAACGTCTTCTTTCCTTATGACTCCATAGCCTTTTATGTGTCCTTTCTTGTTGTCTCCAAAAGTCACAGATCCACCATCTTGTGTTTCTTTGTACGTGGATAGTGCACTTCTGTCACCAGTCATGTGCCTTGAGCATCCGGAGTCTAGATACCAGATTGGCACATACTTCTTCTGCAGGACAATCACAGAGATTTAGGTACCCATATCCATATGGGTCCAATTTTGTTAGAGTTTTTCAAGTTTGCCTTGGCATTCTTGAAATACATTTTGTTCTCTGCAGAAGAGTCAGATTGTTTCTTTGTGGGATTCGACTTTTGAATTGTCGTAGAGAGTAAACAGACTTGACTTGAAAAATGATTATTAAGTTTAGACATAAGATCAAAGCAATGACAGTATTGAATATGAGATGTAATTTGCTTGAACTTTTCATTGAATTTTTTAAACTCAGCCACAGAGGCATTACATTCTTTCTTTACATTAGATTTCCTATTACTAGAAGATCTATGAATACTCGAATGTTGTTTGCAAAAGCTCTGTTTAGGACCTGCCTTCTATGGGTTGCTTCTGTGGTGAACTTCTTTCATCACTGTCACAGAAGAAAAAGATTTATTAACCTTGGGTTTTGAAAATCTAGAACTTATAGGATCAATAGAGGTCTTCTGTAACTTTTTAAGCTCAGCAGAGGTTTTGATATGTAGATTCAAATTTAGAAAATCTTGGCAGATTGGAATCTCTGTGAGTTTCTCTTTTGGAGAAATAGTTCTGTGAGGAACTTCAGATGAGAATTTGACATCCTCTGTGTCACAGTGAATTATCCCTGATTTGAAATCAGTCTCTGAGTTGTCAGAGGATGAATCGTCCTCGTATACAGAGGTTGAGTCAATTCTTTCAATAGAGGCTGGATTTTCTGAGCATGTATCGTACGAGCTTTCTTCCTCTGTAGAATAGTTTTCATAGATTGCATAGGTTTCTAATAAGATTTCTTCAGTGAGAGTTTTATCTATAGAAGATGTACAGAAATTTTCTAAAACGCTTGATTTCCATATTTCCAAAATTTCTTTTTCAATTAAATTTTTAAAGTTTTCTTCTGAAAAAATGGGTTTAAACTCAGGAGCTTCTGCTGATAATTTCTTTTCAACGTTTATCAAACAGACAAAAGCAACCTGTGTTTGGGTCTCTGGTTTACCAAATTTGAAGATACCAATCTGATCTTGTGTTTTCAGATATTTCTTTGGTTTGATACCTCTATTGACAGAGGTTGAAGATGATGAGTCTGTGTTTTCAAACCACACGTTAATCATCTTCTTATGTTTCTTCAAGTAAGGATCCACAGAGATTTTCGCCCGTTTGCTTACAGAGATTAGATTTGGAAAATATGGTTTGTTTGTTTTTCCAATCACAAATAACGAGGACAGAGGTTTGTTTCTTTTGCCTTCAACACCTAGGGTGATATCATCATACCCTATACCTCGTCTCCCTATTTGTGAGTTTATTTTTTCATAAACTTTCTGTGCGTCTTTATAGTTTTTAAGCAAAACTTCTCTTCTGAGTAAATATTGCCATAATACCTCTCTTTCTCTTTGAAAGTATTCTTTAAGAGCTCTTATGTCAGTAGTTTCGCTCCTTGAAACTGAAAGTTCTTTTGTTTTATCTTTTAAAGTATTGGTTAATTCAGAAATTTGTTTTTTTAAAGGATCTAGAGTTTTGTTCCAATTCTTTTCTATTCTCTCTTTTTCCTCAAAAATCTTTGCTTTTTCTTGAGTGAGAAGCCGTACTTCTCTCTCATTGAAAGTGAGTCTTTTCTGAATACTTTGATTTATCTCTTTCAGTTCAATTAATTCAATGTTAATTCTAAGTGTATTATCATCTACAGAGGTAATACAAGAGTTGGAATTTGAAGTAGATACCTCAGAGTCAGTGCAGGAGTCGACTTCTGCCATGCCACAGAAGAGGGCATTGGCAGTATGTTCATCGTCAGAAGTAGAGTCTGACTGGAAGTCTTCTGTGTTCTCCTCAGAATGTCCTTTTGCCATTAAGGATTTTTGAGCATAATATTCGGCTTTCTTTTTGTAGAAAGCAGAGTCCCTCTGTGGGCGATTTGATCTGCTTCTGCATTCATTCGCAAAATGGCCTGGTTTTCCGCAGTTAAAACACCCTTGAGGAGTGTTTCCCGTTCGATCATTGGACTTCTGTAGGTCTCCGCCTTTCTCTGATCTACATTCATTTGCATAGTGACCAGGTTTGCCGCACTTGTAGCATTCTTGCTGCGTGAGGCTTACCGAGTCATCTGACCTCTGTCGGTCATTCCCTCTGTAATTTCTATCGCTTGACCTCTGTCGGCCACTTGATTCTTCTCCTCTTCTGTCATCTCTTCTGTTGTCTCTTCTGTCATCCTGGTTGTCTCTATCATATCTTTCATTTCCGGAACCTCTTCTGTTTCCTCTGAACTCTTTTGTCAATAGAGCTAAAGATTTAGCTAGTGACGCAAGAGTTATTTCCTTTTCTGCTTGCTCTTCTTCTTCACTGTCAATTATCACCATCTTCTTCTTCTCCTTCTTCTTCTCCTCTGTGGCTTTATCATTTCTTGGTCTCTGTGCATCCTCTTTAGTTTTACTAACCAATGCATATGGTGCAATGGTTAGTGTTTTAGCCTGTGCTATCTGAGGTTCTTGTGCGGCTAATGTTCCGTAAAGATCAGAGAGAGTCCAGGTGTCTAGATCCTGATTTGTCTGTAGGGACATAGACAGCTGGAGCCATTCTTCATTTAGACTTTTTAAAAAAATGACATTGTTTTCTTCAGAAGTTCTGTCAATGCCTGATTTTCTGCACTTGTTGATTAGAGAGTTGAATCTGTCGTATGTTGTTTGCAGAGATTCTGTTGCAGAGGCTCTGAATGCATGATATTCATTGATGTACTGTGCTCTTCGGTTTTTTTGTGTTTTAGCACCTCCTTCCAACTGTCTTTCCAGTTCTTTCCACAGATCATGCGCTGTTTCACATGAATCCAAGGATTGAAAGAGTTCGTTGGGTATTGCCATAATTAATGTCCTCTTGGTTTTCTGAGCAACTTCATCTTCTGCTTTATCTTCGGTTGACCACTCCCCTTTTGGCTTTGGTTTTTGATGCTCGGGGATTTCGGCAGATTCAGCAGTAGCAGGTATACGAGGTACTACTGTCATGGGAATAGGAGGAGGATTGTACAGATATTGTACTTGATTTTTTTCAGTGCCCTCGAAAAAATGGACCATTCTTATTTTCCACTGAGGATACTCATCTCGAAGGAGAGTAGGAGGTTTAGTGAGAGAACCAGTAGTAAAGAAATTATTTGTATTTGTCATTTGAAGATTTTAGAAAGAAAGTATGACTAAAGAGTTACTTCGATGAGCTTGAAGATTTTCTGGGTTTAAGCAGTTTCCAGACACAATTTTAAATCTCAATAATATCTATCACGAATCTTGATAAGTGGATCACTTGATATTGAAAATCAAGGAAGGCTCTGATACCAATTGTTGGTTCCCAGATACACTTAATCAAGATTAACAATCTATTAGTGGAGTTTAGAGTTTGATGCGGAAGCGTATTAAACTAACAGATATGTTTGATAGATATTAGAACGCACATATATAAAGAAAACAGTAACGAATGAAAAGGATTTCTTGAACAGTTACTGTTATTCAATATATAATAACAACACGAAGAACAGATTAAGAACTGTTGGTGTGTGTGAGAATATAACACTCAGATATTTGACAATAAAGCTTGAGAGTATTAGTGATTCCTTGTGTATTCGTCCTTAGGAAGATCTCAACATGAGACTTCCTTTTATACTACTCTTAGAAGACTATGAAGTAGGTCACTGTTCCTTTTACGGCATGAATAGTAAACTGGATGGTGTGAACAGTGGACTGGATGGTGTGAGCAGTTGTTTGAGCCATGCGCATTTAATGGAGCAGATGTACTTTTGGTAAATGCATTAAATGGCGCAGACGTCTATTTTGTACCTTGCCCTATTGAGTCCACTCAGAGCTTGACACGTGTTTTGATAGTACTTTTCCATGCAAGTTGATGAACGTATCCAGTAATATCTTCCAAGTCTTCATTGAGGACCACAGAGGCTCTGTAATGAATTACAGAGGTTCTGCGGTCTGGTCCTCTGTGAAGCAGTCTTCGCCGGATTCCGAGTCTTTGGTCTTCTTTGTGCGTATGACAGAGCTTCTGTAGGAAACCTCTGCTGCTTCTGTAGCTTCTTGACCTTGATTTCTCGGTAATGTCGGCAGAGCCTCTGTAAGAGGCTTTCTTCACTTAGCCTATTTTTCACTACTTCTAAATACTTCTATGTTTAGGAAGATTGAAGCTAACAAAAAATGTCGGAGAGGCGGAGGTGATCCTTGGAATTAAATTCAAGCGTGAGAAAAAAGGGATTGCAATTACGCAATCTCATTACATTGAGAAAATATTAAAGAAATTTAATTTCTTTGATTGTTCTCCAGTGAGTACTCCATTTGATCCGAGTGTGAAGCTTATGCCCAATTCAGGTGAAGCGGTGTCACAACTCGAGTTATCAAAGGCTATTGGATGCTTGATGTATGTCATGATAAGCACTAGGCCGGATATCGCTTTTGCCATGGGAAAGTTAAGTAGGTTTACTAATATTCCTAGTAATCGTCATTGGCATGCGATAAGATGAGTATATAAATACTTGAAGAAAACCATAGATTATGGTTTATCCTATGTCGGGTTTCCTTCGGTATTAGAGGGATACTCGGATGCAAGTTGGACTACCAACTCAGAAGATCACTCTTCTATGAGTGGTTGGATGTATTTGCTTGGAGGAGGTGCCATCTCATGGGCTTCCAAGAAGCAAATTCGTATCACGAGTTCGACCATGGAGTCGGAGTTTGTGGCGTTATCCGCTGCCGGTAAAGAGGCGGAGTGGCTAAGGAATTTAGTCCATCAAATTCCATTATGGACGAAACCAATATTACCTATATCTATCCGTTGTGATAGTGCGACTACTTTGGCAAACGCTTATAGTCAAGTGTATGTCTAGACACTTAGGTGTTTTCGGTTGAATTTGTTCGGTCACAACAAAATCTAGCAGACCACTTGATGAAGGGTTTAGCTAGGTACTTGGTTCAGAATTCGGTGATAGGGATGGGATTAAAGTCCATCTAAATCTCGAACGGTGAGATACCTAATTCCCTTCTAATACAACGTTAGAAGTTGAATTCAGTGGGAAGGCTCACTCTAAGGGATTGGAGCACGAGATGATCATCCCAAGGTATGTGCTCAGTACTGCAAGTGAAAGAGGTAATAGTTCTTTTGTAAAAGTGCATGTACATGTGCATGATGAAAGGAACCACCTATATGAGTGTGAAGTGTGGCCGCTCCAAGAAGCTTGGACTTGGCTTTGTATGCACTCACGAATGGATAAGGACACATGGGTTGTTAAGTGTCAAGTTTAAACTTTAAAGAACTTTAAATTCATGTGTATGTTATTTTCTGGTACTCAAATGGGTTGAAGGGTTCAATCCATAGGACACCCAAATTCTCAAGTATTTGAAATGTGTAATGTACTAAGATGAAAATTCAATCTTCTAGATATTTTCGTTTATGCATGGGTTTGTTTTCTTATATTAACTATTGGTCGTGAATCAAGGATTGCACTAAATTGGAGGAAGAATGTTGGTGATTTTAGTGAAATCATCGGTTCATTTTAGGTAATTGGATTCACTCGATAATAATGAGGTTAGTAGCTAAGCTATAACACAAGCTAGGACGTGTGGAGTGCACACTCGTGTAAGCTAACTAGAACCCGATATCATTGGATGGTTATGTTTGGCGAGTTACTAAGTGGAAAATGGTTGTGCATGACAAAATGCAATTTTCCTCTTGTAAATGACACGACCCGTGCATTTTTCGATAGAAGGTTATGCACGACCCGCGCGCTTTTCCTCTTGTAAATGGCACGAGCCGTGCGTTTGTCGGCAGAAGGTTATGCACGACCCGTGCGGTTTTACACTTGTAAATGGCACGACCCGTGTGTTGTCGTCAGAAGGTTTTGCACGACCCATGCGGTTTTCCTCTTGAAATTGGCATGGGTCGTGCGGCTTCATCAGGTTTATAACTGTTGTCATTTTTTGTAACCGCCACTATTTATATCCAACAATGAATGAGATGGGGAAATGGGGAATTATTATCATTGTTAATATGAGGTCGGTTACGGTTCTCTATGTGTTTAAATAGAGTCGATTTTTGCCTAAATCGATACCGAGAATTGAGATTATCCTCGAGTTCATTTCATGATACCCAAGCATAAAAGGGTCGAAATATCACTTAAGGAAAGCAAGCTCTCACACGATCTCACATTCTTTATTCGGGTTCTAATCGTTTCTTGTCTCCCTCGAATTTTCTACACCCACTCCCACAATTATGTCATATGATTGATACAATAATCAAACAAATTATCATATGTGATTGAACAACTTCTCATATGTGATTAAAAACTATAATCAAACTGTTACACGTTTATTTTTGTGATGAAATTTGTTTATCAAGGTTTATTACAAACTCGGCTAGGAAAACAAACTCAATCCCGATTTATTAGGGATAATTCTCACAATTACAGATAATGGTATACACAAAATTACAAGCAAACGATTTTTAAATTTTTTTAAATTTTTTTATTTAATTTATTTACTAAATAAGGTATGCAACCCATTTTTTCTTGCCTAATCACAAATTGTTAATTTTCTCATATGATCGTTACTATATATATATATATATATATAGTAGCGATTATATGAGAAAATTAACAATTATCGTTACTATATATATATATATGGATCTTCTTTTGAGAACCAATGAGACTGTGATAACCTTGAGAACTAGTGCATCATGTATTATTTCATATGATTTTTTTGCATCAAATATTAGAATTTAAAATATTAATTAACATATATTTGTTATATTTGTTTTAGAATGTGTTTGCTTCATATGTACTTGGTTAACAATTTGGACATTTTTAGGTGTTTATGAAACAAAAAATACACATAAAAAGTTTCATATTGTGAAACAAATACATATGAAACAATCATATTATGAAACAAATATATGTTAATCAATACATTAAATACTATCTTTACATTAGAAAAAATCAAGTAAGACAAAGTCGTAACGTAAAAGTTTTCATGGATCTCACAAATTTTGAAGTTCTCAAATGATTAAGTCCCTATATATATATATATATATATATATATATATATAGAGAGAGAGAGAGAGAGGTTCAAGGGAAAACCTAAAAAAAAACAGAAAACTGAAAAACATACTAGGAGCCCTTCATCTGGACGGTATGCATACAGGTAAATAGTTGACTTTTTGGTTTTATGCACAAGTGCATTTTGCATTTGTGCATATATGCACAAATGCATGTTACAAATAACCTGTATGCACAAGTGTATACCGCTCAGATGAAGGGCTCCTAGGGTGTTCTTCAGTTTTTCGTTTTTTTGAGGTTTTTCACTTGAACCTTACCCTATATATATATATAATTTTAAAACACTCTTGTTTATTAAAGATAAAGTACATTAAAAATCTAAATAATATTAGTTTATTTGTTATTGACTAATAAATTATGTATAAATATCAGAACCTAAATTCTCATTTGTGTGACTGAATACTAATCCTTTCGCATTTTTTGTTAAACGTGAAACTTGCATAAAATATTAGACAAATTATAGAATAAAAATAGTTTTTTTGTGATATTATATAAAATAGAGCAAATTACATGTTTGGTCCATGTGTTATAGTGGTTTTAACACTTCGAGTCTCTAAAATAAAATAATTATGGATTTCATCCTCGTGGTTTAAACTTTGTATCCTATTGAGTCCCTAAAACTAACTCCGTTCAAATTCTTTTCGTTAAAGTACCCATGTGCCAAGCACATGATGGATAATTTAGTCATTTTATGCATTTTTCTCATTTTACATTAAAAATAAAAACTAAAAAAACACCAATAAGACCTTGCCACGTGTCCCTCTTTCCTCTTCCTCCTCTCTTCCATTACTTAAGAAGTTTTCCGGCAAGATTTCGATCACCACCACCACCATTCAAACAATAAAACTAAATCAGATTCAAACAAATACATAGATCCTAAATCATATTCAAACTCAAAACCTTTAACATTTATTCAGAAACTTAAAAAGATTAACCAAAATTCATATTTATATAAAAGTTTGAATCAAAACACCGATTTGGAAATAAACTTCATGTTCTCACTTTCATTCTTCATACAAAAAAAACTAAATTTGTCTCAATAAAAAACGAAGATCAAAACCCTAACACATACACACTCGACACACTAAATTTGTCTGCAATAGAAGTGGATGAACTTGAATCCTAGTGATTAATGGGTGCGTATGAATCTCGTAACTCTGTGATTTGAAGCCGTAGCAATGGATGAACTTGAATCCTAGTTTTCTCCATTTTGTAGTCGATAGCCCAATAATTGCAATCCTTCCCACCAACAACCTATCAGCTTCTTCTTCAAAATCACCATTTTCTATGACCGTCAAACTCACCATATCCTTCACTTTCTTTTAATATGAACTGTAAACAGATGGGGGAATCGATGAAATCGGTTGAACACAATCAACAACAACAATGAAAATGGAAGAATTTGCTCAATCCATCTGAAACCTACTGCATATCATACCGTTGTTGATAGGATGAATCACTATGACTCCCACTTCCACCATCTACATCATTGGAATCATCCATCTCTCTCTCACCTCGACCACCATCTCCGCCGTTCACGGTCGTCGGTTCAACATCTTCCCCACCGTGTTGTTCTTCTGGATTTGCAGCAACGATTATCAGAATGGAAACCTCCCTATTATCACTGCCATTATTACTACTCGTAGCCGTATCTGAATCAGTCGAACTACGAATATCATGACGATGATGATGATTAGGAATCATATTCTATGATTCAGGGTAATCGTTGTTTGACCTAGGTCGAAAAACACTAGAATACTCCAACGCAGTAGTTACAGGTACTTGTAGAAATTGAATTAGAGGAAACGATGTCGTTCTCTTGGTACAACTCGTAATCCTTGAAGACGGAGATAAAGGGTTGCGGCGGTGGGTGTGCTAAAGGGGAAGATGAACGCCGGAGGGGAAGATGTCAATGGAGGCTGCTAGGTTTAGTCCATGTGGTTTTTATTAGTTAGAGTAAATTACACGTTTGGTTCCTGTGTTTTTAATAAGAAATAAAGAAATACATGAAATGACTTATTTACCCATCATGTGCTTGGCACGTGGGTACTTTAATGGACAAAATTTGGACGAAGTTAGTTTTAGGGACTCAGTAGGATACAAAGTTTAAACCACGAGGATGAAATCCATAATTATTTCATTTTAGGGACTCGGAGTGTTAAAATCACTATAACACAGGGACTAAACATGTAATTTACTCTATAAAATATGTAATATAAACATGTGTGTGGTTGATTGTGATGGTTAAAGAGACCATCTTAGGCGCACGCTTGTGTTAGTATATATAATTAACAAATTAACCTTGTCATGATGTTCCCTGTAAAGACTCTTGATAGTACCCACTTTTATCATCTCTACGTAACCATGTTGGTATCCAACTATGCAACTTGTTCTTGTTCCATATGTATGCTCTTTAATACAATATCTGAGACAACTTCACATAGGGAAATTTAGAAAACCATGTTTAATGTTGCCTTAAATATCAATAATATGCTTCATGTTGACACCTTTTTAGATAATGCTTAAACTTTGATATCCTTACACCCGTGATGGTAATTCCAAAGTATGTTTAATATGGTCTAGATGTACTTTTACGTTTATTTTCTCCCTTGTCTCAACATATGTTACATATGTTCTTGATTAGTTAGATGTTTTTAAGATGGTCCATCCCGAATTTTTTTGTTTATTTTTCTCAATGGTCGGTTTCGGCAAACACTCTCATTATGATTATTATTAAAATTATTTTCTCGCTCATTCATGTATTTCAATAAAGAAATATCTCTTGGGTACTTCCTCTTCATCTTCTCGATCTACCTCATCCCTTGTCACTCTTCTCGTTAAACATATCTACATGTAGAACACAAAACATGCATTAAGCACCTCACAACCTACCTCATCTGACAAGATGGTCTCTAGGGATGAAAAAAAAATTCGAAACCGATGGTGAAAAAGGAAAGTTTTGGTCCGGTTTCGAGGACTTCTTATCGGGGACGGGACGGGGATTAGAGACATAATCAGAGATTTTATCAGGGAGGGGGATCGGGGCTGGAACGGCAATTAAAAAAATACCATAAATAGAAAATAGTAAAAAATATTTAGAAGTTTGGATAATTAACATTTTGAATTGAATAAATCCTTAAAATTCTCATTATATCATATAGATCTATTTATTTTTTAATTTCAATTTAATTATAATTTTTTATTAAGTTCTATATAAAAGAAATTTTGATACACTTTTAATAATAATTAATAAGTTACAATTTTGATCAAATATCACATGTGATATCAATAATCAATTCATTAATTTTTCCCACAAATTGTCTCTATTTTTATGAGATTTAGTTTGATTAATTGATTTCCAAGTCCGAGTGAAAGAGATTTGTGGGTGGATTCCAGAGTTCCTCGTAGAGGAAAGTAACTCGGAGGTAGAAGAAGATGAGGAATTGGGAAAGGTGTCGGATGAGGGTTTGGAGAACGTGGAAGAAGAAATACCAGATTCCTTCTCTAACGCAGAAGTTCCAATTGGTGTTCACGCAGAAGTTCAAATTGGTGTTCATGCTGTGGATGAAGACAACTCGAAAAATGCTTCGATGGAAATAGGGGACGAGAGTGTTGACCCGTTTAGTATGAACAAACTTCTTGTAGAAGACACAAAAATTTCGGAGGTTCAAAACGTTGAGGGTGGGAACCCGGATAGCACTCATGGTGCCTGTTAATGCCAAAAATCGTCCAAAAGGATAACTTAAGGTTGATTGTGGAATTTAACAACTAAAGAAAAGAATATTTCGACAAAGGCGTGCGATAAAGACAAATGTAAATGAGACAAAGAATTTGGTGACGCGGGAAAAACCTCAACGTGGGAAAAACCCGCGGACGACTGTGGAAGTCGTCGCTGCACTATGGTCGCCAAACAGGGGCGATGTCCTTATGTTTCGGGTGTCGATCGTACAGAGGTTACAATACAAATGAAAGGAAATACTTTAAATGTAAAGTAACAAGTGTTTCGAATGTAAAAACAAGTGTGTCGTGTGCTAAGACTGTAGGTCGGGAGCGTGAGTCGTTCGTCGAGAGCAATTCCTCGAGAGAGAATTATTTTCTTCAAGAGTTCTTCTTAGTTTTGCTGATTGTGTCTTGTGCGTTGCTTTCAAGTGTCTTGTGCGTTGTTTTTAAATGTCCTCTCGAAATGATGATGAAACCTTCGCTTTTATAGTCTTCGGCCGCTTTAATTGGTTCCTTGAATGCTTTGTGTAACAGACGTAACAGACGTCGACTTTAATGTTGTTAATGGTTTTTGTCGGTTATAGCCGTTGATCATCAATGATATTGATTCCTGCATTTAAACACTGAACAAACGTAACAGTCATATTGCATGTTAGTTAGTCGAGGTCGCATGGTCTTACGCGTCGGTCGTGTGAACGAGGGGACATCATGGTCGAGTGTCGTGTGGTAAATAACTTTCGATTTCAACTTTAATCAGGGGATAGAGTATTATGATTTTACCTTATTATGGAAAAGAGAAATAAGTGTTTTCCTTACGTTGGTCGTGGTCGATATTGGTGAAATTTTACCCAAATAGTTTGCCCCCAAAATTTGAAAATAGAATGGCAAATTCAAATTTTAAATTTTGCTAGTCGGACGCCTAGGATTGTGACACGTGTCGAAGGTTACCTTGGTTGTCTTGGAACTGGATCGGTCCAATTCTAACTAAATGGGAAGTCGAAAAGAGGATAGGATCGTGATGTCACACTGACGCACGATTATGCTTAGCAGCTGTCATTGCCAGGTGTCGGCGATCCGTGTGGTCATACGAAAAGACAAGGGCGTGTGTCGATCATCGAGGGACTCGACCTGACACGATCGTTTACATAAATAGAGATCACGATGGATCTTTTCATGTTTACGATTTCAGAGAGTTTTAAGTAGAGATTTCTTCTTGATTTCCTTGCCATTCTTCGTTCGATCTTTTCTAAACCTGTAAGAATCTCCGAGTTGGTTAAGATTTTTCGAGGTCTAGATCGCCTATATAAGGTACAATCCTCCAGTCTTTGTATGCGTCGAAAGTCCATAGCTAGAAAGCCTAGGAAAAACTGGGATATCCGGGGCCTTTCGGAGAGACAGACTTGGTTGACAGGGTTAGCAATGTCGACATAACCTAGAAGTACCATTCGAAACGAAGAGGATCTTGACGACTTCAGAAGTTTGGTGAGAATCCCTGCGGGGATTACTGTGAGCAAGGCTGGCAAGATCCGACCGGAGATGTGCCCCGAAGGGTACGTCGTGATATATGAGTACCCGTTCAAGATAGGTTTCCACTGGCCATAATCGCCTCTGGCCAAGGCATTCATGTGTGAATTCGACCTTTCGCCGGGGCAACTGATGCCCTAGTTTTGGCGAGTCATCCAGGTCATCGAGTGTCTTACCTTAAATTAGGAGTCGCCAATGAACGTAAGGGATCTACTGACGGCGTATCAGGCCAAGAAGGATACATACCGTCGTTACAGTCTGTTCTCGAGATACAACGGCGAGCGCACCTTGGTTTTAAATACTTCGGTCAACGACCGCAGATGGAAGACCAAGTACGTACTTGTGCGGGTGGCGACGCTAGACACCGACAGTGACTGGATCAGGTCCGGTTGGAATATGACGGGTGAGTTTCTAGCTTTTCGTCGTACGTCGTATGTTACTTTTTCTATTCGGTTGCTTTTTGGCTAACCTTCTCCCTTATGTACATATATTAATTTCGACAAGGTAAAGCCCAACGATGACTCCAAGGCTAAGGTCGAGAAGTTCCTGGAGTTTAGTGCTGACGAACGATCGTTCGTCACACGTCATCTGGTTGATGAGGATGACGACTTGATGTTCTTGGGCAAACGCCTACGGGCGAGACGGGAAGAAGGAGAGGACGAAGAGGAGGGAGAAGAGACTGAGGAGGAAGAGGAGAAAGAAGAGAAAGCGGAGGAGGAGAAAGAAGAGTTGAGGAGAAAGCAAGAAGAGACGACTGGTAAGTGTCCCTTCGCATTCTTTTCGCTCGACCTGGTCTTTTCCTTCTTTCAATCGTCTAACAATTCTTTCTTTTTCCAAACAGGAGGGCCGCAGGCGAAGATGACGCATGCAGCTGCCAAGAAGGCGGCTCAAATTGAACTGGCTCGCAAGGCGAAGGAAAACAGGAAGAAAGATGCCCCGACAACTGGGTCGGGAGTTCTGAAGAGAAAGGAGGCCCCGACAACTGGGTCGGGAGTCCTAAAGAGGATAAGGACGTCCATCCTGAAGGAACCGTCTTTAAAGACGGGCGGCTCGTCGAGAGTCGTCACGCCTGAGAAGGCGAAGGCGTCGACCGTGTCTGTCGAGAAGACTTTTGACACGATTGGCGCGACATCCGTCGATACTGCACAACCGGCAAAATCGATGGTGTCTCCTACCGCCGCGTCAGGCCCCTCGTCGGCCGACAAGGGCAAGGGTGCGTAAACGGGCTTCGGGGAGGAAACGACGGTAAACTTTACGTTGCCGTCAGACTTCCTGGTGGATAACGTCTTAGATGAGACGAAACTGTTCCCTCACTTGGGAAAGTATTTGCTCCCCTCTTTCAGAGAGCGTTTCAACGGGGTCTCTCTCGAAGATGAGGAGTCCCATGTCGCTGGACTAGCGTTCATGGTAAGTCTATCTTTCAAGACTTTATTTTTCGTTTGTCGTTGTCGTTGTCGTGTATTTTACTAACGTGTTTTCGTATGTTTCAGACGTTTCAGTCTTCCTTAGCAATGCACATTAAGACGATGAAGGTAGAAGGCCTAATGGCCTCTGCTATCAAGAAAGAAGATGCGGTGTTAGAGAGGGAAAGATCCGCTCTGGAACGCGAAGAGGCGATGTCGGTGCGACTCGACGACACCCTAAATGATTTGGAAGCTGCCGGCCATGCGCGGGACGAGGTAAACTCGCGTTTAAAGCAATCCTTATCTTTGATGTACGACCAAAGGGAGGAGCTGGAGGGGATGAAGGAATCCTTGGCTATGAAGGAAAAAGAAGCCGAGGAGTCCAAATCCAAGGTTGCGAGCCTGGAGAAAGAAGTCGGGGAACTGAAGGACGAGGTTAAGTCCATTTTTTCTTTAGGTCGACTTACTGCGCGTGCTGCGATCATGCAATGTCACCTTGCGGGCAAGAATCCCTTGGCTTCGGCGTCGGACGATCTGGATCTCTTCTACAAGGATTTGCTGCAGAAGACCTGTAGCATTTCCCACGGATTGGGTTAGGGTGCCCATCTCTGTCTTCAAAGTCGTAACCTCTCCCTGAAGATTGCCCACCACTGTCTGCAACGATGTGATTTCGTTGGACAGTGTGGTGAAGTTGTTGGAGAGGTTGCCGCTTGTGGTGTTCAAGGCAGTGATGGAGGTGGAGTTGTCAGCGAGAGCCTGAGCAACATTTGAAAGGCTTCCTTCCACCTTTTCCAGATAAGCGCTGGATTTTTTGCCTTCCACCTTAGTGGTGAGTGTCTTTAGAGCTTCCCCAGCGTTTGTAACCGCTGAGGAGTTAGAGGAGAGAGTAGTGGTGAGAGATTCCACTTTCGTAGACAAATCTTTGAGGGCGTTATTGATGTCGCCCAAATTAGGACCTGCAAAAGTTGAAAACGTATGAAAAAAGGAAAGCTCGGAAGTTAGGGATTTTGAGAGAGGAGTGTTTAGGGTTTTATGTATACCTGTAGGTTGGTTGATGAAGTCATCGAAATTCCGGTGACCTGAATAGTTTTCGTAGTCGTCTTCCAAAGTTGGTTGACGCTGAATCTCCGCAGGTCCTTTATTTTGATCCATCATCCGTTGTATATCTTCAGCCGATGTGTCACTCAGTTGAATGACATTTGTTGTAGAGAAGGGGAATAGAGGTGGAGTGACCAAAGAAGTTGAGGGAGGAACAAAAGTTGAGAAGAGGGATTGGTTGCCAGGTTCAGCGTTGGATCCGCCGAAGAATACTTCCTCAGTACTTAAAGGTACTGATGGAGGGGGGTTCTGTTCCAAGACAACTTCAGCGATATGAGACGTGAAGTGGGTATTGAAGGGGTTGGTTCAGTAGTTGTGGCGGAGTGCACCACATAACTTTCCAGCGTCTTCTGTGGAGAGATAGACGTGGAGTCTTCAGCCTGAGTAGGCTTAGGGGGTTTCTCCTTGAAGATCTTCTTAGGCTTATGGGTGCCAAGTGTGGTGTCAGATTGTTTCCTTTTTCTAGAAGGAGTGGTTGGTGCGGCCTGGGTATCAGCGGTTGGGATTACCGTTGCCGATGTGGTAGCCGCAGAAGTAGAGGAAGTAGGAGGTCTGAGAAGAGGTAAGAGAGTAGAGAGACGTACCTCATTTTCTAGTGGCCTGAAGACGAGGATCTTAGGGCCAACCTGGGATAACTTCAGGTCGCCCACCTTCTGGTACTTATCCCCAAGTGCGTGCTTGAAGAGAGCACTGAGAAAACGGGGATAAGGGACAGTTGTTGGGCGCTTCTTTTCTTCGACCCTTAGCATCATGTCGTCGAAGATGATCTTAGCCCAGTCGATGTGGAGTCCCTTCATCAGCGCATACCCCATAGCCTGTTGGGGTTGTGAGGCCTGATCAGTTGACCCAACCTTAGTTGTCATACAGCAGATGAGGTGTGCGAAGATGAAGTTCATTTCGCTTGGCATCTTTCTCTTGAGGACGGCAGTGAGCTTCTTCTCAGGGAGTTTATCTCTCCTTGTGTTCCATGTATAGTTCATTGCATCCAGAAAGGCAATGATTTCAACTTGTACGACCTTGTATTTGACGTCAGGTAGAGGAACGAAACGTTTGTCCCTGCTTCCAGGAAGGTTTAAAGCAGACCTGATAGCCCCGAGATATATTTTTGCTTCACCATGCTCAGTGACGAAGAGGATGACGTCTATAATCTTTTAGGGTCTTTGGTGGAGGCCACCTGAGATTTTCTGGCAGTATACCAGAACAGATCAAGGAGATTCTTGTGAGCAGGGGGTTTGATGGTCAGTGTTTTCGCTAGAGGACAGTACTTGAGTAAGTTCACAGCTTCTTCCAAATGAGTGATGTTTTTCCTTGGGGGAAGTCGAATAGAGCATAGGGGTTGTTTCCTTGGAATGTGACTCGTTCCATTGTGAAGTGGACTTGGGGTGCTTTGACAATCTCAGTTTTGTCAGAGGTAGTAGGAGACTGAGAAGCATCAGTGGTTGCCATTTCTGTTCATAACATATAAACATGAAGAAGATGAAGAGATGTTCTTAAAATGGATAAAATTCCAAAATAAGGCTTTTTTAGGGTTTTACAATTTCCAGTGTGAGAAAGAAATGGAAATTAGGGTTTTCTAGTTTTGAAAAGAAGTATAAAACATAGTGAAATTTCTTGTTTTCTGGTTTCCTTGTATGGAAAGGATTCTGGAAAAACATATGAAAATGTCAAGTTTAAGATTTTGATTTTAAACTCGAAGAACAATCTGCAAGCAGATTGTGTTAATAAAACCATGAAGAAAATGATTTCATTTTGAGAAAGTTCGTTTGTTTGATCTTTTAGAAACAATAATAAGATTGTTGGTCCCGAAGGCCTATACAAGTTTGTAGAAGGGGGGGGGGGTTGAATACAAACACACAGATTTTAGTTTTCTAAATTGTTTATTGATAAATCATTAACAATTTACAGCTTGTTGCGGAAACAAGATTAAAGATAAACCTAAATCTAAACAAGTTGGAACACTAAGGTTTCTTGCACTAAGAGAGATAAGGAAATTACTAATAATAACCTATCTTGAGATAAGAGATTGAACTTGTCCAGAGTTAGCAAGTTACTTCAAAAGAAGTGGGTTCATCTCTTTATATACTGCATGCATTTAATGCAAGTTAGCATACACTTTACACGTGTCATCAGCTGGTTGGTTGTATGTCATTGACCATGGTTGACAACCTTAGTAGCCGCATGGATGAACAGTGTAGTATCAGAGTGGTTGTACGATTTCAGACAGTCGGAGGTTCTTTTCTGACATTTCGTACGGAGTCGTGCAAGGGGGGTTAAGACAAAAGTACTTTGTACGGAGGACTTCATGATCAGCTTTCGTTGATTCAGCGATTATCATTTTCTATTCAGCGAATGATAAAGTTCAGCGATAGCTGAAGTCTTGTACTTGATACTTCACGTTGAGTGGACAAAACTGAGTCTTCGCTGATCCGCATCAGTTCATTAGGAGACTTGTCGCTGGTTCTTGAGCTTGATCTTCGACTTCAGCGTAGAACCTTTGTTGACGTGAAACTTGTCTTCAGGGATCATAAGTAAACAACTAACTTATCAGCGATCATCATAATGACTGAACAGACTCAGAGCATTAATGATTAACAGTGTTCGCTGAATGTTTAATTCAAAAGAGCGAGAGTTCCTATCAGCAGTACTGTAAGATCTTAGTACTTATCAGCGATAGTGAAACTCTGATACATATTGTTTACTTACAATTTTCACTAAGTAGAATGGAGAGGGTCATTATCAAATCACTGAGGGTTTGGATCAACAATCTCCCCCTATTTGATTATGACATAGCAACAAAGAAAATTGCTATTTAATGAAAACATAAGGATAAAAAGAACTCATAAAATATTTGTCCCTTTTACTGTTTTCTGGGATCTTTTCAGTACTGATGGAGTAAAGTACATTCGCTGAAATCTTTCTTTAAAACTTTGAATTAGGTTACAAAGAGAAATGGAAAGATTACAAGTACGAGCGAAATAAATTACAAGTACAGAAGAATAACTTATACAATAGAGAAAAGGGCGATCATATCAGCTTATAAAGGGTTCTTCCTTAATGAGAAGTTCGTCAAGGGTCTTTGATGTGGGGATCATCCAGTCAGGGACATCTTCTCGTTGATTCTTTTTCTTCAGAGCTGCTTCCAAAATCAAGGGCTTCAGGTGTCTAGCTTTGATGTTGCGTCTGACTTCACACCAGTATACGAGATCTCTGAGTTGTTCGATGGGAGCGATGTCTAGCTCAGAGATACGTTGAAAGTGATGATTTCCATAGTAGTCTAAAAAGAATATACCATAGGGATCACTTACAACTGTGCCAGGAATGAATGTTTCTTCAGGAGGTAGGGAGGTGTCAAGCATTAAGAGATCGGCATCAGGGCCAACAATTTCAGCACGAGAGAAACCGATGCCCGTTTCATTCCGAATATGAGGGCCTGAATTAGAGGCTTTCTTTTTCTTATTAGAGACTTTTCTTGGTTGAGGAAGAGTAGGAGGAATATCCACAGCAGATGAAAGCAGGTCGATCTGTTTGTTCAAGATCTTCTCGACATGGCTTTTGAACTTTGAGCGCGATCCCTGAATGGCTAATTTTGTTTCTAACCATTCAGAGAGACCAAACTTTTCTAAGGTAGCAGCATAGAAAGTTTGCTTGGTTTCTTCATCTCTGTAGACGTCCACTTCAACAACAGGAACTTCAGCGTACAGTCTTCCTCTGATGTTTGCCTTGACGATTTTGGATGGTCTAGATCGATAGGTCAGCATTTGTTTAGCCCATTCCAAAGTCGTATCAGAGACCTTAGTCTTTTCTCTAACGATCTCTTGAGCATCATCCCATAGCTGACGTTGAACATCAATTGGAACTCTTTTCAGCTTGGGGTCTTTTATTGATCGTTTAGAAAGCTGGATGGCGTATTCTCTGTCTTTTTCTTCAGCTTCTTTTCTTTCAGTGATTAGACGTTCAGCTCTGAGGTGTTCCTTGTATTCCTTTTTGGAAATTCTGAACTTTGGAGGAACTGAAGGAAGTTGATCACGCCTCAGAATGATTCGCTGATCCTCGAATCGCTTTATTATTTCCTCTCTTCTTTTTTGATCCTCTTCACTTAGCTTTTGAGGAGCTAAGGAAGGTCTGCCTCTGTGCGAGAGTAGCTGTTCTTCTGGTTCATCAGTCTCAGAGATTAAATCTAAGACTGGGATTATTTCTTCAGTAGTAGCTGGTATTATTGGTGAAGTCGCAGTTGTGGAGCCTTCAGCGATATCCTCAAACAGGGGAGAGGACTAGCTGAAACACAGCGATCTTACGAGTAATTGGTTCAAGTGTATAGGCTTGGGTAGTAGAACTGATAGTGTATGATAGAGGAGGGATGGAGTGAGAGATGTTTAGCATACCTGACAAACCGGCTTTTCAAGCAAGATCATCAAATTGTCATCTTCAGCGACGCTTTTGCCTTTGCCTTTCTCAGCTCCAGAGGCTGAGGGCTTTGTCTTTGTCCGCTCCCCTGAAGGTTCATTTATCGAGATTCCCTTAAGAGCTTTGATCTTCGGAGCAGGTTTGACGATAAAGAAGTCATCGTCATCTTCGTCATCATCATCATCATTCTTTGGAGAAGAAGATGGTTCATCATCAGGGATGTCGACGGCTTCATCATCTTCTGCTTCGGATTCAGTTTTCTCAGCTTCTTCTTTGAGTTGCTCCCCCTCAGATACAGAGGCGAGCTTCTCGGTTTCCTCAGGGTTTTCATCTCCCTGAGGTTTAGCAGTGGTTTCTTCAGTATTCGTCTTCTCTCCCATGATAGATTCATCATGGGAAAGGTCTTCAGCGCTCTTGGCGAGGTCTTCAGCGCTCTTCTCCCCCTCTTTTTCATGATGACTGGGGGAAGAATGGGTAGATTCAGCAGCGTTGGTAGGTTCTCTGTCTTCTTGGCCAGAGAGACCTACACAAACTTCAATCTTTGCTAATCTGTCTTCAAGGCCAGAAATAGCAGGATTGATTTTCTTCAGCTCAGTGCGATCTTCCGTTGTGAAGTTGTCAGATGCAGGGACGGGGGCAGGAGCAGGATCAGGAGTATTCGCTTTGTGTAGCAACTGCTCGATCATCGTTTTCATCGAACCAACATCAGTCTTAACAGAGCCTAAGTCAGTCTTCATAGTAGACATATCCCCCTCTAGATGTCCAACCGATGTCTTCAGCGATGTAAATTCGCTGGACATGGACGAAACTGAGTTTTTGAGAGAGGTGTAGTCTGTGTAGATGTCAGCGAGCACCTTGGCGAAGTCGCTGAGAGTTTTATCAACCTGCTTCATGTCATCTGTGGAAACCTTCTTCTCCACCACCGTTGTCAGTTTGTTCAGATTCTCTCCAGCGTTTGTTACAGCTGTAGAGTTATTGGAGAGAGTAGTGGTGAGACCTGTCAGCTTTGTCTCCACGGACTTCAGAGAGGCGTTGATATCTCCCAAATTAGGACCTGTAACATATCAAAACTTGTGAACAGAGGAAAGCTCAGAAGTTTGGGGTTTAGTCACAGTGTTTATGGGTTGTTGTTTACCTGCAGGAGGATTGGTGAATTCATCGAAATCACGGGTTCCTGAGTAAAGTTCCATGTCATCTTCAAAAGTGCCCATGGATTGTTCTGCAGGTCCTGTCTTCATTATTCCTGGAGAATCAGCTTTAGGTTCCGAGGAAATGATGGCAGCTCCAGTTAGATCTGGAGTAGAGACCAAATGAGTGGAGGGAGGAGCGAAGGATAAGAATGGGGTTGGGTTATGAGCTCAGCGTTGGATTCGCTGACAATCACTTCATCAGTCTTTTGAGAGACTGAAGGAGATTGGGTAGGTTCCAAGTTTGTAACCTCAGCGTTTAGAGACGCTGAAGTTGGGATAAAAGGGATGGCTTGTTCAGGTGTGGCAGAGCGTACCACTGAACGTTCCTTCAGCTCTGCAGAAAGAGCTGAGGAGTCTTCAGCATGAGATTGCTGGGGTTGCTCCTTTGTTTTCTTGATCCTTTTAGAACCAAGTGGGGTAGATGAATGTTTCCTTTTCTTAGAAGGAGAGGATTTTGTGGCCAGGGTATCAGCGATGGGTATTGTCGCTGAAGGAGCCACAGAATGAGAAGAAGAAGGGTTGAGAAAAGACAAGAGTGTAGAGAGACGTACTTCATTCACCATTGGTTTGAAGTCGAGTATCTTTGGGCCGACCTGAGAGAGTTTCAGGTCACCTTCAGTTGGGTAGCTCTCCTTCAGGCCATATTGGAAGATGGCGCTGATGAATCGGGGGTAGGGAACCCATGGAGGTCTGTCAGCGACGGTGTCCACCCTTAGAACTAGGTCATCATAGATAATCGATGCCCAGTCTATGTTGAGACCTTTCAGCAGTGCATAACCCATTGCTTGCTGAGGTTTAGCGGCATGGTCAAAGGAGCCGCTCTTTGCAGTCATACAGCTGATAAGATGAGCGAAGATGAAATTCATCTCGCTGGGCATTTTCGATTTCTTGATAATCGTCAGCTTCTTCTCGGCCTTCATGTCTCTGCCGATTTCCCATACATAGCCCATTGCATCGAAAAATGCAATGATGGCTTCCCTGTCTGAGTTTTTCTTGGGGTCAGGGAGGGGAACGAAAGGTTTTTCCTTGGTAGCTATTGGAAGGCTGAGAGCTTTGCGAATAATGGCAGGGGTGATCTTCATCGTGCTATATTCGATGTCGCAGAGGATGCAATCGATTGTTTTGGAGGGGTCTTTGGCTGAAGGTAGTTGAGAGTGTCTGGCTGAGTACCAAAATTGTGAGAGCAAAAGCTGATGTGCATGAGGTGTTATGGTCAGGGCTGTGGAGATGCAGCAATTCTTTAGAAAATTCACAGCATCATCTAGATGTGTGACTTGCTTTCGAGGAGGAAACTCGAAAAGCGCATAGAGGTTGTTCACCTTAGTCCAATCCAGTTTATCAAGGGAAAACTTGACTTGAGGAGCCTTGAGGATGTCCACTTCCTCAGAATCAGCGAAGATGTTCTCAGCGGTAGCAGGAATGTCAGATGAAGCCATTTCTCTATATTACCAGTTCAACCAAAGATGTTAACAAATAAGAATTATCTTAATGTGGAAAGAATTTCCATTAAGATGGTTCAAATTTTATCCATTTCATTCAGACACAAAATGTCTTAATGAAGATTAGGGTTTTTCTTGATTTTAAGAAATGAAATATAAAACCCATTTATTCTTGTTATCCAGTTTTCTATGAAGAAAGAGATTCTGGAAAAACGAATGTGTGAAGAACAAGTTTAAGATTTTTGCATTTAAACTTGAAGAACAACCATGAAATGGTTGTGTTCATAAAACCATGAAAGAAAATGATTTTATTTTAAGAAGTTCTTTTGTTTGATCTTGTTAAAATAAAGAGTAGATCAGAAACAAGTTATTTGCATTCGGTAAATAATAAGAACATATTAACTTTGATGTTTGATGAAGAAGATGATGAATAGTTCTTGAAGTTTTTGAAATCACAAATGCAACAGTGAATTCTTTCTTGCGGAGGAAGATTGATCGCGTAAAAGAGAAATATAAACAAAGAATTTGTTTATATAAAGATTTTAGAAAGAGAAAATCTTGAGCGGGAAAAGATTTTCATCATGACACGGACACATGTTTGCATTTGATTGGAAGTTTGAACGAGACGTGCAAACGTGTGTCAGGAAGAGAAAACGTGCCGGGGTTTTATCCGTTGTAATGACGTTACAACTGTCCTTTCATATTCTTGGTTGTCTCTGAGGTTTTGAAAAACTTAGGGATACTTTTGAAAACATGAAGCACTGAATGAAAATATTCAGTGAAGGTTTTAAGAAATTTCAAAATATCGTTGTTAAGGAAGAGATATTCAGCGATGCATTTTGTTTTGAAATCTTGCATTTTCATGCGATTGTCAGAGAGAGAAAACATACCTTGATATCAGTTTAACCAAGCTTTATTCAGAGAGAAGATGATTGAATAGGTTATACGAGTTGATTTTATCCTATCGCTGATTAATGTGAACCGCTGAAGATTTTATCCTTCAAAGTTCAGCATTCCAAGCTCGCTGATGAGAAAGTTGAATCTTGTCTCATCAAGAGGTTTGGTAAATAAGTCAGCTAACTGATAATCAGTTGGGATAAAATGAAGTTCTATATCACCATTCATCACATGATCTCTGATAAAATGATATCTGATTTCTATATGTTTGGTCTTTGAATGTAGTACTGGATTGTTTGCTATAGCGATGGCACTTGTGTTGTCGCAATAGATTGGAATTTTGGAGAGCTGAAGATCATAGTCTAGTAGCTGATTTCTCATCCACAAGACTTGAGAACAACAGCTTCCAGCAGCTACATATTCAGCTTCAGCTGTGGAAGTGGACACTGAATTTTGCTTTTTACTTGTCCAACTTACCAGCTTTCCACCCAGGAGCTGACATCCTCCTGTGGTGCTTTTCCTATCCATTTTGCAACCTGCAAAATCACTATCTGAATAGGCGGTTAGATCGAATCCTGAATCTTTGGGATACCAAAGACCTAGATTCGCTGTACCCTTAAGATATCGAAAAATTCGCTTTACAGCTTTCATATGAGATATCTTAGGTTCAGCTTGATATCGTGCACACAAGCATGTTGCAAACATAATATCGGGTCGGCTAGCTATAAGGAACAAGTTGGAACACTAAGGTTTTTGCACTAAGAGAGATAAGGAAATTACTAATAATAACCTATCTTGAGATAAGAGATTGAACTTGTCCAGAGTTAGCAAGTTACTTCAAAAGAAGTGGGTTCATCTCTTTATATACTGCATGCATTTAATGCCAGTCAGTATACACTTTACACGTGTCATCAGCTGGTTGGTTGTATGTCATTGACCTTGGTTGACAACCTTAGTAGCCGCATGGATGAACAGTGTTGTATCAGAGTGGTTGTACGATTTCAGACAGTCGGAGGTTCTTTTCTGACATTTCGTACGGAGTCGTGCAAGGGGGGTTAAGACAAAAGTACTTTGTACGGAGGACTTCATGATCAGCTTTCGTTGATTCAACGATTATCATTTTCTATTCAGTGAATGATAAAGTTCAGCGATAGCTGAAGTCTTGTACTTGATACTTCACGTTGAGTGGACAAATCTGAGTCTTCGCTGATCCGCATCAGTTCATTAGGAGACTTGTCGCTGGTTCTTGAACTTGATCTTCGACTTCACCGTAGAACCTTTGTTGATGTGAAACTTGTCTTCAGGGATCATAAGTAAACAACTAACTTATCAGCGATCATCATAATGACTGAACAGACTCAGAGGATTAATGATGAACAGTGTTCGCTGAATGTTTAATTCAAAAGAGCGAGAGTTCCTATCAGCGGTACTGTAAGATCTTAGTACTTATCAGCGATAGTGAAACTCTGATACATATTGTTTACTTACAATTTTCACTAAGTAGAATGGAGAGGGTCATTATCAAATCACTGAGGGTTTGGATCAACAAAGATCAAAAACAAGTTTGTGTGAGGGAAAATAAAGAGATACTAACCTTTTGTGATTGAAGAAGATGAAGATGAACGTGTTCTTGAGAAATAAGTTCAAATGCAACAGTATGTTCTTGCTTGAGAGAGAGTAAGTTCGCGTAAAAGGTAAAAATATAAACTCAAAGGGTTTATATAGTGAGAGTAGAGAGAGAAAAACTATGAGCGGGAAAAGTTTTTCATGATAACACGAACACGTCCCTTGAATTTGATTGGACAAAGAAACGAAACGGGCGAACGTGTCAGAGAAAAGTCGTGCCATGGTCTATCCGTTGGGATGACGTCACAAACATCTTTTCACATTTTAAGGTGTCTCTGAGGATTTTGGAAACTCAGGGACATTTTAAAAATAGAAGCACTGATTAGAAATATCAGTGAGATTTAAAAATTTCAAAAGAACCACTGAAAGGAAGAGATATTCAGCGATGTAATTTGTTGTTGAAATCTTGCATTCTTAGGCGAACGTCATCGAATCAATTTTGTTCAGATATAGGGTGATTAATAGAGTTATACAAATTCATTGTATCACTGATCAAATGTGAACCACTGAAGATTTTACTCTTCTAAGTTCAGCATTCCAAGCTCGCTGATGAGAAAGTTGAATCTTGTCTCATCAAGAGATTTGGTGAAAAGATCAGCTAACTGAAAATCAGTTGGGATAAAATGAAGTTCTATATCACCATTCATCACATGATCTCTAATAAAATGATACCTGATTTCGATGTGTTTGGTCTTTGAGTGTAGCACTGGATTATTTGCTATAGCGATGGTACTAGTGCTGTTGCAATAGATTGGAATTTTGGAGAGCTGAAGGTTATAGTCCAGTAGTTGATTTCTCATCCACAAGACCTAAGAACAACAGCTTCCAGCAGCTACATATTCAGCTTCAACGGTTGAGGTGGACACTGAGTTTTGCTTTTTACTTGTCCAACTCACCAGCTTTCCACTAAGGAGCTGACAGCCTCCTGTGGTGCTTTTCCTATCCAATTTGCAACCTGTAAAATCACTATATGATTAGGCGATTAGATCAAACCTTGAGTCTTTGGGATACCAAAGACCTAGGTTAGGAGTACCCTTAAGGTATCGAAAAATACGCTTTACAGCGATCAAATGAGATTCCTTAGGTTCAGCTTGATATCGTGCACACAAACAGGTTGCATACATAATATCAGGACGGCTAGCTGTAAGATACAGAAGAGGGCCGATCATCCCACGGTACGCTGTGACATTAACAGGTTTCCTGAAGGATATTTGTTAAGTGTCAGCGGCGGTGGCATTGGGGTTTTCATAGCTGAGTTTTGAGTTATATCAAACTTTTTCAGCATATCTTTAACATATTTTCCTTGGTGAATAAAAGTACCTTTTTCATTCTGTTTTATTTGAAGACCAAGGAAATAGGTTAGCTCACGCATCATACTCATTTTATATTCAGCTTTCATTCTTTCAGCGAAACGAGTACATAAGTCAGGGTTAGTAGAACCAAATATAATGTCATCAACCTATATTTGAACAACAATGATATGACCTTTTACTTTCCTGAAAAATAGAGTTTTATCGATTTTGCCACGCTCAAATTTTTCAATATGGAGATAAGTAGAGAGAGTGTCATACCATGCACGAGGAGCTTGCTTTAAACCATAAAGTGCCTTATCCAGATTATAAACATAACCGAGATGCTTAGGATCTGGGAATCCTAGAGGTTGTTCTACGTAGACTTTTTTATTCAGCCTTCCATTGAGGAATGCTGATTTAACATCCATATGATATACTTTGAAGTCTTTGTGAACAACGTAAGCTAAGAATAGACGAATAGCTTCGAGTCTTGCCCCTAGGGTAAATGTTTTGTCGTAATCTATGCATTCCTCTTGTCTGTATCCCTGAGCAACAAGACGAGCCTTGTTGCGGGTTACAGTTCTATGTTCATCTAACTTGTTTCGATAGACCCATTTAGTGCCTATCACTGACTTGTCGGATGGTCTGGGAACGAGCTTCCAAGCTGTGTTTCTTTCGAATTATGTATGCTTTTCTTGCATAGCGCTGGCCCAGTTTGGATCTCTGAGGGCATCATCTGTTTTCTTTGGTTCAATCAGAGAAATAAAGTTAACAAATAAACAAATGTTACCTGCACTTCGTCGAGTCTGAACCCCAGCGTTTGGATCACAAATAATTTGTTAGATGGGATGATTTATAGTCCATCGCTGAGCCGGAGCATAATTCGCTGACTCAATTTGAACTTCTGGAGGAGCTGAAGAATAAGCTTCAGCAACTTCAGGTATTTTAGGCAAGAGAGGAAGAGGTTCAGTTGTCATTTCATTCACTATTTGCTGAGAAGTAGATGGTATGTCTGATGTAGAAGGTTCAGAAGCAGGCATAGTGTTAAGAGTAACAGCTGAAACCCATGAGGATTCTGCTTCACTTGTCTGCATGCTTGGGATGATAGTATGATCATCATCTTCAGCGGTATGAGTATGAGATGGAGGGATAGGAGCATCTTCTGAATCACCAAGATGAGAAAACATCCATTGATTCAGTTCTTCAGTATCAGCAGAGGGTCTAGAGTTTGTTGATTCGTCAAAAGTGACGTGGATTGTTTCTTCTACAATTTGTATTCTTCGATTGAAGACTCTGAAGGCTTTGGAGATAGAAGAGTATCCAAGAAAAATTCCATCATCATCCTTAGGATCAAACTTTCCAAGGGCATCCCTGTTGTTCAGTATAAAACTGACAACCAAATATGTGAAGAAAGCTAATTGAAGGCTTTCTCCCATGGAAAAGTTCATAGGATGTATTCTTGAATCTTTTTACAATCAGCGACCTGTTTTGAGTAAAACAAGCAGTGTTGACAGCTTCTGCCAAGAACTGAGTAGGTACATGAGAATCGCTGAGCATTGATCTTGCAACTTCTATGATAGTTCGATTTCTTCTTTCAGCAACTCCATTTTGTTGCGGTGTTCTCACTGAAGATAAGTTGTGAGAAATACCCTTACATTCAAAGAAGGAATCAAGGGAACTGTTTTTGAATTCAGTCCCATGATCACTTCTTATTGAGCGAACGGTCATATTGTTCAGGACTTCCATTTTCCCGACGAAAGCGATGAGTTTTTCGGGGGTGTCACTCTTAGAACGGAGAAACATAACCCAGGTATAGCGAGAGAATTCATCAACTATGACCAGTGTATAATTCTTTCCAGCGAGGGATTGTTTGTTAACAGGGCCAAACAAATCCATGTGGAGAAGTTGAAGAGTAGATGACACTGAGGAAACTTGCTTAGATTTGAATCTAGCTTTGGTTTGTTTCCCTTTCTCACACGCTGAACATAGAGATTCCTTAGCGTATGAGTGTTGAGGTAGACCAATGAACAACTCTTTAAAAGAAAGAGTATTCAGTGTCTTGAAGTTGAGATGAGAGAGCCTCTTATGCCATAGCCAGTTGACATCAGATGAGGCTTTTGAGAAGAAACAAGAGTTCTCAGTGGTTTTCGAGTCCATGTTTATAACATAAACATTTTCCAAACGATATCTGCTGAGAGCAATCTTCTCCTTTTTGTCAGTAACAAAGGAGGATTCCTTGGTGAAAATCACTCTGTGGTCCTTGTCACACAGCTGACTGATGCTTAGAAGATTGTGCTTCAGTCCTTCGACATGTGCGACTCTTCTGAAGGTAGTTGTACTATTTGAAAGTACACCATACCCTCGGGTATAGCCTTTTCCATCTTCACCGAAGGTCACCGAGGGACCCTTCTCTTCCTTATATTCAGTGAGCAGGTTTTTCTTTCCACTCATGTGTCTAGAACTTCCGCTATCGAGATACCAGATACCCTTCAGGACCTGCAAACAAAGGAATATTAGTTTGACTTGGACACCCATTTTACCATGGGTCCACATTTGTCAATGGTGGTAGAGGAAGTGGAAGGTTCAACAATCTTCGCAGCATTTGAAGATTCAGCTTCAGGACTAGTCTTCACTTTGGTTAATTTCTTAACCTCAGTGGTTGGTTTCACCTTAACCTGATTTCCACCAGGATTGGTCTTCTTTGCCTTGGGGGCATTGATCTTCACCTTAGCTAACTTTTTAGCTTCGGTGGCTGTGGGGTACTTACTAGCAATGTGATCGGTAAGTCCACAGTGATAACATTTCCTATAGCTAAAAGTAGCTTTAGGACCATTTGCATGCTTAGCCGATAATTTTAAATGAGCAGGGCCATCACCAAGTATACCTTTGGCATTGGAAATTGGAGGAACAATCAGTTCTTCGGATTTCTTACCAATAATATCCACTCTGATAATAAGAGTAGATCGCTGAACGAATCCAGGGATCTTGTTCTTAGAAGTAGAGGGATAATTTACTGAAGCCTTAGAAGCATTCAGCTTAGGTACAAAGGTACCCTTCTGAGGTTTTTGGTTGAAAACCTTTTCTTTACCTTTACCTTTAGAGTTAAAGGTAGGTTTTTCCTCAGGAGTGGGAGTTTTAGAAGAAGAACACTGAGACGAGGAGGTGTCAGGGATTTAGGATACGGACATTCCAAACTTAAGCATGGAACGATCAATGGTTGGTTCTAGAGTATCACCTTTATAACCAAGACCACTTTTATCACTCAGGGGAATCTGAGACCTTAATATCTCAGTGATCGTTGTTGAGGATTTACACCATCCTTCAACAGTAGCCTTTTCAGCCTTTAGTGCCTCGACATCATCTTCTCGCTCGATACGAATGAGTTGATTTATACAGACCTGATCTTTTAAATTTTATTCTGTTTTAGAAAGCTTTTGAATTTCTAAGTGACAATTCTTAAGCTGTTCAGCAAGATCAATATTTAGTTTTTCAGCTTTGGTCTTGCCATTCATGGCATCGTATAAATCAACAGTCAAAACATCAACGGTCCAACATTTTTCGATGTCACTAAGAGCTGAAGTTTGAGTACCAGTGAGAGAGTTTGATACCTGAGAGGTGGATGAAGAAGTAGAGGGAATTTTAGTTTGTTCTTCCTCTTCTTCTATTTTGGCCATGAGGCAGAGATTGGCCTCATCATCATCTTCAGAGTCAGATGATTCTTCATCAGAAAGAGCCCAGTCATGATCTTCAACGATCATGCCTTTGCCTTTCTTCTTAAAGCTTTTCAGCTTTGCATACTTTTCTTTCAGCTTCTTGTACTTGTCATCTCTAGCCCTGGGGTTAGAGGATTTCTTGGAAGAAGACGAGGGTTTGAAGACTTTCTTACACCCGCATTCACTAGCAAAGTGTCATACTTTCTCACAGTTAAAGCAGGTAGCAGTAGCCTTATCAACAGGGGTTGATGATTTTGGCTTGTCAGTGAGTGCAAGAGGTTTACTTATTCTGAATTTATTCTTTCTGGTGAATCTCCTGAAAGAATTAGTTAGGAGGGCCAGAGACTCATCCATTTCTGAAGGATCAGCTTCAGATGAGTCATCATAGTTAGATTCCAACTCAGTGATAGTAACAGTGGATCGCTAAGTAGGCACCAACTCTGAAGAGAGTAAAGCAACAAATGTGCTTTTGGAATCTTTTACAAGATTCTTCTTAAGATGACACGACTGCTCATGATTGAGCATAGTGCCATATAAGGTAGAAAGGGTCATAGATTTTAGATCTTTTGAGAGCTTGAGACACATTGAATAACTGTCCCAACTTTCAGGAAGACATTCTAGAAACTTTGTCAGAATCTCAAAGTTAGAATATTCCTTACCAACGGTTTTTAAGTCAATGATTAAACAATTAAACCGCTGATGAACTTCAGAGAGAGATTCGTTCTTACCACAAATGAAGCTTTCGTACTGTCTTACTAGGTTGGTCTTTCTTGAGTCCTGGACTTCAGATTGTGTCCCACATGGCTTTAGAGGTTTTCAGGTTCATGACGGAGTAGTAGACTTCATCAGGAAGAGCCATAGAGAGGATGGATCTGGCCTTAGTGTCGATGGCTACCTTCTTCTTGTCTTCATTAGTCCAAGTGTTAGGTGCCCTGGGAATGATTCTTTCAGGACTGGCAGCTCTAGTAGCAGTGCCTGGAACTTCAGGGTCAATCATCATAGGAACTTATGGACCATTCTCGATGTAGTAAGGCATAGTAGGATCTACACCTTCCAAGAAGAGCATCATCCTATTTTTCCATCGATTAAAGTTATCTCTGAAAAATCTACGGGGTTTAGAAAGAGAACCATTATCGATATAGTTTGTGTTTGTGGTGTTAGCCATTTTAGAAAATAGCAAGGAATAGAAAAGATTAGAGTATAAGAAAGATCTTGTTTATAGGATTAAACAATCTGCTCTGATACCATTTGTTGGTCCCAAAAGAGTTATACAAGTTTGTAGAAGGGGGGGGGGGGTTGAATACAAACACATGATTTTTACTTTTCTAAATTGTTTATTGATATGTATCAAACAATTTACAACTTGTTGCGGAACAAGATTAAGGAATAAACCTAATCTAAACAAGCTATAAGAATCACTAAGATTTCTTGCACTAGAAATAAGATAGAGAGAAAATAAGAATACTAAGGATAATATTCTAACACACAGAATAGCAAAGAGAAGGAAATGGTAGAGCACTTCAAAAATGAAGTAGGGTTTCCTTTATATACTGCATGCATTTAATGCATGACAGTATAACTTTACACGTGGCAGCCTCTGGTTGGTTAAATGGTTTGACTTCAGTAGACAACCTAGTGGCCGCATGATGAACAGTTTAGAATCAGAGTTGGTTGTACGATTCTGGACAAAAGGGATGTCCGTTCTAACATTATCGTACGGAGGTGTGCAATGGGGGTAATACAAAAGTTACTTGTAGAGGAGGCTTCATGATCAGCGTTCGCTGAATAATTCTTTATCAGCGAATGATAAAGTTCAGCGTTCGCTGAAGTCTTCTACTTGAAACTTCACGTTGAGTGGACAGGTCTTGGCTTCGCTGATATCCGCATCAGTTCATTAGTAGACTTGTCGCTGGTTCTTTGGCTTGATCTTCAACAACGGCGTAGAACATGGTTGACGTGAAACTTGTCTTCAGGGATCATAAGTAAACAATAGAAGTTATCAGTCATCATTAGTGAGACTGAACAGACTCAGGGCTCACTGATGAACATTGTTCGCAGAATGTAATTTAAAGGACATGAGTTTCCTATCAGCGGTACTGTAGAGACTTAGTACTTATCAGCGATAGTGAAACTCTAATACATATTGTCTACTTACAATTTTTACTAAGTGTTTCTCAGAGTCATTATCAAATCACTGAGGGTTTGGATCAACACCCCTGCCCGCGATTATGCCAGCGATTGTGACCAATGTCACTCTTGCATGGCACTATCGCCAAAAGGGTACCGAAAGCTCTTTTGAGCTGATTTCTGTCTGATTCGCCCACGACCCGCTCCTCACTGAGTACAACCAAATTCCGGGTGTTACAATTCTCCCAACCTTAATGAGATTTCGTCCTCGAAATCTAGTTCATACAACCAATGGTTACTGAGCCCAACACTTTCCATGTTGCCTCAGTTTCCAACTGAATTTCGAATCCCTTCTTGCCAGAACTGCTATGACAACTTCATGTCGATACTCACTATCAATGTCCATTTAGACCTACTACACTTATGCTCGAGTGAACGCTTAATTTACGAAGGTAGCCTCTAACTGGATGAGTCCGGCCGTCTCCCAACCTTACGTGATCCATACTTCCTCATCGTCCGATGTCGAATTCCAATCAGCCCAGGTCTACACGCTTTAAAGTTTCTTCCCCAACCAACCCAATGTTTGATTACCACCGAAACCAACAAAAGCTTCAAATCTAACCGTCCCGATGCTGAATTGACATTTGACCCTAACGAGCACTAATATACCCCAAAACATGTGGTCGTCCCTGACCCAACGATTTATGCAACTCCAAGAACACATCCCATTACCGATCACCCAATCTGCAAATTTTTACGATTCAAGGAAAGTCGTGCTACTAATTCACTTATCACAATTCGAACTTCTTAGAAACACTACAAGCGATACGATTGTCCCTTAAGATTGGACTACAACACTCCAAATACACTGACGGTTCATGGCCTCAAAATCCAAAGTTGACACCTAATTATACCACCAAGATTCAAACCACTGCAGTACTCTACACACGAGCTCCATTTGTCGATCATCCCCCACAAAACCAAGATTATTAACATTAACATAAGATACCGCGAGTCTAACCTTTCAGTTACAAAATACACCGACTCTGCAAACGGCACTACTTGGCCTACGGTACCATCACGCGTTAGAATACCCAACCTTCCACTGTCGAAGTTCTGTACACATTCACTCCTAACCGGGGTTACTTAACCTTTACAAGGTTCTAATGAGTTCAAGGTTTTCAAGTGAAATGCTTAACAAATATGCCAATTGAAAATTTTTCAACACAAAGGTTTTCATATCAATTTAATTGTACGCACAAAATCTACTACTATCTATTCGGCAGTTGTGCAAAAATGGACACGCTCGTCCCACATATGAAAATCATATTGAAAACCATTTCATCGTGATTTAGGTTATTAACAAAACGCAAAAGCATACTAAACAATTATTTGAAATGAACCGCTACGGTTCTAGCATGGATTGATTTATGTCATGCACGTAAGGTAATTTTCAACTTTAAATAATGTGCCACAAAAGGTTTGTACGTACTTCAAAAGGAGTTTAAACGTCATCCGCCTCCCAAAGTTCCCTTTTTAATCATAAAATAGCATGGAGCAAAATTCACCAACAAAGTTCGCACACGTCAGTTTATTTCACAAAAACGGTGAAGCGATCCATGAATATACTTTGGTTAAAACATAAAAGGATTTGTGTCAGTTCCAAGTTTAAAGACAAAACTCAATACGTTTTCATCGTTCGAAGATATCGACTAAAACATCATGAGGAAATCTCAAATTGGAATTTGCATGCAAACTTGTAACACTTTCCTATTGGTTTTCCGGAAATAAAATTACATGCAATAGGCAGTCCATACTAATTTTCGAAATAGAAAATTTCCTTAATTCAAGTTTCAAAATTTTCTCATTTAGTAATATAATGAAATAGGAGTAAAACCTCTTTGACAAGACTCACACACATTAATGTGTTTTCCCAAAACTTAGGACAAAAATAAGTGCTTGTAATTGGTTGAAACCAAAAGGGTATAAATCGACTTCAAATTTCAAATCGCACTAACAATGCGCATTAATGTTCCAAAACTTAAATAATTCCACGCACTCCAGGTTAAGGCGATTAATTTTCCAAAATCCCCCTCACGGTGCATTTACACCAAAAGTTTTACACTCGTAATATAAAACGTTAAAATGTCAATGCTTAAACTTTACTCATTAAAATACTCAAAATACACAACTTCTCCAAAACCAAAAGGTTCACAATTTTCCAAAATGTTCGTCAAGCCAAAATTAACCAAAGTTCAACGACTCACACATTCATGTTTTCAAAACGTACCGTATCGTAAACCATGCATGATCCCCATGACACTAAAACATACTTTGACCAAATGATTTCCACTAGTGAAATAAATTGATAAAACATTTTCATTCACGATTCATTGATCAAAGTGTCGAGGGTTAGTGGCTACCAAGTTATGCATACCCCTAGTTCAATACCATGCATTCGCGTGAAAGGATAATAAAATAATCAATTAACTGAAAGCACATAAGGTAAATTGTTAAGAAATACTATCAGAATGCTCTTTAATGCATTACTCACGCCACGTATAAATCAATCCGTACATTGAACAAGTTGCAACGAAATGTGTTAACACAAATCTTCAAAAAGAAAATATGCGACATCAAAGTTCCAGAAACATTCCTTTTGGTCTCCCTACGGCATAAAATAATACTTCTCAACAAAACCCGAATGAGACAAAATGCCCTACATAACTCATAAATTAGCTCGCATAATAAATAAAGTAGGCACATCACAAAATTGCACTCACGCGACACAAAACGTCGTAAAGCAAAACTCCGTAAAACTCTATGGGCTCAATGGCCTCAAATCTACCAAACGGTGCCAACCCTTTCGCTTCCAGAAATCGGATTGCGTAAAGCAAAGTCGTGACTAAAATGTCAAAATTCCGAAAATTCCTTTTTGTTGTAATACCATATAAACAACACTGTTCAACAAATCTTGCGTTAAATAAATTTTCCAATAAAGCTTGACATAGACATAATGGAAGATAACTTTCCGTCCAAACCTTAACATATGTGGAGGAGATCCAATGTTAAAGTTATGAGTCGTAGTTACTTGTCCAACACCTTAAACAACATTAAAATATGGATACCACTGTATCTGAAAGTAACGTTGGACAACGACAAAATAAAGCAAGTCCCGACAGAGTTTGTAACTCCCGTAAAAATTTCATGCATATTCAAAACCATGATTTAAAATCTTGTGTGTACTAAACGTTTTCCGAGATTTTGTAACTTTATCCACATGAGGAGTTGAAACACAAGAAATAACCGATGCAAATTATTTGAAAATAAATTTTGTGCATGAATTTAGTCGGCACTCAACGTGTAATACCCCGGGTAAGTTCGTTAGTTCAGTTAAAATTATTTGACTTTATAATTAATGTTTAGGGTGAATTTGGGTTAAATTAGGAGTTAGGGGTATATTGTATCATTAAGGGATAGCATAGGGTTTAAAGGGTAAAAATGGGTTAGATATTATCCCTTAGTTTAATCTGAAAAATGCAATCAGCAGATATTATCTTGAAAAGCAAATTGGTGTGTATGTGTTTTGGAAGAAAAGAAGAAAGAAAGAAAAGCTAGCTTAAGAGATCATTTGGTGTACTTGGAAGAGATTACAGGTATGTCTCCTTTACAAATTATGTTTGTAAATGTTATTAGGAAGTTTCTGTCGGATTAAAATCATCAAAATCGATCTGGTGTAAATCACAGTCGGATTCTGGGTAGAAATAGGGCAAAACGTCAGAGGTGTCCGGACACTATGAATGTGTCCGGATGGTTTTGTTTGAGGTATCCGGGTAGTTCTTTGATGGTACCCGGGTAATTCTTTGTTGGTGTCCGGACAAGTCTTTTATCCGGGTAAGTTCCTTTTCCTATGTTGTCCGGGTAACTTGTGGTATCCGGATGACGTCCGGATTGTCCTGATTGTCCGGAAAAGTCCTGATTGTCCGGAAAAGTAGTGTTGTCCGGGTAACTTGTGGTATCCGGATACTTTAACTTGTGGTATCCGGAACCCCCGTGTTAAGTCGCCTTAGGGGAACATTTGAGGATTTGAGTTCTTTAGAGTTCTTAGCCTTAGTAAGACTTATGTGTTTTATGTGGTAAAGAGATATCTGTATCTATGTGTTACAGATCCTGTGAATTCTGGGTAAAGGACTGAACCTGTTTAGAAGGCTTGGAAACGTGTTGATAAGCAATCAGGTGAGTTTTGCTTTGAAAACACTTTTTAACTGGAATACATATATATGTGGAATTGAGAGTGAAATTATTGATAATTATGTGCTCGAATGTGAATTATAATATAGTGAGATATTATATTTACATGTGTATTATAAAAGTGTTATAATACGTTGGCCGGGTTTAAGACCGGTGTGATTGGCTATAGAACTTGTATAGCGTTGTTTGGCTGTAGATGTTGTGCAACGTTGTATTTTATTAGCTGGCTTGCTACCACCAATATGGCCAGGAAGAAATGAGAAAGGAAGGTATATGATGTGTGAGTTCAATTGGATATGTGTAATTATGTGCGTGATTTATATGAATAAAGTTTATATAAATGGTCTTAAACTAACAGGGGTTTCTCACTTAGACCATCAGGTCTAACCCTCATTTTGTTTTAAAAATATGTATTCCAGGTGGCGGATCAAGTAAGGGCAAGTAAATAGAGTACGAATTGGAAGGCTAGTGAGAAGGACTATAAGATGAAGCTTTTGACTTATTTAGTAGTTGTATTGAAATGTTAAATGTTATGTATGTAAATAGTACAAGGATTGTATTTCAAATGTTTTCTTTCTATTGTAAAAGACTTCTGGACCGTACTTGAAATGTGAAGTTTGTTTGTTATATCTATTTGTGTTATATTGCGTGTTATGTTGTGTATATGGGATATGGGATGTTACACAACGTCTCAAACCACACTCCTCCAAGTTCCTCCGGTCACACTATCGTCATCCGGATGATCAGACATCTTAAAACAAATTGAAAGTTCCATCGATTAATCCTTACGATTTCTCCTCGAATTAAGGTCGATCCAATAAGCCTATGGTTCTAATCCAACCATCAACTTCGACCTGAAATGGTCCACTTAATGTAATTATTAAGCTTGTTGTTACCCGAAGTGACTGATGCTAAAATCGTCAATCTCATCCAACGACTACTCGCTTAGAAACTTCTTCACTACCCCAACGGTCATCACATCACAGTAGTTCAAGTAGGCACATGTAACTAGTAGGTTCATCGTAACACTGGCCAGGTGAAATTATGAACGTACCGTACATGATTATCCTTGCTACCCTCGACGTGATTCTCGTTTCTAGCGACTCCATCGGCCTCAAAATATCCTATCTTAAAGTGCCTAAAGGTGAAATTTCACTTTCCTTCACTTAAAAGAACGCTAGTTTGAGTCTAGGTATACAAACTTAATTCTCTCAAACTTAAGCTCTGATACCAACTTGTAACACCCTCGAATTGGGAAAGAGCAACTAAATAAAATTTCGATAATAAGTCTAAAATAATAGAATTTTTTTCCTATAAACTAATGCGGGAAATACCTCAACTTACAGTCTAGGATTAACCTCAACAAGTTATAATCCAGATTCCATTACAAAGACTAAAACCATATCGGGTGTTACTTAACCCAGTACAAATTGCTAATCTCAAAGATTAATGCGGAAGACTTTACCTAACCAATTCACCTCTCGAGCACACTTCTAGCACTCGAAATTTCAGAGTGTCACTAGAACTACTCTCGACCTGAACCTATTGCACATGCCGACAAATAAAAAAGGTTAGGCTAACGCCTAGTGAGTTCAAGAGTTTATATCATGATTTAAATAATTCTTTGAATGAAAGATTGCGACATAAATTATGATTTCCAAAAGAGTTTATGAGGAGGATGTAAATGACTCATTTTCCAACGCACACAAAATCTATGAGAGAAGTTCCCAAAACGTAATTAGCGTTTTCAAAATGAATTCCAATCCAAACTCACTCAACACGTGAATAAATCTTCATTATGCAAGACCTTCAATTACAGTTGACGACATAATACTCAACCCAAAATTCATGCAATAACACTCCATATAAATATAATATTTCATCGAAAACATGTTACGAACCAATACTCACGCGAACGTAAATTGTAATGAAATCCAAATACCATAAATATGGAAATGACCTGCTTCATTTAAACTTTAATATACATGGAGGGGAACCCAATATTAAAGTCATCAAATTGCAGTCAATCGTACAAAACCAACGATAATAAAACATGGACATTATAAACTCCCAAGTAATGTAAACGCGAGTAAAACTCCAATATTCTAAACATCCAATAAGGATGAAGCATAGAACTCCGCCAATAAACCATGAAAACATTTCATATAAATAAGATGTGTCACCGAAAATATGGATAAAAGTAAATACCCAAAAACAACACCTTTCGGTGACGAGGGAGACCCGATTACATCGAAAGTGACGGGCACACAAAGTTAGGTCACTTATAATGTTACTGGATTACACCTCAAGTCCCGGTTTTAGTTCCCATGCCATGAAGACATCACAACCTCAAACCTTTCCCATGCCTTTATTGCCTACTCCGTCTAGTTACACCTCAAGGATTTATGGGACCACATTGCCTATCCAGTCTAGACGAGTTACACCTTAAGGACTCCACTGTCCCCCATTGCCTACTCGCTAGGGGCCAAGAACGGCCTACCGCATAAAACCATGCGTTCCAATAGTCCACTCCTCGTGCACAAAGAGATAGACCATCAATTAAAGACTGACTTACGTGCCTATGGATCCAATGCAACACAGTCTACAATAACATACCCATCCCGGTATGACTAAAGCACCCGAGAATGTAAATATTAATAATAAGCAATAAAATGCATCAAGTTGCAATAAATGCAAACCATAAATAAGACTCCCTATTGAGTCATCAAACTCGGACAAAATGTCCCCAAGACTCCTTCAAAGTCAAAACCGAGCAAAATACTCAAAACTCATGAGACCCATAAATAACGGACCTCGTAGCATAAAATGCATTTAAACATCGCTTAGGTATACGTATACCACAAAATCATCATTAACCCGATACTCGACACGGGTTAGAATAAAGGTTTTCCCTAAATGGACTCATGACACTAAAATGTGCAATTTTCTCAAATGGTTTATAAAATCGATTACACCAACATGATTAAACCATTGAATAAACTCCATTTGAGCAATAAATCATTTAAGGACTTATTTATGATTTCCACACATCAAAATATCCAAAAACCCCAAATATGGGTGTTTTACAAACTTTATAAAGTTAAACACTTTAAAAAGGGTCGAACTTACCAAATAACTCAATAATTGATAATATTAAGTAAAACAAACAAATACTTGGAAAAATAACATATTTGGCATGTACAACGTTTTCACAAATCAACTTGAACTCACATTGCTAGATTTAGGCTAAATCTAGATTTTTCCCCAAACGTTAGCTCCTTTGAAGAAACTTGAATCTTCAAGCCAAATCTTCCAAAAACCTAGATCCATAAATTTTCAACCATGAATATTCATCTTCAAACACTTAGAATTGTTTCCCCCAACATAAAACACCAAAACCACCAATAATACCAAAACCCTAATTTTTAACCTAACTTTCCCCAAATTCATCCAAGACGGAAATTGAAGAAATGAAACACAAAGAAGTCATAAATAGGACATTTACAACCCATAAGAAAGACTATATGAGAGAGGGATGAACTTACCATTAGGTTTTGAGCAAAACCCCTAAAACTTAGAAATCCCAAGAAGAGATGAACTCTTGATTTAGCACTTGGGGTTGTGATTACAAACTTAGATGGTGAAGAAATGCTTGATTTCTAAGAAGAGAGCTCCAAAATCGACAATGGAAACAAAGGGGTTCGGTTGAGAGAGTTTGGGGAGGGATTGGATGAAAGAAATGAATGAGAAAAGTGAGAAAAATGGGTTTTAAAAACCCTGGAACCCGACGGCGATTGTGCCCGACGATTGTGACATATGTCACTCTCGCCGGCCACTCTTGCGAGAAGTGTACTGCGGGATTTCCCCCTGCTCGCGATTATGCCAGCGATTGTGACCAATGTCACTCTCGCATGGCACTATCGCCAAAAGGGTACCGAAAGCTCCTTTGAGCTGATTTCTGTCCGATTAGCCCACGGCCCGCTCCTAACTGAGTACAACCAAATTTCGGGTGTTACATTGGATGTGTTGCAAAAAGTTAATATCTGTTCGGGAGTTAAAGGAGATGAGAATTCCAAGTTTTTCCATGGAATTCTTAAAAAGAAAAGAGGTCAATAAGCCTTTCATGAAGTTATGATTGATGGCGAATGGTTTATGGACCCAACCAAGGTCGAAGACGAGTTCTATTCTCATTTTCAAGAACGATTCATTTCTTATGACGGAGTACAACCAATTTTAGAGGTGGAGTTTCCGAACACTTTGTCTTCCGATCAAGCCTCCCTTCTTGAGGAGTTTTTTTTCACTGGATGAGATCAAAAAATCCATTTGGGATTGTGGAGCGGACAAAGCCCCGGGACCGGATGGTTTTACTTTGTGTTTTTTAAAGAAATTTTGGTCCTGATTGAAGATGATGTGGTAAAATTGGTGGGTGATTTCTTTGAGTCTAGTAGATTCCGGAAAGGTTGTAACCCTTCTTTCATTACTCTTATTCCGAAAGTCCAAGACACTAAACTTGTTAAAGATTATAGGTTGATTAGTCTTAGAGGTTGCCAATATAAAATAACTGGTAAGCTTCTCTCTAATCGACTTTCTTTGGTTATTGGGGACATTGTTAGTAGTGAGCAAGTCGCTTTCATAAAAGGGGGCCAGATTCCGGATGGTCCTTTAACTTTGAATGAGGCTATGGATTGGAATAAAAAAATCAGTCAAAGCTTTTTATTCTTAAAGTTGATTTCGAGAAATCTTACGACTATTTAAGGTGGGATTATTTGGATTTAATTCTAGAGACAATGGGATTTGTCATAGCTTGGTGTGGATGGATTCATGGATGTCTTGAGGATTCGATGGGGTCGGTTTTTGTTAATGGATCTCTGACTAAAGAATTTTGCATTCGTAGAGGCTTAAGGCAAGGAGATCCTCTCTCTCTCTCCTTTCCTTTTCATCTTAGCCATGGAAGGATAACATGTCATTATTCAAGATGCAGTTGCGAAAAATTTCTTCCGGTGTGCTTCTACCGGTATCTTCTTTCCCACCTTTTTTATGCGGATGGTGATATTTTTTGGGTGAGTGGTCTTTATCGAATGCTAGGAATATTATTCGTATTCTTAGATGTTTTTATCTTATCTCGGGCCTCAAAATTGATCTTTATAAAAGCAAACATTTTGGTGTGGGGTTGGGATCGCATGATATCGGGTGTTTGGCCTCTTGTGTTGGTTGTGGTGGATCGAAGCTTCCTTTTTTGTATTTAGGTTTAACCATTGGGGGTAATATGTTCAAATTGGAGGGTTGGAAGTTCGTGTTCGATAAATTTTTGGCCAAACTCTCTAATTGGAAAGTTAAAACTCTTTCGGCCGATGGTCGGGTTACTATACTAAAGTCTATCTTGGGGAGCCTTCCTACTTACTTCCTGTATATTTCAAGGTTCCAAGGTCGGTTTATAAAGGCTTGGAATCTTTGCGAAATAGTTTCTTTATTGTCGGTGATGTAGAGGAAAATAAATATCTTGGATCAAGTGGAAAAAAGTTATGGCTAGTCTTAACATTAGAGGACTTGGTATTGGTAGCATAATGACGTTTAACCGTGCTTTGCTTTTCAAATGGATTTGGCGGTTTTGGTCGAAGGATGAGCTGCTTTGGGTTAAAATCATTAAATCCATCTATGGCACGAAGGGTCTAATTGGATCAAATTTTTCTATGCAAAATTCGAACTCGACATGGGTCTCTATTTTAAATCGGCTAACTCTCTAAAAGATGAAGGCATTGACCTTTTTTTTCTTTTTTCAAGAAAAAGATTGGCGATGGTGGTCTGACTGCGTTTTGGGACGATGTTTGGCTTGGGGAGTCTTATTATAAAATTCAATTTCCTAGAATGTATGCTTTAGAATTGGATAAATAGGTGAATGTCATGTCTTGTTTGGAGTTAGGGTATTGAGATTTGTATCTTCAAAAGGCACCGAGAGGTGGGGTATAGGTTGTCCAATTATGCGAACTTCAACAAATGTTGTCTTCCTTTGTTCTCTCGAATCAAAAGGATATATGGGTGTGATTGTTAGACGGTTCGGGTGACTTTTCGGTACCCTCGGCTAGGCGTTGTATTGATTCTCGCCTTTTGGAGGTGGAGTTTCTTCCTAGTAGATGGAATATACTTGTTCCTATCAAGGTTAAGGTGTTCGCGTTGCGGTTGCGTCTTAATCGCCTCCCTACTTGGCTTAATTTGGATAAAAGAGGTATCGACATTTCGTCTCATTGTTGTCCTAATTGTGATACAGGGGTAGATGCTTGCACTCATCTTTTCTTCTCGTGTCCCGTCGCTAAAGAGTTATGGGTCCTTATTGGTCGATGGTGGCAAATTGATATTTCGATTACCCGCTCCTATTCGAATTGAGTCTCTTGGATTGATTCAATTCGGTTGAAGAAAGAGGTTTTTTTTGGTGTTTCGAGGTCGTTATGCTTGTCACTTTGTGGTCTATATGGGTTTTTCGGAATGGTATTCTCTTTGACAACCCGAAGCCAAAGAAGGCGATGATCTTGGAGAACATTATAACATGTGCTTACTTTGGGGTTAATCATAGAAGTAGCAAATTATCTATTAATTGGGTTGGTTGGCTTGCAATTCTTTCCATGTAACTGTATCTTTTTTTAGCTTCTTGTTAGTTTTATAAAATTATGTCGTTCTAAAAAAACTGATTGTCGTGGTCTCTCTCTCCATACTTTGGGACTTTGTGTTTATAATGATGCCATGCTTGCCTTTGGTTGAAGTAGATTCTTCTTTCAGTTTTGAGAGTTCAACTTTTGGAGGGAGAAACAAAAGTGAACGAGATGGAAATTATAAGGATGTGGGTGGTTTGAACTTTGAAGGGGTTTTAGATAGGGACGGAAGATAATTTCAAAATGTATAGTATATATGTTTACAATAATCAAACATTGAAGCATATATTTGAATTGTAAACCTGTTGAGCATAGAAACCCAATTTTGCCTCTTCCGTTATAGGTGGTGGCATCTTTGTTGCACAATTGCAGGTGTGGTTAGCGTGCGAAAGGTTACTTCCTTTTTTTAATAAATGAAAGAAAAAGTAATTTTTGAAAATAAGCGTGTCCGATCAATGAAGAAATAACTTTTAGTGGTTTGAAACATATTATTCATTAAATTGATTAATTTGATTTGATAACTGGTTGTTTATTAGTTAATTAATTAAATCATTGTTAAGTCTAAAATATGTCTTCAAGATTTAATGATAAAGTCAAAGTCAAAGTCAATGTATTATGTGTTAGTGAAAGTCAAACCGAATGAATTTTTTTTTTGCATCTCAATCACTTGGTTATAAAACTTTGTGCTTCTCTCATATTTTCATTTCCATTCTTCATTCTGACAATTAGGCTTTGTGAGCATCGTATTCTATATAAGTCTAGATTTACACAATTTTGCGCATTCAGAATTATTTTTTGGAAGACAAATATCTAATTTGTTTTTCAGATTTTATTTTTGAAATTTTTTCTGACTTTAATTGTTCGATTTTTCAGTAGATAATTTTCATTATAAAGATCTTTTATAGTCAAGCAATCATGAACCGACTTCCAGTGCTGATCAAAGAATCTGATTTTGAACGATGGAGAGTTGCGTTCATCGAGTTTATTGCAAGTAGAGAAAACGGAGAGAATATAATGCGATCTCTTACTGAGGGTCCATTTGTCAAACCTTATGTAGAGATTCCGGCAACTGCTACTGTTCCTGCTTCAAGGGTTCTTAAATCTACATATGATTATACGGTTGAAGAGAATTTGAGATTTCAATCGGATAAAGAAGCAAAGTCACATCTGATACTAGCTCTCCCGAACCATATCTACAACCGAATTGATTGCTTCAAGAATAATCCGATGATGATGTGGACGCAACTTGAAATGATAATGCTAGATTCGGCGGTTGCTACTCAGCTAAGACAGACAAGATTTATGAACAATTTTGAAGTTGCATTTACAAAGAGAAAGGAAGAAGAAAAGAAAGTCGAGAAAAAGGACATGGAACAGAACATGTCAGAAGCTGAAAATAAAGATCTTAAGGAAAAGGTCATTGAGCTTACAAAGAAGTTGTTTGACATGGAAAAGCTGCTTAAAGTAGAAAGAGAGGATTTCAGAAAAGAAATAGCTAATCGGTTAAATGACAAAAAATGCTATGAAAAGCAAATTCTTTCTCTTTCTCAGAAAGTTTCTGAACTTCAAAAGACTTTAATTTCTGAGAAGAAAGAAAATGAAGAAAAGAAAGCTCTTGAACTTCGATGCATAAAACTTTCTAAGCAAATTTCAGACTTTGAGAAGGTTTTATTTCTTGAAAAAGAGAAATTGGAGAAGGAAAGGCTTGAATTTGAAAATAAAAGGAAAGTCTTTGAAGCGAACAATAAGAAATTGTCAAAGCAAATTTCTTAGCTTAAAAAAGAATTAGATGAAGAAAGACAAGAGCTGGAAAGAGAAAGAAAGCTGACTTTCAGGCCAGGAGCGTCAAAGATGAATTTTCTGTTGAAAGGAAGATATTTCAGCAAGAAATACGAAAGCTAACAAAGAATTTGGCAGTGTTATCAACTCATATTATGATAGAGAAGAGGGTTAAGTCTGACATTCAGAAAAAGCTTGATTTGGTGACCAAGGAACGGAATGACTTATCTTACAAAGTCAAGTCACTTAACAAATCCAAAAACTATTCAGAATGTCCGATTCGTCCTTCTAATCTATTTTATGATCATTCAGTGGATAATTCTTCCAAATTTCAATCTGCTGATCTTCCTACATATAAGAAAGTCAACATGCAATGGAGAGTTAAATGTACGTTTCCTGAAAAAGAATTCACACAAGATCTAGAGAGAGAAAGTAGAGAGAGAAAGTAGATCTTGTATTATTAGCTCTCTGTATTTTACAAGATATGAGTTATGCTCTCTTAGTTACAAGATTAGTCAAAACAAAGCTATTTATACCTAAGATCTATACAAGACATTAAGCTAAGTTTGACTTTCACTAACACATAATACATTGACTTTGACTTAACTTTATCATTAAATCTTGAAGACATATTTTAGACTTAACAATCAGTTGTGGTCTTTCTATAGCCATCAAATCTAATCAAGTCTACACCAATGGACATGATAATATAGGTTTAATTACAACTTGCTTAAAATAATAGGATAAGTTGTGAATCTAAGTTTTTATATTTTTATAATATTGAACAGTATATAAGCAAATAGACGGTAAAGATATTTTCGATTCAGATATATCTTTTTAGTGTCAACAAAAGGAACCATAATAAATATTATGAAGCCAACACAACATGTAGAGTTTTTAGTTTTGGTTATGGTTTGGACTATAGTGTTGGTGATGTTGATGGCTAATTACACATCAATTTCAATTGGTAATCACCTTGATAGGGACATGGTTTTATGGTAACCCTACCCTACCCTAATTTAGCTTTGAAAAAGGGGTAGGGTTGTATATATCTAATGGTCAAATTGATTTATGGTAGTTGGTAATATTTTATGAACATTTTAAAAATATCTTTAGCTAGGCCTTCTATGGTTATTCTAATTTTTTTAATCATCCCCCTCTTATAATTAAATGTTATATATAGTCCATTCATCTTTATATATCATTGTTTCTTATTCTAGAACTTTTATTTGATTGATACGAATATATAGCTTATCAATCATTCGTAAAAGCACTGTCATTTTTAAAATCTGATGGTCAATTTCAGTAACTTATATAATCTTAACAATTCCATACCCCCTCGGCCCCTCCTATGACCTAGCCTCTCAGAGCATCTCCAACAGCTTCACCATTTTGGAGAAAATGAAGAATATAGGGATTTTTGGTTGTTTTCTTGCTCCAACAGCTTCCCCAAAACTATCTCCAAAATGGAGAAAGTAGAGAGAGAAGAAGTTTTTCTCCAAGTATGGAGTTAACCCCAAAAATGATTGCTTAGTGAGAGCACCAATAGAAATCTTTGAAAAATAATATTTAGAGAGAGAAATAATATTTTAATAAATAAATACAATATTTTAATATTATAATCATAACCACAAGGGTGGTGCCGTGTTGGCAAGGGCTTGGGGGGATGTGGTGGAATATCCTATTCACCCCGGGTTCGAGTCCAGGCGTCAGCATTCTGTGGTCAGGCTTAGTCTCAGACGGCCGCTTTGTTCCTTTGTTTCCAAATTGCCAATGATGTAGTCTATGCAAAGCCTAGATGAACCTTATAAAAAAATATATTATAATCATTGTTTTTTTTTCCAAAATGGCGAATCTGTTGGTGATGAATGTAATTTTTTTTAGAGATTTTGACTTTTGGTTCTCTATTTTAGAGAAATTTTAGGGAAGCTGTTGGAGATGCTCTCACACACAATAATTAAACCTACATTTCATACCCCTATAATTATTTAATTAGTTTATTTTATACCTTTTACTTTTCTAATTTTCATTTTACACATTCATCATATTAACACATATAATCGTATATTAACTAAAATACGTTAATACGTTTTAGTTTTATCAAGTTACACCATTATAATGTGTAAAGCCCGTGTCCCGATTGGATTTTATATTGCGTACTTTTATTATTTTATTATTTACGTTAAATGAACTTGTTAGCGGGATTAATGAGAAGGACCAAATATGTTAATTCTTAAGCTAAGTTGGTTTTAGGCAAGTCGTTGAAGTTTGAGGGGCTATTCTTGACTTTAACCCAAAGTGGGCATGGGTTTCGGCCCATGCATTGAGAGGACCGAAGTTTGTAATTCTTTTTGGTGTTTAGGTCTCGTACCTTGCTGCTCACACAACTCATTTGTCATCTCTTTCTCGTCCATTCTCACGGCACAATAAGAAACCTTAACCCCTCCAACTCTCGGCCGTAACTCCCTTCTTTGTTGCCGCCGATCGCAACCCCTCACCACAACCAGCGCCGCTGCTGGCCGGAGAGAGCGAGAGAGAGAGAGAGAGAGATCAGCGAGAGGGAGAGATCAGCAGAGAGAGAGAGAGAGACGATCGGAAGGGGTCGAGTTGTCGTCGTGGTCTCGTTGTCATCGCCAAGGTAAGGTTCCGTTCTTCCATTCTTTCATTCTTTGTCGTCGCCGCCGCCAGCGACCACCGCTGCCGGAGATGGCAGTGGGTGGTGCCGGGTGTTGTTCAGTTTTCGTTAACCCGTAATAGCTAAACCCGAAACCTTAATCACGTTACCGTTTATAAAATCGTTATTTTATGAAAATTAAAGTGTGCTGTCCAGTTTTCATGTAACCATAACTTTTCCGTCGTAACTCCGTTTGAGCCGAAACTGGCGCCCACGGTTCAAGTTCAGGATCGAGCACGTTTTTCGTGTTTTAGCGGAAAACTGGTTCGGTCTCTAGCTGGGCGAAAAAGTGGTCGCAAGTTCGGTGTTTCGTCATTTTATGTGAAAATTAGTTTTCTGTCAAGTTCGTATTTCGGCCATAACTTTCTCGTCGTAACTCGGTTTGAGGCGATTCTGGTGTCCACGGTTCACATTCTGTGTCGGGCACGTTTTTCGTGTTTTAGCGAAAGGCTGGTTCGGCCCCTAGCTAGGCGGAAAACTTCTGTTTTACAGCAGATCGGTAAACCGACAGAGTTGTAATCTGCCACTATTTTGTTATGGTCGTAACTTTTCCTCGTAGCTCGGATTGGGGTGAAATCGGTGCCAAAAGTTCCCTTTTTGAGTCTAGAAACTTTTCTGTGTTTTGTGCAAAACCCAGTTCGGGACGTAGCATGGGTCGATTTGTCGTTTTATACTGAAAGGTGCTGAATTTCGCTGTTCCGGAAACTGTTTTTGTAAAATCCGTAGTAAATTGTAGAAAAATCGTTAGGAGGCGTATTATATGTCCTTGGAACCCTAACTCAGAGTACCTTCTGGTCATGAAATAATATTGGGAATTTACTGGGTTTAAAGGGGTCGAAATAGGTCCCGAACAGACCTGTTTGGTGAGACCGTAAAATAGTTTTAGTGACGGTTTAAGCGTGTGTCGTGTCGTAGGGTCCGGGTCTTGTATTGACACGTTTTAATATGCATTTAGGTGCTGGGAAGTGACCGTAATTGTGAAGCTTGAATTGTGTTGTTAAGCTGGGCGCGCATTCGAGGTGAGTTCTCTCACTGTGTAGTTAGGGGTTGTATGCATGTCATAATAGTTTGTATGTACTATTGTCTTTGTGGTGTGAACTAGTTGTTTGTGGTGTGTAATATTTGATTGGTTTGAATGCTTGGTATAAATGTGTTACATTACAATTCGGTGGGACCGAGGCCTCGATGGTACTGAGGTGTTGGTTACATTACAATTCGGTGGGACCGAGGCCTCGATGGTACTGAGGTGTTGGTTACATTACAATTCGGTGGGACCGAGGCCTCGATGGTACTGAGGTGTTGGTTACATTATAATTCGGTGGGACCGAGGCCTCGATGGTACTGAGGTGTTGGATACATTGCAATTCGGTGGGACCGAGGCCTCGATGGTACTGAGGTGTTGGATACATTACAATTCGGTGGGACCGAGGCCTCGATGGTACTGAGGTGTTGGATACATAATTACTTGTAGATGTTTACTCGTTTTATGTAACTGTGATGTTGTTGCTTATGTGCGGATAGGGGTGATGTGTATATAATTCCTATCTGCGCATGTGTTGGAATTCACTAAGCTTCGTGCTTACCCTTTCCCAATAAACTGTGGTTTCAGGTCCGAGCGGCTTCAAGGCGTGACAAGTACACACTGGCGCGCGAGGAGAGCTGGTTGTTTTATGGTTTATTTTAATTAAACGTTTATTCCGCTGGTTTTTATTATAAAGATATTAGATATGAGTTTGCAAACGAAACGTTGGGATTCATTTAATGAGTTGTTATAAATGAATTGTTTATTTAAAAATTTAAATTTGCTTGTAATTTTTGGGACGTTACAACTTGGTATCAGAGCACAGCTTGAGTGAATCAAACGCACCTCGGTGTGTTTGGTCTCAAGTTGCGGCTGGGAAATTTTCAAATTCTTTATTAAATCTTTTTGGAAACAAAAGAAAAAGTAAAGACCCGTTCGAGGAACGGTGATCGGAGGCGCAGTGTGTACAGTCAGCCGGAGCCAAAGGGGAAAGGTACAATACTTAGTGTGTTATTGCTTTCTAGATCATAGAGTATGCATGCTAGATTGCCTGTTGTGGACACTATGCTGTATGTTGAACTGTTTGCTATTAGGAATTTATGCTAATTATGATAGGTTACTAAGTGGATGCCCTCTAGGCTGTATGCAGTAAGAGATTTATAGCCTTAGAATATTCGATTTAGTTCTATTGCGCAGCTCTTGTTTGAGTCCAACCGTTCTAGGATAGAGTCTTGTATTCGACTGTCTATTTATTTCGCACTGCATATAATCGGGTATTCGCGAGGTCACTCGTCATAATTAGTAGGGATTCGGTAGTAGCAAGGGTAGTGGGATAAGAGGAAATTCCTAGGGAGCTAGGAAGGGTGGATGTATATATATGCTGATGCGGGCATATGGTTAATTATATATATATAATTGTTGTTGTATGATCGGGGTGACCGATGGATTATTATGTATACAATTGTGGTTGTCTGATCGGGGAGACCGATGGTTTTATATATACAGTAGTTGTATGAGTTTGTCTGTTTAGGATATGTTCTTGAACTGGCATGTGTGGATTAATTGTATTATGTGTATAGTTTCGGCGAGAAACTACTTGGACCCTTGGGATGGGACTCGGAATGAGTGATGATAGGTGTGGAAGGTAGTAGTAGAGCTCCTACTACCGGAAGCACAGGATCAATGCTCGAGTCGGGGAAGTCACGAGGAATCCAAGGAGTTGGGCACGAGTGTTGTTAGTGTGCGTTGTTATGTGCTAATAACGCGTTGTATTATCTACCCTGAATAGCCGTCACGAGGAAAGACAAATATAGTAGATCCACTGGTACATGTGTGTACTTGGCTTGCTTTGATGGGATGATCGTTGGGGTAGTGTCGAAGGCTCTAAACTGGCAGTCGTTGGAATAGAAAGACGATTATAGTATTAGTCACTTGGAGTGACGATAAGGATGATATTTGTTGTAAGCAGATCTTTTCGAACCAAGATGGAAGATTGTGCTAGAGTCATAGGCTTATAGAGCCGACTTTGATTTGAGGAAAAATCGTAGGGATTATTTGACGTAATTTTCCATCTTGCCCTAAGAGGCTTAAATGTCCGGAGGACGATAGTGGATTGGAAAGGTAGAGAGGAGCATGAGTCGAGACGTTGAATGTTGACTGAGTCGTGCACGAAGTTATTTTGAAAATAAGATTGCATTAACAAATTCTTGTGTTTCAAATCTTTGTATGGACGGTGTTTTGGAATTTTGGGAACTGCTCAGCACACGCACAAGATTTTGAAATATGGTTTTGGAAGTGTATGAAATCGTTTTACCACGGGAGTGCAAACCTTGTTAGAATTGGTCTCATTTTCGTTATTTTTCCAACGGTTCTTTCGGGTACGATGTTATCCGTGTTTTGTGGTGGTTAAGATGTTGGGTAAGTGACTATGGATTGAGACTCTAACATTGGAACTCCTCCACATGTGTTAGAGTTGAGACGAAAAGTTACATTCCACGATGTCTGTATAAAGGCTATTTTGGTGATTTGATTAAAATGAGCTTGGAATTCTAGTGTCGCTTAACTTTTCGTTCGAGAGTTTATATTACTAAGTGTTTTATTGCAAATAGTTCAGTATGTGGATTGATTCATGCGTGACATAAGTGATGCATGGAGAAATTTTGGTAACATTTCATAAGGAGTTGTTTAGTGCGCTTTTTAGTCAGCTAAAGGTTTTATTGACATTTCCATAAAAATGCGATTTATCGACTTAGGGGTATGCATACTGGGGTAACCTTTGTTCTCGACATTTTGATAAACGAGTCGTGCATGAAAATGTTTTAGTTCTTTTTTGTCGAAATGAAAGACCATTTGATCCAAAGAGTGTTTTAATGTTGTAAACATCATGCATACGATTACAATGTGTTATATTTTGGAAATATAAATGCGTAGATTTTTTACATTCGGTTAATTTAGAATTACCGTTCATTTTTTTTGGGAAATTAAAAACTTTTGCTTTGGAGGAAACGAGTATTTTGAGCATTTTCGATAAATACATTTTTAAACTATAATGTTTTGACATTATATGTCCCAAGTACGAAACTTGAGAAAGTGTTACAAGCTTGCATGCCTGCCCCCAGTTTGAGATTTTATGAGGTTTTAGTCGATATTTCCAATTGATAGAAGCGGATTGGTTTCTGTCTTCAAGTTTGAAACTTACACGAGACAGTTGTGTTTTAACAAAAATATAATTGTAAACCGTGTCATCGTATTGTGTGATTAGCTGACGCGCGAAAATTTGTGGAGAACCATGTGCCATGTCATTTTATGATTAAAAAGAAGAATTTTGAATCAAATGTCGTGAAACTTATTTTGAATTATGTGCACACCTTTGTCGCACCCTGTTTAAGGTCAAGCGGTTACTTTAAGAGCACGTCATGAGTCAATCCATACTGGAATCGAGGCGGTTCATTTTAAAGAAATTATTTATTACGCTTGCTTTTTTGTGAGTAAACTGAACTGCAATGGAACGATTTTCAACATGTTTATCCTATGTGGGACGAGCGTGTCCAGTTTTGCGTAACTATCGATCAGGTAATAGTAGTTTTATTACATACGATCTTTTTGAAGATGGAAATCCTGATGTTGAAAATATTTTGTAAATGATTTTGTAAACCATTTGGGGAAATGTGCTTTTAAGTGTCATGTGTCATTTCGAGAATTTTCAGGGTGTGAGTCCTTTTGGAAAACTCTTTTGTTTAACCCGTGTTGAGTCTGGGACTAAGGTTGATTTCAGAGTATTGCTTGCTTAGACTTTTGTTTAAACGCATTTTCCGACCTATGGGTCTAGCAAGCGTGGAGCATTTTGCTCGGTTTTGACTTGGAGTTAGTCATGGGCCAATTGCCCGGTTTTAATGGCTCGATGTGGAGTCTAGTTGATGAGTTGTTTTTGTCGCACCGTTTGGCATTCTTTGCACGTTGAGTATTTACATGTTTGGGTGAGTGAGTCAATCCGGAATAGGCATGTTGTTGGTAGGCTGTTTGCTTTGGATCCTTAGACACGTTAGTCAGTCGTTGGTAATGGTCGGTTGGGTATCTCGGGGTGGGACCCCGGTATTCATGTGTTTTAACCTAGACTTTCCAGTAGGTACTAGGAGGATATAGTTGTGGGCACTTACCTGGGAGGTAGTTCCGGTGTGCTGGGTCTTGAGGCGTTACCTGGGAAGTAGACGTCAAGGTGTATCCTCGATACGGTGTGACTTGGCTTCGTAGAGCAAGTGTGGATGATACGTCGACGGTGGAAGGTAAGTATTCCACGCGCGTTAGTACTGTAGGCCGAATAGTATCGGTTAAGGGATTGATGCCCTTTGTTATTAAGAGAATAAATGCGCATCAACCATTTCGAGGTAGGTGGTATATTTAGGTGTCGACTTTTGGGCTTGAGGCCAAACACCTTTAGTATAGTCGGAGAGTTGTAGCCGATGTTAAGATAATCATGGTGATGGTAGTAGTAACCCTGAAATGATCACTTGTGATGAATGGTTGTGGTGGAATGATCTACGTGTGTGTCAGTGATTTGGTAGTGGAGGATATCTATTTGTGTTAGTGTCTAGGATAATACCACGCTTATTTGAGTTACTGAAATCGGTTGGACCGATGTTCGGCGGGTGGCCGATGTTTGTTATTGTGATCGGTTGGACCGATGTTCGGCGGGTGGCCGATGTTCGTTATTGTGATCGGTTGGACCGATGTTCGGCGGGTGGCCGATGTTCGTTATTGTGATCGGTTGGACCGATGTTCGGCGGGTGGCCGATGTTTGTTATTGCAATCGGTTGGACCGATGTTCGGCAGGTGGTCGATGTTTTGTTGATATGAGTTATTGAAAATCTTCGGAATCTATTAGAATTCATGGTCGTTAATCGACAGTTAAGGGTAGGAATGATCGTAGTCGAGTATCAAATAGGGTATTCTGTGAGTAGCTTTAGAATGGTTAGAGCTGGAGATTTGACTCGGGATGTATGGAATATCTAAGGTTGGGGGACAACCGTAGTCGCTTGGCTAGGAATGAATTCAAGTGTCGGGGTGTTCTGCCGATCATAATCCCAGTGTCTTAGAAAGTGTACGTTAGTAAGAATAGTATTCGAGAAGTTTAGTAGGGGTTTCAAGTGGACTTAGAACCTGAGGTTGAGATGAGAGAGAACTTTCCGGAGCTATTCGTAGGCAGAGACTTCGAGGACGAAGTCTAATCTTAGTGGGGGAGAGTTGTAAAGCCCGTGTCCCGATTGGATTTTATATTGCGTACTTTTATTATTTTATTATTTACGTTAAATGAACTTGTTAGCGGGATTAATGAGAAGGACCAAATATGTTAATTCTTAAGCTAAGTTGGTTTTAGGCAAGTCGTTGAAGTTTGAGGGGCTATTCTTGACTTTAACCCAAAGTGGGCATGGGTTTCGGCCCATGCATTGAGAGGACCGAAGTTTGTAATTCTTTTTGGTGTTTAGGTCTCGTACCTTGCTGCTCACACAACTCATTTGTCATCTCTTTCTCGTCCATTCTCACGGCACAATAAGAAACCTTAACCCCTCCAACTCTCGGCCGTAACTCCCTTCTTTGTTGCCGCCGATCGCAACCCCTCACCACAACCAGCGCCGCTGCTGGCCGGAGAGAGCGAGAGAGAGAGAGAGAGAGAGATCAGCGAGAGGGAGAGATCAGCAGAGAGAGAGAGAGAGACGATCGGAAGGGGTCGAGTTGTCGTCGTGGTCTCGTTGTCATCGCTAAGGTAAGGTTACGTTCTTCCATTCTTTCATTCTTTGTCGTCGCCGCCGCCAGCGACCACCGCTGCCGGAGATGGCAGTGGGTGGTGCCGGGTGTTGTTCAGTTTTCGTTAACCCGTAATAGCTAAACCCGAAACCTTAATCACGTTACCGTTTATAAAATCGTTATTTTATGAAAATTAAAGTGTGCTGTCCAGTTTTCATGTAACCATAACTTTTCCGCCGTAACTCCGTTTGAGCCGAAACTGGCGCCCACGGTTCAAGTTCAGGATCGAGCACGTTTTTCGTGTTTTAGCGGAAAACTGGTTCGGTCTCTAGCTGGGCGAAAAAGTGGTCGCAAGTTCGGTGTTTCGTCATTTTATGTGAAAATTAGTTTTCTGTCCAGTTCGTATTTCGGTCATAACTTTCTCGTCGTAACTCGGTTTGAGGCGATTCTGGTGTCCACGGTTCACATTCTGTGTCGGGCACGTTTTTCGTGTTTTAGCGAAAGGCTGGTTCGGCCCCTAGCTAGGCGGAAAACTTCTGTTTTACAGCAGATCGGTAAACCGACAGAGTTGTAATCTGCCACTATTTTGTTATGGTCGTAACTTTTCCTCGTAGCTCGGATTGGGGTGAAATCGGTGCCAAAAGTTCCCTTTTTGAGTCTAGAAACTTTTCTGTGTTTTGTGCAAAACCCAGTTCGGGACGTAGCATGGGTCGATTTGTCGTTTTATACTGAAAGGTGCTGAATTTCGCTGTTCCGGAAACTGTTTTTGTAAAATCCGTAGTAAATTGTAGAAAAATCGTTAGGAGGCGTATTATATGTCCTTGGAACCCTAACTCAGAGTACCTTCTGGTCATGAAATAATATTGGGAATTTACTGGGTTTAAAGGGGTCGAAATAGGTCCCGAACAGACCTGTTTGGTGAGACCGTAAAATAGTTTTAGTGACGGTTTAAGCGTGTGTCGTGTCGTAGGGTCCGGGTCTCGTATTGACACGTTTTAATATGCATTTAGGTGCTGGGAAGTGACCGTAATTGTGAAGCTTGAATTGTGTTGTTAAGCTGGGCGCGCATTCGAGGTGAGTTCTCTCACTGTGTAGTTAGGGGTTGTATGCATGTCATAATAGTTTGTATGTACTATTGTCTTTGTGGTGTGAACTAGTTGTTTGTGGTGTGTAATATTTGATTGGTTTGAATGCTTGGTATAAATGTGTTACATTACAATTCGGTGGGACCGAGGCCTCGATGGTACTGAGGTGTTGGTTACATTACAATTCGGTGGGACCGAGGCCTCGATGGTACTGAGGTGTTGGTTACATTACAATTCGGTGGGACCGAGGCCTCGATGGTACTGAGGTGTTGGTTACATTATAATTCGGTGGGACCGAGGCCTCGATGGTACTGAGGTGTTGGATACATTGCAATTCGGTGGGACCGAGGCCTCGATGGTACTGAGGTGTTGGATACATTACAATTCGGTGGGACCGAGGCCTCGATGGTACTGAGGTGTTGGATACATAATTACTTGTAGATGTTTACTCGTTTTATGTAACTGTGATGTTGTTGCTTATGTGCGGATAGGGGTGATGTGTATATAATTCCTATCTGCGCATGTGTTGGAATTCACTAAGCTTCGTGCTTACCCTTTCCCAATAAACTGTGGTTTCAGGTCCGAGCGGCTTCAAGGCGTGACAAGTACACACTGGCGCGCGAGGAGAGCTGGTTGTTTTATGGTTTATTTTAATTAAACGTTTATTCCGCTGGTTTTTATTATAAAGATATTAGATATGAGTTTGCAAACGAAACGTTGGGATTCATTTAATGAGTTGTTATAAATGAATTGTTTATTTAAAAATTTAAATTTGCTTGTAATTTTTGGGACGTTACATAATGGTCTCTTCGATACCTTCGAAATGAGCCCGATATTGAATATTTTTGGATTTAATTATTTTATTATATATCATATATACTACATAAAAATATTTTTAATATTTACAATTCATACTCTTATAGTTAATTATTTAATTTATGGTACATCCCTTACTTTTTCAATTTTCGTTTACACTCTTATCACATTAACATAATAATCATATATTAGTTAAAATATGTTTAAAAATACGTTTTAACATATCACATTAACATACATAATTACGTTAAAATACGTTAAGAAATTCGATATATATAAATATATATATATATATATATATATATATATATATATATATATATATATATATATATATATATCGTCATTCGTTTAATAATTTGATTTAAAATAAAGTAAAGTTATTGATTTGAAATAAAATAAAAACAATTCGATATATATATATATATATATATATAGAGAGAGAGAGAGAGAGAGGAAGGTTCATGTGAGGAGCGCGTCAAAACGTGAGAACGTGAGGAGCACTCCCATGCTTCTGATCACATATGATTTACAACGCTAAAAAATCGAAACTTTCTCGAAAATTCGCGCAAAAGTGGCGCGAGGCGTGGCGCGATGCTGCAGGTCGCGGATCACATGTGATTCAACACTGTAAATCATTAATGATTCATAACTGTCAATTCGAGTCCAGATCAGTTGTGAATCACATGTGATCCACAACTGCGAATCACATGTGATTCATAACTGTCAATTGCTCATCACGTTCTCTTAAATTGGTACGCTCCTCGTTTGAACCCGCCTCTATATATATATATATATATATATATATATATATAGCGAACGAACGATCCGTTCATATATATCAATTTCATTTCCTCTTCAATTCTCTCACTCTCTCACTCTCTCCCTCTATATATCGTTCATATATATATATATATAGACGTTCACTATTTTGTAAACTTTTTTCGTGTAAACTTTAGATTTCATAGGTTTTTTAATGAAAATTTTTCATGAAATTGTTTATTTTGATTAAATTGTTTCATATCATTCATTTCTTGATGAAATTGTTTCATATATTTGTGTTTTTTATGTAGTTTCATAATTTTTTTTCCATTCCTATGAAACTTGATGGAACTTTTTCGTTTTACATAAAAAAACACAAATATATGAAACAATTTCATTAAGAAATGAATGATATGAAACATTTTATCAAAATAAACAATTTCATAAAATAATTTCATCAAGAAAACCTATGAAATCCAAAAGTTTACAAGTTTACACACATTTACCGGTTTACAATTTATTATCCCTATATATATATATATATAGAGGTGGGTTAAAACGAGAAAGCTAACTATTTACGAGAACACAAGAACGACCGCCCATGTACAAAATCACATGTGATTCACGTACAAAATCTCATGTGATTTTACACTACCTGAAAATCTGGACGTGAATCACATGTGATTTTGTACATGGGCGGCCGTTCTCGTGTTCTCGTAAATAGTTAGCGTTCTCGTTTGAACATTTTTCTCTCTCTCTCTCTCTCTCTCTCTCTATATATATATATATATATATATATATATATATATATATCAAAGTTACAGATGACAAAATGGGAGAAGATTTGACACCAACATCAGAATTTGTCACCAACAAGGTACAATATTATGATAACTAACATTTAGGTTTATTAATACTTACGGGTACAAGTGAAAGTTAATCTTATGCACTTGATATGATTTCCAGTGAATATGCGCGGTCTTTCGACACTAGTGTATTTTCTGAAAATTGTTGTTGTAAACTGCGTACAAGTCATGGGTTTCCATGTGCGCATGAACAAGCACTATATACATGTCAATGCGTACCCATTCTACTTGATGCGATCGACGTATTTTGGAAAAAAACTTGATTTCTCGCCATGTGTGTCCGCACAAGATGACGATATTCAATGTGACGATGAAGTGCAGTTGTTCTAACGCTCCAACATTTATCAACTCTGAAGATTTTGGTTATCAAGATTCAGCGAGGCATAGCTCCTACTTCCAATGACAACCCCCTCCCCCCCCCCCCCCCCCCAAATCCATATCTTGATCATATCTCGAGTTTATTTCATCCATACATCACACAAATACAAGATGTATTGGGCGATGGAAATTGTGGATTTCGAGCCATATCTACTTGTTTGTGTGGTCATGAAGACGCATGGGACAATATCCGCACAGAGTTAATGGTTGAACTAATTGAGTATCAACAGTATTACTCTTATGTGATTGGCAACGAGTCCCTATGAATTTACGAAGCGTTGAATTTTTCCAGAAGGGCGTCTTTGCACCAGCTACGCATTGGATCGCTATGCCTGAAATGGGAATTCTAACTGCTTCAAGGTTCAATGTCATACTACATGTTCTCAATATGGCAGGCAGTGTGACATACTTACCATTCAGGACACAACCGCCGTCATCATCCCAACACGTGTCAATTGCAATAGTGCATGTTGATGGTAATCATTACATAAAGGTGGTATTAAACGGAGAATACTCAATGCCCACACTCATACACCATTGGACACGTTATCGACTTCAAGATGCAAGTACATGGATTCTCCCTTACAAACGTAGATTAGATGTCTATGGAGAATATATAGAGCGTACTTGTACTCGTGGATATGTTGATTTAAATGAATAATCAAAGTTGGAATTTGTTGGAATAAAAATTTGTTGATTTAAATGAATAAAGAATACGTCTTAACATATCACATTAACATACATAATCAATATGTATCATTGGATTTGATTATTTTATTATATGAGGAGGGTTCAAGTGAGTAGCGCATCAAAACGTGAGAACGTGAGGAGCACCGTCCATGTACAAAATCACATGTGATTCACAACACATGACTAAAAATCATATGTGATTAACATTTTGGACACGCGCGGCTTGTCCCGCGGTTTGTGTTGGGAATCACATGTGATTTTGTACATGGACGGTGCTCCTCACGTTCTCATGTTTTGATACGCTCCTCATTTGAACCCGACCCTTTATTATATATCAACAAGGTACAGTATATGACATATAATAATATAATTAAATCAAAAAATATTTAATATTGGGCTCATTTCGAAGGTATCGATGAGACGATTATAATGGTGTAACTTGTTAAAATTAAAAAGTATTTTTTAACGTATTTTAGTTAATATACGATTATATGTGTTAATATAATGAAAGTGTAAAATGAAAATAGAAAACTGTTGATCCAAACCCTCAGTGATTTGATAATGACCCTCTCTTATACTTAGTGAAAATTGTAAGTAAACAATATGTATCAGAGTTTCACTATCGCTGATAAGTACTAGGATCTTACAGTACCACTGATAGGAACTCTCGCTCTTTAAATTAAACATTCAGCGAACACTGTTCACCATTAATGCTCTGAGTCTGTTCAGTCATTATGATGATCGCTGATAAGTTAGTTGTTTACTTATGATCCCTGAAGACAAGTTTCACGTCAACAAAGGTTCTACGCCGAAGTCGAAGATCAAGCTCAAGAACCAGCGACAAGTCTCCTAATGAACTGATGCGGATCAGCGAAGACTCAGATTTGTCCACTAAACGTGAAGTATCAAGTACAAGACTTCAGCTATCGCTGAACTTTATTATTCGCTGAATAGAAAATGATAATGCTCTGAATCAACGAAAGCTGATCATGAAGTTCTCCGTACAAAGTACTTTTGTCTTAACCCCCCTTGCACGACTCCGTATGAAATGTTAGAAAAGAACCTCCGACTGTCTGAAATCGTACAACTACTCTGATACTACACTGTTCATCCATGCGGCTACTAAGGTTGTCAACCAAGGTCAATGACATGCAACCAACCAGCTGATGACACGTGTAAAGTGTATACTGACTTGCATTAAATGCATGCAGTATATAAAGAGATGAACCCACTTCATTTGAAGTAACTTTCTAACTCTGAACAAGTTCAATCTCTTATCTCAAGATAGGTTATTATTAGTAATTTACTTATCTCTCTTAGTGCAAGAAACCTTAGTGTTCCAACTTGTTTAGATTTAGGTTTATCCTTAATCTTGTTTCCGCAACAAGCTGTAAATTGTTAATGATTTATCAATAAACAATTTAGAAAAGTAAAATCTGTGTGTTTGTATTCAACCCACCCCCCCCCCCTTCTACAAACTTGTATAGGCCTTCGGGACCAACAAGTGGTATCAGAGCGGATTTGTTTAATCTCATAAACAAGATCTAATCTAAGATATTTCTCTTCCTTGCTATTATCTGAAAATGGCCACCAACACAAACACAAATTATATAGACAATGGTTCTCTTGCTAAACCCCCTAGATTTTCCAAAGATAACTTCAACTTATGGAAAAATAGGATGACACTCTTCTTAGAAGGTGTAGACCCTACTATGCCTTACTATCTCGAAAATGGTCCATTCATCCCTGTAAGAATTGATGCTGCTGTTCTAGCCGCTGAGAATAGACCTGCTATTCCAGAAAGGCTGGTACCTAAGGAAATCTTTCAATGGACTGACGAAGATAAGAAGAAAGTGGCTATAGATACAAAAGCCAGATCCATACTATCCATGGCTCTTCCTGACGAAGTCTACCATTCCGTCATCAATCTGAAAACATCAAAAGCCATGTGGGACACAATATGTGTTCAGTATGAAGGAACGTCTGAAGTCCAGGACTCAAGAAAGATCAACCTGGTAAGACAATACGAAAGTTTCATTTCTGTTTCTAGAATGTTTACCTAAAAGCTGGGACAATTATGCTATGTGTCTCAAGCTGTCAAAGGATCTAAAATCAATGACCCTTTCAACCTTATATGGCACGTTGCTGAATCATGAGCAATCGAGCCATCTTAAGAAGAATCTTGTAAAAGATTCCAAAAGCACCCATGTTGCTTTAATCTCAGAGGAACCTTCTACTCAGCGACCCTCGGTCACTATCACTGAGTTAGAAAGTAACTCTGAAAGGTCATCAGATTCTGATTATTCAGATGATGATGAATCTTTGGCTCTCCTAACTAAGAAGTTCAGGAGATTTGCCAAAAAGAAAATGTTTAGAAAGAACAAACCTCTTTCCATAACTGACAAACCTAGATCATCAGCTTTTGTTGATAAGGCTACTGCTACTTGTTTTAACTGCGAAAAGACAGGACATTTCTCTAACGAGTGCAGGTCTAAGAAAGTTTCTAGACCCTCAGCTTTTACAAAGAAATCCTTTGTTCCAAGGAATAAAGATGACAAATATTCAAAGCTGAAAGAAAAATATGCTAAGCTGAAAAGCTTTAAGAAGAAGAATAAAGGCCTGATGGCTAACTATGATTGGACTGCTTCTGATGAAGAAGCATCATCATCTGACTCTGAAGATGATGAAGCAAATCAATGTCTTATGGCCAAGATTGAAGAAGAGGAAGAACGTTCAGACATTCCCTCCACTTCAACATCTGCTATTCAGGTATCACCTTCCTTCTTTACCAATATTGCAAATATTGATGAAGCTGATAGTCTCCGTAAGATCGATCTCTTGACTAGAAGTTTATACGAAGCCATGAACGGCAAAACTGTGGTTGAAAACCAAAACCTTGATCTCGCTGAAAAGGTTAAAAACTGCCACCTTCAAATAGAAAAGCTTTCTAAAATTGAAGAAGATTTTAAAGATCGAGTATATTTAAATCAGCTAGTCAAAATCAAACGAGCAGAAGCTATCGCTACATTAAAAGCTGAAAAAGCTACTGTTGAAGGATGGTGTAATTCTTCAACAAAGATCACTGAGATAATAAAGTCTCAGATTCCCCTGAGTGATAAACGTGGTCTGGGTTACAAATATGATACTCCAAAACCAACCACTGAGCGTTCAATGCTTAAATTTGGAACGTTCGTATCCTCAATCGCTGATACTTCATCTTCTCAGTGCTCCTCGTCCATTACACCAATCCCTGAGGAAACTCCTACCTCCTCAAAAGGCAAGGAGAAAATGGTGTGTTCAAAACCTACCTCTGTCTCTAAAGACAAAGGTAAAGAAATTGTTATTTACCAGAATCCTCAGAAGGGTACATTAGTACCAAAGCTGAATGCTTCTAAAGCTTCAGTGGCTCATTCCTCTGGATCAAGGAAGCAGATCTCTGGATCTATTCAGCGATCTACTCTTAGACTCAGAGTGGATGTCCTTGGTAAGAAATCTGAAGAACTGAATGTTCGTCCCATTTCTAAAGCCAATAGTTTACTTGGTGCTGGCACCTCTAATTCGAAATTAAAAGCTCAGCATTCAAATGGTCCTAGAACTACTTTTAGTTATAGGAAATGTTATCACTGTGGACTTACCGATCATATTGCTAGTAAGTGTCCCACAGCCACCAAAGTTGAAAAGATAGCTAAGGTGAAGATTGCCCCCAAGGCAAAGAAGACCAACCCTGGTGCAAATCAGGTCAAGGTGAATCCTACCACTGAAGTTAAGAAATTAACCAAAGTGAAGAAAGACAAAGCTGAATCTTCAAATGCTGCGAGGACTGCTGAATCTTCCATTCCAACTACTTCCACTGACAAATGTGTATACATGGTTAAGTGGGTACCCAAGAAAAACTAATCTTCCTTTGTATTGCAGGTTAAGAAGGGTATCTGGTATCTTGATAGCGGATGCACTAGACACATGACTGGAAAGAAAAGCCTGCTCGCTGAATACAAGGAAGAGAAGGGTCCCTCTGTAACTTTCGGTGGAAATGGAAAAGGACATACCCGAGGGTATGGTGTACTTTCAAATGGTACAACCTCCTTCAGAAGAGTCGCATATGTTGAAGGGCTGAAGCATAATCTTCTAAGCATCAGTCAGCTTTGCGACATGGATAACAAAGTAATCTTTACTAAGGAATCCTGCTTTGTCGCTGACAAAAAAAAGAAGATAGCTCTCAGCGGTTATCGTTTGGAAAATGTTTATGTAATAAACATGGACTCAACAACCACTGAGAACTCCTGTTTCTTCTCAAAGGCCTCATCTGATGTCAACTGGCTATGGCATAAGAGGTTATCTCATCTAAATTTCAAGACACTGAACATTCTTTCTTCAAAAGAGTTAGTCACTGGTCTACCTCAACATTCATACGCCAAAGAGTCTTTATGTTCAGCGTGTGAAAAAGGGAAGCAGACCAAAGCAAGCTTTAAATCAAAGCAAGTTTCTTCAGTGTCATCTCCTCTACAACTACTCCATATGGATTTGTTTGGCCCTGTTAACAAACAATCCATCGCTGGAAAGAAATATACGCTGGTCATAGTTGATGAATTCTCTCACTTCACTTGGGTAATGTTTCTCCGTTCTAAGAGTGACACCCCTGAAGAACTCATCACCTTTGTTCGGAAGATGGAAACCTTGAACAATCTGACCGTTCGCTCAATAAGGAGTGCTCATGGGACTGAATTCAAAAACGGTTCTCTTGATTCCTTCCTTGAGAGTAAGGGTATTTCTCACAACTTCTCTTCAGTGAGAACACCGCAACAAAATGGAGTCGCTGAAAGAAGAAATAGAACAATTATTGAAGCTGCACGTTCAATGCTCAGCGATTCTCACCTGCCTACTCAGTTTTGGGCAGAAGCTGTCAACACTGCTTGTTTTACGCAAAACAGGTCGCTGATAGTTAAAAGATTCAAAAAGACAGCCTATGAACTCTTTCATGAGAGAAAGCCCTCAATCAGTTTTCTTCACATCTTTGGATGTCAGTGTTTCATACTGAACAATAGAGATGCTCTTGGAAAGTTTGATCCTAAGGCTGATGATGGAATCTTTCTTGGATACTCCTCAGTTTCCAAAGCCTTCAGAGTCTTCAATCGTAGAAGACAAACTGTAGAAGAAACTATTCACGTCACGTTTGACGAATCCCGTTCAGCGAACTCTAAACCGTCCGCTGATACTGAAGAACTGAATCAATGGATGTTTTCTCATCTTGGTGATTCAGAAGATATTCCCACTCCTCATGCTCATCCAGTAGAAGATGATAGTCCTCCTATCATTCCAAACATACAGAATAGTGAAGCTGAAACATCATGGGTCTCAGCTGTTCCAATAAACACTATACCTACCGCTGAACCAAATGCCTCAGACATTCCATCTATCTCTCAGCAATCAGTAAATGAAATGACAAATGCAAGTATTCCTCTCTTAACTGAAACTCCAGAAGTAGCTGAAGCCTCATCTTCAGCTCCTCCAGTTCAAGATGAGTCAGCGACTTATGCTCCGGCTCAGCGATGGACCGTAAATCACCCAATTGATCAAATTCTTGGTGATCCAAACGCTGGTGTTCAGACTCGACGAAGTGCAGGTAATATTTGTTTATTTGTTAACTTTATTTATCTAACTGAACCAAAGAAAATAGATGATGCCCTCAAAGATCCAAACTGGGTCAGCGCCATGCAAGAAGAGCTGACTGAATTCGAAAGAAACAAAGTTTGGAAACTTGTTCGGAGACCAACTGATAAAACGGTAATAGGCACTAAATGGGTCTATCGAAACAAGTTGGACGAACATGGTACTGTAACCCGCAACAAAGCTCGTCTTGTTGCTTAGGATACAGACAAGAGGAAGGTATAGATTATGACGAAACATTTGCTCCAGTAGCAAGAGTTGAATCTATTCATCTATTCTTAGCATATGCTGTACACAAAAACTTCAAAGTACATCAGATGGATGTTAAATCAGCGTTTCTGAATGGAAAGCTGAATGAAGAAGTGTATGTGGAACAACCTCCAGGATTCTTAGATTCTAAGCGTCCAGGTTATGTTTATAAACTGGATAAGGCACTTTATGGCTTGAAGCAAGCTCCTCGTGCATGGTATGACACTCTTTCTACTTATCTCCATATTGAAAAATTTGAGCGAGGTAAGATTGACAAAACTCTATTTTTTAGAAAAGTGAAAGGTCATATCATTCTAGTTCAAATATATGTTGATGACATTATATTTGGTTCTACTAACCCTGAGCTTTGTACTCGTTTCGCTGATAGAATGAAAGATGAGTATAAAATGAGCATGATGGGTGAACTAACATATTTCCTTGGTCTTCAGATTAAGCAAACTGAAAAAGGAACTTTTATCAATCAGGGAAAGTATGTTAAAGATATGCTGAAGAAATTTGATTTAACTCATAGTTCAGCTATGAAAACCCCTATGGCACCACCGCTGACACTTGACAAGGATTCAAAGGGAATACATGTTAATGTCACGCTGTACCGTGGGATGATCGGCTCTATCTTGTATCTTACAGCTAGCCGACCCGATATTATGTATGCAACATGTTTGTGTGCACGATATCAAGCTGAACCTATGCTATCTCATATGAAAGCTGTAAAGCGAATCTTTCGATACCTTAAGGGTACAGCGAACCTAGGTCTTTGGTATCCCAAAGATTCAGGATTCGATCTAACCGCCTATTCAGATAGTGATTTTGCAGGTTGCAAAATGGATAGGAAAAGCACCACAGGAGGATGTCAGCTCCTGGGTGGAAAGCTGGTAAGTTGGACTAGTAAAAAGCAAAATTCAGTGTCCACTTCCACAGCTGAAGCTGAATATTTAGCTGCTGGAAGCTGTTGTTCTCAAGTCTTGTGGATGAGAAATCAGCTACTAGACTATGATCTTCAGCTCTCCAAAATTCCAATCTATTGCGACAGCACAAGTGCCATCGCTATAGCAAACAATCCAGTACTACATTCAAAGACCAAACATATAGAAATCAGATATCATTTTATCAGAGATCATGTGATGAATGGTGATATAGAACTTCATTTTATCCAACTGATTATCAGTTAGCTAATTTATTTACCAAACCTCTTGATGAGACAAGATTCAACTTTCTCATCAGCGAGCTTGGAATGCTGAACTTTGAAGGGTAAAATCCTCAACGGTTCACATTTATCAGCGATAGGATAAAATCAACTCATATAACCTATTCAATCATCTTCTCTCTGAATAAAACCTGGTTAAAACTGATATCAAGATATGTTTTCTCTCTCTGACAATCGCATGAAAATGCAAGATTTCAAAACAAAATGCATCGCTGAATATCTCTTCCTTAACAGCGATATTTTGAAAATTCTTAAAACCATCACTGATATTTTCATTCAGTGCTTCATGTTTATAAAAGAGTCCCTAAGTTTTTCAAAACCTCAGAGACATCCTAAAAGAATATGAAAGGACAGTTGTGACGTCATTGCAACGGATAAACCCCGACACGTTTTCTCTTTCTGACACACGTTTGCACGTCTCGTTCAAACTTCCAATCAAATGCAAACACGTGTCCGTGTCATGATGAAAATCTTTTCCCGCTCAAGATTTTCTCTCTCTAATCTCTCTATATAACCAAACTCGTGGTTTATATTTTTCTTTTACGCGATCAATCTTCCTCCGTAAGAAAGAATTCACTGTTGCATTTGTGCTTTCTAAAACTTCAAAGAACTGTTCATCATCTTCTTCATCAAACATCAAGGTTAATATGTTCTTATTTTTTACCAAATGCGTATAACTTGTTTCCGATCTTTTCCTTGTTTTAACAAGATCAAACAAAAGAACTTCTTATAAATGAAATCATTTTCTTTCATGGTTTTATGAACACAACCATTTCATGGTTGTTCTTCAAGTTTAAATGCGAAAATCTTAAACTTGTTCTTCATTCGTTTCCAGAATCTAATTCTTCATAGAAAACTGGATAACAAGAATAAATGGGTTTTACATTTCGTTTCTTAAAATCAAGAAAAACCCTAATCTTCATTAAGACTTTTGTGTATGAATGAAATGGATAAAATTTGAACCATCTTAATGGAAAATCTTTCCACATTAAGATAATTCTTATTTGTTAACATCTTTGGTTGAACTGATAATACAGAGAAATGGCTTCGTCTGACATTCCTGCTACCGCTGAGAACATCTCCGCTGATTCTGAGGAAGTGGACATCCTCAAGGCTCCTCAAGTCAAGTTTGCCCTTGACAAACTGGATTGGACTAAGGTGAACAACATCTATGCGCTTCTCGAGTTTCCTCCTCGAAAGCAAGTCACACATCTAGATGATGCTGTGAAATTCCTAAAGAATTGCTGCATCTCCACAGCCCTGACCATAACACCTCCTGCACATCAGCTTTTGCTCTCTCAATTCCGGTACTCAGCCAGACACTCTCAACTACCTTCAGCCAAAGACCCCTCCAAAACAATCGATTGCATCCTCTGCGATATCGAATATGGCACCATGAAGATCACCCCTGCCATTATTCGCAAAGCTCTCAGCCTTCCCATCGCTACCAAGGAAAAGCCATTCGTTCCCCTCCCTGACCCCAAGAAAAACTCAGACAGGGAAGCCATCATTGCATTTTTCGATCCAATGGGCTATGTATAGGAAATCGGCAGACACATGAAGGCCGAGAAGAAGCTGACGATTATCAAGAAATCAAAAATGCCCAGCGAGATGAATTTCATCTTCGCTCATCTAATCAGCTGCATGACTGCAAAGAGCGGCTCCTCTGACCAAGCCGCTAAACCTCAGCATGCAATGAGATATGCACTGCTGAAAGGTCTCAACATAGAATGGGCATCGATTATCTATGATGACCTAGTTCTAAGAGTGGACACCGTCGCTGACAGACCTCCATGGGTTCCTTACCCCCGATTCATCAGCGCCATCTTCCAATATGGCCTGAAGGAGAGCTACCCAACTGATGGTGACCTGAAACTCTCTCAGGTCGGCCCAAAGATACTCGACTTCAAACCAATGGTGAATGAGGTACGTCTTTCTACACTCTTGACTCTTCTCAACCCTTCTTCTTCTAATTCTGTGGCTCCTTTAGCGACAATACCCATCGCTGATACCCTGGCCACAAAATCCTCTCCTTCTAAGAAAAGGAAACATTCATCTACCCCACTTGGTTCTAAAAGGATCAAGAAAACAAAGGAGCAACCCCAGCAATCTCATGCTGAAGACTCCTCAGCTCTTTCTGCAGAGCTGAAGGAACGTTCAGTGGTACGCTCTGCCACACCTGAACAACCCATCCATTCCATCCCAACTTCAGCGTCTCTAAACGCTGAGGTTACAAACTTGGAACCTACCCAACCTCCTTCAGTCTCTCAAAATACTGATGAAGTGATTGTCAGCGAATCCAACGCTGAACTCATAACCCAACCCCCATTCTCATCCTTCGCTCCTCCCTCTACTCATTTGGTCTCTCCTCCAGATCTCGCTGGAGCTGCCATCATTTCTACGGAACCTAAAGCTGATTCTCCAGGAATGATGAAGACAGGACCTGCAGGACAATCCATGGGCACTTTTGAAGATGACATGGAACACTTTTCAGGAACCCGTAATTTTGACTAGTTCATCAATCCTCCTGCAGGTACACACCAACCCATAAACACTGTCACTAAACCCCAAACTTCTGAGCTTTCCTATGTTCACAAGTTTTTATATGTTACAGGTCCTAGGGGGATATTAGTTCGATGTTAGTTCGATGAAAAGACTGACTTAGGCTCTGTAAAGACTGACTTAGGCTCTGTAAAGACCGATGTTAGTTCGATGAAATCGATGATCGAGCAGATACTACAGAAAGTGAATACTCCTGCAACTGCCCCTGTCCCTGCATCTGACAAATTCACAGCGGCGGATCGCACTGAGCTGGAAAAGATCAATCCTGCTATCTCTGGCCTTCACGACAGAATAGCAAAGATTGAAGATTTGATAGGTATATCTGGCCAAGAAGACAGAGAACCTACCAACGCTGCTGAGTCAACCCATTCCTCCCCCAGTCATCATGAAAAAGAGGGGGAGAAGAGCGCTGGAGATCTCTCCAAAAGCGCTGAAGACCTTTCCCATGATGAATCTATCAGGGGAGAGAAGGATGCTGAAGAAACCACCGCTGGAGCTCAGGGAGATGAAAACCCTGAGGAAACCAAGAAGCTCGCCTCTATATCTGAGGGGGAGCAACTCGAAGAAGAAGCTGATAAAACCGAATCCGAAGCAGAAGATGATGAAGCCATCGACATCCCTGATAATGAACCATCCTCTTCTCCAAAGAATGATGATGATGATGACGAAGATGACGATGACTTCTTTATCGTCAAACCTGCTCCAAAGATCAAAGTTCTTAAGGGAATCTCGATAAATGAACCTTTAGGGGAGCGGACAAAGACAAAGCCCTCAGCCTCTGGAGCTGAGAAAGGCAAAGGCAAAAGCGTCGCTGAAGATGACAATCTGACGATCTTGCTTGAAAAGCCGGTTTGTCAGGTACACTAAACATCTCTCACTCCATCCCTCCTCTATCATACACTATCAGTTCTACTACCCAAGCCTATACACTTGAACCAATTCTCTCTATCTGATTCTACCCAAGTTCTTACTCGTAAGATCGCTGTGTTTCAGCTAGTCCTCTCCCCTGTTTGAGGATATCGCTGAAGGCTCCACAACTGCGACTTCACCAATAATACCAGCTGTTGCTGAAGAAATAATCCCAGTCTTAGATTTAATCTCTGAGACTGATGAACCTGAAGAACAGCTACTCTCGCACAGACACAGACCTTCCTTAGCTCCTCAAAAGCTAAGTGAAGAGGATCAGAAAAGAAGAGAGGAGATAATAAAGCGATTCGAGGATCAGCGAATCATCCTGAGGCGTGATCAACTTCCTTCAGTTCCTCCAAAGTTCAGAATTTCCAAAAAGGAATACAAGGATCACCTCAGAGCTGAAAGATTAATCGCTGAAAGAAAGGAAGCTGAAGAAAAGGACAGAGAATACGCCATCCAGCTTTCTAAACGATCAATAAAAGACCCCAAGCTGAAAAGAGTTCCCATTGATGTTCAACGTCAGATATGGGATGATGCTCAAGAGATCGTTAGAGAAAAGACTAAGGTCTCTGATACGACTTTGGAATGGGCTAAACAAATGCTGACCTATCGATCTAGACCATCCAAAATCATCAAGGCAAACATCAGAGGAAGACTGTACGCTGAAGTTCCTGTTGTTGAAGTGGATGTCTACAGAGATGACAAAACCAAGCAAACCTTCTATGCTGCTACCTTAGAAAAGTTTGGTCTCTCTGAATGGTTAGAAACAAAATTAGCCATTCAGGGATCGCGCTCAAAGTTCAAAATCCATGTCGAGAAGATCTTAAACAAACAGATCGACCTGCTTTCATCTGCTGTGGATATTCCTCCTACTCTTCCTCAACCAAGAAAAGTCTCTGATAAGAAAAAGAAAGTCTCTGGTTCAGGTCCTCCTATTCGGAATGAAACGGGCATTGGTTTCTCTCGTGTTGAAGTTCTTGGCCCTGATGCCGATCTCTCAATGCTGGACACCTCCCTACCACCTGGAGAAACATTCATTCCTGGCACAGTTGTAAGTGATCCCTATGGTATATTCTTTTTAGACTACTATGGAAATCATCACTTTCAACGTATCTCTGAGCTCCACATCGCTCCCATCGAACAACTCAGAGATCTCGTATACTGGTGTGAAGTCAGACGCGACATCAAAGCTAGACACCTGAAGCCCTTGATTTTTGAAGAAGCTCTGATCAAAAGAAAACAAGGTGTAACCGTCCCTGACTGGATGATTCCCACATCAAAGACCCTTGATGAACTTCTCATCAAGGAAGAACCCTTTACAAGCTGATATGATCGCCCTTTTCTCTATTGTATCAGTTATTCTTCTGTACTTGTAATTTATTTCGCTTGTACTTGTAATCTTTCCATTTCTCTTTGTAACCTGATTCAAAGTTTTGAAGAAAGATTTCAGCGAATGTACTTTACTCCATCAGTATTGAAAAGATCCCAGAAAACAGTAAAAGGGACAAATATTTTCTGAGTTCTTTTTATCCTTATGTTTTCATTAAATAACAATTTTCTTTGTTGCTATGTCATAATCAAATTGGGGGAGATTGTTGATCCAAACCCTCAGTGATTTGATAATGACCCTCTCTTATACTTAGTGAAAATTGTAAGTAAACAATATGTATCAGAGTTTCACTATCGCTGATAAGTACTAAGATCTTACAGTACCGCTGATAGGAACTCTCGCTCTTTAAATTAAACATTCAGCGAACACTGTTCACCATTAATGCTCTGAGTCTGTTCAGTCATTATGATGATCGCTGATAAGTTAGTTGTTTACTTATGATCCCTGAAGACAAGTTTCACGTCAACAAAGGTTCTACGCTGAAGTCGAAGATCAAGCTCAAGAACCAGCGACAAGTCTCCTAATGAACTGATGCAGATCAGCGAAGACTCAGATTTGTCCACTCAACGTGAAGTATCAAGTACAAGACTTCAGCTATCGCTGAACTTTATCATTCGCTGAATAGAAAATGATAATGCTCTGAATCAACGAAAGCTGATCATGAAGTCCTCCGTACAAAGTACTTTTGTCTTAACCCCCCTTGCACGACTCCGTACGAAATGTCAGAAAAGAACCTCCGACTGTCTGAAATCGTACAACTACTCTGATACTACACTGTTCATCCATGCGGCTACTAAGGTTGTCAACCAAGGTCAATGACATGCAACCAACCAGCTGATGACACGTGTAAAGTGTATACTGACTTGCATTAAATGCATGCAGTATATAAAGAGATGAACCCACTTCATTTGAAGTAACTTGCTAACTCTGGACAAGTTCAATCTCTTATCTCAAGATAGGTTATTATTAGTAATTTCCTTATCTCTCTTAGTGAAAGAAACCTTAGTGTTCCAACTTGTTTAGATTTAGGTTTATCCTTAATCTTGTTTCCGCAACAAGCTGTAAAGTGTTAATGATTTATCAATAAACAATTTAGAAAAGTAAAATCTGTGTGTTTGTATTCAACCCCCCCTTCTACAAACTTGTATAGGCCTTCGGGACCAACAAAAACTAAAATGTATAAAGTAAATTAACTAAATAAGTATAAGGGTGTGAAATGTAACTTTCAAATCAAAAAAATAAAAATTGAGAAATGTGAGGGAAGGGGTGTGGAAACTCGCAATATATGGTATTGATATAGGTTTACAAGAAATTAAAATCCATCGTGCTCGATTGTTGACCACTAAAGTGCAGGCATTGCATTGAAGTCACGTAATAAAATATCTAACATTCATAGATTATTTAATTAACTATAATAAACAATACAAACAAATAGATAATCATCAACTACAATTATCAACGGTAGATGTTTATGCCAAAAAAATGTGCAAAAGAAATTTTAAAAATGATGTAGAAAAGTGGTGACGCGGAAAACCCAGTCAATGATAAAAACCATGGATGATTGTGGTAATCATCAATGCATTATGGATGCTAATAAGGAACATTGTCCTTAACTCAATACACTATGGACGCCAATAAGGAACATCATCCTTAGCAAATATTGTTGTCTCTGTTATAAGATGCATGGTTAATACGTAAGCCATGGATAACAAATTGAAAAGAAATCCCGACAACGGTTTAATTGAGAACACTTGAGCAAATGAATTGTTCAAGGCCTTGAGGAGTGACTTGATCTCGCTATTTATACTTTTAGTTCTTGTAACCTCCGTTTCAATGTCCATAATATCAAGGGCGGACAATATGCATTTTTATGAGGCTCATAACTATTAGAAAATAGGGTAATATAAGGATAAATAGTTGCAACTAATGAATGATTAGGACATGAAATTCATTGTTCTAATCATTTATTTGCTGCAACTATTTTCTCCTTCTGTAACCCTATTTTCCAACAATCTTGTGATATTATTAGAAGCATCGTGGATATGTTCATAACAACATGAAATTGGTGGGCAACTTTTCAATCAAACTAGATCCTTTTGATGGTATGGTACGTGCGAAATATGTGATTTAATCGCAGTGGGTTGCAAACTATCCACAGTGGGAAGTGCAAGTGTACACTGACCACTATGATCGTCACAGCAAGTAATAGTTGGTAAAATACCAGAATCGAATCCACAGGGACTGGGCAATCAAGACAATACGGTTCGCATGAGCTTCCTTTTGCAAGTTTCAATTACAGAAGAAACAATAGTTTGGTTTGTTGGCGAAATGCTATTTTAACGATTTTACTTAAGATTTAAAAGAAGGAATGTAGGTTATATTTTCCCTAGATTTGATATTAAATACCTGATCCTAAAAGTGATCCTTGTACTTGATGTGGGCATCTTCGCTAGAAAAGCCCGGTTACAAAATACTCACACCCTTAAGCAAAAATCCCATACTCTTAGTATTTATCGTTTTGTCAATGGTAATCTCAAAATGGACCTTTTTCCGGCCTCGATGGAATGTGTAGAGACAAATAAGTGTTTTTAAATACACCAACTAGCTTGCCTACTACTCCAGTGGGTTGAGATTAGCTCACTGTGCCGACCTCACTTTCGCAAGTGTCATAAGAATTCTTTCGAATCCCCTAGAATCATCCAAGCTCGTGTCACTGCGTTCTACTCATTTCTGGGTTAAGAACTAGACTTTAGATCCTTACAAGTGATCGGCTTGTTTGCATCATTGGGCAATAATCGAGAGTGAATGACCAAAACAACAAATATTCCAAGTATACAGATTACTTAAGCATTTTCTTTAAAATCCAGGTACTTCTCTTTCCTACATCCCAAAGGATGTTTAGCCCATAATTACTGAAGTAAAGAAAACAAAAGATGAGAAGATGAACATAAATAAACTGAAAGTGACTTGAATTAAAACCGCAGTGGGGAACGAGGGTACGTCACTGCCACTGATTACTTGAAACTACAATTACACTAGGAATTGAAAATACAGAGAATTAAAGAACTACTGCAGTAAATGAGAGCTAACAACTAGAACTAAACTAGCACTAAATGTGGTAGATGAGATATGCAAGATGAATTAAATGAAACCCAACACCTCTTTATATACTAAGAGGAAAAGTTGGACTTTACAAAAGATGGGTAAGAACTAGAGAATAAGGACTGAAGATAGAAGGCATAGAATTCAGCTTCTTTGAGTAACACTTCTATCCACAAGTATGTAGCTCTTTTACCCATGAGTCCCTTCACCTTTTCCAAAAAGTCCACTTAAAGTACCATGTGTTTTATTAAACAATTCATCTTGCCATGCTTTTAGGAACATGCTTGTACTTCTCAATCCCATGCCTCAGCCAATTGAACCTTCTATTCTCCAGATTTTTACTTTCAAGCTAAGATTTGATTTTCTTTTGTCTTCTTCTCTGCTCGATAGTGGGGTCTGGAGTGGGATGCGCAAGTCACTGCAGGTATTTCGTGAAAAAGCAACAAAACTCCACCAAATAATTTATTAAAAACTATGGTTCACTCTTTTTGCTCATTTTCATGAATGTTACCAAGAATGGGGGTTTTGAGAAGTGAAATGGCTAAAATTTGACAAAATAAAATAAAAATAACACTAAAAATAGAGTTATCATGGTACAAATTTCCTGTGATGGAATGAGAATATGAAGTTTTTACTCACGACATTCAAAGTTATCTACATTTTGGATCCGGATTTGGAAGACTTGCCACCTTCGTGAAGCAAAGATACCGACGAGAGAGAGCGGCGAAAAGAAAGAAGCGTGGAGAAGACAAATTCAGTCCGCCAAAGAAATATGGACTTTATGATACATCTTGAACACGCAAACAGGTCGACTTTATGATCTATACACACAGTTCAGTCTACCAATGAAATAAGGAGTTCTTTGGAGTTCAAATACAATACGGAGAATCAGAAGATAAGTTTATCACATGTACGTTCTTTGAGTTTTCTATGCTTGATAATGTTCCAATTCTTGATCAAGTTTATGAGTTTGTAATCTTGATTTCTAAATTTAAGGATTTGAAGATATCCACTCTGGAAAAATTGATCGTTGGTGGAATCATCGCCAAATATCAACTTCTTGAAATAATTACCAGAAGAAACTTCTACACACAACTGAGGATTTCACTTTGGAACAAATTCAAAAACACCTTTGAATTGAAGAAGAAATACGTCTATGTGAGAAATATCTCGATGTTTCTTCAAGTTCCACAGTGCACTATGTAACTCAGAAAAATCAAAAGAGAACGAAAAGAAAAAGTTGTGGTCCAAATATATCAAATTCAAACAACAAGAAAAGAAAAAGGGATTTTTCGGAAATCATGTGTCACAAGTGTTGAAACAAAGGATTCATACGACAATTTTGCCAAAATCCCAATAAGGAACAAACTCAACAAGGAAATGAAGCAAGTGGAAGTGGTATTGCAAGTGCAAGTTTGGTTGAAAACAACACCAATGAAATCATTGCTATAGTTTCAGACTTGCATATTGGTATGATACAAGAGGTTCATATGGTTGCTGCAACTGTGAGCAATGATTGGTGGTACGACTCCGATGCAACTATACATGTATGCAATAATAAGTTCTTTTTCAACGATTACATGGAGACTTCAAATTGTTATGAAGTTTTGAGGTGAGATCATCATACCACCAAGGTGAAAAGAAAATAAAGTGTGGTATTATCTTTCACTTCCGAAAAGAAGAAAATTCTTACTAATGTGCTTCATGTTCTCGAAATGAGGAAGAATTTGGTGTCCGGTTTCATCTTGTGTAAAGTGGGTCTTAAAGTTGTAATAGAATTTGATAAAATTGTTCTATATATGAGACATTTGTTTGGAAAGATTATGTATCTCATTGGATGTTTAAGTTATCTATAAATAAACTTGAAAATTATGCTTACTTTTTTGTGTCATATTTTATTTCTAACTTTAATATTAAATGGTCAATTTTCAATCTGTGGCATAATCGTTTGGCACATGTTAATTATCAAATTATGAAATTAATGAGTAGAAGTGGATTACTTTCTTAAGGAAATGAGCATAAAGATAAGTGTGAAATATGTGTGTAAGCTAAAACGAAAAGAAAGTCTTTTCTAAAGATGGAAAGAAATTTTGAACTTTTAAAACTTGTTCATTCGGACATATGTGACTTAATTGTAATAACTGGTATCTTAATTGTGAAAGAATTTGGATGGTCAGCGAGTTTTATCAAAAGGAATAGTGTAACGTCCCAAAAATTACGAGAAATTTAAAATTTTTAATTAAACATTTCGTATATAAAACCCATTAAATAATCCCAACATATTAGTTGCAAAATCATAAATATTGTTCATGTAACCAGAAACCAGCGGAAATAATGTTAATAATTAAAACTAATAATAGCCAGCTCATCCCGCGCGCCAGTGTGTACCCGTCACGCCTTAGAGCCACTCGTACCTGAAACCACAGTTTATTGGGAAAGGGTAAGCACGAAGCTTAGTGAATTCAAACACCATAAATAATACAGTTATTCCACACTACCCCTAAAATAGATAGCGACACATAAACGATCATACAGGTCTACGAACAAATCATAAACATGTATATCCACAACCACCCACTTAAAAGGCACAAGTCGGTCCCACCGACCACATGATAACATCCTCGGCCCCGCCGAATCCTCGGTCCCACCGAGTCTCTACGCCCCGCGTATAAAACCTCCGGCCCCGCCGGACCCTCGGTCCCACCGAGTTAACATGACATCATAAACTCAACTAGGCACCCCGCTATCTAGTTCACAACAAAATCACATAAAGCTACCACACACGTGCTACAGCAATGATAAAACAACCGATATTAAGTATAGTGAGAGAACTCACCTCAAATGCGCGCCTAGCTTAACAACACAATTCAAGCTTCACAATTACGGTCACTTCCCAGCACCTAAACGCATGTTAAAATGTGTCAATACGAGACTCGGACCCTATGACACGACACACGCTTAAACCGTCACTAAAACTAATTTCCGTTCTCACAAAACAGGTCTGTTCGGGACCTGTTTCGACCCCTTTAAACCCAGAAAATCCCCAATATTATATCATGACCAGAAAGTCCTCTGAGTTAGGGTTCCAAGGACATATTATACGCCTCCTAACGATTTTTCTACAATTAAATATGAATTAAATACGAACGATTACCAAAACTGCCAGTTTTCGGTCCAGCCTGAACAAACAGCTCAATACAGCCTAGCTACGGGCTTATTCAGACTTTCGGCAAAACACGAAAAACCTTCCCAATTCGATTGGGGAACTTTGGGCACCAATTTCACCTCAAAACGAGTTACGAGCAGAAAGTTATGGTCTACACAAAACAGTGGCAGATTCCAGAATTTTACACATAAAATGACGAATCACCGAACTTGCGACCACTTTTTCGCCCAGCTAGAGACCGAACCAGTTTTCCGCTAAAACACAGAAAACGTGCCCGACCCTGAACTTGAACAGTGGGCGCCAGGTTCGGCTCAAACTAAGTTACGACAGAAAAGTTATGATCACGCGAAAACTGGACAGTACACTTAGAATTTTCATAAAATCACGATTTATAAAAACGGTTTGCACGATTCGGCTTAATCGATTAAGTCACGGTTTAAGGGTTCAACGGTGATTCAGGTCAGGCCATGGCCACGCACCACCCACTGCCACCTCCGGTAGTGGTGGTTGCCGGTGGCGGCGGCCGGCGGCAGCCCTCCGGCGAAAATCCCGCACGCACACACACACACACCCCGCACCCCTCTCGCACCTCAGACCTCTCTCTTTCTCGATCGTCTTACTGCAACCCCACAAGGCTCACCACCACACCACCATCTCCGGTGGTGGTACAGTAGCCACCGCCTACAGCGGCCAAGGCCGCCGCGTCGCGGCTGTCACGGGAGGAGACCGACGAGAGACAAGGAAAACAAAAACGAAAGAACGGAACTTACCTTCGATGATGCCACGTAGTTGCGCCCGATTCTCTCCCTCACGAAGTCCGGAGAACAGCAGGCTCCGGCAAACAGCAGGTGGCTCCGACGCCCCTTTCTTTCTTGTCTTTCTCTCTCTGCCTTTTCTTTTTCTCCGGCGCCGAACTACACACAAGGGGGGGTGATCGCGGCTACCAAGGGGAGGGAGGAATTAGGGTTTAGGTCAAATGGGTCGTGGCCGTAGAAGATCAACGAGAAGGAAATAAGGGAGAGGAGGGGTTCGGCTCTTTGCTTTGCATGGGCCGAAACCCATGTCCATTTTACTTAAAAGCCAAGATTAGCCCCTCTAGATTCAACACTTGGCACAAAGTAAAAAATTTTAAAGCTTATTACACACTTGGTCAACCTCGACAATTCGGTAAATAAAACAAAAGCTTATAAAGGCGACAGGAGAGGATTTTATATAAAAAGAAAATACATACCGAGATGTGGGCTTTACAACTCTCCCCCGCTTGGATTAGACTTCGTCCCCGAAGTCCACGCCCGCAAACAGCTCCGGGTAATTCTCCTGCATCTCGGCTTGTGGTTCCCACGTCCATTCTGAACCTTTCCGGTGCTGCCACTGGACCTTCACCAATCCAATGACTTTGTTCCGCAGAGTCTTCGTCTTCCTCTCGACGATGGCTATTGGCTTCTCCACATAGTTGAGTCGCTCGTCAATCTGAATATCTTCGAGGGGAACTACCGCAGACTCATCCATCACACACTTCCGCAATTGAGAGACGTGGAAAGTGTTGTGGATTAGGCTCAGTTCCTCCAGTAGCTCTAATCCAGATCTCACTGGAGCTGCCATCATTTCTACGGAACCTAAAGCTGATTCTCCGGGAATGATGAAGACAGGACCTGCAGGACACTCCATGGGCACTTTTGAAGATGACATGGAACTTTACTCAGGAACCCGTGATTTTGATGAATTCACCAATCCTCCTGCAGGTACACACCAACCCATAAACACTGTGACTAAACCCCAAACTTCTGAGCTTTCCTATGTTCACAAGTTTTTATATGTTACAGGTCCTAATTTGAGAGACATCAACGCCTCTCTGAAAGCTGTGGAGACAACGCTGACAGATCTCACCACCACTCTTACTAATAACTCTACAGCTGTAACAAACGCTGGAGAGAATCTGAACAAGCTGACAACGGTGGTGGAGAAGAAGGCATCCACAGATGACATGAAACAGGTGGATAAAACTCTCAGCGACTTCGCCAAGGTGCTCGCTGACATCTACACAGACTACACCTCTCTCAAAAATTCAGTTTCATCCATGTCCAGCGAGGTTACATCGCTGAAGACATCGGTTGGACATCTAGAGGGGGATATGTCTACTGTGAAGACTGACTTAGGCTCTGTAAAGACCGACGTTAGTTCGATGAAAACGATGATCTAGCAGCTGCTACACAAAGCGAATACTCCACCTCCTGCACCTGCCCCCGTCCCTGCATCTGACAACTTCACAGCGGCGGATCGCACTGAGCTGAAGAAGATCAATCCTGCTATTTCTGGCCTTGAAGACAGAATATCAAAGATTGAAGTTTGTATAGGTCTCTCTGGCCAAGAATACAGAGAACCTACCAACGCTGCTGAATCTACCCATTCCTCCCCCAGTCATCATGAAAAAGAGGGGGAGAAGAGCGCTGAAGACCTCTCTAAGAGCGCTGAAGACCTTTCCCATGATGAATCTATCAGGGGAGAGAAGACGAATACTGAAGAAACCACCGCTGGACCTCAGGGAGATGAAAACCCTGAGGAAACCGAGAAGCTCACCTCTCTATCTGAGGGGGAGCAACTCGAAGAAGAAGCTGAGAAAACTGAATCCGAAGCAGAAGACGATGAAGCCGTCGACATCCCTGATGATGAACCATTTTCTTCTCCAAAGAATGATGATGATGATGACGAAGATGACGATGACTTCTTTATCGTCAAACCTGCTCCAAGGATCAAAGCTCTTAAGGGAATCTCGATAAATGAACCTTCAGGGGAGCGGACAAAGACAAAGCCCTCAGCCTCTGAAGCTGAGAAAGGCAAAGGCAAAAGCGTCGCTGAAGATGACAATCTGATGATCTTGCTTGAAAAGCCGGTTTGTCAGGTATACTAAACATCTCTCACTTCATCCCTCCTCTTTCATACACTATCAGTTATACTACCCAAGCCTATACACTTGAACCAATTCTCTCTATCTGATTCTACCCAAGTTCTTACTTGTAAGATCGTTGTGTTTCAGCTAGTCCTCTCCCCTGTTTGAGGATATCGCTGAAGGCTCCACAACTGCGACTTCACCAATAATACCAGCTGCTGCTGAAGAAATTATCCCAGTCTTAGATTTAATCTCTAAGACTGATGAACCAGAAGAACAGCTACTCTCGCACAGAGGCAGACCTTCCTTAGCTCCTCAAAAGCTAAGTGAAGAGGATCAGAAAAGAAGAGAGGAAATAATAAAGCGATTCGAGGATCAGCGAATCATTCTGAGGCGTGATCAACTTCCTTCAGTTCCTCCAAAGTTCAGAATTTCCAAAGTTGAATACCAGGAACACCTCAGAGCTGAACGCCTAATCACTGAAAGAAAGGAAGCTGAAGAAAAAGACAGAGAATACGCCATCAAGCTTACTCAACGATCAATAAAAGACCCCAAGCTGAAAAGAGTTCCCATTGATGTTCAACGTCAGCTATGGGATGATGCTCAAGAGATCGTTAGAGAAAAGACTAAGGTATTTGATACGACTTTGGAATGGGCTAAACAAATGCTGACCTATCGATCTAGACCATCCAAAATCGTCAAGGCAAACATCAGAGGAAGACTGTACGCTGAAGTTCCTGTTGTTGAAGTGGACGTCTACAGAGATGATGAAACCAAGCAAACTTTCTATGCTGCTACCTTAGAAAAGTTTGGTCTCTCTGAATGGTTAGAAACAAAATTAGCCATTCAGGGATCGCGCTCAAAGTTCAAAAGCCATGTCAAGAAGATCTTAAACAAACAGATCGACCTGCTTTCATCTGTTATGGATATTCCTCCTACTCTTCCTCAACCAAGAAAAGTCTCTGATAAGAAAAAGAAAGCCTCTGGTTCAGGTCCTCATATTCGGAATGAAACGGGCATTGGTTTCTCTCGTGCTGAAATTGTTGGCCCTGATGCCGATCTCTCAATCCTTGACACCTCCCTACCACCTGGAGAAACATTCATTTCTGGCACAGTTGTAAGTGATCCCTAGGGTATATTATTTTTAGACTACTATGGAAATCATCACTTTCAACGTATCTCTAAGCTAGACATCGCTCCCATCGAACAACTCAGAGATCTCGTATACTGGTGTGAAGTCAGACGCAACATCAAAGCTAGACACCTGAAGCCCTTGATTTTTGAAGCAGCTCTGAAGAAAAAGAATCAAGGAGAAGATGTCCCTGACTGGATGATACCCACATCAAAGACCCTTGATGAACTTCTCATCAAGGAAGAACCTTTATAAGCAGATATGATCGCCCTTTTCTCTATTGTATCAGTTATTCTTCTGTACATGTAATTTATTTCGCTCGTACTTGTAATCTTTCCATTTCTCTTTGTAACCTGATTCAAAGTTTTAAAGAAAGATTTCAGCGAATGTACTTTAGTCCATCAGTACTGAAAAGATCCCAGAAAACAGTAAAAGGGACAAATATTTTATGAGTTCTTTTTATCCTTATGTTTTCATTAAATAGCAATTTTCTTTGTTGCTATGTCTTAATCAAATAGGGGGAGATTGTTGATCCAAACCCTCAGTGATTTGATAATGACCCTCTCTTTTATACTTAGTGAAAATTGTAAGTAAACAATATGTATCAGAGTTTCACTATCGCTGATAAGTACTAAGATCTTACAGTACCGCTGATAGGAACTCTCGCTCTTTTAAGTTAAACATTCAGCGAAAACTGTTCATCATTAATGCTCTGAGTCTGTTCAGTCATTATGATGATCGCTGATAAGTTAGTTGTTTACTTATGATCCCTGAAGACAAGTTTCACGTCAACAAAGGTTCTACGCTGAAGTCGAAGATCAAGCTCAAGAACCAGCGACAAGTCTCCTAATGAACTGATGCGGATCAGCGAAGACTCAGATTTGTCCACTCAACGTGAACTATCAAGTACAAGACTTCAGCTATCGCTGAACTTTATCATTCGCTGAATAGAAAATGATAATCGCTGAATCAACGAAAAGCTGATCATGAAGTCCTCCGTACAAAGTACTTTTGTCTTAACCCCCCTTGCACGACTCCGTACGAAATGTCAGAAAAGAACCTCCGACTGTCTGAAATCGTACAACCACTCTGATACTACACTGTTCATCCATGCGGCTACTAAGGTTGTCAACCAAGGTCAATGACATGCAACCAACCAGCTGATGACACGTGTAAAGTGTATACTGACTTGCATTAAATGCATGCAGTATATAAAGAGATGAACCCACTTATTTTGAAGTAACTTGCTAACTCTGGACAAGTTCAATCTCTTATCTCAAGATAGGTTATTATTAGTAATTTCCTTATCTCTCTTAGTGCAAGAAACCTTAGTGTTCCAACTTGTTTAGATTTAGGTTTATCGTTAATCTTGTTTCCGCAACAAGCTGTAAATTGTTAATGATTTATCAATAAACAATTTAGAAAAGTAAATCTGTGTGTTTGTATTCAACCCCCCCCCCCCCCCTTCTACAAACTTGTATAGGCCTTCGGGACCAACACTTTTAACAATTGATCTTTTAAGTTAGTCGGTCTTATGGCTCGGTAATTGATTTTGTTAAGTCTTGGGGACATTTGTCCAGTTTTGATAGCTCAAAGTAGAGCTTTGGTCATGATTTATATTTAATTGAGAATTACATGTTTTGAATGCATTTGTTCATTCGTTTGGAGTCATATAACATTTTAGACTGTAATGCATTGGATCCATAGGCATATGAGTCACTCATTTGGTTTAATGGGAACTTTATCCCTGTTTTGGAATTGGAAATAATTTTGGTTAGCGGGAGCGAGGTATAAACCGTGGATGGTTTAACTCGTAGACCGAAAGACCCTTTGCGAAGGACTAGAGGTATAGATCGTGGGTGGTTGAACTTGATGTCCTTGCACTTGGGTGTTATGCCAATTATGGGACGCTAGTTTTCCACATTGAGGCACATTTAGGCATCGAGGTAGGTGTAAGACCTATGTGCTAATATATTCCCTTGGATTTGGATAACTCAATGTACAGACCTAGAGGGGTTAAAGTTGATACTCCACAAGTGTACGCTTAAAGGTGCTGAGCTTGATATGTCTTATGATTATAATCCAAGAACGTTGATAAGTGGCTTAACTTTGTGTACCCGCCACATTCGATGGAACCGGGTCTCCCCCGTCACTGAAAGGTGTTGTTTTGTGTATTTATCTTTATCCATGTTTTCGGTGACCTTTTATATTATGTGGGTTATTTTTCATGATTTGTGGACGGCGTATTATGCCTCATCCGTGTTTGGATGTTTTGAATAATAGACTTTTATTCATGTTTATATTATTTGGAAATTAATTAGTTATCCGCCTTTATAGTAAGTTATGGAATTGATTTCATTTTAGAAACCGTTATATATTGGAGCTTTCGTTACTTTAATGAATTATTTTGATCATGATATAAACTCTTGAACTCACTAGGCGTTAGCCTAACCTTTTTATTTGTCGGCATGTGCATCAGGTTTCAGTTAGGGAATATTAATAGCGACACTGTGAAGAGTTTGAGTGCTAGTTGTGTGCTCGATGAACGTTTAGCTTGGTGAAGTCTTTCGCATTTATATTTGGGAATAGCAATTTGTATTTGGGTTAAGTAACACCTGACCTTACTTAGTGTTGGTGCGATTTAAGTTATTGTATGTTGGGATTAATTTTTATGATTTTAAAGTTGAGGTATTTTCAAAGATGGTTTTGTAGGAAGGATTTTAATCTTTATTTGGTTATTCTATCGAAGTTTTATTTAGTTGCATATTCCAGATTTCAGGGTGTTACACGTCATAAGGAAAATGGAAGTACTGAACAATATGACCGTTCGCTCAATAAGGATTGATCATGTATTGAATTCAAAAACAGTACTCTTCATAACTCCTTTGAAAGTAAGGGAATTCTCATAATTTCTCAGCTGTGAGAAAACCACAGCAGAATGGAGTTGCTGAAAGAAGAAACTGAACCATCATTGAAGCTGCTCGATCTATGCTCAACGAATCTCATCTACCAACCCAATTCTGGGATGAAGATGTCAATACTGCATGATTTACTCAAAATCGATCATTGATTGTCAAGCAATTCAAGCAGACAACTTACAAACTTCTCCATGAAGAAAGGAAACTCTCAGTTTTCTTCACATCTTTGGTTGTCAGTGCTACATCTAAAAAAACAAAGATGATCTTGGAAAGTTTGATCCCAAAGTTGACGATGGTATTTTCCTTGGATACTCCTCAGTGTCTAAAGCCTTCAGAGTATTCAACAAAGGAACATCTAGAATTTCCATTATATTATATTTAATATGAATGGGGTCGAATTGTAATTTAGTCTAAGTTTGTGGACTATTTGTAAATGTAAACTCCAGGGTTGAAATTGTATTTTGAACAAAGTTTAAGTTATGTATTAAACTTGAAATTGGAGGGTGATTTTGTCAATAGTTGAAAGTTGGTTTGGATAAGAAGTCTGAGTCGGCTAAGTTATGAAAATATCTCAATTTCATTAGCAGAAGTCGATTCCAGAAGTAAGGGTTGCGATATCAAGTTTTGGTTCGGTAAGAAATCGAAGTTCTTCCTTCAAATCGATTATTAAGATTGTTAGTATTAAGCAACTAGATTTCTTTTAGGTATTGAATCAGTAGGGGAAAGGATTGGAAGTAGTTTGGTTCAGAACTTGATTACCCAGGTGAATTCATCTCTTTCTAAATGCTTTTATTTGAAATTGAATGAGATAATTGGTAGCAAACAGTCTAAATGATGTGGTAAAAGTGTATTGTAATGAAATCGACCAAGTAACTGAACTTAGATGAGTTTTTAGAGCAGAATCGACGTATTGATTGAAGTCCCGTATCGAAGATCCGGAATGGGATCCGGAATTGGTAAGATCCGGTATTGGATCCGGATCTGGTGAGATCCGGTATTGGATCCGGATATGGTGAGAGCCGGTATTGGATCCGAATCTGGTGAGATCTGGAATGGGGTCCAGAATGGGATCCAGAATCGAGTAGGATCCGGTATGTGATAGGATCCGGAATTGGATTGGATCCGGAATTATGTTGGATCCGGAATTAGGTTGGATCCGGAATTGGGTTGGATCCGGAATTGAGTTGTGATCCGAAATTTAGTTGGGATCCGGATCCGAGTCGGGATCCGGTTTCATTTGGGTCCCAGTTCCGGATAGTTCCGAACTTTGAGTTCGGAATACTTTTTCGGGTATAGTTTCCGGATGCATTATCGGTTAATAGGTTGTTTCCACATTTGAGGATAAGGATACGATAGGTTATCTAGTATTCTTTGAATTGAGAATGTGTTACGAGATGTGGCGAGATATGTTATTATACATATACGCTAGTAAGTGTAATGGATCCATAGACACTGGTAGTAATTGTAACGTGGAATAGGCATAAAGTAACTTGTAATTCCCATTTCGTAAGGTGATGAGAAATAATGGAATAGGCAAGGTAGAATTGCTATTCATATTGAAATGATTGAATAGGCAAGATAGAATTGCTATTCATATTGAAATGATTGAATAGGCAAGGTAGAATTGCTATTTATGTTGAAATGATTGAATATGCAAGGTAGAATTGTTATTCAAATTGAAATGATTGAATAGGCAAGGTAGAATTGCTATTCATGTTTAAATGTGTTAGAGCATTATTGTATTCAAGATTTACTGTAAAGTCAATGTACTGTATGAGTCTATACAGTATTGTGAATGCCTTTATACCTTGTATGTCATGGGTATAAATAGGCTTGTCTAGTTCATTTGTTAAAAAGCTTTTGTAATCTTTTAGAAACCTTTTGTAATCCTTTGAGATCAATACATGGATGACATATTTGCTCTCTAGATTCTCTCTAACTACATTCATATCTTATTGCTAGAGATCTGGGATTTATCAATTGGTATCAGAGCTAAACAGAAGATACAAGCAGATCGAAGACCAAATTGAAGATTTTTTACACCGTTCTTGAAGAATTCGGACCAAGAAGAAAACACTGTTCATCTGAAGTCTTATCATTCAGACATGGAGTTTTTCTAGATTTTGAGTTTTTGAATCATTTCTTTGCATCGTTCAACTCGGATTTGGATTCTGAACACATTTAATTCTTGCATAAACATCAAAATCTGCACAGAATTGACAGATCTGATCGATTCTTGAATATTTTTTCAAAAACTTCAAGTTCACTGTTTGGATCTTAATTCGATTAAATTGATCGAATTGTGAATTGTGATCAACAGGAAAAGTGTGCAGATTTCAATTACGAACAATTTGATATAAGATTCATCACAATTGATCAAGAATTGAAGAAGTTATGTCAGATTAAGTGATTTTGAAGTTCGAAGTGCAGAATTCGGATCATTCTTGGTGAATTCGGATCATTCAAAGAGAATTCGGAACATTCATAGAGAATTCAGATTGTTCTTGGCATCATAAGTGTAGAATTCGACTCAAGAAGAATTCGAATTCATAGAATTCGAACCCTATTAGATTCGAATTGTATAGAATTCGAACCCTGTTGAGTTCGAATTGAGTGAATTCGAACCTAAGTACATTCGAATTGAGTGAATTCGAACCTTAGTACATCCGAATTGAGTGAATTCGAACCTAAGTACATTCGAATTGAGTGAATTCGAACCTAAGTACATTCGAATTGAGTGAATTCGAATCCTTCTTCATCCGAATTCATTGAATTCGAACCCTTCTTCATCCGAATTCATTGAATTCGAACCCTTATTCATCCGAATTTATTGAATTCGAATCCTTATACATCCGAATTCATTGAATTCGAACCCTTATACATTCGAATTCATTGATTTAAAAAAAAAAAAAAAGAGTTTTTTGAGAAAAAATTTTATCTCGAAATTTTTCCTATAGTGTATTTCATACACTGTAAGAGCTTTTCAAGAAAAAATTTTATATAATTTTTTTGTGTATTTTCATACACTGTCTGCTTGATCTTCTGAACGATCAATTTCTAGCAATATTCAAAATGGTTTTACAACAAGTTATTGTTAAAGGCAGTGGTGAAGATTTGAAGCAAACTCTGAAAAAGGAGATTCCTCCAATTGCAAAAGTTTTTGTTAAACCAAATGTAAAGTTGCAACAAGTCATTATAACAGAAACATCTGTTAATTCACATGTATCTGTTAAACCAAATAATGAAGTGTTGCAACAAGTCATAATAACAAAAACACCTCCAAAGCCACTTGAAAAAGCTAAGGCAAATAATGGAATTTTGCAACAAGTTATTTTATCAGAAACTCCTGTTAAAGATAATGCTTCAAATTCTTCAACTCCTATTTTAAATAAAGCATTGGAAGAAGAAAATGTTGATCTGAAAAGACAAATTTTAGACATTTCTTCTTCAAATGCTAAACTTACTAAAAGAATAACTGATCTTGAAGCTTATATTGCAGATCTTGAAGCAAAGAAAGACAACTCAAGTCTGCACGATCAAATCGAGAATCTTCAAGAGAAAGTAACAACTCTTCAAAAAGAAAATGCCGATTTGAAGAGTAGAGAAGAAAAGAGAGTGAAGTGGAACTTAAAGTTACATGCTCAATTAAAAGAAGTTAAAGATATAGGGAAAATTTTGGACAGTGAAAATGCCGATCTAAAGAGAAAACTGTCTAATTTTTCTTTTGAAGAAAAGAAAGTTTTTGAAGAAAAGAAAGAGACTGAGCTGAAATGTATAAAACTTTCAAAACAAATTTCTAATCTTGAGAAAGTTTTATTTTTAGAAAAAGACAAGCTCGAAAAAGAAAGAGCTAAATTTGAAACTGAACGAAAATCTTTTGAGATTAAAAGTTCTGAACTTTCCGTGAAAATCTCTGAATTAGAAAATCTTTTGGAAAAGGAAAGAAAAGATTTCACGGAAAAGAAAAATCTCTTTGAAAAGGAAAGTAAAACCCTTAAAAAGAAAAATATGGAAATTTTCAAAGAGATTACTGATAAAAGAAAGTTTTTGGAAAAAGATTTTGAATCGGAACGTGTATATTTTGAAGATTTGATTCTTAATCTTACCAAAAGATTATCTGGTTTATCAGCTGATATTATGAAGGATCAGTTGATCAAATCTGGTCTCCAAAAGAAATTTGATCTAATTTCTAAAGAGAAAAATGTTTTAATAAACAAAGTCAAAGAACTTGAAGACGTCATTTTTAAATTTGATGTCTCAAAGCAGGCTAGTCATAATTCTATCTTTCAGACTCCATTTGTTGATTCAAATGATTCTGAATGTTCTTTTAAAACTGCTTCAAGTTCAAGTTTTAAAAACATTCCTTCTAAACAATTTAATAGATCAACAGATTTCTCAAAAGGTCAGATTCGTTCTTCTAATCTTTTCTATAATCCTCTGTTTGATAAATCGGATGATATTCTTAAGGTGCCTAAAATTAATACTTCCAAATCTGAAGAAGTTCCAGTCTTCAAGAGGGTGAAGATGGAATGGAGAATCAAAGGCACATCAGTTCCAAAGAAAGATGTGCCAAAATCATCTGTATCCACATCAAATGCAAAGAAGAACAATACGCCAAAAGGTAAATCTTATGCTAAACCTAATCCTATTCATTCTGTAAATCATCTGATTAGTTTGGCACATAAGAAAATTTGTTGTTCTTACTGTGGATCAAATGATTTTGTGCATAAAAATTATACTTCTTTTTGGTACGGTACTTATAGTATTCCTTGTAAGAAATCTACACCTAACCCACTAGGACCCAAGTGCCATTGGATACCAAAATCTGCTTAATCTGTTTTGCAGGTTCTTCATGTGTTGTACTGAATTGTAGATACATACCACACACATGACTGAAAACAGAAGAGAAGCGGCGTATTTTTTGAAAAATATTTGTACCATTAAGGGGGAGACAAATATTATTGGCTTTTGAACATATCAGTTCAAAACCCGTGCTTCAACGACTATGGCTTCTGGACAAATCAGTTCAGGACCCGTACTTCAAAGACTAAGACTTCTAAACAAATCAGTTTAGAACTCACACTTCTCAGGTGATATCTTTAACTGTTACATCTTTCTGTTTCAAGGAACGTGGTAAAAGGTAACATAGGATTATATTTGTTTCTACTGCTTTGAAAACTTGAATCTTTACAAATTTAATTCAATAAGATGAAATTTTCAATTTTCATTCAATGAATTAAATGTGTGCTAAAAGATGATTTTACAAGTATTTTTGTATTATCTGAGTTAGATTTGCTTCAATTTTCACCTATGAAATAAATCGAAAGGTCAGCAAAACATGAATGAAATTATGCTGAATGCTCAAAGTTATGTGAATCTGGATATATATAGAATACAATGCTCAAAAAGCCTATTTGTCAGAATGATGAATGGAAATGAAAATATGGGAGAAGCACTATGTTTTAGAACCAAGTAATTGAGATAAAATTGTTGCACTATCATTTAGTTTGAAAGTTTGTGCCTGTGGCCTTTCTGGTTTGGGAGAGTAAGTCCTAAGGGGTGCTCGACACCTAGTCCCTAAGATCAACTGGTCTGGGATCGGCTGACCCAAATCCTGCAATAGAACCAGATAGAAAGCCATGTTCTACTGGTACAAATGGGTTTAAGATATATCGATGTGGCCTTTCTGGTTTGGGAAATTAAGTTCTAAGGGGTGCTCGACACCTAGCACCTAAGGCCAACTGGTCTGGGATCTGCTGACCCAAATCCTGCTATAGAACCAGATAGAAAGTCATGTTTAACGGTGTATCTTATTCTTACTAAACTTTTTGATCAAAAGATGCCAATGAGCACAAAATCAAAAGATGCCAATGCGCACAAAATCAAAAGATGCCAATGAGTACAAAATCAAAAGATTCAAATGTGCATAAAATCAAAAGATGCCAAAGAGCACACATCTCTTGAAACTTGGGAAAATACAAAGTCGCGATAAACCCGTAAATTTGTGAAAATTCTGATTTTGGACAAATAGTGTGAGTAGAGCAAAGTATTCTTATATGTTTTAGAATTGCATATGCTTGATGCTAATCATATTTCGCATGTTAGCACACCAAATAGATTTAATAAAGGGGTTGAAACTGAACATTTTTAACTTGATATGCGATGACTTGTTCTTGAATCCAAACACATGCATTTGATTTCAGTTGATTGAAAAATTTGTTAAATTTCATTAAGCTGAATTTCTTTTATAAAGTGTTCAAATGATCAAATGTTTGTAGTTATAAAATGAAATTCAATGAATTTTATTTTCCTTGTGTAAATTTGTTTTAAAATTTGTGCTACAATTTCAAATACTGTACGTTATTGAAATATATGCATACTTTCAGGGGGAGAAAATAAATTGCTCCAGAATTCTTATTTTGAGGGGGAGCAAGGTTATTCTGTAAGGAGGAGATTGTTAGCAATACTCAAAGACACGACTGAAATTGAAAATGGTTTTCATTGATTATGATGCTCACCATCATCGAAAAAGGGGGAGAAAAGTTTAATTTCAATTTCATGTCAAAGAGCTTTCAAATCAAAGATATTTCAAGTCAATGATTCGTGAACAAAGACTGAAGATCAGGGGAGAAGGATCATGTGAAGTCTAAATATTGCTGAATTTGGTTATCTTAGTTCTGAGTGGTTCTCGGAATGCGCTTACACCTAAAAGTTCAAAAATATAGATGGTTTCGCATCCTTCTTGATTCGAATTGCCCTGATTTCGAACCCTTCATGATTCGAATTGTCCTGATTTCGAACCCTTCATAATTCAAATTGTCCTGATTTCGCACCCTTCATGATTCGAATTGAGTGATTTCGAATCCTTCATGATTCGAATTGCCCTGATTTCGGACCCTTCTTGTTCCAACTTACTTGAATTCGAATCCTACTTGATCCGAATTGAGCTGATTTCGCATCCTCTAGCATCCGAATTGATGGTTTCGGATCTGCCTACATCCGAATTGATGATTTCGGATTCTTAAAGTTAATATGAGAACTAAGGTTCTTGCATCAAGAAGGATACGAGAAGTTACTGTTTGTTAAAGACTGATAAAGCTGTAAAGATCTGTTTTCATGTACAAGGCTTGAAGATAGTTTGATAAAGTGTCTGTTGAAGAAGATTGACTTTACAAAGAGCTGAAGACTGCTGTCAAATTTTTTAAATCTTGAATCCAAAGGGGGAGATTGTTAGAGCATTATTGTATTCAAGATTTACTGTAAAGTCAATGTACTGTATGAGTCTATACAGTATTGTGAATGCCTTTATACCTTGTATGTCATGGGTATAAATAGGCTTGTCTAGTTCATTTGTTAAAAAGCTTTTGTAATCTTTTAGAAACCTTTTGTAATCCTTTGAGATCAATACATGGATGACATATTTGCTCTCTAGATTCTCTCTCACTACATTCATATCTTATTGCTAGAGATCTGGGATTTATCAAAATGATTGAATAGGCAAGGTAGAATTGCTATTCATATTGAAATGATTGAATAGGCAAGGTAGAATTGCTATTCATATTGAAATGATTGAATAGGCAAGGTAGAATTGCTATTCATGTTGAAATAATGGAATATGCAAAGTATAATTGCTATTTTGTTGAGAATCGAATAGGCAAAGTATAATTGGTATTTGTATTGACTGTAGGGAATAGGCAAAGTATAATTGCTATTCGTAATTGAGACGTGGAAACGTGAAATAGACAAAGTATAATTGTTGTTTTCGTTTGCTTTCGGTGAATTAGAAATAAGCAATATATAATTGCTATTTCTGCCTCCATTCCAAGAAAAAGGCATGGCGATTAATTGTAAGTTCTTGGACATGAGCGATGATCTAGAATCTGTAATGATTCGTGTTGATCCAAACCCTCAGTGATTTGATAATGACCCTCTCTAATATACTTAGTGAAAATTGTAAGTAAACAATATGTATCAGAGTTTCACTATCGCTGATAAGTACTAGGATCTTACAGTACCGCTGATCGGAACTCTTGTTGTTTAGATTAAACATTCAGCGAAACTGTTCACCATAATACTCTGAGTCTGTTCAGTACTTATGGTGATCGCTGATAAGTTAGTTGTTTACTTATGATCTCTGAAGACATGTTTCACGTCAACATAGGTTCTACGCTGAAGTCGAAGATCAAGCTCAAGAACCAGCGACAAGTCTCCTAATGAACTGATGCGGATCAGCGAAGACTCAGATTTGTCCAATCAACATGAAGTATCAAGTACAAGACTTCAGTATCGCTGAACTCTATCATTCGCTGATGAAGAATGATAGATCGCTGAATCAACGAAAAGATGATCATGAAGTCCTCCGTACAAAGTACTTTTGTCTTAACCACCCTTGCACGACTCCGTACGATATGTCAGAAAAGAACCTCCTTATTGTCTGAATTTGTACAACCACCCTGATACTACACTGTTCAAACATGAGGCTACTTAGGTTGTCAACAAAGGTCAATGACATGCAACCAATCAGCTGCTGCCACGTGTAAAGTGTATACTGCCATGCATTAAATGCATGCAGTATATAAGAAGATGAACTCACTTCATTTTGAAGTAACTTGCTAACTCTGGACAAGTTCATCCTTCTTATCTTGAGATAGGTTATTATTAGTAATTTCCTTCTCCTTCTTAGTGCAAGAAACTTAGTGTTCCAACTTGTTTAGATTTAGGATTTATCCTTAATCTTGTTTCCGCAACAAGCTGTAAATTGTTAATGATTTATCAATAAACAATTTAGAAAAGTAAAATCTGTGTGTTTGTATTCAACCCCCCCCCCCCTTTTACAAACTTGTATAGCCCCTCGGGACCAACAAGTGGTATCAGAGCGGATTTGTTTAATCTCATAAACAAGATCTAATCTATACTAAGATTTCTCTTCCTTGCTATTTCTGAAAAATGACTACTAACACAAACACAAATTATATCGACAATGGTTCTCTTGCAAAATCCCCTAGATTCTCCAGAGATAATTTTAATCTATGGAAAAATAGGATGACTCTCTTCTTAGAAGGTGTAGACCCTACTATGCCTTATTATCTTGAAAACGGCCCATTTATTCCTATAAGAATTGATGTCGATGTACCTGCCGCTGATAATAGACCTGCTATTCCAGAAAGGCTGGTACCCAAAGAAGTTCATACGTGGACTGACGAAGATAAGAAGAAAGTGGCTATCGACACAAAAGCCAGATCCATACTATCCATGGCTCTTCCTGACGAAGTCTACCATTCCGTCATGAACCTGAAATCCTCAAAAGCCATGTGGGACACAATATGTGTTCAGTATGAAGGTACTGCTGAAGTCCAACACTCTCGAAAGATCAACCTGGTAAGACAGTATGAAAGTTTCATTTGTGGTAAGAATTAGACTCTCTCTGAAATTCACCAACGTTTTAATTGCTTAATAATAGATCTGAAAACTGTTGGTAAGGAATATTCTAACTTTGAAGTGCTGACAAAGTTTCTAGAATGTTTACTTGAAAGCTGGGACAGTTATTCTATGTGTCTCAAGCTGTCAAAAGATCTAAGATCAATGACCCTTGCTACCTTATATGGCACGATGCTGAATCATGAGCAATCAAGCCATCTTAAGAAGAATCTTATAAAAGATTCCAAAAGAACCCCTGTTGCTTTAATCTCAGAGGAACCTTCTACTCAGCGACCCTCGGTCACTATCACTGAGTTAGAGAGTAACTCTGAAAGGTCATCAGATTCTGACTCTTCAGATGATGATGAATCTTTGGCTCTCCTAACTAAAAAGTTCAGGAGATTCGCCAAAAAGAAAATGTTCAGAAAGAACAAACCTCTTTCAATAACTGATAAGCCAAGATCATCAGCTACTGTTGGACATTTCGCTAATGAGTGCAGGTCTAAGAAAGTATCGAGAAACTCAACGTTTCCCAAGAAATCCTTTATTCCCAGGAATAAAGATGACAAATATTCTAAGCTGAAAGAAAAATATGCAAAGCTGAAAAGCTTCAAGAAGAAAGGCAAAGGCCTAATGGTTTACGATTGGGCTGCTTCTGAAGAAGAAGAATCATCATCTGATTCTGAGGATGATGAAGAAAATCTTTGTCTTATGGCAAAGATTGAAGATGAGGAAGAAAGTTCAGACATTCCCTCTACTTCAACATCTGCAATTCAGGTATCACCTTCATTCTTTACAAATATTGCAAATATTGATGAAGCTGATAGTCTCAGCAAAATCGATCTCTTGACTAGAAGTTTATATGAAGCCATGAATGGCAAAACAATAGTTGAAAACCAAAACCTTGATCTCGCTGAACAGCTTAAAAACTGTAACCTTCAAATAGAAAAGCTTTCTAAAATTGAAGAAGATTTTAAAGATCAAGTACATTTAAATCAGCTATTCAAAATCGAACGAGCAGAAGCTATCGCTGCTTTGAAAGCTGAAAAAGCTACTGTTGAAGGATGGTGTAACTCTTCAACAAAGATCACTGAGACAATTAAGTCTCAGATACCCCTGAGTGATAAACGTGGTCTTGGTTACAAATATGAAACTAAAGAACCAACCACTGATCGTTCCATGCTCTTATTTGGAACTTTCGTATCCTCAGTCGCTGATACTTCATCCTCTCAATGTTCCTCGTCTAGACCGACTATCCCTGAGGAAATCTCTACCTCAAAAGGTAAAGAGAAAATGGTTTATCCAAAACCTACCTCTGTCTTTAAAGATAAAGGTAAAGGAATTGCGTTGAACCAAAATCCTAAAAAGGGTACTTTAGTACCAAAGCTGAATGCTTCTAAAGCTTTAGTGATTTATTCCTCTGGATCAAGGAATCAGATCTCTGGATCTACTCAGCATGGGTCTATTCAGCGATCTACTCCTTGACTCAGAGTGGATGTCCTTGGTAAGAAATCTGAAGAAATAAATGTTCCTCCCATTTCTAAAGCCAAAAGCTTATTTGGTGTTGGTCCTTCTATTTCAAAATCAAAAGCTCAGCACTCAAATGGTCCTAGAACTACTTTTAGTTATAGGAAATGTTATCACTGTGGACTCACTGATCATATTGCTAGTAAGTGCCCCACAGCCACCAAAGCTGATAAGATAGCTAAGGTGAAGATTGCCCCCAAGGTAAAGAAGACCACTGAGGTTAAGAAATTAACTAAAGTGAAGACTGACAAAGCTGAATCTTCAAATGCTGCGAAGACTGCTGAACCTTCCATTCCAACTGCTTCCACTGACAAACGTGTACACATGGTTAAGTGGATACCCAAGAAAAACTAATCTTCCTTTGTGATGCAGGTTCAGAAGGGTATCTGGTATCTCAATAGCAGATGCTCTAGACACATGACTGGAAAGAAAAGCCTGCTCGCTGAATACAAGGAAGAGAAGGGTCCCTCTGTGACTTTCGGTGGAAATGGAAAAGGACATACCCGAGGGTTTGGTGTACTCTCAAATGGTACAACCACCTTCAGAAGAGTCGAATATGTTGAAGGGCTGAAGCATAATCTTCTAAGCATCAGTCAGCTTTGCGACAAGGATAACAAAGTAATCTTTACTAAGGTATCCTGCTTTGTCACTGACAAAAAGGAGAAGATAGATCTCAGCGGTTATCGTTTGGAAAATGTTTATGTAATAAACATGGACTCAACAACCACTGAGAACTCTTGTTTCTTCTCAAAAGCCTCATCTGATGTCAACTGGCTATGGCATAAGAGGCTCTCTCATATGAATTTTAAGACACTGAACACTCTTTCTTCAAAAGAGTTGGTTACTGGTCTACCTCAACACTCATACGCCAAAGAGTCTTTATGTTCAGCGTGTGAAAAAGGGAAGCAGACCAAAGCAAGCTTTAAATCAAAGCAAGTTTCCTCAGTGTCATCTCCTCTATAAATACTCCATATGGATTTGTTTGGCCCTGTTAACAAACAATCCATCGCTGGAAAGAAATATACACTGGTCGTAGTTGATGAATTTTCTCGTTATACATGGGTTATGTTTCTCCGTTCCAAGAGTGACACCCCTGAAGAACTCATCGCCTTTGTTCGGAAGATGGAAACCCTGAACAATTTGACCGTTCGCTCAATAAGGAGTGATCATGGGACTGAATTAAAAAACAGTTCTCTTGATTCCTTCTTTGAGAGTAAGGGTATTTCTCACAACGTTTCTTCAGTGAGAACACCGCAACAAAATGGAGTCGCTGAAAGAAGAAATAGAACAATTATAGAAGTTGCACGTTCAATGCTCAGCGATTCTCACCTGTCTACTCAGTTTTGGGCAGAAGCTGTCAACACCGCTTGTTTTACGCAAAACAGATCGCTGATAGTCAAAAGATTCAATAATACAGCCTATGAACTTTTTCATGGGAGAAAGCCTTCAATCAGCTTTCTTCACATCTTTGGATGTCAGTGTTTCATACTGAACAACAGAGATGCCCTTGGAAAGTGTGATCCTAAGGCCGATGATGGAATCTTTCTTGGATACTCCTCAGTTTGCAAAGCCTTCAGAGTCTTCAATCGAAGAAGACAAACTGTTGAAGAAACAATTCACGTCACGTTTGACGAGTCCCGTTCAGCGAACTCTAAACCATCCTCTGATACTGAAGAACTGAATCAATGGATGTTTTCTCATCTTGGTGATTCAGAAGATATTCCCACTCCTCGTGCTCACTTAGTTGAAGATGATGGTCCTACTATCATTCCAAATATGCAGAATAGTGAAGATGAAACATCATGGGTCTCAGCTGTTCCTATAAACACTATACCTGCTTCTGAATCGAATGTCTCAGACATTCCATCTACTTCTCAGCAATCAGTGAATATAATGTCAACTGCATCCATTCCTCTCTTGGTTGATACTCCAGACGTCACTGAAGCCTCATCTTCAGCTCCTCCAGTTCAGGTTGAGTCAGCGTCTCACACTCCGGCTCAACGATGGACTGTAAATCACCCAATTGATCAAATTCTTGGTGATCCAAACGCTGGTATTCAGACTCGACGAAGTGCAGGTAATATTTGTTTATTTGTTAACTTTATTTCACTAACTGAACCAAAGAAAGTAGATGATGCCCTCAAAGATCCAAACTGGGTCAGCGCCATGCAAGAAGAGCTGACTGAATTCGAAAGAAACAAAGTTTGGAAACTTTTTCGAAGACCAACTGATAAAACAGTGATAGGCACTAAATGGGTCTATCGAAACAAGTTGGACGAACATGGAAATGTAACCCGCAACAAGGCTCGTCTTGTTGCTCAGGGATACAGACAAGAGGAAGGCATAGATTATGACGAAACATTTGCTCCAGTAGCAAGATTAGAATCTATTCGTCTATTCTTAGCATACGTTGTACACAAAGACTTCAAAGTATATCAGATGGATGTTAAGTCAGCGTTTCTAAGTGGAAAGCTGAATGAAGAAGTCTATGTGGAACAACCTCCAGGATTCTCAGATCCTAAGCGTCCAGGTTATGTTTATAAACTGGATAAGGCACTTTATGGCTTAAAGCAAGCTCCACGTGCATGGTGATGGTATGACACTCTTTCTACTTATCTCCATATTGAACAATTTGAGCGAGGTAAAATCGACAAAACTCTATTTTTCAGGAAAGTAAAAGGTCATATCATTCTTGTTCAAATATATGTTGATGATATTATATTTGGCTCTACTAACCCTGATCTTTGTACTCGTTTCGCTGATAGAATGAAAGATGAGTATAAGATGAGCATGATGGGTGAACTAACATATTTCCTTGGTCTTCAGATAAAGCAAAATGAAAAAGGAACTTTCATTAATCAGGGAAAGTATGTTAAAGATATGCTAAAGAAATTCGACTTAACTGAAAGTTCAGCTATGAAAACCCCTATGGCACCACCGCTGACACTTGATAAGGATACTAAGGGTATTCCTGTTAATGTCACTTTGTACCGTGGGATGATCGGCTCACTTTTGTATCTTACAGCTAGCCGACCCGATATTATGTTTGCAACATGCTTGTGTGCACGATATCAAGCTGAACCTAAGATATCTCATATGAAAGCTGTAAAGCGAATTTTTCGATATCTTAAGGGTACAGCGAATCTAGGTCTTTGGTATCCCAAAGAATCAGGATTCGATCTAATCGCCTATTCAGATAGTGATTTTGCAGGTTGCAGAATGGATAGGAAAAGCACCACAGGAGGATGTCAGCTCCTGGGTGGAAAGCTGTTAAGTTGGACAAGTAAAAAGCAAAACTCAGTGTCCACCTCTACAGCTGAAGCTGAGTATGTAGCCGCTGGAAGCTGCTGTTCTCAGGTCTTGTGGATGAGAAATCAACTACTGGACTATGACCTTCAGCTCTCAAATATTCCAATCTATTGCGACAGCACAAGTGCCATCTCTATAGCCAATAATCCAGTGCTACACTCATAGACAAAACACATCGAAATCAGGTATCATTTTATCAGAGATCATGTGATGAATGGTGATATATAGAACTTCACTTTATCCCAACTGATTATCAGTTAGCTGATCTGTTCTCCAAACCTCTTGATGAGACAAGATTCAACTTTCTCATCAGCGAGCTTGGAATGCTGAACGTTGAAGAGTAAAATCTTCAGCGGTTCACAGTTTGATCAGCGATACGATTATACAAACTTGTATAGCCCTCGGGATAAAATCAACTTGTATAACCTATTCTATCATCTTCTCTCTGAATAAACTTGATTCGCTGATATCAAGGTATGTTTTTCTCTCTCTGACAATCACATGTAAATGCAAGATTTCAAAATAAATTACATCGCTGAATATCTCTTCCTTATCAGCGATACTTTGAAATTTCTAAAAACCTTCACTGATATTTCTAAATTCAGTGCTTCATTTTTTTAGTGTCCCTGAGTTTTCAAAACCTCAGAGACATCCAAGCATATGAAAGGACAGTTGTGACGTCATTACAACGGATAAGCCCTGGCACGTTCTTCTTTCTGACACACGTTTGCACGTTTCGTTTACTCGCCAGTCAAATGCAAACACGTGTCCGTGTCATGATGAAAATCTTTTCCCTTTCAAGATTTTCTCTTTCTAAAATCCCTCTATATAAACAAATTCTTCGTTTATATTTTCCTTTTACGCGAACTTCTCCTCCAAGCAAAGAAAGAATTCACTGTTGCATTTTGCTCTCGATTTTTCAAGAATAACTGTTCACCTTCTTCAAACATCAAAGGTTAATATGTTTTTATTATTTACCAAATGCAAATAACTTGTTTCTGATCTTCTCATTGTTTTAACAAGATCAAACAAAAGAACTTCTTAAAAATGAAATCATTTTCTTTCATGGTTTTATGAACACAACCATTTCATGGTTGTTCTTCATGTTTAAATGCAAAAAATCTTAAATTTGTTCTTCATTCGTTTTTCCATAATCCCAATCTTCAAAGGAAACTGGAAATCAAGATTTTTATTGGGTTTGAAATTTCGTTTTTCAAAAACAAGAAAAACCCTAATCTTTATTAAGACATTTTGTCTGAATGAAATGGACAAAATTCGAACCATCTTATTGGAAAATCTTTCCACATTAAGATTATTCTTATTTGTTAATATTTGGTTGAACTGATAATACAGAAAATGGCATCTTCTGACATTCCCAAGAACACCATCGCTGAAAACAATGCTGCTGATGATACTACTGAGGAAGTGGACATCCTCAAGGCTCCTCAGGTCAAGTTCTCTCTTGACAAGCTGGATTGGACTAAGGTAAACAACCTTTATGCGCTTCTCGAGTTTCCTCCTCGAAAGCAAGTCAAACATCTAGATGATGCTGTGAAATTCCTCAAGAATTGCTGCATCTCCACAGCCCTGACCATAACCCCTCCCGCACATCCGCTTTTGCTATCACAATTCTGGTACTCTGTCAGACACTCTCAGTTACCATCAGCCAAAGACCCCTCCAAAACAATTGACTCCATCCTTTGCGATATCGAATATGGCACCATGAAGATCACCCCTGCCATCATTCGCAAAGCCCTCAGCCTTCCCATAGCAACCAAAGAAAAACCCTTCGTTCCCCTCCCTAACCCCAAGAAAAACTCAGACAGGGAAGCCATCATTCCATTCTTTGATGCAATGGGCTATGTATGGGAAACTGGAAGGGATATGAAGCCCGAGAAGAAGCTGACCATTATCAAGAAATCGAAAATGCCCAGCGAGATGAATTTCATCTTCGCCCATGTGATCAGCTGCATGACTGCCAAGAGCGGCTCCTCTGACCAAGCCGCTAAACCTCAGCAAGCAATGGGATATGCATTGCTGAAAGGTCTACATATAGACTGGGCATCGATCATCTATGATGACCTGGTGCTAAGAGTGGACTCCGTCGCTGACAGACCTCCATGGGTTCCGTATCCTCGATTCATCAGCGCCATATTCCAAAAAGGCCTGAAGGACAGCTATCCTCAAGAGGGTGACCTGAAACTTTCTCAGGTTGGTCTTAATATACTCGACTTCAAACCAGTGGCGAATGAGGTACATCTTTCTACACTCTTAACTCTTCTAAATCCTTCTACTTCTTCTACTTCTGCAGCTCCTTCAGCGGACAAACCCACCGCTGATACCCCAGCTGCAACCTCCATTCCTCTTAAAAGGAAACATTCTGACACCCAACTTGGTTCCAAAAGAACTAAGAAACCCAAGGAGCAACCCAAGCAATCTATTGCTAAAAACTCCTCAGCTCCTCTTGTTAGGCTGAAGGAAAGTTCAGTGGTACGCTCTGCCACAGCTGAACAAGCCACCCACTCTATCCTGATTTCAGCGTCTCCAAACGCTGAGGTTACAAACTTTGAAACTACCCAACCTCCCTCAGTCTCTCAAAAGACTGATGAAGTGATTCTCAGCGATTCCAACGCTTAACTCAGTAACCAACCTCCATTCTTACCCTTCGCTTCTCCCTCCACTCATTTGGACACAACTCCAGTTATCACTGATGCACCTGTCATTCCTCCAGAAGCTAAAGGAACGACGGAAGTAGGACCTGCAGAGATGATCATACGTTCAGGTTCTCTCGCTGACGATATGGAACATTTCTCAGGCCATCGAGATTTTGATGAATTCATCAATCCTCCTGCAGGTATACAACAACCCCTAAACACTGTTACTAAACCCCAAACTTCTGAGCTTTCCTCTGTTCACAAGTTTTTATATGTTACAGGTCCTAATTTGGGAGACATCAACACGTCTCTGAAGACAGTAGAGACAAAGCTGACAGGTCTCACGTCTACTCTTTCCGGCAACTCTTCAGCTGTAACAACCGCTGGAGAGAATCTTTTAAAGCTTACAACCGAAGTCGGAAAGAATGCCTCCAAAGCTGATGTGGAGAAGGTTGATAAATCACTCGGTGATTTTGCCAAAGTTCTAGCTGACATCTACACAGACTACCTCGACATCAAGAAATCAGTTGACACCATGTCCAGCGAAGTCACAACGCTGAAGACATCGGTTGGCACACTCGAAGGTGATATGTCTGCTGTAAAGGCTGATGTCAGTTCAGTAAAAACTGATATGAGTTCTGTGAAGACTGATCTCAACACGATGAAGAATGACATCTCTTCAATTCAGAACTTGTTGACGCAGATCCTGACCAACACAACCGCCCCTGCACCTGCCCCTGCTCCTGCACCTGAGCATTTTACTCCGGCAGATCGTGCTGAACTCGTCAAAATCAATCCTGGTATTTCTGCTCTTCAAACCAGATTATCAACGATTGAGACTTATGTCGGGGTCACTGGCCAAGAAGACAGGGAGAAAACCACAGCTGCTGAATCATCTCATTCCTCCCCCAGTCATCATGAAAAAGAGGGGGAGAAGAGCGTTGAAGACCCTTCCAAGAGCGCTGAAGACCTTTCCCATGATGAATCTATCAGGGGAGAGAAGACCGAAGACCTCACCTTCACTGAAGAGGGTGAGAAGACAATTGAAGCTGAAGCAGCCGCTGGACCTCAGGGTGATTAACACCCTGAGGGAACCGAGAAGCTCGCCTCTGTATCTGAGGGGGAGCAACTCGAAGAAGAAGCTGAAGAAACTGAGTCTGAAGCTGAAGATGAAGAAGCCATCGACTTGTCTGATGCTGAACCATCCTCTTCTCCAAAGAATGATGATGACGAAGATGACGATGATGATGATTCTTTTATCGTCAAGACTGCTCAGGGAACTAAAGTTCTGAAAGGGATTCTGATAAATGAACCTTCAAGGGAGCGGACAAAGACAAAGCCATCAGCATCTGAAGCTGACAAAGGTAAAGGAAAAGGTGTCGCTGAAGATGAAAATCTGACGATCTTGCTTAAAAAGCCGGTTTGTCAGGTACACTAACTCCTTACTCCACATCCCTCCTCTATACACTTTATCAGTTCTCTACCTCCGCAAACCTACATACACTATCCCATTCTTTCTCTCTCTGTTCTACCCAAATTCTTACTTGTAAGATCGCTGTGTTTCAGCTAGTCCTCTCCCCTGTTTGAGGATATCGCTGAAGTTCCTACAGCTGCGACTTCAACAATAATCCCAGCTCTCAACGCTGAAGACATAATCCCAGTTTTGGATTTGATCTCTGAGACTGATGAACCTGAAGAATAGACTCTCTCTCTCACAAAAACAGACCTTCCTTGGCTCCTCAAAAGCTAAGTGAAGAGGATCAAGAAAAGAGAGATGCAATGATCAAGAGACTCGAAGATCAGCGAATCATTCTAAAGCGTGATCAACTTCCTACCGTTCCTCCGAATTTCAGAATTTCCCAAAAGGAATACAAGGAACACCTCAGAGTTGAACGCCTAATCGCTGAAAGAAAGGAAGCTGAAGAAAAAACAGAGAATAGGCCATCAAGCTTACTCAACGATCAATAAAAGACCCCAAGCTGAAAAGAGTTCCCTTTGATGTTCAACGTCAGCTATGGGATGATGCTCAAGAGATCGTTAGAGAAAAGACTAAGGTCTCTGATACGACTTTGGAATAGGCTAAACAAATTCTGACCTATCGATCTAGACCATCCAAAATCATCAAAGTAAACATCAGAGGAAGACTGTACGCCGACGTTCCTGTTGTTGAAGTGGATGTCTACAGAGAAGACAAAACCAAGCAAACTTTCTATGCTGCTACCTTAGAGGAGTTTGGTCTCTCTGAATGGTTAGAAACGAAATTAGCCATTCAGGGATCGCGCTCAAAGTTCAAAAGCCATGTCGAGAGGATCTTAAACAAACAGATCGACCTGCTTTCTTCTGCTGTGGATATTCCTCCTCTTCCTCCTCAACAAAGAAAAGTCTCTGCTAAGAAAAAGAAAGTCTCTGATTCAGGTCCTCCTATACGGAATGAAACAGGTATTGGTTTCTCTCGTGCTGAAGTTCTTGGCCCTGATGCTGATCTCTCAGCGCTTGACACCTCCCTACCACCTGGAGAAACTTTCATTCCTGGCACAGTTGTAAGTGATCCATATGGTATATTCTTTCTAGACTACGATGGAAACCATCACTTTCAACGTATCTCTGAGCTCCACATCGCTCCCATCGAACAACTCAGAGATCTCTTATACTGGTGTGAAGTCAGACGCGACATCAAAGCTAGACACCTGAAGCCCTTGATTTTTAAAGAAGCTCTGAAGAAAAAGAATCAAGGAGCAGATGTCCCTGATTGGATGATTGCCACATCAATGACCCTTGATGAACAACTCATTAAGGAAGAACCTTTTGACGGATAGGATCGCCTTGTAATTCTTTCTATCCTTATCTGTCTACATCTTTTGTACTTGTAATTTTTCCACTTCCCTCTGTAATCTTTACAAAGTTTAAAGAAAAATTTCAGCGAACGTACGTTACTCCATCAGTACAGAAAAGATCCCAGAAAACAGTAAAAGGGACAAATATTTTATGAGTTCTTTTTATCCTTATGTTTTCATTATATAGCAATTTTCTCTGTTGCTATGTCATAATCAAATAGGGGGAGATTGTTGATTCAAACCCTCAGTGATTTGATAATGACCCTCTCTAATATACTTAGTGAAAATTGTAAGTAAACAATATGTATCAGAGTTTCACTATCGCTGATAAGTACTAGGATCTTACAGTACCGCTGATAGGAACTCTTGTTGTTTAGATTAAACATTCAGCGAAACTGTTCACCATAATACTCTGAGTCTGTTCAGTACTTATGGTGATCGCTGATAAGTTAGTTGTTTACTTATGATCTCTGAAGACAAGTTTCACGTCAACATAGGTTCTACGCTGAAGTCGAAGATCAAGCTCAAGAACTAGCGACAAGTCTCCTAATGAACTGATGCGGATCAGCGAAGACTCAGATTTGTCCAATCAACGTGAAGTATCAAGTACAAGACTTCAGCTATCGCTGAACTCTATCATTCGCTGATGAAGAATGATAGATCGCTGAATCAACGAAAAGCTGATCATGAAGTCCTCCGTACAAAGTACTTTTGTCTTAACCACCCTTGCACGACTCCGTACGATATGACAGAAAAGAACCTCCTTATTGTCTGAATTCGTACAACCACCCTGATACTACACTGTTCAAACATGCGGCTACTTAGGTTGTCAACAAAGGTCAATGACATGCAACCAATCAGCTGCTGCCACGTGTAAAGTGTATACTGCCATGCATTAAATGCATGCAGTATATAAGAAGATGAACTCACTTCATTTTGAAGTAACTTGCTAACTCTGGACAAGTTAATCGTTCTTATCTTAAGATAGGTTATTATTAGTAATTTCCTTCTCCTTCTTAGTGCAAGAAACTTTGTGTTCCAACTTGTTTAGATTTAGGATTTATCCTTAATCTTGTTTCCGCAACAAGCTGTAAATTGTTAATGATTTATCAATAAACAATTTAGAAAAGTAAAATCTGTGTGTTTGTGTTCAACCCCCCCTTCTACAAACTTGTATAGCCCCTCGGAACCAACAATTCGTAGTAGGCTCTCGAATGTGATGATATGACTTTCTGAATGTTAGTCATACTCATGGAATCGGGTATGTTCCCTTCATGGTAAGATGTGTAGACGTACGGTAAGAATGATGGCAAACCAGGTTTGTTTATACGCTTTGACTACTCGAGTTTCCAAAGCTGCTAAAGTTTTAATTTGAAAATGGATGTTCTCACTAGGCGTAAGCCTACTCGTTTCAAATTAAATTTTCTTACCAGGTACGGGGGAAGTAACGGGAAGAGGGATGAGTGTTTTTTGGTATTCAACTTTTGGTGCTAAATGGAGAAGTTAGCTTATGCGAGGATGCTTTTGATGAATGGCCTAGACAACCAATTTAATCTAATCGTAGTTGTCAGAATTAGATTAATAGGTTGTTTTGTTAATTCCAAAATGTGTATATGAACCCTCATAGTTAATTCTCCGCTTATGTATAAAAGTTTGGATGAAATTATGATTAACTCTGATAAATTTTAAGGTTTAAATTTGCCCTGGTTTTTAGGGTGTTACAATTCAACAAAAGAAGACAAATTATTGAAGAAACCATATACATCACCTTTGATGAGTCTTGTTCTACCAACTCAAGACCTATTCTTGATATGAAGAGTCGAATCAATGGATGTTCTATCACTTCGGTGAACCTAAACCATCTTTCAGCAATAACCCTCCATTTGAACCACACATTCCAAGCATGCAAACTAGTGGAGTTGAATCATCTTCATGGATCTCAGTTGTTCCTTTGAACAATATACCCCTTTGAATCTTTAAACACTGAATCACCCCCACCCTCTCAGCAACCATTGGGGAATACTGTTCAATCTAAATCACATCACATGATTTCTGACTAACCGAATCCTGAAGCCTTTTCATCCACACCTTAGCCACCTTCTACTAATGATTTAGAGATGTCTTCTCAGCAACCTGCTTAGAGATGCACAAAGAGTCATCCGAGGGTTGGCCCTGGCTCTTCTCTTTTTCTCTCATTTTTCATATGCTTGTTGGTTTCTATTAACTTTCCTCCTACTATCTGATTCCCATGGCTAGTGATGGTTACATTCTGTTTCCTGTTAAAATATGGGTTTGGTTGGTGTTTTCTTATGTGTTGGGTGTTGTAATATGGAGTATGTTACTTACTTTATAGATGTTTTCAAACTTGTACCATTGCTCCTTTTAGTTGAAGCATCTGGTGTGTTACCGATTCCACGTTCTTAAGGAGTTTGACAAAGGAAAAAGAAGTTGTAGCAGACGTTTAACAAGATGACGTGCTTTAGAGGAGAACTTTATTATTAGGTTCGGAAACGAAAATTACGAATACGAAAGGTGTCATTTTGGTTTTTTTGTCTAGGATTTGGAGATTCATAATTCATTTGAATTGATAATTTTATTTTGTTTGTATTTTAAAAGAAAAGTTTTACATCCCGCTGCATTGCGATAGAATGTAATATGCAATATATATAGGATGATACTCAAATGGGAACCATAAAGAGGTTGAGAACCATGAGCACTGGTCTAAGCCCCAGTCTGGTTTTGATCATGTGGTTTTAGTTTTGATCATGTGGTTTTACTTTAAAGTTGATTTCTATTAGGAAAGAGTACAGTCGTCATTTTGGTAACAGAAATTTAACAAATGAAGCACATGCTCACCAACTGAACCATAATAACTTTATTAAGGTTAATAATGTCAGTTTTCATTTATATGCTATTTCACCTCATGAAATCTAACATAATATTCATATACATGTTATTTCACCTCATAAAATCCAACATAATTTTCATATATAAATCAAATACACTTTGGATAATAATCTATTTACGTTATTTCACCTCATGAAATCCAACATAATGTTCATATACATGTTATTTCACCTCATGAAATCCAACATAATTTTCATAAATCTGTTATATAACCATATAAAATCAAACACACTTTGCATAATAATCTATTTCATCTCATGAAATAAAACATAATATCATTTATATGTTATTTCACTACATGAAATCAAACACAATATTCATTTATTCGTTATTTCACCTCATGAATTCAAAAACAAAATTTGTCTATATCTTATTTCACCCCTTGAAATCTATACCAAATCATATAATTAAAAAACTTCAGTTAAACCCTAAAACTTAAATTTAGGCAAAAAAACAACCACAAGAATCCAACTTTGGTAGTCTAAGAAAACTCAACAAAAATCTAGATCTGGGTTGGAGAAGGATACAACACAAACACAAATATTGATAGAGGAGAGATATGGAGTTTGTGGTCTTGACAAAAATCCGTATCTAGAACTCAATGGTTCTTGACAAAGGACCATATCTGAGTTGGAGGACAAAGGCAACAAAAACCACTGAGAGAGAGATGACCGTCGACAAACCTGGAGCAAAACACCAACGGCCTCGACAAAAATGACGACAAATTTGAGTTGAGACGACCAACGACAACTCAACCAAAACGCCAGCAAACCTAGAGCAAACGTCGTCAAACCTGGACAAATAACCGGATCTTCAAAGGGGAGGAGGGAGTTGCGACGGTTTTTAAGAGAAGGGAGCGGACGATAATCTCCGTGTGTGATTGAATCCATTCAACATTTATTGTGACATCTATGGAATCCTTGAAATTAATATCTATTATACCCTTGAAAGGTCCTTACAAAATGTCAAAAGTACCCTTACTTTATGCTTTTATTACAAATAGTCTCTTTCTAATGACTCTTGATTTATTCTAATTAATTGATTATATTAGTCATCTAAGTCTTTAACCAATGAACAGGAAAATGAATAAAAATTTAAATAATTTTTTTAATTTATTATAATTTAATTTTTTAAATTACTAAAAATTTGTGACAGATCAGTTACGGAAATTTGTCGCTAAAAGTAGTGGATCTATCGCGAAGGTCTCTCGCTAATTAGTCGCTAATCTGGTTCGTCGGTGTTCCGTCGCTAATTCGGTTCTTGCTATCCTGGTATGTCGCTAATTCATCGTCAATCTGGTATTGTCGCTAATCAGTCGCTAAACTTGAGTGTTGCTAATACAACGTTGAATTCCATCGTTGATAGCATCACCCACGACATTTTTACGACAGACTATTAGCGACGGATTAGAGACGGAAATCGTCATTAGTTACAGACCAGGAACGACCTTGTCCGTCACTGATAGGGTCGAACTTTGTAGTATACGTCAGGTTCGGTAGCTCGCATGTTGACGCCACTTTAAGCAAGGTTAATTTGTTTATTCTTCTTTAATTGAAACATATTATAATTATACCCATTATTTTTTTTGGTGGTAGTAAAAGAGGAGCAAAAAAGTGAGAAAGTCAATGAGACACCAAGAGACATGAGCAAGAAAGGGAGAGGTGAAAAGGAGAGAATAGAGCGAAAAAAGGATAAAATCAAGAAACAGGAGATGATAGAGAGATTGGGGGTTGCAGAGCAGACGTTGTTGTAGTGGTACTTGAAACCTTATTCTAGTCCATGAAACCACCCTGAAACCAAGCCATTCGTAAACCTATGATTTATCACTTCAATCAATTAAAGTTCGTACCAGTACCTTCCGATTGCTAATTAATGAGATGGTTATTTGTTGAAATGCCATGTTTTTTCATTTTAGTTTAATAAGTTTTAAATAGAATGTGTTGCACTGTCACACCCCGCTAAAGCGGAAACACGAGATGTAACAGCTAAAGCTTCATAGCATTAGGAAATAAAACAACACCAACCATACAATTACATAAGTTTTAAATTGTGAAGTTCCAAAAATTTCAAGTTACAATCCATTGTTTACAAGCAACCGAGATGGTGTTTTTAACAAAATAGAGCAAAAGAAAAGAGCTTGGTTGATGTCGTCGTGCATGCTAAATTTAGACTTTGTCGTTTACCTTCTTAGTCCCTGAAAAGCATGTTTAAAATAAAAGGTCAACTACAAAGAGTTGGTGAGTTCACAGGTTTTCCATATACACAAAAGTCATTCATTGCACTTTATCTGTTAATAATGTTCTACTCATGTGGCCAACATACCACCTCTGAGGTAGTTCGCGGGGCGTAGGTTGTCGGAGGCTTAGTAGTGGCTCAACACTTATATATCTTGCAAAAGTCATCCGTTGTAAATTGTACTCATAATTTTTTTTTTAAACTTAAAGCTTGTCATGAACAAACGTTTCATGAGAGTAACCTTTGGATGAAAAACTGTTGTGTATATGGAAAACCTGTGAACTCACCAACTCTTTGTAGTTGACCTTTTATTTTAAACATGCTTTTCAGGGACTAAGAAGGTAAACGACAAAGTCTAAGTTTAGCATGCATGACGACATCAACCAAGCTCTTTTCTTTTGCTCTATTTTGTTAAAAACACTATCTCGGTTGCTTGCAAACAATGGATTGTAACTTGAAATTTTTGGAACTTCACGATTTAATACATTATGTAATTGTATGGTTGGTGTTGTTTATTTCCTAATGCTATGAAACTCTATCTGTTACATCTCGTGTTTCAGCTTTAGCGGGGTGTGACAGATTTGGTGTCTGTCACACCCCGCTAAAGCGGAAACACGAGATGTAACAGCTAAAGCTTCATAGCATTAGGAAATAAAACAACACCAACCATACAATTACATAAGTTTTAAATAGTGAAGTTCCAAAAATTACAAGTTACAATTCATTGTTTACAAGCAACCGAGATGGTGTTTTTAACAAAATAGAGCAAAAGAAAAGAGCTTGGTTGATGTCGTCATGCATGCTAAATTTAGACTTTGTCGTTTACCTTCTTAGTCCCTGAAAAGCATGTTTAAAATAAAAGGGTCAACTACAAAGAGTTGGTGAGTTCACAGGTTTTCCATATACACAACAGTTTTTCATCCAAAGGTTACTCTCATGAAACGTTTGTTCATGACAAGCTTTAAGTTAAAAAAAATTATGAGTACAATTTACAACGGATGACTTTTGCAAGATATATAAGTGTTGAGCCACTACTAAGCCTCCGACAACCTACGCCCCGCGAACTACCTCAGAGGTGGTATGTTGGCCACATGAGTAGAACATTATTAACAGATAAAGTGCACCCCTACTCGTCAGTCAAAGGTGGGTTTGTCAAACCAAATAGCGCTATCCACAAATATCATCGGCTCGTTATGAGTTAATAAGTAGTGTACCTATTGGGGACTTAACATTTTCATTATAACTCAACATATCTTTATCACTTATGTAAATTCGTCCATTCATTAGTACTCATTTCTCAAATCATAAATATCCACAATTTAATATCATGAATCATTTAGCATTTAAAATCATAACATGCTTTTCACCCCAAACATTAAACAAGTAAAACGGGGCTGTGAATACTCACCTTACAGCGTAGTCGCGAAGTAGTGATAACTTGTTTGCTTAAACGCTTTACGGGTTCCCTATAATGTCAAACAATCTCTATAAGTCCTTCATATCTAATTCAAGGTTATACTTAACTAATTTAATCCACATCTTGTGTAATGCCCTTGCTTTAGTATTCAAGTTGAAACGAAGAATTTAGCATTGTTCAATATGTTTCAATCATATATATATATAGTTATAAGAATAAAATCCCATACTTTTTCAAAATGCTTAATCTGACAGAAACTTTGTACTTCAAAAATGACTATTGAAAAACACTTTCTAAAATGACAAATTTACCCATTTTTTTATATGTAGTACTATACTGAGTTAAAGCTATTTTGACCAAATTTCATGGATTTTGGGGGTGTTTAAGGGGTCTAAATATATTTTATAAATCCTTGCAACACAGAGTCTAAAACAGATGGCACCCTTCTGCCATAATGGGCTTTTGGGGGGTCAAAACTTAATATTTTTCAGAGTTTTTACATGTTTTGAAAACCTAACACATAAAGGTATCTCATGAAAAAGATCCTCAAACTTTTGATAAATTTTGAGTGAGTTATGGACGATTGAAGCTGCATGTACCAATCTGCCAATCTTGGATAGTTTGGCACACTTGACTTGTATAAAATATTTAAGTGACCAAAACTCCATATTCGTGAATGAGACCAAGTGCATGTGAATCCTAACTCATATTGGGGAACTTCCAGAAGAAAAATGAGAAATTTTCATGGATTCTACAAAGAATTATAAGTAAAATATTGTGACCTAAAAATCTGGCCGACCATCTGTTGCACTCCAAATTGGTCCTAAGGAGTTGAAGGCTTAAATATCAATATTTTCTTATGAGACTAGTTGGGTTTGAACCCTAACTCATTAAACCTTACTCCAGAAGAAAAATGAGGAATTTTGGACATGATTTGACCAAGATATGGTCGTCCTAAGCACATGCAACAAATCTGCCAGATTCTTAAAACTCTAACATTCTTAAGAAAATCACATTTTTAAGTCTTCTAACATTCATAGATGTGGGTTCCTTTGTTAAGGATTTAATCCCAACATCATATGACATGATTTTGCAAGAAAATACCCAAAACTTAAAATAAAATGTGCATGCAAAGGTCTACAAACTCAGATTTTAGTACAAGAAGAAAAACCACGTTTTTTTATGATTTTGCTCATTTTTCTTAAGTTCATGATGGAAGTTCATAGATTTTCACCACTTTTTGGACATTTCTCATGTCCTTGGTGTTTTATCTCCCTTCTAGAACAAGAAAAAGGGTTCATCCATTTGAACAAGATAAAGGTGTAAAACAATGAAAGAAATAGCATAAAAAGTGCCAAAAAAATATTAACAACACTAGTTTGAAGTTCTTACCTTGGGAAGATGTTGCAAGTACTTCTGTTGATCCAAACCCTCAGTGATTTGATAATGACCCTATCTTAAATACTTAGTGAAAATTGTAAGTAAACAATATGTATCAGAGTTTCACTATCGCTGATAAGTACTAAGATCTTACAGTACTGCTGATAGGAACTCTCGCTCTTTTAGATTAAACATTCAGCGAACACTGTTCACCATATCGCTGAGTCTGTTCAGTCCTTATGGTGATCGCTGATAAGTTAGTTGTTTACTTATGATCCCTGAAGACAAGATTCACGTCAACAAAGGTTCTACGCTGAAGTCGAAGATTAAGCTCAAGAACCAGCGACAAGTCTCCTAATGAACTGATGCAGATCAGCGAAGACTCAGATTTGTCCACTCAACGTGAAGTATCAAGTACAAGACTTCAGCTATCGCTGAACTTTATCATTCGCTGAATAGTAAATGATAATCGCTGAATCAACGAAAGCTATTCATGAAGTCCTCCGTAGAAAGTACTTTTGTCTTAACCTCCCTTGCACGCCACCGTACGAAATGTCAGAAAAGAACCTCCGAAAATCTGAAATCGTACAACCACTCTGATACTACACTGTTCATTCATGCGGCTACTAAGGTTGTCAACAAAGGTCAATGACATGCAACCAATCCGCTGATGACACGTGTAAAGTGTATACTGAATTGCATTAAATGCATGCAGTATATAAAGAGATGAACTCACTTCATTTGAAGTAACTTGCTAACTCTGGACAAGTTCAAATCTCTCTTAAGATAGGATTTTATTAGTAATCTCCTTATCTTTCTTAGTGCAAGAAACCTTAGTGTTCCAACTTGTTTAGATTTAGGTTTATCCTTAATCTTGTTTCCGCAACAAGCTGTAAATTGTTAATGATTTATCAATAAACAATTTAGAAAAGTAAAATAGTGTGTTTATATTCAACCCCCCCCCCCCCCCTTCTACAAACTTGTATAGGCCTTTCGGGACCAACAAGTGGTATCAGAGCAGATTTGTTTAATCTCATAAAAAAGATCTAATCTAAGATATTTCTCTTCCTAGCTATTATCTGAAAATGGCCAACACAAACACAAACACTCACTATATAGACAATGGTTCTCTTGCAAAACCCCCTAGATTTTCCAGAGATAACTTCAACTTGTGGAAAAATAGGATGACACTCTTCTTAGAAAGTGTAGACCCTACTATACCTTACTATCTTGAAAACGGCCCACACATCCCTGTAACAATTGATCCTGCAGTTCCAGCCACTGCAACTAGAGCTGCTATTCCAGAAAGGCTGATTCCAAAGGAAATCCAACATTGGACCGATGAAGACAAGAAGAAAGTGGCTATAGATACAAAAGCCAGATCCATACTATCCATGGCCCTTCCTGAAGAAGTCTACCATTCCGTCATGAACCTGAAATCCTCAAAAGCCATGTGGGACACAATATGTGTTCAGTATGAAGGAACGTCTGAAGTCCAGGATTCAAGAAAGATCAACCTGGTAAGACAATACGAAAGCTTCATTTCTGGTAAGAATGAAACTCTCTCTGAAGTTCATCAACGTTTTAATTGCTTAATTATAGATCTAAAAACGGTTGGTAAGGAATATTCTAACTTTGAAGTGCTGACAAAGTTTTTAGAATGTTTACCTGAAAGCTGGGACAATTATTCCATGTGTCTCAAGCTGTCAAAAGATCTAAGATCAATGACACTTGCTACCTTATATGGCACATTGCTGAATCATGAGCAATCTAGCCATCTTAAGAAGAATCTTGTAAAAGATTCCAAAAGCACCCCTGTTGCTTTAATCTCAGAGGAACCTTCTACTCAGCGACCCGTGGTCACTATCACTGAGTTAGAAAGTAACTCTGAAAGGTCATCAGATTCTGATTCTTCAGATGATGATGAATCCTTGGCTCTCCTAACTAAAAAGTTCAGGAGATTCGCCAAGAAGAAAATGTTTAGAAAGAACAAAACTCTTTCTATAGCTGACAAGCCTAAGTCATCAGCTTTTGTTGATAAGGCTACTGCTACTTGTTTCAACTGCGAAAAGACAGGTCATTTCGCTAACGAGTGCAGGTCAAAGAAAATCATGAGACCTTCAGCTTTTACAAAGAAATCCTTTGTTCCAAGGAATAAAGACGACAAATACTCAAAGCTGAAGGAGAAGTATGCAAAGCTGAAAAGCTTTAAGAAGAAAGGAAAAGGCCTGATGGCTGACTATGATTGGGCTGCTTCTGATGAAGAAGCCTCATCATCTGATTCTGAAGATGATGAAGCAAATCAATGTCTCGTGGCCAAGATTGAAGAAGAGGAAGAAAGTTCAGACATTCCCTCCACTTCAACATCTGTCATTCAGGTATCACCTTCCTTCTTTACCAATATTGTAAATATTGATGAAGCTGATAGTCTCCGTAAAATCGAACTGCTGACTAGAAGTTTATACGAAGCCATGAACGGCAAAGTTGTGGTTGAAAACCAAAATCTTGATCTCGCTGAAAAGCTTAAAAACTGCCACCTTCAAATAGAAAAGCTTTCTAAATTTGAAGAAGATTTTAAAGATCAAGTCCATTTAAATCAGCTAGTCAAAATCGAACGAGCGGAAGCTATCGCTGCATTAAAAGCTGAACAAGCTACTGTTGAAGGATGGTGTAATTCTTCAACAAAGATCACTGAGATAATTAAGGCTCAGATTCCTCTGAGTGATAAACGTGGTCTGGGTTATAAATATGATACTCCAATACCAACCACTGAACGTTCAATGCTTAAATTTGGAACGTTCGTATCCTCAGTAGCTGATACTTCTTCATCTCAGTACTCCTCGTCGGTTACACCAATCCCTGAGGAAACTCCTACCTCCTCAAAAGGTAAGGAGAAAATGGTTTATTCAAAACCTACCTCTGTCTCTAAAGACAAAGGTAAAGGAATTGTTATTTATCAAAATCCTCAGAAGGGTACCTTAGTACCTAAGCTGAATGCTTCCAAAGCCTTAGTGATTCATTCATCTGGTTCTAGAAATCAGACCTCTGGATCAGTTCAGCGACCTACTCCTAGACTCAGAGTAGATGTCCTTGGTAAGAAATCTGAAGAACTGAATGTTCGTCCTATTTCAAAAACCAATAGTGTACTTGGTGCTGGCACTTCTAATTCCAAATTAAAAGCTCAGCACTCAAGTGGTCCTAGAACTACTTTTAGTTATAGGAAATGTTATCACTGTGGACTTACCGATCATATTGCAAGTAAGTGTCCCACAGCCACCAAAGCTGATAAGATAGCTAAGGTGAAGATAGCACCCAAGAAGACCAAACCAGTTGCAATTCAGGTCAAGGTGACTCCTACCGCTGAGGTCAAGAAATTGACCAAAGTGAAGAAAGACAAAGCTGAATCTTCAAATGCTGCGAAGACTGCTGAACCCATTCCAACCACTTCCACTGACAAACGCGTATACATGGCGAAGTGGGTACCCAAGCAAAACTAATCTTCCTTTGTATTGCAGGTTAAGAAGGGTATCTGGTATCTCGATAGCGGATGCTCTAGACACATGACTGGAAAGAAAAGCCTGCTCGCTGAATACAAGGAAGAGAAGGGTCCCTCTGTGACTTTCGGTGGAAATGGAAAAGGACACACCCGAGGGTATGGTGTACTTTCAAATGGTACAACATCCTTCAGAAGAGTCGCATATGTTGAAGGGCTGAAGCATAATCTTCTGAGCATCAGTCAGCTTTGCGACATGGATAACAAAGTGATTTTCACTAAGGAATCCTGCTTTGTCTCTGACAAAAAGGAGAAGATAGCTCTCAGCGGTTATCGTTTGGAAAATGTTTACGTTATAAACATGGACTCAACAACCACTGAGAACTCATGTTTCTTCTCCAAGGCATCTTCTGATGTCAACTGGCTATGGCACAAGAGGCTCTCACATCTCAACTTCAAGACACTGAATACTCTTTCATCCAAAGAGTTAGTCACTGGTCTACCTCAACATTCATACGCCAAAGAATCCTTATGTTCAGCGTGTGAAAAAAGGGAAGCAGACCAAGGCAAGCTTTAAGTCAAAGCAAGTTTCCTCAGTGTCATCTCCTCTTCAACTACTCCATATGGATTTGTTTGGCCCCGTTAACAAACAATCCATCGCTGGAAAGAAATATACGCTGGTCATAGTTGATGAATTCTCTCGTTACACATGGGTAATGTTTCTCCGTTCTAAGAGTGACACCCCTGAAGAACTCATCACCTTTGTTCGGAAGATGGAAACTCTGAACAATATGACTGTTCGCTCAATAAGGAGTGATCATGGAACTGAATTCAAAAACAGTTCTCTTGATTCCTTCCTTGAGAGCAAGGGTATTTCTCACAACTTTTCGTCAGTGAGAACACCACAACAAAACGGAGTCGCTGAAAGAAGAAATAGAACAATTATTGAAGTTGCACGTTCAATGCTCAGCGATTCTCACCTGCCTACTCAGTTTTGGGCAGAAGCTGTCAACACGGCTTGTTTTACGCAAAACAGGTCGCTGATAGTCAAAAGATTCAAAAAGACAGCCTATGAACTTTTTCATGGGAGAAAGCCTTCAATCAGCTTTCTTCACATCTTTGGTTGTCAGTGTTTCATACTGAACAACAGAGATGCCCTTGGAAAGTTTGATCCTAAGGCTGATGATGGAATCTTTCTTGGATACTCCTCAGTTTCCAAAGCCTTCATAGTCTTCAACCGAAGAAAACACACTGTAGAAGAAACTATTCACGTCACGTTTGACGAATCCTGTTCAGCGAACTCTAAACCGAACGCTGATACAGAAGAACTGAATCAGTGGATGTTTTCTCATCTTGGTGATTCAGAAGATGTTCCCACTACTCATGCTCATACAACTGAAAATGATGGTCCTACTATCATTCCCAATATGCAGAATAGTGAAGCTGAAACATCTTGGGTCTCAGTTGTTCCTATAAACACTATACCCGCAGTTGATCCAAATGTCTCAGAAATTCCATCTATTTCTCAGCAATCAGTGAATGAAGTGACAAATGCAAGCATTCCTCTCTTAGCTGATAATCCAGAAGTAGCTGAAGCCTCATCTTCAGTTTCTCCAGTTCAGACTGAGTCAGCGACGCATGCTCCGGCTCAGCGATGAACTGTAAATCACCCAATCGATCAAATTCTTGGTGATCCCAACGCTGGTATTCAGACTCGTAGAAGTGCAGGTAATATTTGTTTATTTGTTAACTTTATTTCTCTAACTGAACCAAAGAAAATAGATGATGCCCTCAGAGATCCAAACTGGGTCAGCGCTATGCAAGAAGAGCTGACTGAATTCGAAAGAAACAAAATTTGGAAACTTGTTCGGAGACCAACTGACAAAACAGTGATAGGCACTAAGTGGGTCTATCGAAACAAGTTGGACGAACATGGTACTGTAACTCGCAACAAAGCTCGTCTTGTTGCTCAGGGATACAGACAAGAGGAAGGCATAGATTATGACGAAACCTTTGCTCCAGTAGCAAGACTTGAATCTATTCGTCTTTTCTTAGCATATGATGTACACAAAAACTTCACTGTACATCAAATGGATGTTAAGTCAGCGTTTCTAAATGGAAAGCTGAATGAAGAAGTTTATGTGGAACAACCTCCAGGATTCTCATATCCTAAGCGTCCAGGTTATGTTTATAAGCTGGATAAGGCACTTTATGGCTTGAAGCAAGCTCCTCGTGCATGGTATGACACTCTTTCTACTTATCTCCACCTTGAAAATTTTGAGAGAGGTAAGATTGACAAAACTTTGTTTTTTAGAAAAATAAAAGGTCATATCATTTTAGTTCAAATATATGTTGATGACATTATATTTGGTTCTACTAACCCTGAGCTTTGTACTCGTTTCGCTGATAGAATGAAAGATGAGTATAAAATGAGTATGATGGGTGAACTAACATATTTCCTTGGTCTTCAGATTAAGCAAACTGAAAAAGGAACTTTTATAAATCAGGGAAAGTATGTTAAAGATATGCTGAGGAAATTCGACTTAACTGAAAGTTCAGCTATGAAAACCCCTATGGCACCACCGCTGATACTTGATAAGGACACAAAGGGTGTTCCTGTCAATGTCACGCTGTACCGTGGGATGATCGGCTCACTACTGTATCTTACAGCTAGCCGACCCGATATTATGTTTGCAACATGTCTGTGCGCACGATATCAAGCTGAACCTAAGATATCCCATATGAAAGCTGTAAAGCGAATCTTTCGATATCTTAAGGGTACAGCGAATCTAGGTCTTTGGTATCCCAAAGACTCAGAATTCGATCTAACCGCCTATTCAGACAGTGATTTTGCAGGTTGCAAAATGGATAGGAAAAGCACCACAGGAGGATGTCAGCTCCTGGGTGGAAAGCTGGTAAGTTGGACAAGTAAGAAGCAAAACTCAGTGTCCACTTCCACAGCTGAAGCTGAATATGTAGCCGCTGGAAGCTGCTGTTCTCAAGTCTTGTGGATGAGAAATCAACTACTAGACTATGATCTTCAGCTCTCCAAAATTCCAATCTACTGCGACAGCACAAGTGCCATCGCTATAGCAAACAATCCAGTGCTACACTCAAAGACAAAACACATAGAAATCAGATATCATTTTATCAGAGATCATGTGATGAATGGTGATATAGAACTTCATTTTATCCCAACTGATTATCAGTTAGCTGATTTGTTTACCAAACCTCTTGATGAGACAAGATTCAACTTTCTCATCAGCGAGCTTGGAATGCTGAACTTTGAAGGATAAATCTTCAGCGGTTCACATTTAATCAGCGATACGTTTATACATTCTTGTATAGGCTCTCGGATAAAATAAATTTGTACAATCCATTTCATCATCTTCTCTCTGAATAAATTTGGTTAAACTGATATCAAGGTATGTTTTCTCTCTCTGACAAAACGCATGAAAATGCAAGATTTCAAATTCTTACATCGCTGAATATCTCTTCCTTAACAGCGATATTTTGAAATTTCTTAAAACCCTCACTAATATTTCTATTCAGTGCTTCATATTTTCCAAAGAGTCCTTTTTTTTTCTTTCAAAACCTAAGAGACAACGAAAGAATGTGAAAGGACAGTTGTGACGTCATTGCAACGGATAACACCAGGCACGCTCTTTTTCTGACACACGTTTGCACGTTTCGTTGTCTATCCAATCAAATGCAAACACGTGTCCGTGTCATGATGAAAAACTTTCCCGCTCAAGTTTTTCTCTCTCTACTCTCTTCCTATATAAACACACTCAAAGTTTATATTTGTCTTTTACGCGAATCAATCTTTCTCCGCAAGAAAAGAACACTGTTGCATTTTGTGCTCTCAATCTTCAAGAACTGTTCATCATCTTCTTCATCAAACTCAAGGTTAATATGTTCTTAATCTATTATCAAATGTGAATAACTTGTTTTCGATCTTATCATTGTTTTACACAAGATCAAACAAAAGAACTCAAAAATAAAATCATTTTCATTCATGGTTTTATAAACACAACCATTTCATGGTTGTTCTTCAAGTTTTAAATCTAAAATCTTAAACTTGTTCTTCTTTCGTATCCATTTTTTTTAAGAAACTGGAATACAAGGCTTATGGGTGTTATATTCGTTTTTTTTTTCAAAAACAAGAAAAACCCTAATCTTCATTAAGACTTTTTTTGTCTGAATGAAATGGACAAAATTCGAAAAATCTTAATGGAAATTTTCTTTCCACATTAAGATAATTCTTATTTGTTAACATCTTTGGTTGAACTGATAATATAGTGAAATGGCAACTTCAAAGCTGAATGTTACCGCTGAGTCCATCTCCGCTGATTCTGAGGAACTGGAAATCACTAAAGCTCCTCAGGTTAAGTTTGAGTTGTATCAACTAGATTGGACAAAGGCAAACAACCTCTCAGCGCTTCTCGAGTTTCCTCCTCGGAAGCAGGTATCCCATCTAGACGACGTTGTAAATCTTTTGAAGAATAGCCCCATCTACACAGCACTGACAATCACACCTCCTGCATGTCAGCGTCTCTTATCCCAATTCTGGTACTCTGCCAGACACACCGACCTACCCTCCGCCAAAGATCCATCTAAAACCATCGACTGCATACTCAGCGATACTGAGTATGGCACCATCAAGATAACCCCCGCAATAATCCGCAAAGCCCTGAAATTCCCCAACGCTACCTCAGAAAATCCTTTCATTCCATTACCTGACCACAAGAAGCACGCTGACAGGGAAGAAATCATTGCTTTCCTTGATGCGATGGGTTTGGGAGACTGGAAGAGACAAGCTACCTGAGAAGAAGCTAACGCTGATAAAGAAATCCAAGATGCCCAGCGAGATGAACTTCATCTTCGCTCACCTGATCAGCTGCATGACAGCAAAATCCGGATCTTCTGATCAAGCCGCTCAACCTCAGCAGGCCATGGGTTACGCACTGCTGAAAGGTCTCAACATTGACTGGGCCTCCATCATCTATGAAGACCTCATTCAACGTGTTGATTCTGCCGCTGACCGACCAGCATGGGTTCCTTACCCACGATTCATCAGCGCCATCTTTCAATATGGCCTGAAGGACAGCTATCCTGAGGGTGATCTGAAACTCTCTCAGATTGGCCCTAAAGTTCTCGACTTCAAGCATGTCGCCAACGAGGTACGTCTCTCTACCCTTCTCACTCTACTTAATTCTCCGCTTTCTGTGGCTCCTTCAGCGACAATACCCCTCGCTGATTCCCAGGCCACAAAATCCATTCCTTCTAAGAAAAGGAAACAATCTCTTACCCCTCTTGATTCCAAAAGGATCAAGAAAACCAAGGAGCAACCCCAGCAATTCCATGCTGAAGACTCCTCAGCTCATTCTGAAGAGCTGAAGGAAAGTTCCGTGGTACGCTCTGCCACACCAATTCAAGCCATCCCTTCTAAACCTACTTCAGCGTCCTTAAACGCTGAGGTTAGAACTTTGGAATCTACCCAACCTTCTTCAGTCTCTCAAAAGACTGATGAAGTACTTCTCAGCGAATCCAACGCTGAACTTGAAACCCAACCCCAATTCTTATCCTTCGATCCTTCCTCTATTTCTTTGGACACTCCTCCAGCTAAAACTGGAGATGCCATCATTCAAGAAGCCGTTGAAGCTTCTCAGCGAATGACGAAGAAAGGACCTGCAGAGATCTCCATCCCTCACGGAACTTTTGAGGGAGATATGGAACACTATGGAGGGACTCGAAACTTTGATGAGTTCGTCAACGCTCCTGCAGGTACAGATCCCACCTTAAACACTGTAACTAAAGCTGAAACTTCTGAGCTTTCCTTTGTTCACAAGTACTTATATGTTACAGGTCCTTATTTGGGAGACATCAACCAGTCTCTGAAGTCCATGGAGATGAAACTTACAGATCTCGCCACCGGTCTATCAAATAACTCTACAGCTGTAACAAACGCTGGAGAGAATCTGACGAAGCTGACTACTGTGGTGGAAAAGAAGGCCTCCTCTGATGACATCAAAGGCCTTGATAAAACTCTCGCCGACTTTGCCAAAGTGCTCTCCGACATCTACACTGACTACACCAACCTCAAATCGTCAGTTTCCACCGTTTCCAGCGAGGTTACAACGCTGAAGAAATCGGTTGGTACACTCGAAGGTGATATGTCAGTGGTCAAGACCGACTTGGGCTCAGTGAAGACCGACCTTGGTTCTGTCAAGACAATGATCGAGACGCTGGTGAACAAAGCAAACAATCCAGCTCCTGCTCCGGCCCCTGCACCTATTTTGGACTCATTCACCGCAGAGGATCGCCAAGAGCTGAAGAAGATCATGCCTGCTATTTCTGGCCTAGAAGACAGAATAGCTACGCTTGAAGGTTGTGTGAAAATCTCTGGCCCAGAAGACAGAGATAACACCAATGCTGAGTCTACCCATTCCTCCCCCGCCCATCATGAGAAAGAGGGGGAGAAGAGCGCTGAACAAGAGAAGAGCGCTGAAGATCAAAATAAGAGCGCTGAAGACCTTTCCCATGATGAATCTATCAGGGGAGAGGGTAATGAAGATCTGGTTACTGGACCTCAGGGAGATGAAAACCCTGAGGGAACCGAGAACCTCGCCTCTGTATCTGAGGGGGAGCAACTCGAAGAAGATGCTGAGGAATCCGAAGCAGAAGAAGACGAAGACATCGACATCCCTGAAGCTGAACCATCCTCCTCTCCAAGGAACGATGATGATGATGATGATGAAGATGACAAATTCTTTGTCGTCAAACTTGCTCCTCGAAAAGCTCTTAAAGGGATCGTGATAACCGAATCCACAGGGGAGAAGACAAAAAGCAAAGACAAAGGCATCGCTGAAGATGATAATCTGGCGATCTTGCTTGCAAAGCCGATTTGTCAGGTACACTAAACTTATTTTTCCTTCCCTGATCATCTCTGAACAATCAGTTATCCATTCCACAAACACCATACACATCCACATTTTTTTCTATCTTTTCTACCCAAGTTCTTCTACCCAGTTCTTATTTGTAAGATCGCTGCGTTTCAGCTAGTCCTCTCCCCTGTTTGAGGATATCGCTGAAGGCTCTACTATTGCGACTTCACCAATAATTCCAGCTACCGCTGAAGACATAATCCCAGTCTTAGATTTAATCTCTGAGACTGATGAACCAGAAGAACAACCTCTCTCGCACAGAAACAGACCTTCCTCAGTTCCTCAAAGGCTGAGTGAAGAAGATCAAAAGAGGAGAGAAGAAATGATAAAGCGATTCGAGGATCAGCGAATCATTCTAAGGCGCGATCAACTGCCTTCAGTTCCTCCTAAGTTCAGAATTTCAAAAGCTGAATACCAGGAACATCTCAGAGCTGAACGCCTCATCGCTGAAAGGAAGGAAGCTGAAGATAAAGACAGAGAATACTCCATCAAGCTCACTCAAGAATCTGTCAAAGACCCCAAGCTGAAGCGTATTCCCATTCAAATCCAACGAAAGCTTTGGGAACAAGCCCAGAAGATCGTGGAAAAGAAAGCTGAAGTTTCTCAGACCACCCTGATCTGGTGTAAAGAGAAAATCCACTTCAGATATCGTCCAGCGAAGATCAACAAGGTATTCATCTCTGGAAGAACCTCCATCGGAGTACCTATTGTTGACATCAAACTGTTCAGAGAAGATGGCACCTCTGAAACCTTTCGCGCTGACACTGTAAAACGGTATGGTCTCTCTGAATGGCTGGAGATGAGGTTAGCTATCCAACCATCACAATCTAAGTACAAGGATCATTTCGAAAAGCTGATAAACAGACAGATCGATTTGATATCTTCTTGTGTGGATATTCCTCCTGTTCCTGATCTAAAGCCGAAAAGAAAAAGGGGCTCACCAAAGAAGAAACGTCAAGATTCAAACTCAGGTCCTGTCATACGAAATGAAACTGGAATTGGTTTCTCTCGCGCTGAAGTACTTGGTCCTGATCCTGATCTATCTGCCCTTGACATCTCTTTGCCACCATGTGAACTTTTCGTCCCTGGTAAAGTCATCAGTAATCCTTATGGAATATTCTTTCTTGACTACGACGGACGTAAATGCTTTCAACGGATCGCTGAGCTTCCAATCACTCCAATCGAACAGCTCAGAGATCTCATCTACTGGTGCGACTTCAGAAAAGACATTCAGGCACGACACCTAAAACCCTTGATTTTTGAAGCTGCTCTGAAGCTAAAGAATAAAGGAGAAAAGGTTCCTGACTGGATGATTCCAACTGAAAAGACAACCCTTGATGAACTTCTCATTAAGGAAGAACCCTTTGAAGGCTGACAACAATCACCTCATTCTCTATTGTATCAGTCATCCTTCAGTACTTGTAATTTATTTCGCTTGTACTTGTAATCTTTCTTATTCAAATTGTAACCTGATTCAAAGATTTAAAGAAAGATTTCAGCGAATGTACTTTACTCCATCAGTACTGAAAAGATCCCAGAAAACAGTAAAAGGGACAAATATTTTATGAGTTCTTTTTATCCTTATGTTTTCATTAAATAGCAATTTTCTTTGTTGCTATGTCATAATCAAATAGGGGGAGATTGTTGATCCAAACCCTCAGTGATTTGATAATGACCCTATCTTAAATACTTAGTGAAAATTGTAAGTAAACAATATGTATCAGAGTTTCACTATCGCTGATAAGTACTAAGATCTTACAGTACTGCTGATAGGAACTCTCGCTCTTTTAGATTAAACATTCAGTGAACACTGTTCACCATATCGCTGAGTCTGTTCAGTCCTTATGGTGATCGCTGATAAGTTAGTTGTTTACTTATGATCCCTGAAGACAAGATTCACGTCAACAAAGGTTCTACGCTGAAGTCGAAGATTAAGCTCAAGAACCAGCGACAAGTCTCCTAATGAACTGATGCGGATCAGCGAAGACTCAGATTTGTCCACTCAACGTGAAGTATCAAGTACAAGACTTCAGCTATCGCTGAACTTTATCATTCGCTGAATAGTAAATGATAATCGTTGAATCAACGAAAGCTGATCATGAAGTCCTCCGTACAAAGTACTTTTGTCTTAACCTCCCTTGCACGCCACCGAACGAAATGTCAGAAAAGAACCTCCGAAAATCTGAAATCGTACAACCACTCTGATACTACACTGTTCATTCATGCGGCTACTAAGGTTGTCAACAAAGGTCAATGACATGCAACCAATCCGCTGATGACACGTGTAAAGTGTATACTGAATTGCATTAAATGCATGCAGTATATAAAGAGATGAACTCACTTCATTTGAAGTAACTTGCTAACTCTGGACAAGTTCAAATCTCTCTTAAGATAGGATTTTATTAGTAATCTCCTTATCTTTCTTAGTGCAAGAAACCTTAGTGTTCCAACTTGTTTAGATTTAGGTTTATCCTTAATCTTGTTTCCGCAACAAGCTGTAAATTGTTAATGATTTATCAATAAACAATTTAGAAAAGTAAAATAGTGTGTTTGTATTCAACCCCCCCCCCCCCCCCCCCTTCTACAAACTTGTATAGGCCTTTCGGGACAAACAACTTCAAACTTTGAATCTTTTGCTTTGAATACTAGATTTAGGGCTGGAGTTTTTGCTGGAATTTGAAGGTGCTAAGATGGAAGTGATGAGGAGAAGAAAGGTTTGAAACACTAGAGTGAGAGAGAGAGAGAGAGAGAAGAAGATGAATGGTTGCAAGATTTGAAAATGAATCAAATTGCAACAAAGAGAGGGGTTTTGGGGAGGGGTGGCCGGCCCCTACATGGGCCCCCAACACATTGCATATATTATTATTTTTTTTAAATTTGCAATGCAAACTCCAAAAATTACCTTCTTATTTTTATTAAATCTCATAAAAAAGAAAAGTTTATATAGGAAGTAAAATCCTATATTTTTATATAGGTTACATGTTAATTGAAGCATTTTGGCATTATATAAGGTGTTTCAGTTAATTGCGGGTCGAAACCGGGTCTTTTCAGCAACTACCAGAAATTCTAACGAATCTTCGCTTTAATTTATCCTGAATGGGTCCTATCAGGGTATTTTCCCTATATTAACATTAGTGAGGGTTTAACAGATGCTAACCTGGAAGTTTCGATTTTTGCCGGATGTTACAGTTTTCCCCCGTTAGAGGAATTTCGTCACCGACAGACGTTGATGTATCTCCGTTCCAAGACCATCAATAAAATTCGTCGGTAATTCCACGGTACGTTGTCGCTATAGCATAGTTTTCCACTTTATTTTCACGATGCGAAAAAGTGTTTGTGATGCATTACTGATGGCTATGTCCATCAATTGAAAATCCGTCGGTATATATATTGGTCGTCATTTGTACCTTACCAACCAATTTGCCACCGCTAGATTTTTCCATCTAAGATCTGTCGGCTAATGTATATACCGACGGTTACAGTCGTCGGTGAAAGTCCTAATTTTAGCAGTGAATGATGGATTCATCAAGAAACAATTACACAAAAATTTCATCCCATGTAAAAAAACCTAATACGATGCGTAATTTTAGAAGTGTTCTGAGCACTACAAAACTAAGAGGCTTCACCGATGGATTTTGTCGCCGTTAATTTCCAATGGATTTTATTGATAAATAAATTAATTAAACTAAATAAATAATCCGCCGGAAATCCTCCGAAAAATTAATTAATTAAAATTAAATATTTTTAGTAAGAAATAAATAAAAATAAATAAATAATCCGTCGGAAATCCGTCAAAAAAATAATTAATTAGAGTTTATTACTTCTTAGAAATAAAGAAATAAAAACAAAAAAATAATCCGCCAGAAATCCGTCGGAAAATTAACTGATTAAGATTAACTATTTTTAGAAAATAAATAAATTAAAATAATTAATTAATCCGTCGGAAAAATTATCGAAATAAAATTTTCTGTTTCCACTAGTACAAAAATGACTTTTTGTGACGGTTTTAAAAAACAGGCTTGTAACGGTTTGATAAAAAAACGTTACAAAAAGTCACATAAAAAGTTAGAGAATTGTTTTAGTAACAGTTTTTATAAAGAAACGTTACTATCACAAAAACAATTGAATCATAAAGCAACGTTTTAGATAAAAACGTCAATAAAAGGTACCTTAAGGTAACGGTTTTGAAAAACCGTTGCCTTATGTTGTGACGGTTTTTAAAAACCGTTGCAATATAAGAGTTTTTAGTAACGATTTTTTGTCAAAATCGTTGCTTTATGTCGTAACGGTTTTAAAAAATCGTTACCGAAAACTAAAATATGTATAGCAACGCTTATTTGAAAACTGTTTCCAAAAGTCAACAAGTTCTGTGGCAACGATTTTGCAAAATTTGCGTCACCAAAAGTAAATGTATGGCAAGGGTTTTTGAAAAATCTATGTCACCATATGTCATGCATTGGTAACGGTATTAAAACATTTACATCACAATATCTTAAGCTACATTGACGGTTTTGAATAACTTATGTCACCATATGTCATCTTATGGTGACGGTTTTGAGTACGTTACCACATGTCATTCTACGGTAACGATTTTGAAAAATAAATGTCATCATATATTATGTTATGGTGACGGTTTTTAAAAATTTTTTGTCACAATGGTGACGGTTTTGTATAATAAACGTCATTATATATCATGTTGTGGTGACGGTTAGAATAATAAACGTCTACGTAAGTCATGCTACGATGACGATTGTGTATATAAACGTGACCATATGTAATGTTATGGTGATGATTTTAAATAATAAACGTCAGTGTACGTCATGCTACAGTGACGGTTTTGAACAATAAATGTTATCGTACGTCGTGTTAAAAGGACGATTTTGGAAAATTTACGTCACGTTATGTCATGCTACATTGACGGTTTAGAAAAATAAAAGTCACCGTATGTCATGCTATGGTGATGGAATTGAAAAATAAACGCCACTGCATGTCATGTTACAGTGACAGTTTGGAAAAAATTACGTCACCTTTATGTCATGCTACGGTGACGGTTTAGTAGAAAATGTCACCTTAGGTCATGCTATGGTGACGGTTTCGGAAATAAACGTTGTCATACATTATGCAAAGCTGACGGTTATGACCAAAAAAAATGTCACCTTATGTCATGTTATTGTGACGCTTTCAAATAATCAACGTTGATGTATGTCATATTAAGATGATTTATTTAAATAATGACCGTCATCATATGGTGATGGTTTTGAAAAATAAAGTCACCATATGTTATGTTACAGTGACGTTTTGAAATCTAGATGTTACCGTATGTCATGTTACGTCACTGTATATCATGAAGCGATGATGGTTTTGAGAAATTTACTCACGGTAAATGTAATGTTAGGGTGACGGTTTTGAATGATAAATGTCAGTGTATGTCATTTTATAGTGACGGTTTTAATAAAGTTATGTCACCGAATGTTATGATTCACTGACGGTTCTCAACAGTTCTCATGATACAATAACAGTTGAAGATTTTATTTCATTGCATGTCATGACACAATAATGATTTTCAGAAATTTACGTCACTGTATGTCATATGAAGTAATGGTGGACACAAACTAGTCCAAAACAATCGTTAGGTCGAAGCCTTGGTTTTTGGTACATAATTGTAATCTTTGTAACATCTTTGATCAAAATTTTTTGAAAGACCCAATATTCGCGAAAAGCCCAACTTGGTTCTACCCGATCCGGAAAATCTCACCTTCAGACCGGCCCGACTGAAATATTCAGTTCTGAACACAATTGATATTTACCCGGTCAAGACTAAATAAAGATCTCGATCCGCGACTATTTTAGGTGGGCCTACGTATTCTTTCTATTCTTTTTGTCCACCTTCAATAAAATTACAATATTTACTTTATGTAATTTAAAAGATAAAAATAGTCCAACAATTACTTGCTAAAGAATAACGATTACAATGTTACCATTTTAAATTTATGTGTTTAGATATTTAATTTTTTTCTAATCTCGAAACCAATCTAATTTTTTGTGAAATAAAATTAATAATTTGTTCATGTTTATGATAAAATCATAAAGACATGTATACTATAAGAATATGAAAAATATGGTGTTTAAACTTTACATGACAATGGTATTTAAGTATAAAAAAGACAAACGTTTATGTAATATTTTGTAGCACAAACAATGACAAACAAAGTAGAAAATATTTTTTGAAAATTTCGGCAGCGTAACTACTGTAAATTAAACATTTTCAAAACCTGTATAATAGCACAAAACGCCGACCAATGGAGAAAAAAAACTATGGCACAAAGTGAATCAAACAAAACAAATGAAAACAAATATATAAATATAACAAACATATATGCTAGATAAAGTTATTTTCCAAAAGGTTTTTCAAATATTCTGAACTGAGTTGAAGATGTCGTCAAATATTGTACGATCGTCTTCTATGCGCTAATATTCGATTCTTTCCACGCCTGCTCAAAAGTAGGAAGATAAATAATGTGAGAATTAATGCAAACATAGTATGATCATATATAACATGCAAATGAGTAACAAGGGCTAAGAAAAAGATTAACTAAAACCTAAAAGATCAGACTTACGGAGGGATAAGAGCAAGTTGCAAATGAGTAACAACAAAGGCATAACACGTTTATCCTTTGTTGTCGTGATTCTTTATAATTTGTAACTGTAAAAGAAGAATTATGAAGTATGAGTTAACAAAACCAAAACTATGCAAGTAACAGTTCATTGAGCAAAAAACATTTAATTTGGCAATATGGTAAATACAAGAAAAAAATAAAGAAATACACTAAATTATGCATATTATTTAATAAGTCAATTCCTAGGAAGACAAAAAAGTTACTAACCATGGTTAGTTCATCTTTAAGCACTTAACACCTTGGCAACTACAACATCAACAACAAATTCAAAAAGGTAGAGCGGGTCAATTTGCTTTGCGCACAGTTATACCTCTACAGTCTGTCCGAAAGTAATCATCCCGAGATTCCTTACACAAATCAAGTGGATCTACACGTGGCAATATATTATCATTCTGGGGAAGTATCACTGTACTGAATTCCTCGTCAACATCAGCATAAGCATCTCTGTAATTTTTGGGTGGTGTCATAAAAAATAGACTTTTTCTTATCAAGTTGATCCTTCACATAAAACACTTGCCTAGCTTGTGATGCCAAAATGAAAGGATCGTCCTTGTGTCCTAATCTATTAAGCTCAACCAAGGTGTAGCCAAAACCATCCTTTTTGACCCTGTGTCTATTGTCAACCCAATCACAATTGAAAAGAGGAATTTTTCTTGTATGATAATCTAGAACCCATATCTCTTGTAGAACACCATAATAAAACGCTTGAGCATAACTTACACAATCGTTACAGATGTGCATGTCAAACGCCACTACACTAACCCCACTGTTCTGGTAAATTCTACCTTCAAGAGATTTTGTGCGAAACAGGTATCTATTGATGTGGTATGCATCGTATTTCATCACCTCGATGTTTGGGCCACGTGATATCCACCTTAAGACCTCTTCGGTACTTTCTTTAGCAACTGCCAACTCTCTCTCAACCTGAAATTCATCGTAAGAATTAGACTTTCGTTTTAAAGAAAAATAATATAGCAAAAAAACATTTAGTGGAAACTCTTTACCTGATTTCGTAACCATTTGCCAAACATTTTACTATGCTCTTTCTCCAGCCATGCTTGTCGTTGTGTAGGATGTTGTTCTTTCAAAAAGGTCATGTGTCGACTGAAAAATACAATGATATAAGAATGTCATAATACTTATTCGAAAATGTTAGAAAAATGAAAAGGTAAATGAATAACTAAAACTTACTCGATGTAAGGCTCAACTTCTGGTGTATTCTGCATTACATAAAAATGCGCTTTCGACAACAGTTCGGGAGACACTTGCATCAATTTACCGGCTGACAGTGGTTTTTCTTCATTAGCAGAATTATCAACTTCACCATTGTCAAATGTGTTATGCTTGTCACGTGGAATACCAATTGTCTTCATGCTGCAGGGAGTATTGTTCCATTGCCTTGTGTCTTAGGTTCCAATTCCGGTCTTAACCCAAAATGCACCAAGTCCATTCGAGCCTCCAATCCATCTTTCGTCTTCCCTGGCATGTGTAGCAATGTTCCAATAAGACTCTCACACACATTCTTTTCGATGTGCATAAAGTCTAAACAATGTTGAACATAATTATAATGCCAATACCTAAGCCGTCGTTGCCATATGTTGTATTTCTTCCAATAAGTGGTTTCCTTGTTTCCCCCATTTGACCTTGTCTTGATTCTCTTCATCTTTCCACCTCTTCCCTGCGGAAATTCCACTTTTGTATCCTTCACTCCTTTTCCCCATGAATTCTCTATGGATTTTACCTCCTCGTTTATTTCTTCCCCACTCATAGGTGTCACGGCAAATGTCCAACTCTTGTTTACCATTGAATGCCTTTCTTTGCCTTCTAAACGGGTGATCATATGGTAGATATCTTCTATGACCAATGTAACTTTGTTTTCTTGAGAAAGGAAGTCTAACACACTAGGTTTCTTTCCGGCACACTACACACCCTTTGTATCCGTTGTAGGAACAACCACATAGTGTACCAAGAGCAGGGTAATCATTTATCGTCCATAAAACAACATCACGTAGAGTAAACACCTCTTGTGCATATGCATCATAGGTTTCGACTCCCTGCTCAAATAAGAACTGAAGATCATCAACCAAAGGTTCTAAAAAAACATCGATGTCATTACAAGGCGTACCTGATATTAGTAAGGACAACATGATGAACTTTCTTTTCATACATAACCACGGTGGAAGATTGTAAATCACGGTTAAAACTGGCCAAACACTATGATGTCTATTTCCCCGGTTTACATCAACTCCATCAGCCGAAATGCCTAGCCGCAAATTTCTTGTATCGTTAGCAATTTCAGGAATCTGTCATCTATTGCCCTCCATGCCTGCGAGTCCGCCGGATGACGTAAAACACCATCTTTTTTTCTAGTAGTCTCGTGCCATATTAAATCTTTTGCTATGGTCTTTGTTTGAAACAAACGTTTCATCCTTGGGATGATGGGAAAGTACCACAATACTTTTGCCGGAATATTCTCGTACAACTTTCCTGTCTTGTCATCTATTTTCCATCTTGATTTTCCACAAGTAGGACACACTTCGAAATCCTTGTACTTGTTCCTATAAATAACACAGTCATTGATACATGCATGTATCTTTGTATACCCTGAACCCATTGCTTTCATTGTTTTCTTAGCCTCATATGTACTTCTCATCATTTCATTACCTTCAGGGAGCATTTTTTTTAACAAAACTAATAGTTCATTGAAGAACTTGTCAGATGCTCCGTACTTACTTTTCAAGTTGAATATTTCAACCATTGCAGACAACTTGGTAAAGTTGGGACACCCTTTGTATAGTGGTTTTTCAGCATCTTCAAGCAACTCTTGAAACTTCCCATGGTCCTCTATGAAATTGTCTTCTGTTGCTTGAACCATTTCAATGGTTTCTGGAGCATCTGTTGGAATTTCTATGGTTTCTGGTGCATCTGTGGCAAAGTCAACAAATTCTTTGTTGCACACACCATCATTGACATTGAGATGTCCGCTTCTTGGTGTCTCGTCTTTTTCCCCATGCTTAGTCAACTTGATGTAGTTTTGACCGATCCCCTTGCTAAATAGGTGATGATCTACCTCGTCCACATCAAGGGCGTAGTGGTTTAAACAAAACACACATGGACATGGAATTTTAATTTTTTGGCATGTGTTTAATGGGTCCATGTTCCTCAAATTCTTCAATTGATGGACATCGTACTTCAGAAATGCTGCAACTCCATCTATATACGGCTTTTTGGTTCTATTTGTATCCATCCAAGATTTATCCATTTTGTTGTATCTGTAGAATTAAAAGACAAACACATTCACAAAAATCAGTTAGTATTACAACCATATAGATTGACCACCCTGTAGAACAAGGACTCTGTAGAACTAGAATTGGGTACCGGGTTTAGGGTAAGGGATCCATCATTGGCTATAATCGGGGTCAGAGATCCATCATTGAAAAGCCTTGAGAGCGTAAGGCCTTATTGCAAGCTGCTGGTTAACTTTTATAAAGATGGATAATGCCTCTAGTTAAGCTAATATGAACTTAAGACTAAGATGAAACTTTGATGAATGCATCAACAAGATTACGAAGTTCAAATAATACTCTAGCAGCAGTAACCACCAATGTTTTGGATGAGCATAATTGCAAATTATGTTGCTCCCTGTGTGTATCATGTAAAATAAGTTTTTAGCTATAAAGGTTAATACCTTGATAGACCCATGCAAAGACTTCCAAAACAACTACTAATCACCATATGTAGCAATAATCAACATGTAATTTTCTATAAAATATGTAAGACTGCTTGGATTCACCCTAACAGGGTATTTTGCTCAAGTAAAATAATACCTTTCACTTAATTGAAGTCAAAGAGCATGAAAACGAGGGAAGAGATGGAATACCTGATCGATTGAGAAAACTACAAACAGGAGTAAATTGTTTGCTGTCAAACAGTTTAATCATGTTGCTTTAACAGATTTAAAGTTGCTGTCCACAGAAAGTTCATGTTTAAAACAGATTGATGTTGTTGCTTCAATAGAAAGAATTTGTCCAGAGATGTCCATTGGAAGTGAAGCAGAAAGTTTGCTAGAAAGTATCAAATGCAGTTCAAACATTCCAAAAGAAGCATATAACTAGAGGCAATATGGAAGACAAGAGAAGGTAACGTAATTAACCACATTCAAGTTATATTGTGAATCATTCACAAAGAAGAATACTCGGTCCATCACATTCCATGTAAAGACATATCTGCTAGTTGAATGTAGCATAATAGCATTGACTCTATATTCTAAACATCATCTTAATGATTACAGTTGCAATAACTTAGGTGAACCATCTAGCTGCAATAGGTAATTGTATACATCAAATACATACAATATAACTTAAGGTCAAAGATGCCTCCTATTGCATTCAACAGGCAAGATCATATCCCTTAGCTTGTGACCTATTCTTACGAAATTCCATATAACACATGTACACAACACACAATACCCTTCAACTTGTATGTATTATGTATATATATATCATATGTTTACTTCAAAATATATTCTTAATTGGCCAAGTAGAAAACCTATTTATTTGTATACAAGTACACACACACACACACACACTGACAGATCACATTTTAAATAAATATGGATAATATATAAAGAGGTCATCCAAACCAGAAAATACAATTAAAACTTTAAATAATTACTACTTATTTGTCAACACTTCTCTTTTGAAGGGACTGTTCATAAATTGCATCATATCACATGCAAACCAGAAAATACTATTAAAACTTTAAATAATTACTACTTATTTGTCAACACTTGCATCTATCCATACATCCATCCATCACTTTTTGATATTTTGTTTCAAGTTAATGGCACAACTCACATCATAACAAATGTACAAGCAAAAGCAGCATCTCTTGATCCTTTTTTTAATTCCTCAATTCTGAGGAATTCACTCTTTTTTCATCTTTCTTCTTTATCTGAGATGGTAATGGAGTTTATAAATCCCAATTTGGCAGTTTGTGTGGTAGATTTAGTGAGGAAATCTTGGAAGCATTAAGTGTTTGTTATGTTTTTTTGTTTTTATTTTCTGTTGCTAAAATGCTAAGTGCTGCAAACCATCTCGTCATACTTTGTAACTATAAATTCTAGGCTTTTAACTTGAAATGGATGCAAATGGTAAAAGCTAAAAAAACAGGGGAGATATGCAGGTCACTTAATTCCATGCCATTTTCACACTTGGGAAGTCCTAAAGATAAAATCCAAAGTAAATATCCCCACAATGGAGTTGATGGCCCTTATGTTATGCCTAAGCAAACATCACAATCAAATCTATTGTTAGACTTTCAGTCAATACTCAACCATGACCAGATCAACCAAACAGAAAAATATCACATTTTCTATTTCAAGATCAAACATACAACTTTTGAAATTCAAATCTGATATGGATTTTCAGCACCATTTCGTATAGCATAGAAAGTGGTGGTGGTTGTTTCATGTTCCAAAGACAGCAAAGTATTTCTCTTTGGTTCAATGGTGGTCTCAAGTTAAGATCAACATATCAGATTCAGACGTTTCACAAAAAAGCTAGATAATTCAACAATTTACAAAAAAAAACTATCATTACGAGGCAAAATGACCAACAAAAACAAAACCCTAACATAAAGAAAAACAGGTATTCGAACACAAAAGAGAGGATCGAGAAATCGTACCTAAAACAGTCGATTTCGAATTGGATTGAGATAGATTTCACCTTTGATTTCGAATTGGATTGAGAACGCATGATGCACCATCTTGCTGATGCCTTGCGCAATTTTCGATCAAAACTGTACAAACATTTTGCACTGCCAAACATCAGCAAACCTTCAAAGTTGAAAATTGTCCCAAAACAATACGGGAACGTGGAACAGGCTGATTGGGACAAATTTGTTGAGCACACACTTTCAGATCAATTCAAGGTTATACAATGCACAAATAATGTATTAATGTTATATTTATCGTCGTTTTCTATTTATTTCTTATACTGCAATATTTATTTCATCTTTTTCTCGTTCCAAGGGTGTATCTGAGTCGGCAAAAGCATCATGTGCAAAGCACAAGTACCCACATCGATTGGGACGATCCGGATACGTGGGACTCAAAGAAAAAATGGTAATGATCTTTTTTAAATTATTGAATTCATTACGTATTTGCTTTTGCTTATAAGCGAACGTCCAAGACTGAAGTATTAACATCAAAATGTGTATTTGCTAATCACTAGGTAAAAAATAAAGAAATGCCCGAGGATGAAGTTCCGGTGCGGTCTTTGATGTGGTGCAAGGCACGTCAAACCAAGGATGGAGGTTATGAAAATGACGAGCTTAAAGACAAGGCAAATGAAATTGTAAGAATCTATACTTTATTGAAATACATTCCTCTTTCTGTCGACGTATCATTGATATATGTTTTGCACAGGAACACCATGAAAAGGAGATTCAGGAGGGATCCCTAAAGCTTGAACACGGCACATATGCTCTTACACTTGTGTTTGGCAAAGAGCATGGCGTGTAAGAGGGGTCGTCAAGGGAGTGACTCCAACACGCTACTGGAACATTCCCAGACGTAAAGGATCATCCAGAAATTGCACTCTACAAAGACAGTTGGATGATGAAAAACGAGAGAATGCTGAAAAAGTTGGGGGTTTGCAGAAACAACTCCAGGACCAAGATCATGTAATTAAAGAACAAGGTCAGAAGCTCAAAGATCAAGATCATTTAATGAAAGAACAAGGTGATCTAATGAAAGCTATATTAGCTCACCTGTCCTCTAATAGAATCGGATTAACTGATCTGAAAACTTCATTAAACATGAGTTTGGAAGGACAAGTAAGTAAATAGATTACAAAATGCGTTTGATATACTTGATTTAATTTTTTAGTAAACTGTCGTGCAATATCTAATATTTGTATAAACACTTTCCAGAAATCTTTGACAAGTGGTCTCCCAGCTTCACACGAAACTCCGGCAACAAGCAACCACTCTGATAGATCTACTCATGACGGCGCTATTGCTAAGGGCGCTATTGCTAAGTCATCAAAGAGACCTCGACAATCTTTAGAGGTAGATCATGTCCCAGTATCTCAGAAGGACGCTACTGTTGCTATAAATTCACAACAATCTAAGACTACGCCATCTCAAGTGTTGAAAAATGAAGGCCTACTGGTATGTTCTTTACATGTATTATAATTTTGTCAACGTTGAACTTTACTATGTTCACATGGAATATGTTTTTTTTTGTAGACTATGAAATGCAATTTGGAAAATCCAGAGCGAAGAAACATTGTTGCACATGGGACTATCATCTACTCATCTTCACCACAGACCCTTCATGGAGTTCCACTTCAGGCTGATTGCTACAAAGTCTCGGTTGACAAAACAGTAAAGCCAGCTGCATTTTTACCCATCCAATCGGGTGAACACAAGACTGTAGAAGACGCTTATGATAGTTTTGTCGCTTGGCCAAAAAGTCTCGTGATCCCGGACTCAAAGGTCAACTGCTTATCTAATTTAGCTCTTCATTTGTTTTAATGGATAATCTTGCATGTTTTAATGTATACGTCAATGGTATGCAGATATTAAATATTTGATTACCTAAGTATCTTATACACTTTCATGCAAAGGTTTGAGCCTTTAGAATGACCATTATCCACAAAGACCTTATTACCATTATATTTTATACAACTTATGTGTTGGTTCAACTTGTATCTTTTTGCATGTACCGCAAACAACTTCTGATGAGCATAAAGATAAGCAAAACAAGAAGACCAAAAGGAGTTTCACAATTGTTAATCAGTTAAAGATGTCAAAGCATACAAGGAGTACGTCTAACAAGAAAAATATTGGTTTAGATGATGCATAAGTTTAAGATAGTTTAGAAACAAACTTTCAGACACAATATATTTGTTTATTTTTTTGTCTTTGGATACATTATTCATATAATTTTCAATATTATCTTAATGGTTTTTATATATTAATAATCATTTTGAACTTCTTTTAGTTTTTATTTTCGATAGATATTATTAAAACTTCTTTCAGTATAACGTCATTGTATATTATGCTATGGTGACTGTTTTGAATAATAAACATGTTACAGTGATGTTTTTCAATAAAAAAACGTCACTAAATGTCATGCTACGGCGACGGTTTTTGAAAATAAATGTTCATTTACGTCATGCTACGGTGATAATTTTGAAAAATAAACGTCGCCATACATTATGTTATGGTGACGGTTTTGAATAATAAAAGTCATTGTATGTCATGTTACGCTTACGATTTTGGAAAATAAACGTCACCATAGTCACTTTATAGTGACGATTTTGACAAATATACATCATCATACGTCACTTTATAGTGATGATTTTTTGACAAATAAACGTCACTATAGGTCATCCTATAATGACGGTTTATAAACGTCACTTTACGTCATTCTATGGTGACGGTTTTGAAATATAAATCTCACCGTATGTTGTGCTATAATGACAATTTTTTAAGAAAACATCACCTTAGCTCCAACTATGGTGACGGTTTAGACCAATAGACGTCATTGTATGTCACTCTACGGTGATGGTTTTGAAAAATAAACGTTTATGTCGTGGTACGGTGACACTTTTGAAAATATGTCACATTATGTCGTGGTACGTTGACGGTTTTGTTTTCAAAACCATCACCATACGTATGACTATGGTGACATTTTCGAAAATAAACATCATTATACGTCCTACTACAGTAACAATTTTGAAAAATAAACGTCACAAGATGTCCTATTACAATGACGAGTCTGAAAAAATAAACGTCACCGTCTGTCATTCTATGGTAACAGTTACAACAAATAAATGTCATCATATATCATGCTATTGTGACGATTTTAAATAATAAACGTCACCATAAATTGTGTTACATTAACGATTTTTAAAAATAAATGTCACCTTATGTCATGCTACAGTAATGTTTTTTAAATGTAAACGTCAACGTAGGTCATGCTATGGTGACTGTTTTAAAAATAAACGTCATTGTACTTCACGTTATAGTCACGGTTTTTAAATAGAAATGTCAACATGTCATCTTTTAGTGACTATTTCGAGAAATAAATGTCACCGTACGTTATGCTATGGTTACGATTTTGAATAATGAATGTCATTGTATGTCATGCTATGGTCACGATTTTGATAAACTTCACCATATACCATGCTCCGGTGACGGTTTTTTAATATAAACGTAAAGCATGCCATGCTACGATGACGATTTTAATAAAATAGCGTTACCGTATGTTATGCTACGGTGACGATTTTTAAAAATAAATGTCACTGTATGTTATGTTATGGTAACGGTTTTAGAAAAATAAACAATTTTTTTATACATTTAAGGTGACGGTTTTAGCCTATGGTAACGGTTTTTGATGTGATTTGGTAACGTTTTCTGAACGTAACCAAAAGTGTATCAAAAGTGACGGCAAGATAGGTGACAACTTTTACGTCCACGAAAACCGTTACCGTATACCTACGGTAACGGTTTTTAACCGTCACAAAAGACCTTTTTGTACTAGTGTTCTAAAAAAATCAGTGGCAAATTTCCAGCGGATTATTGGCGGAAGTCAACGGAAAGTTGAGTTTTTGGTATACGCCAGAAACCCCTCGGTAATTTTCCGGCGGACCCTTTTGTTTAGTAGTGTTTGTGGTAGATCACCAACTTATTACGTCCGTCGGTGATTGAAAATCCGTCTGTAATCATGATCACCAACCATATTTTCTCCTGCGATGAGATAATCAGTGATGGTTTTTTCCGGCGGATAACTGACGGATTACCTATTGTCGGATAAGACTCTTTGTTTTGAAGTGTGAAAACTTGTTGAGAAGTTAAAATATAAACTTATTGCAACGTTTTCACATATATAAATTGCACAATACCTTATAAAATTTCCGGTACGTAAAAAGCATAATTGGGGCAAACTCACCCCAATCCTTTGCCAACTAAGCTACACACATAGGCATCCTTAAAAACATAATTTAAAGACATTTTCTACATTTTAAAAATCTAACTTCATTGTAGTAAACTTACTTGATTTTTTTACATAAACTGATCTTTACACATTGTCGATGAAGAAAAAGATGAAAAAAGTTGTTTTTGTTTTATTTAAAGAATTTTTTTATCCACGAAACAAATATTAAATTTTAGTATAAGACGTTATAAAGTTCAATATTATTTTTTTTGGCAGTCCAATGCTCGTTTAAGTTTTTAAATATAACGAAAATAATTAATTGGATTTTCCATGGTCGATAAATATGAACCAAATACGTTCGGAAAAAAGGGTGGGGGGACCAATCGTCCACTTCATTATGCAAACAGATGATCAAAATCATATTGAATTGATCTTGAAGTACTATGACTCAAATTCAAAGTCCCATCTCCATCAATTTATTAACATATATATATAGTCAAAGAAAAATAGGTTAAAACACTATTATGTACTCTTGAGTGTTGTTTTAGAATTGGTTTATACTTTATGAAGTAATCTTAATACTCATATATAATTAAATATCATAAAGAAGAAGAAGAATATGACGACAATTAATGTTATAACAATAAAGCAAAATTAATGGATTTGGCTCTATACTTGTTAAGAAACCATTATAGCGATGGATATGATGATTGTACGTTGTATTAATGGGAATTCTGAGAGGAAATATATATGATTGATCAAAAATACATAATGTATAGGGAATTTAATTAAAATACCCAAAGTTTGACCTTGACTTACACAACTACCCTTCTCTCTCCCATTTTGCGAAATACCCCCTAATCCCGCGATTATGTCCGCGATCGCGGACCCGTCCCACATGGCCCGCGAAGTTGTTTCCCGATGGACCCAGATTTTTAGTTTTGGTCCCTGTCCGCGATGGGCCGCGATTTTGATGATTTTGGCGTTTTTCACGTATCTTTGCATGTTTTTATTGTTTTTCCACACTTATTGTCTAAGTTGTTTCAATTATTGTACTTGAAGATGAATTTGTGGTGACTGTACCTGGATTCTGCAGCCAATCAGAAAGACCTTCAGCACTTTTTGTGTATGCCGAATCATTGGTGTGCGACGAAGGTGATGACGAAGACGATGACGAAGGTGATGACGAAGACCTCCAACTGGAGCCTGATTCTCAATTTCAGGCGTCCTACGACCCAACAGTTTATTCGGATCATACATATGGTCTTAACGACTGTTATCCTGATTTTGTTCCGGAGACGCAACAAGAAGAAGAAGAATAAGAAGAAGACCAAGAAAGACGGTTTGCTGAATTTGCTGATGACGAAACCTATGTTTTCACAATGGGTAGATCTGATATAGACAGATCAGATACCGATAGTGATGACGACGAAGAAGGAGAAAAATATACCCCTAGTAATAAATCATTTGGTGAGTTAAATGATTATTTTGATATGCCTCATCTCCTTCCAACCCCGGAGACCCATATACAAACCTACGAACACGCACCTTATAATCGCATTTCAAGGATTCGTGTAGGTCAAATATTTGATATGAAGGATGAATTGGCCACACAGCTCGGAATTAAGTTCATGGAAGAGGGTTTCGAAAGTAAAACGAAGAAATCCGACAAGGTCAGATACGTGGTTGTATGTGGGAGAGAAAATTGTAATTGGAGGATGTCTGTGAGGTTCGTGGACCATAAAGGAGGGATGTTTGGCGTTAGAAAGTTGCACGACATACACACTTGTTCGAGGACGCAACTGAATCCCAACCACCGACAAGCCAACAAAAGGACTTTGGGCTACATACTGAAAGGCAAATTTTTTTATGCTAGCAGGGCATTTCGTCCAAAGGGACCGATTCAAAGGGACGTTTTGAGTTGTGCTTCGTTGCCCTTGGACCTGCGGCGCGTATATTAACACGTCATATGTTTACACATTATAAACTATAACATTTACAAAGGGAAACCACCTACGTTTTTGCAGATCCGCACATTTCTGGAAAATCTGCGTCGTGTCCTGGTAATAGACGCTGCCCATTTAAAGGGGCGTTACTTGGGTATGATGTTCCTGGCGGTTGCCTTGGACGGGAATAACAACATCGTGCTCGTAGCTTTCGGAGTAGGCAAGTCTGAGACCGGGGAGGAGTGGAGTCGGTTTCTGTCCATGTTGAGACAATGTATCAGAGACCCGAAAGGGTTGGTGTTTCTGTCCGACAGGGCTGCTTCGATAAGCGCCGCAATCTCTGCCACGTACCCAAACACCCCTCACGCCCTATGTTGTCGACATTTGGAAATGAACGCGAAAAGTCAGGACAAACGTATTACAACATACCACACCACCTACTGGAATGCATGCAAAGCGTATACGGTTCGGGAGTTTGACCGGTACATGAATGCACTACGAGTTAGTGCCGATCGTGCAGCAAAAGTTATGGACGATGCTGGACCAGAGAGGAGGTCGAGGGCCCATTTTCTTGCACAACGTTATGACATTCTGACCTCCAATAGTGCAGAGTCGGTGAATGCACTCTCCCGTTTTGCTCGTAGATTACCGATTGTACAACTTATGGAGTACTTCCGGACCTTTCAACAAGAGTGGTACCAACTTTGACGCCGAAAAGGATGTGAAATGCATAATAGACTCACGCCAAAGGCGGAGGAGATAATTCTCAAAAGGGCGGGAAGAGCTGCGACATGAAGGGTAAGCAAAATTGAGTTTGGGAAATACCAGGTTCGGGATAACCGTTTTGACGCGACTGCCGATATGACCGAGCATGTTTGTTCTTTTCTGCAATGACAATACTCTAGGTTACCGTGCGGTCATGCCATCGCTGCTGAAAGGCATATGGGTCGTAGAGATTGCAGCGATTTGGCTGTAAATTTCTACACGTCCGAAACTTACCGGGAAACATATCGGGAAGTAATCAATCTAGAAGGACCCCCTGAATCATAGGTGTCTCCATACTCCCCCCTTCCGCCATGCTATCCACCATTAATAACCAAGAAAGAACGATCGACATCCATCTCGTGGTGAAGATCTGATACAGAGAAAATATAGTAGGTGCCAAGTAGTAGGACATACTCGTGGAGAGTGTCCAACTCCCGCCCCTTCAAGCGTGCCAAGGAGTAGACGTCCAGTTAGCCAAAGAAGTAGCACACAGGGCCCATCGGAGCTAGAACCACATGGAAGTCTAAGATATGATAGCATTGACCCGAACATTGATTTCCCTTTATTTTAAAGACTAAATCTTGTATGCTAAGTGCTCTTGTTTTCATATATAACATGATTTTATCTACTTTATCGTCCCGTGTAATTTAGCAAACATAAGGGACCTAAGTTGTAATTTAGCAAAGATAAGAGACCTAAGTTGTAATTTAGCAAAGATAAGGAACAAAAGTTGAAAAAAGGTGAAAATGAAGCCCCATCGCGGGCAAATTTTGTGGGCCAAAATGGTCGGGTCTGCGATCGCGGCCCAAATCGCGGGATTAAAGGGTAGTTTAGCAAAATCGGAGAGAGAGGGGTAGTTTTGTAAGTCAAAGTCAAACTTGGGGTAGTTTAATTAAATTCCCTAATATATATTGATGATGAAATTGATTAATATTTGAAACTCAAAGGTAGCCGATGCATGTTTTTCTTTGCAAATTTTTGTGGGTAAAAATTCAACTAGGGAATAAGGAAGAAAAAACACTTGGTCTCATGCTCTTTAAGAGATTTTCAATAGATAAATTAGATAATAATGTAAAATGATTTAAAATGAAAAATATAATGGACATGTACCTAAACTGTAAAGTAAAATAAAAAAAATGCATACTTGGAAAAGAAAATTAAGAAAAAAATTGCATAAGCTTATAATAATTTTTTAATACTCAAAAAGTAATTTAAGGTTGTCAGACTCCTAAATAAACTGATAAAATTAGTGAAAAAAAATTCGACGGCTTATCCGTTGAAAAATCATCGGCGGATTTCCGATGGATTTTAAGAAAGTCAAACGGTGTTAACTTCTGTCAGAAATCCGCCGAAAAGCCGACGAAAAATATTTTTTAAAATCTTACGTTTTCCCGGCGAATCTTCGATGGATTTCCAGCGGTACATTTCTTTAATTAATTGTTTTTGAAACAACAAAACTTATATTAAATAACTGTTCCGGCGTATTTCCGACGGATATATCCATCGAAAAATATTATTCAAATTTTAAAAAATCTTAAAAAATTTAAATAAATAAAGTTTCCAGCGGAATTTTTCGCCGGAAAACCTGCCGGAATTTTATTTATTTATTTAATTATTTTAATTAAATAAAATTTTTAAACTTTCCGACGAATATATCCGCCGAGAATCCGTCGAAAAGTAAATCTTAATCACTTTGTTAATTAAGAAATTCGCTAAACGGGAAAAAGAATTTCGGCAACCACATCCTCCGAAAACCTATCCTCCGAAAATGCCACCGGAAAAGTCAATCACCGACAACTATTCTTCCGACAACCCTATCCGCTGAAAATCCGTCGAAATGTAGGTTTTCCAGCGGATTCGTCCGCCGGAAATAGTTTGTTGTATAGTAGTGTTAAATATAGCCTAAGAAGATTCAAGACTCTTGAGTTCGTCTCATCAACCCTTTATACATTTTTTTGTGATAAACTATAATACCCGTTGTATTTAAAGAGTGTGCTTATGTATATATATTTATATAAATAATAATTATGAGGTGGGTTCATACGATAACACTAACTATTTAAGAAAACAAGAAAACAACTGCTATTTACAAAATCATATATGATTCACGTACAAAATCATATATGATTTCGCGACTTTTCCCGCAACTTTAAATCGCGGCCAAAGTCGCGCGTGTCCAGTTTTTGCTGTTAATGTAAAATCTCATGTGATTTTACACATGATTTGCTGTTTTCTTAAATAGTTAGTGTTCTCGTTTGAACCTTCCTCTAATATATATATATATATATATAGGGATGGGATCAGGGGAGAACTTAAAAAAAAGAACCGGAGAACTAATCCCCACCACCCATCCTTCATAATCTAATGGTGAATAAAAATAGGTTGTTTAAAAAATCCAAAAGGGTAATATGGTACATTCATAAATAAAGAAATATTCCATTTTAAAAAGAAAAAAACAAATAGTGAACGTGGTTCAATTTTTGTGGGAATATCATTTTTCTACCATAACAAATTTGGAAAGAAAGTATAAAATATTATGAGAATTCTGAAAAAAAGCAAATGAACGTAGATGTTGAGTATGGAAGGAAACAAACAGGGAAAGGAGCATGAATATGAAGAACTGCACTGTTGGAAGACGATACATCTGGAAATTCTGATTACGATGTGGTTGACTTCGCCGATGAAGATGGCGACTCCAAATCAAGTAAGTATTCAGTAAAATAAAGATTTGAAAACGTAGGAGATGATGAAGGTTTAGGATGTCACTCCATATTCACATGTGCGGTTTCTTTTTTCTGACGTTGCAACCTTTTTTAAGCATGGACATTCACATCGATTGTAAAATTAATATAAACTCGTACACAGGTGATGATTGCAATATGTCCAACAAATCACAATGGTCCGAGGGAATAGAGTATCCTGGTGGAGCAAGGTATTGGATTCCTAGTGTTGACGAAGACATGAAACCGGTGGTGAATATGATATTTGATACACTAGAGCAGGGAATCGAAATGTATTCAAAGTTCGCTGATAAAGGAGGGTTTGAGATAAGAAAGTCCACACAGAAAAAAGATCGAGACGGGTCTATTATGTTGAAATATGTTGTGTGCAGTAACGCCATATTGCCACAAAATAATCAGTTTGACAGTATGACAAAGACAGAAAACAAAAAACATCGGAATAGAAACTTTAAAAAAACAGGGTGTGAAGCTGGTGTTAGATTCACAATTGTACCAGGAACAAATACATTTAGGTTGTATGGTTTTGAGGAGAAACACAACCATGTGTTGATTGCACAAGACAAAATGCACCTTACTCGGAAAAGACGGAAGCTTGATTATTCGACAAAACTAGTTCTCCATAGTCTTGCAAATACAAACATTGGAGCGACACGGGCGCATAACATAATGGTTCAACTAAAGGGAGGATATGAGAATGTGTTGGTACTAGTGTCGACTACAAAAACTTTGTTACGTCGGGGGTAGTGACACATACATGATGATTGAGAAAATGAGAAATAAGGAAAAACATGTGCCTAACTTCACATTTGAATATGTGTGTGTGAATAGTGAATTATGGGCCATGTTCTGGGCAGATGAAGCGGTAAAGAGCAACTATGAAGAGTTTGGCGATGTGATCTCCTTCGACGCTACCTACAAAACAAATAAGTAAGAATATTATCTTTAAATATGAAAGCAATTCACACAGTATTTTATTCTCACGATTAACGATTATCAACAAGGGAGTGTCAATGTTAATCCATTTCAGGTACTGCATGGTGTTTGTTCCGTTCACTGGAATAGATAATCATAAGAAATGTGTGACATTTGGAGCTGGTCTGCTTAACAAGGAGAATAGTGAGAATTACACATGGCTCCTAACTGCATTTCTTAAAGCATTTGGTAAGCAACCACGTATGGTAGTAAGTGATCAAGATAGAGGCATGAAGAAAGCAATTGAAGATGTATTCACTGAATCCAGACATAGATTATGCATGTTGCACATAACTAAAAAGTTACCAGCGAAGGTATTTTGTAAATAATAAGTTGTCATCATATACTAATGTTTATGGCCAAATTAATAAAATCTGGTTACCATCAAATTAGAACTTATTCATATTGCTTGATATGTAACTATTCACAAACATGGCAGGTAAATGCAAACATCCTACAAACCACCAACTTCAAGAAACGCTTCTACGCCCTTGTATGGAATTTATGGATTGGTCCACAAGAATTTGATATGAGATGGAACGAATTGATAGAAGAATTTAACCTAAAACATATTGAATGGTTTTCGGATATGTTTGAAATACGAAACAAATGGATATCGGCATACTTTAGAGACATGGAAATGTCGGGATTAATGAGAACGACATCGAGGTCCGAAAGTGAAAATTGGTTCTTTTCTGGCTTCTCAAATCCTGGGTCAACACTTGTAGATTTTGTGAATTCTTTCGAGTCTGCCATGGAGAAGCAAAGGTATACACAAGGAAGACTTGATCACAACACCGCCACCACTACCCCCAATATTAAAACCCGGCTGCCAATTGAGCGCCATGCAAGTCAGGTGTACACACGCTCCATCTTCTTTTTGGTACAAAAGGAGATAAATGAATCTATTTGGACATGCACACAAAAATCTGTAACCACATACGATGAGTGTGATGTGTTTATTATCAGAGGAACAATCCCTTTCAAGATACGATGCAAGGGAAAAGGTAAGGGTGTGGATTACAATACATTGTTTTCGAAGGAGGACGACTACAAGGTATGCGTGAGTATTTGGTAAATGTATATTTTGTATATTAACAATTTACTGCAAGCCATCGCTAATAAGTATGTGTGAGTTGTTTACAAATTTAACCTTGTAGTAATAAAGCTAATGTTGGTGTATTTGTTTTCCGTATGCAAGGTGATGTATAATCATAATAACGAGACTTTTGAGTGTAGCTGCTTGTATCATGTGCATCACGGTCTTATGTGTAGACATATTTTCTGTGTATTTTAGTATCTTCGTATAAACGAGATCCCCTCCAAATATGTATCAAGGCGTTGGAGAAGAGATATAATACCGTCCGAAGTATTGAGAAGGCGTTATTGGTATAGTGAGGGAGATGATCATTGTAAGAAAGTTGCGAACGATGCACATTCTATCGTGGATGCGTGTATTGGAATTCTTGTGAATGATAACGAAAGGCTTGAAGACTTTGCCAAGAAGATGTAAGAAATTAGGAGTGAGATATGTTTGGTCCCAAAGAGGTTATACAAGTTTGTAGAAGGGGGGTTGAATACAAACACACGATTTTTATCTTTCTAAATTGTTTATTGATATATATCAAACAATTTACAGTTTGTTGCGGAACAAGATTAAGGAATAAACCTAATCTAAACAAATTATGAGAACACTAAGATTTCTTGCACTAGAAATAAGAGAGAAGGAAAGATAAGAACACTAAGGAGAGTATTCTTTCACATAGAGAGTTCAGCGAGAGGAATGGTCGAGCACTTCAAAAATGAAGTAGAGTTTCCTTTATATACTGCATGCATTTAATGCAAGTCAGTACCCCTTTACACGTGGCAACCTCTGGTTGGTTGCATGATTTGACTTCAGTAGACAACCTAGTGGCCGCATGATGAACAGTGTAGAATCAGAGTTGGTTGTACGATTCTGGACAAAAGGGATGTCCGTTCTGAAAAAATCGTACGGAGGCGTACAAGGGAATAAGACAAAAGTTGCTTGTAGAGGAGGCTTCATGATCAGCGTTCGCTGAATGATTCTTTATCAGCGAATGATAAAGTTCAACGTTCACTGAAGTCTTCTACTTGAAACTTCACGTTGAGTGGACAAGCCTTGGCTTCGCTGATATACGCATCAGGTCACTAGTAGACTTAGTCGCTGGTTCTTTGGCTTGATCTTCGACTTCAGCGTAGAACATGGTTGATGTGAATCTTGTCTTCAGGGATCATAAGTAAACAACTTAAACTATCAGCGATCATCAGTAAGACTGAACAGGCTCAGGGCTTACTGATGAACAGTGTTCGCTGAATGCATAATTTAAACCGTATGTTTTCATCAGCGATACTAAATAGACTTAGTATATTTTCTTTGATGACAAAACATTAATACATATTGTCTACTTACAATTTTCACTAAGTGTTTCTCAGAGTCATTATCAAATCACTGAGGGTTTGGATCAACAATATCCCCCTATTTGATGATGACATAGCAATAAAGGAAAATTGCTAAGTAAGAAAACATAAGGATAAAAAGGACTCATAAAATATTTGTCCCATTTACTGTTTTCAGGGATCTTTTTAAGTACTGATGGAGTAAAGTACATTCACTGAAAATTTTCATTAACTTCGTAGAGAATACAAGGGGAAGTGGAAACATTACAAGTACAGTGAATTAATACTTACAAGTACAAAAAGTTACAAGCTGATAAAAGATAGAAGAATTATAAAGGAATCTTATTAGCTATTCAGGTTCATTCTTGGTAAGAAGTCCATCAAGAGAATTTGATTCGGAGACCATCCAATCACGGACTTTCACTCCCTGTTCCCTTCTTTTCTTGGTTTCTTTGTAGATTAAGGGCTTCATGAAGTGTTCGAGCAGGTTTTTTCTATATCCACACAAGTAGATGAGATCTCTGAGCTGTTCGATAGGAGTGATGGCTAGCTCAGAAATGTGTTGAAAGCATTTACGTCCAGTGCAGTCGACGAAGAAAATGCCATGTGGTTCACTGACAACCTTTCCAGGGATAAAGTCTTCACCAGGGGGTAGGGAAACATCAAGCGCTTATAGATCAGGATCTGGGCCAAGAACAGCTTCTCGAGAGAACTCGATGTCGGTTTCATTTCGTATAGGAGGACCTGAAGCTGAAGGTTTCTTCTTTTGCTTTGCAGCATGCCTTCTATTTTGAACAGGAGGAGGGATATTAATGGCTGATGATACTAAGTCGATCTGCTTGTTTAGAGCTTTCTCGATAAAGGATTTTTAATTTGAGCGTGACCGCTGAATGGCTATCCGCATCTCCAACCATTCAGAGAAACCAAGCTGATTAAGCCACGAAGTGTAGATGATTGCCTTGTGTCCATTTTCCCTGATAATATGAATATCAATGATATGAACGCCATTGGTTGTTCTTCCCCTGATGTTCACCGTTTTGATCCTGGAGGAATGGTGTCGAAAATGAATTTTCTCCTTGCACCAAGCAACAGTGGAATCAGAGACCTTGGTTTTCTCTTTTCTGATATTCTTGGCGTCGTTCCAGAGCTTCCGCTGAATAGAGACATGAACTTTCTTCAAGGCAGGATCCTTGACTGAACGTTGAACGAGTTCTAAGGCATATTCTTTGTCTTTTTTCTTCAGCCTTCTTTCGTTCAGCCCGGAGTTTTTCAGCTTTGAGAGCCTCAGCGATTTCCCTATTTGATAACATTTTCAGTTGTGGAGGGACAATGCGCTGATCTTCCACCTTCTTGATCATTGCTGCTCTCACCGAGGTTTCATTTTCACTTGTCCTTTTAATGGGCAAGGAAGGTTTGTTGGGATGGGAGAGCAGTTCTTCTTCTTCTTCAAAAAGATCATCGGACATCCAGGATGAAGAAGAAGAAGACCTGGACATCCAGGATTCAACAGTCATTGTAGAGTTGGCCTGTTCTTTGAAATGCTCCCCCTCAGAATGAGAGAGATTTTTCGATTCCCTCAGGGTTTTCATCTCCCTGAGGTTTTTCAGCAATACCCTCCCCCTCAGAAACATGGGGAAGGCCTTCATCTATATCCTTCTCCCCTCTTCAACATGTTGGATGGGGGAGGCAACATTAGCAACAGTATCAGTGGTCTTAGGGCCCCTGTCTTCTTAGCCAGGGATCCCAAGATGTGTTTCCACCACTGCCATTCTGTCTTCCAGGCTAGAGATAGCAGGGGTGCCTTGGACGATGAAGTCCACTGCCATCTCCATCTTTTCCCGGTCAGCCTGAGAAAAGTGAGAGCCTTAGCAACACTATATAGACCGCCGGCAAGTGTGGAGACATTAGCAGTTGTAGCTTTGTCGTTCATAGCTTCGGCTAATTTCTTCAACGTCTGCCAATTTCTTCAGCGTCTCCCCAGCGTCTGTAACCGCTGAGGAGTTGTTGGTGATGTTGGTGGTGAGAGTTTCCACCTTATTAGCGACCTCCGTGAGGGAGTTGCTAATAGTCCCCAAATTAGGACCTGTAACAGAAAAGAACTTGTGAACAAAGGAAAGCTCAGAAGTTGGGTGTTCAGAGAGAGGAGTGTTTAGGTTACCTGGAGGCGGGTTGGAAAAGGTGTTGATGTCACGGTAGCCTGATAGGTGTTCCATGTCATCTTTCATCGTACGGTGGGAGGAAGCGCCTTCAGGTCCTTTATTTTGGTCCATTCATTTATGTAGCTCAGCGGCAGAGCTATCATCCAGATGGATGACACCTGATGGTGATGCAGAGGGGAAAATGAATCTAGAAGAGACCAAAGAATGAGTAGTCGAAGCGAAGGTTGTGAAGAGGGTGTGGGTAGCAGATTCAGCGTTGGATCCGCTGAGAAAAGCCTCTGAAGCGCTTAGAGGCGCTGAGGATTAGGGGTTCGTATCCAAAAGAATTTTAGTGATATGAGGCACTGAAATTGGTATGGAAGTGGATGGTTCAGCAGATGTGGCGGAGTGTACCACGAAATCTTCCATCATCGTCTGCAAAGGGACCGATGTGGAGTCTTCAGCCTGGGAAGGCTTGGGTTGCTCCTTTGAGGTCTTCTTGGACTTATGGATGCTAAGTGGGGATTCAGAGGGTTTCCTCTTTTTGGAAAAGGAGGTGGTTGTAGCCTGGGTACCAGCGGTTAGGTTGACTGCTGCCGTTGAGGTAGCTGCAGAAAGAGAAGAAGGAGATCGAAGAAGAGGTAAGAGTTCAGAAAGACGTACCTCGTTAGGAATCGGCATGTAGTCGAGCACCTTAGGGCCAACCTGAGAAAGTCTCAGGTCTTCCCCGGTCGGATACCTTTCTTTCAGCCCATGCATGAATAGGGCACTGAGGAATCGCGGGTATGGAACGTTCGCTGGCCTATTAGGGAGTTCAATCTTCTCCATCAGATCTTCAAAGATGAGGCGAGCCCAGTCCACGTACAGGCCTTTCATCAATGCGTAACCCATGGCAGATTGGGTCTTCGAGGCCTGACCAGTAGACCCGGTTTTTGCTGACATACATCTTATGAGATGAGCAAAGATGAAGTTCATCTCGCTGTGTATCTTACTCTTCAGCACGATGGTTATCGTCTTCTCCGGGAGGTTGTCGCGCCCTGTGTTCCAGTTATACTTCATTGCGTCCAGGAAGAAGATAATTTCAGCCTTTCCTTCGTTGGAGTTGGGGTCAGGGAAAGGGACGAACTTGTTGTCCTTAGAGCTTGAAGGGAGGTTCAGGGCGGATCTGATAACTCCAGGGGTTATCTTTGCTTCGCCTAGGTCAGTCTCGAAGGCGATGACACCAATCTTCTTGTTTGGGTTTTTGGTAGAGGAGATTTGGGTACGATGAGCCGTGTACCAGAACTGAGCTAAGAGGTTTTTGTGAGCAGGAGGCCTGATAGTCAGAGCTGTCTCCAGAGGACAGGTTTTTATGAAGTTCACAACATCATTCAGATGAGTGACCATTTTCTTCTTAGGGAATTCCAGTAAGGCATAGGGGTTGTTCGAGTTGAACTGGATCTGGTCCAGGGAAAGGCGCATGTTTGGTGCCTTGGTAAGTTCAGCCTTGTCAGAACTTGTAGGAGATGCAGGGTTGATATTGTCATTGGTTGCCATTTCTGTTTCGAACACACAAAGACGAAGAAGATGAAGAAAATTTCTTAAAATGGAAAAGTTTCCAAAATGAGGTTTTTAGAAAGAGTTTGCAGTTTCCATTTGGAGAAATAAATGGTAAACTAGGTTTTCTAGTTTCAAAAGAAGTTGTAAAACTAGTGAACAAATCTTATTTTACCAGTTTCCTTTTAAAGAAAGTATTCTGGAAAAACGTATGAAGTGTTTCAAGTTTAAGATTTTGATTTTAAACTTGAAGAACAATCTGTAAATAGATTGTGTGCATAAAACCATGAATACAATGATTTCATTTTGAGAAAGTTCTTTTGTTTGATCTTTTAAAAGCAATAATAAGATCAAAAACAAGTTTATGGGATGGAAAATTAAAGAAGTGTTAACCTGTTTTGAGAAGTAGAAGATGAGTAACACAGGTTCTTGAGAGAATAGTCCGAATGCAAGAGAGTTAAGTAAGTTCTTTTGCTTTAGGAAAGTATGATAACGTAAAAGGTAAAAATATAAACTCAAATGGTTTATATAGTGTGAGTAGAGAGAGAAAAACTAAGAGCGGGAAAAGTTTTTCATGATGACACGTGACACGTCCCTTGAATCTTATTGGACAAGAAAACGAAACGGGCGAGCATGTCAGACGAAAAGGCGTGCCATGGTTTATCCGAAGGATGTCGTCATAAACGCCCTTTCAGATTTTAAGTTGTCTCTGGGGGTTTTAGAAAAACTCAAGGACATTTTAAAAATAGAGAAGCATTGATTAGAAACATCAGTGAGATTTAAGAGTTTTAAAAGAATCACTGAAAGGAAGAGATATTCAGCGATGCAATTTATTTTGAAATCTTGCATGTTGAGGCGAATGTTAGCGATTAAGAGAGAACATACCTTGATATCAGTGAATCAATTTTGTTCAGATATTATATGATTAATAGGGGTTATGCAAGTTTATTTTATCACTGATATAATGCTAGCCACTGAAGATTTTATTCTTCCAGATTCAGCATTCCAAGCTCGCTGATGAGAAAGTTGAATCTTGTCTCATCAAGAGGTTTGGTGAACAGATCAGCTAACTAAAAGTTAGTTGGAATAAAATGAAGTTCTATATCACCATTCATCACATGATATCGGATAAAATGATACCTGATCTCGATGTGTTTGGTCATTGAGTGTAGCACTGGATTGTTTGATATGGCGATGGCACTACTACTGTCGCAATAGATTGGAATTTTGGAGAGCTGAAGGTCATAGTCCAATAGTTGATTTTTCATCCATAAGACCTGAGAACAACAGCTTCCAGCGGCTACGTACTCAGCTTCAGCAGTTGAGGTGGACACTAAATTTTGCTTTTTACTTGTCCAACTCACCAGCTTTCCACCCAGGAGCTGACAGCCTCCTGTGGTGCTTTTCTTATCCAATTTGCATCCTACAAAATTACTATCTGAATAGGCGATTAGATCAAACCCTGAGTCTTTGGGATACCAAAGACCTTGGTTAGGAGTACCCTTAAGGTATCGAAAAATACGCTTTATAGCGATCAAATGAGATTCCTTAGGTTCAGATTGATATCGTGCACATAAACAAGTTGCATACATAATATCAGGACGGCTAGCTGTGAGATATAGAAGAGAGCCGATCATCCCACGGTACGCTGTGTTAGGGTCAATTTATGTTGATTTAAAGTTTAGGGTTTAAATTGCAATTGTTTAATTTGAGCCTTATTAGTGAACGGGTCGTGGGCTTGTTAACCACGGGCCCGCCATATAAATAGATAGCTTAGACTTAGAAAATAGGCTAGTTGTCTCATTTGCTTTCATTCATTCGTATTGTAATTCTCTCATATTGAAAGCATAATACAGGGATGACCAGTTGAAATCATTACTCATATTGTTTATCTATTCGATTTCATAATTGTTGCACAGATCTGGAACTAACACGCTGTGACGTTAACAGGTTTTCCTGATGGATCCTTGTTTAGTGTCAGCGGCGGTGCCATTGGGGTTTTGATAGCTGAGCTTTGAATTAAATCAAACTTTTTCAGCATATCTTTAACATACTTACCTTGGTGAATGAAAGTGCCTTTTTCACTCTGCTTGATTTGAAGACCAAGGAAATATGTCAATTCACCCATCATACTCATTTTATATTCAGCTTTCATTCTTTAAGCGAAACGAGTACATAATTCAGGGTTAGTAGAACCAAATATAATATCATCGACATATATTTGAACAAGAATGATATGACCTTTTACTTTCCTGAAAAATAGAGTTTTATCGATTTTACCTCGCTAAATTTTTTCAATATGGAGATAAGTAGAGAGAGTGTCATACCATGCACGAGGAGCTTGCTTTAAGCAATAGAGTGCCTTATCCAGCTTATATACATAACCTGGATGCTTAGGATCAGTGAATCCTGGAGGTTGTTCCACGTAGACTTCTTCATTCAGCCTTCCGTTAAGGAATGCTGACTTAACGTCCATTTGATAGACTTTGAATTCTCTGTGAACAGCGTATGCTAAGAATAGACGAAATGCTTTGAGTCTTGCCACTGGGGCAAATGTTTCGTCGTAGTCTATGCCTTCCTCTTGTCTGTATCCCTGAGCAACAAGACGAGCCTTGTAGTGGGTTTCAGTTCCATGTTCATCCAACTTGTTTCGATAGACCCATTTAGTGCCTATCACTGACTTGTCAGATGGTCTTAGAACGAGTTTCCAAACTTTGTTTCTTTCAAATTCTGTCAGCTCTTCTTGCATAGCGCTGGCCCAGTTTAGATCTCTGAGGGCATCATCTGTTTTCTTTGGTTCAATCAGAGAAATGAAATTAACAAATAAACAAATGTTACCTGAACCTCGTCGAGTCTGAACACCAGAGTTTGGATCACCAAGAATCTGATCAATGGGGTGATTGATAGTCCATCGCGGAGCCGGAGTATGATTCGCTAACTCAATTTGAACTTCTGGAGGAGCCGAAGAAGAGGCTTCAGCAACTTCAGGTATTTCAGACAAAAGAGGAAGAGGTTCAGACACTATGTCATTCACTGATTGTTGAGAAGTAGATAGAATACCTGAGGTAGATGGTTCAGAAGCAGGCATAGTGTTGAGAGGAACAAATGAAACCCATGACGATTCAGCTTCACTTGTCTGCATGCTTGGGATGATGGTAGGATCATCATCATCAGCGGTAGGGATGTGGACTTGAGGATTTGGAGTACTTTCTGAGTCCCCAATATGAGAAAACATGCATTGATTGAGTTCTTCAGTATCAACAGAAGGTCTAGAATTCGCTGAACGAGATTCGTCAAAAGTGAAATGAATTGTTTCTTCTACAGTTTGTCTTCTTCGATTGAAGACTCTGAAGGCTTTGGAGATTGAAGAGTATCCAAGAAATATTCCATCATCAGCCTTGGGATCAAACCTTCCTAGGGCATCCCTGTTGTTCAGTATGAAACACTGACATCCAAAGATGTGAAGAAAGCTAATTGAAGGCTTTCTCCCATGGAAAAGTTCGTAGGCTGTTTTCTTGTATCTTATGACAATCAGCGACCTGTTTTGAGTAAAACAAGCAGTGTTGACAGCTTCTGCCCAGAACTGAGTAGGTAGATGAGAAATACTGAGCATTGAACGAGCAGCTTCGATGATCGTTCTATTTCTTCATTCAGCGACTCCATTTTTTTGCGGTGGTCTCACTGAAGAAAAGTTGTGAGAAATACCCTTACTTTCAAAGAAGTTTTCAAGGGAATTGTTTTTGAATTCAGTCCCATGATCACTCCTTATCGAGCGAACGATCATATTGTTCAGGACTTCCATTTTCCTTACAAAAGAGATGAGTTCTTCAGGGGTGCCACTCTTTGAACGGAGACACATAACCCACGTGTAGTGAGAGAATTCATCAACTATGACCAGTGTATATTTCTTTTGAGCGATGGATTGTTTGTTAACAGGGCCAAACAAATCCATGTGAAGAAGTTGAAGAGGAGATGACACTGAGGAAACTTGCTTTGACTTGAAGCTTGCTTTGGTTTGTTTCCCTTTCTCACACGCTGAACATAGAGATTCCTTAGCGTATGAATGTTGAGATAGACCATTGACCAACTCTTTTGAAGAAAGAGTGTTCAGTGTCTTGAAGTTGAGATGAGAGAGCCTCTTATGCCATAGCCAGTTGACATCAGATGAGGCTTTGGAGAAGAAACAAGAATTCTCAGTGGTTGTCGAGTTCATGTTTATAACATAAACATTTTCCAAACGGTATCCGCTGAGAGCGACTTTCTCCTTTTTGTCAGTGACAAAGCAAGACTCCTTAGTGAAACATAATTTGTAGTCCTTGTCACATAGATGACTGATGCTCAGAAGATTGTGCTTCAGCCCTTCGACGTATGCGACTCTTCTTAAGGTTGTTGTACCATTAGAGAGTACACCAAACCCTCGGGTATAGCCTTTTTCGTTCCCACCAAAGATCACAGAAGGACCTTTCTCTTCCTTATATTCAGTGAGCATGTTCTTTTTGCCAGTCATATGTCTAGAGCATCCGCTATCGAGATACCAGATACCTTTCCGAACCTGCAAACATAGGAAGATTAGTTTGATTTGCGCACCCATTTTACTATGGGTCCACATTTCTCAGTGATGGTAGAAGAAGTTGAAGGTTCAGCAATCTTCGCAGCATTTGAAGATTCAACTTCAGTGATAGTCTTCGCTTTGGTCAATTTCTTAACCTCAGTGGTTGTTTTCACCTTAACCTGATTTGCACCAGGATTGGTCTTCTTTGGTTTGGGGGCAGTGATCTTTACCTTAGCTAATTTTTCAGCTTTGGTGGTTGTAGGGCACTTACTGGCAATATGATCGGTAAGTCCACAGTGATAACATATCCTATAGCTAAAAGTAGCTTTAAGACCATTTGCATGCTTAGCCGAATTTTTTAAATGAGCAGGGCCAGCACCAAGTATACCTTTTTCATTGGAAATTGGAGGAACTATCAGTTCTTCGGATTTCTTACCAATTACATCCACTTTCAGTTTAGGAGTAGATCGCTGAATAAATTCAGGGATCTTGGTCTTAGACGTAGAGGGATGATTCACTGAATGTTTAGAAACATTCAACTTAGGTACAAAGATACCCTTCTGAGGTTTTGGATTAAAAGCTTTTCTTTACTTTTACCTTTAGAGATTAAGGTAGGTTTATCCTCAGGAATGGGTGTTTTAGAAGAAGAACACTGAGATGAAGAGGTGTTAGGGATAGAGGACACGAACATTCCAAACTTAAGCATGGAACGATCAGTGGTTGGTTCTTCAGCATCAGCTTTATAACCAAGACCACTTTTGTCACTCAGGGGAATCTGAGCATGAATTATCTCAATTATCGTTGTTGAGGATTTACACCATCCTCCAACAGTATCCTTTTCAGCCTTTAATGCAGCGATAGCTTCTTCTCGCTCAATACTAATGATTTGATTTATACAGACTTGATCTTACAAATTTTCTTCTATTTTAGAAAGCCTTACAATTTGCAAATGACAGTTTTTAAGCTGTTCAGCAAGATCAAGAATTTACTTTTCAGCTTTGGTCTTGCCATTCATGGCATCATATAAATCAATAGTCAAAAGATATACGGTTCGTCGTCTATCCACGTCATTATCAGCTGAAGTAGAAGTATTAGTGGAAGGAATTGATACCTGAGAGGTGGAGGTAGAAGTAGAGGGAATTTCAGCTGTTTCTTCCTCTTCTTCTATTTGACCCATGAGGCAGAGATTGGCCTCATCATTATCAGATTCAGAGGAATCTTCATCTGATGCAGCCCAGTCATGATCTTCAGCGATCATGCCTTTTCCTTTCTTCTTAAAGCTTTTCAGCTTTGCATATTTTTCTTTCAGCTACTTGTATTTGTCATCTCTAGCCCTGGGGTTAGAGGAATTTTTGTAGAAAGAAGATGAGGGTTTGAAGACTTTCTTTGACCTGCACTCACTAGCAAAGTGACCTATCTTTTCACAGTTATAGCAAGTGGCAGTTGCCTTATCTACAGGAGTTGAATATTTTGGCTTGTCAGTGAGGGAAAGAGGTTTATTTCTTCTGAAGTTACTCTTTCTGGCGAATCTCCTGAAGGAATTAGTTAGGAGAGCCAGAGATTCATCAAGATCTGAAGGATCAGTGTCTGATGAGTCATCAGAGTTAGATTCCAACTCAGTGATAGTGATAGTAGATCGCTGAGTAGGTACCAACTCTGAAGAGAGTAAAGCAACATGTGTGCTTTTGGAATCTTTTACAAGATTCTTCTTAAGATGACACGACTGCTCATGATTGAGCATAGTGCCATATAAGGTAGAGAGGGTCATAGATTTCAGATCCTTTGAAAGTTTAAGACACATAGAATAACTGTCCCAACTTTCAGGAAGACTTTCTAGAAACTTTGTCAGGATCTCAAAGTTAGAATATTCCTTACCAACAGTTTTTAAGTCCATGATTAAACAGTTAAACCGTTGATGTATTTCAGAGAGGGTTTCATTCTTACTACAAATGAAACTTTCGTACTGTCTTACCAGGTTGATCTTTCTCGAATCCTGAACTTCAGTAGAACCTTCATATTGAACACATATAGTGTCCTACATGGCTTTAGAACTATTCAGGTTCATGACGGAGTGGTAGACATCATCAGGAAGAGCCATAGAGATGATCGATCTGGCCTTAGTATCGATGGCCACCTTCTTCTTGTCCTCATCAGTCCAGTTAATGACTTCCCTGGGGATGATTCGTTCAGGGATAGCAGCTGTAGTAGCAGTGGCAGGAACATCAGGGCCAATCATGAAAGGGACATATGGTCCATTTTCGATATAGTGAGGTATAGTGGGATCTACACCTTCTAGGAAGAGCATCATCCTATTTTTCCAGAGATTGAAGTTATCTTTGGAAAATCTAGGGGGTTTTTCAAGAGAATCGTTATCAATATAGTTTGTGTCTGTGGGGTTAGCCATTACGAAAAATAGCAAGGAAGAGAAAAGAGTTAGTATAAGAAAGATCTTGTTTATTAGATTAAACAGCCTGCTCTGATACCACTTGTTGGTCCCAAAAGGGTTATACAAGTTTGTAGAAGGGGGGTTGAATACAAACACGCGATTTTTATCTTTCTAAATTGTTTATTGATATATATCAAACAACTTACAGTTTGTTGCGGAACAAGATTTAGGAATAAACCTAATCTAAACAAACTATGAGAACACTAAGATTTCTTGCACTAGAAATAAGAGAGAAGGAAAGATAAGAACACTAAGGAGAGTATTCTTTCACACAGAGAGTTCAGCGAGAGGAATGGACGAGCACTTCAAAAATGAAGTAGGGTTTCCTTTATATACTGCATGCATTTAATGCAACTCTGTACCCCTTTACACATGGCAGTCTCTGGTTGGTTGCATGATTTGACTTCAGCAGACAACCTAGTGGCCGCATGATGAACAGTGTAGAATCAGAGTTGGTTGTACGATTCTGGACAAAAGGGATGCCCGTTCTAACAAAATCGTACGGAGGCGTGCAAAGGGATAAGACAATAGTTGCTTGTAGAGGAGGCTTCATGATCAGCGTTCGCTGAATGATTCTTTATCAGCGAATGATAAAGTTCAGCGTTCGTTGAAGTCTTCTACTTGAAACTTCACGTTGAGTGGAGAAGTCTTGGCTTCGCTGATATCCGCATCAGGTCACTAGTAGACTTAGTCGCTGGTTCTTTGGCTTGATCTTCGACTTCAGCGTAAAACATGGTTGACATGAATATTGTCTTCAGGGATCATAAGTAAACAACTTAAACTATCAGCGATCATCAGTAAGACTGAACAGGCTCAGGGCTTCTTGATGATCAGTGTTCGTTGAATGCATAATTTAATGCATATGTTTTCATCAGTGATACTAAACAGACTTAGTATATTTTCTTTGATGACAAAACATTAATACATATTGTCTACTTACAATTTTCACTAAGTGTTTCTCATAGTCGTTATCAAATCACTGAGGGTTTGGGTCAACAAGATAGAAGAAGATCTACATGGTCAACCAACACGCACCAACGAGAAAGAGATGGATTCGTTGATGGGAATATCGAAGCCAAATGTTATTGACATCCAGAATCTAAAAGGAATACGAAACAAAGGTTGCGAAACAGGAAAACGATTAAAGGGTCTGATGGAGACGACAATAGTTGAGAGCTCAAAGCCCAAAAGGAAATGTAGAAAATGTGGGGAACTTGGTAGGCACGATTCAAGAAATTGTGGTTCGAATAAAGAAGGATAATGCTGAAGTTAGAATTTATTTTTGCAATTTGTAGCTGGATAATTTAAAAACGTATGTTGTGCTAGGTTATGAATGCTAATTTATGAATATCGTGGGCGACCGTAATACACACATTATAATCTTTGTGGGTGAATTTCTTAACTTTGTGGTAACACGTTGTTGACAAGTTTCCTAAGGGATGAACCATTTGTCCATCATTATAAAGAGTATGTAGTAATCTTGACAGGGGAAATGCATGCGAAAATGAATTAGTAATTGAGAGAATTGTAATTTGGGTCTTAACACGATGGGGTTAAAAAGTGTCAAATATTAAGATAGAACAGTCGATAGTATTAAAGGAAAACCAATTGCCATGAGACTTTATCATAGAAAAGAAGATAATATTAGACGAAAAACACATTCACAATACATTATCCACGTTGTGGTACCATAAGGTGATTTTAAATATTCAAATACATCATATAAAAGTAGTACTCACGAAACAAACATGAAATAAACATAGCTGAGCAAATCTATCCAACCTTAACCTATCATACTAGGAAACTACATAAGTACATCAATACATCATACAGCCATGACCCAAGGAAGAACATATGTATCTAGGGATGAACATCGACACCACTAACCGAAAACGGTGTTACAACGAGAAGCTAGTTTCCCTAAACCCTTGGCCAGAATTACGTCTCGCCTTTCAAAGTTATTGAGGTGAAACGTGTCGGTCAATGAGAGCACCATTACCTTGTGCATGTTAATATCAGACAAAAGTATTTTGGCAGCATATTTAAGCGCTCCAACTGATCGAATTGTTTAGCAGACTCAATAGCAAACCCAGATGACCATTTCTTGACGCCTTGACCCATGTACATTTCCATATGTCGCATGACAAAAATACCACAATCAGTGACATTAGACTTGGTTCGCCATTTCAATTTCAGTCGCTTTGGTTCACAGTAACGTAAACTGTTATATTTGGGATGACCAACAGATTGGAGGTACTTCAAAAATAATGCATGTTGCGACAAACAAACCACCAAGTTGTTAAAATGGTGGTTTTATGTACCAGTTAACGGATGAAAGCAAAAGTAAATCTTTAAAAAAATGCTAAATAAATAACTACAACATTATATGACTAACCAAAGCATTTGGATAATCCCCGTATTCGTCTTCAAGGCACTCATCACTTTCAGTGTTATCAATAATAACAAAGGCTGCCCTTTTCAAGTTGAAACACATCACGTAATAGTGTCTGGCTTCAATGATTGGGAAGAAAACATGATGCAATTAACACATATGGGGTTCAAAAACATAAAGCATCAAACCCAAGACAGATTGATTGTATATACTGAAACTTACAATGTCAATTGTTTTCATGTGAATTGTGTATGTGATATTTTTCAATGCATCCTTCACATTTCTTTCAAAGTCGGTGAATCTATCCGTAAACCTGATACGCTCGTCAACCATTCTTGGCGTCTAAAAATGACCAATAAAAAGATTTAATATCAAGTTGAATGAAAAAGAAGATGGATAACAATGTACAACTAACCAGAATCGCAGAATGAAAAAACAGTCTTGCAGGAGAGTCAGATGCCCTATAGCGTTCTTCATGATTCAACGCGGTTGCCCAAGTATCTATCACATTTGAAATAAAAAACGCACCAGGAATCAAGCTCTCCATACATACCCTGAGTGTCATTTCTCCGTTGATAGTTTCAAATATCGGTTGGTTATACAACAAATACATTGACAAAAGGAAACTACAACGTTAGGAAACAACATTAAATGGGAGATGCAAATGAATTTGGAATAGTAGTTGTGAATGTGAATATATTGTGCCTTGCATGTAGGGGGTGGGGGCAATAATGTAATAACAAATATATTTGAAGTAAATTTCTACGCACAAGGGATCTCCGATCATTGCAAAAAGAGCAGTTGAAACTTTTTCCTCTTCTCTTGTGATGACAAAGTTGACACGCAGTTGCCTACGCATGAATGGTGAACGTAAAGCTGATGAAACCTTCACATGACGTTTACTTCCCTTCGCAAATTTATCCGCTGCAGCCGGTATAACACATTCATCGATGCTAACGAACTTGGATCCAAATTCACATTCACTGGAATTTTCTGATTGTTTGTCACTATTTGAGGAAAGTGGAACATGGTCGGAGTCTTCAAATTCTTGTGTCAGACCAAGAGAAAACGAGGGTGTATCATCCTGTTCCAGCTTCAAATGACGTTTACTTCCCTTTACAAACATATCCGTTGCTGCCGGTATAGTAGCGTCGTCTATGCTCCCGAACTTGGATCCGAATTCACAATCACCGGAAAGTATTGACTCTTTCTCACTATTTGGGGCAAGTGGAACTTGGTCGGTGTCTTCAAATTCTTGTGTCAGACCAAGGGAAAATGAGGGCATATCATCTAGTTCCATCTTTCGACTCCGAATCGCCGTTTCCACGGACCTATCGAGGGCCTGCATAACGCATGGGTCTGACCATCATTGTGTTGGCGTTTCGAAAATGTTGTTTACACCTGCAGTTACTTGAAACTCAACAGCAGTGATGGAATCGTGGTTGTCAACCGCATGCTCATGAATAACCCGATTTTCTTGAGCAACCGTATTTTCCTGACTTGTTTGTAAGGCAACATCCGTTATTATGGCCGTGGGACTTGGTTTAGTTAGATCCACAATTTGTACACCTTCACACTCGGGGATCGTTTGACCAAGAGTGTCACAACTTACTAAATCACGTGGAACAAAAATTTGAATATAAGCACGGTTCAAGTTCCTTAAATCCTTATTGCAAGGATACTTCAAAAACCCTTCTCTTAATTTCAACTTCACAGCATCCTGGTGTTCCTTTATCCGCTTCAATGTTGTTGTAATGGTCGAAATATATCCCTGCAATTTGCCTTTAGTTGTTATACAATAAAAGAGAAAATATGAAACTTTGAATACCATCAACTTCTAGCTATGGACGTTCAGACCTCAATGTCATGCAGTGAAGACCTTAGAGACTCAGGTGTGTCAGTCACACTACCATCATCTATGTTGATTACTTGATGAATTGATGGATTTATGTCACCCTTGCCAAAACCACCATCTTCAATCTCAGCCAGCTCCCTTCTCCTCATTAGCTCCATTGTCCAACTTTTTATGGCAGGCCTTTGGCGTGAAACAGGAACCTTGTCACAGTTTATAGCATCGAGAAACAAAAGCTTGATGAAACATACGTTTAAAATATCAGGTAATGAATAGAGTATGTAGCATGAGGCACATGTGTTGGTCCCGAAGGGTTATACAAGTTTGTAGAAGGGGGGGGGGGTTGAATACAAACATATGATTTTTACTTTCTAAATTGTTTATTAATATAATCAAACAATTTACAACTTGTTGCGGAACAAGATTAAGGACTAAGCCTAATCTAAACAAGTTAAGAACATTAAGTTTCTTGCACTAGAAATAAGTTAGAAGGGAGATAAGAAAATTACGAATAATATCCTAACACTAAGAGAGAAAGAAGAAGATGGTCGAGCACTTCATGTTGAAGTAGGGTTTCTGCTTATATACTGCATGCATTTAATGCATTTCAGTATTACTTTACACGTGGCAGCAGCTGATTGGTCGCATGTTTTGACCTTTATAGACAACCTAGTAGTCGCATCATGTATAGTGTAGAATCATAGTTGGTTGTACGATCCTGGACAAAAGGGATGTCCTTTCTGACATTATCGTACAGAGATGTGCAAGGGGGAAAGACAAAAGTAACTTGTAGAGTAAACCTCATGATCAGCGTTCGTTGAACAGTACTTTATCAGCGAGTGATAAAGCTCAGCGATCGCTAAAGTCTTCTACTTGATACTTCACGTTGAGTGGACAGGTCTTGGCTTCGTTGATATCCGCATCAGTTCATTAGTAGACTTTGTCGCTGGTTCTTGGGCTTGATCATCGACTTCAGTGTAGAACCTTTGTTGACGTGAAACTTGTCTTCAGGGATCATAAGTAAACAACTAAACTATCAGCGATCACCAATAGGACTGAACAGGCTCAGAGCTCTATTGATGAACAGTGTTCGCTGAATGTTAAAATTAAAGAGCATGAGTTTCCTATCAGCGGTACTGTAGAGTCATAGTACTTATCAGCGATAGTGAAACTCTAATACATATTGTTTACTTACAATTTTCATTAAGTGTTTCTTAAAGAGTCATTATCAAATCACAGAGGGTTTGGATCAACAATCTCCCCCTATTTGATTATGACATAGCAATGAAGGAAAATTGCTAAGTATGAAAACATAAGGATAAAAAGAACTCATAAAATATTTGTCCCTTTTACTGTTTTCTGGGATCTTTTAAGTACTGATGGAGTAAAGTACAGCAAATAAAATTACAAGTACAAAAGATACAAGCTGATAAAGATAGAAGAATTACAAGGAAATCCTATTAGCTAGAAGGGTTCTTCCTTAACAAGAAGTTCATCAAGGGTTCTAGTGGAGGGAATCATCCAGTCAGGGACTGTTTCTCCAAGGTTTCGTTTATTCTAAGCTTCAGTAAAGACCAGAGGCTTCATGTATTGTCCGAGGAGATCATATATGAATCCGCACCAGTAGATGAGATCCCTGAGCTGTTCGATGGGAGTGATGGGTAGCTCAGAGATACGTTGAAAGTGTTCTCGTCCATCGTAGTCATGAAAGAAAATACCATAAGGTTCGCTTATGACTTTACCAGGGATGGAACGTTCACAAGGGGGCAGGGAGGTGTCGAGAGCTGAGAGGTCAGGTTCAGGACCAAGTACCTCAGCACGAGAAAAGCCGATTCCTGTTTCATTTCTGATAGGAGGACCTGAGTCTGAAGGTTCTATCGTTTTCTTTGCAGAGGCCCTTCTTCTTTTTGGAACAGGAGTAGGAGGAGGAGGAATATCCACAGCAGATGAAACCAAGTCGATCTGATAATTTATTATTTTCTCGACATGGCTCTTATGTTGTGAGCGAGATCGCTGAATGGCTATTCTCATCTTCAACCATTCAAAGAAACCGTATTTCTTGATTGTAGCAGCATAGATGGTTTCCTTGGTACCGTTTTCTCTGAATATATCGACCTCAACAACTGGAACACCTATGGTCGTTCTTCCCCTGATGTTCACCTTGTGAATTCTGGCAGCCCGAGATTGATAGTGCAGTCTTTCTTTGCACCATTCCAAGGTAGAGTCAGATACCTTGGTCTTTTCTTCGATGATGTTTTGGGCGTCTTCCCATAGTTGGCGTTGAACCTCGATGGGAGTCTTCTTCAGTTCAGGGTCTTTCACCGATTGTTGGACAAGCTGGATGGCATAGGCTTTATCTTTTTCTTCAGCTTCCATACGTTCGGCAAGTAACCTTTCAGCTCTGAGGTGATCGGTGAATTCTTTCTTTGATAACCTGAACTTTGAAGGGACAGGAGTGACTTTGGAGCGAGGAAGGATGATTCGCTGATCTTCAAGCTTCTTGATCATTGCATCTCTCGTTTTCTGATCCTCTTCACTTAGCTTTTGAGGAGCCAAGGAAGGTATGTTTTTGTGAGAGAGCAGTTCTTCTTCTTGTTCTTCTGTCTCAGATAAATCCAAGACTGGGATTATTTCTTCAGCTCTTGTGGCTTGGATTATTGGAGTTGTAGCAGGAGAGACTTCAGCAGGATCCTCAAGCAGGGGAGAGGACTAGCTGAAAAGCAACGATCGTTTAAGTGGGATCATTTGGTAGAAAGAGATAGAGAAAAAAATGAGGGTTAAGTGTTTAGAGATTTTATGGAGAGGAGAACTGAGGTTGAGAAGGAATAGAGGAGGGATGCGGTATAAGGGAATAGAAGATATTGTACCTGACAAACTGGGTTACTGAAGAGAATAGCCAAGTTGTCTTCAGAGGCAACACCTTTGTTCTTGCCTTTGTCAGCTTCAGATGCTTCAAGCCTTTTAGTGGTCCCCTCCCCTGATTGTTCTGAGTTGATGATCCCTTTTTGAGCTAGGGCTTTCTTAATAGGCTGGACGAAAAAGAAATCATCATCATCGTCATCATCATCATCGTTTTTAGGGGATGATGATGGTTCATCATCAGCGATGTCGACGTCTTCCTCATCTTCAGCTTCTTCTTCGGATTCATCCTCGTCAGCATAGGGTACGGTAACATCGGCAACAACTTCATCATGTTGCTCTTCGAGTTGCTCCCCCTCAGATACAAAGGGAGGTTTCTCGGTTCCCTCAGGGTTTTCAACTCCCTGAGGTTGTTCAGTTGCAGCAGCAGCAGTAGTAGTACTCGTCTCCCCCTCAGCGTGGGGAAGGTCTTCAAGAGTTTTCTTCTCCCCCTCAACATTATGGGGAAGGTCTTGATCCTTCTCCCCCTCTTCCACATGATGGATGGGGGGAAACAACATTCTCAGCAGCAGCAACATCAGTGTGCATTGGGTCCCTGTCTTCCAGGCCAGGAATCCCAACACAGGTTTCAATCTTGCTTAATTTGTCTTCTAGGCCAGATATAGCAGGAGTGATTCTTTGAAGATCCTCTCGATCCACCTGAGTAAAGTGCGAAGGAGCACAAGTAGCAGCATTTAGGCGGTCGAGAATTTGTTGTAGTAGACCGGTGGCAGCGCTGACATCCGTCTTCAAGGTAGACATCTCTCCCTGAAGGTTACCAACCGATGTCTTCAGCGATGTGACTTCGCTGGACAGGGCCGTAAAGTTGGTGGAGAGAGTGATGTTGGAGGTGGAGTTTTCAGCGCGGGTGGTAGCAAAATGACTAATGCTACCATCCACCTTCTTCAGATCAGCACTAAAGGCTTTGCCTTGGACCTCGGTGTTCAGCTTCTTGAGAGCATCTCCAGCGTCTGTAACCGCTGAAGAGTTTGTCGTGGGAGTGGAGGTGAGTGATTCCACCTTTGTTTCCAAGCCTTTCAGGGAGGTGTTGATATCTCCCAAATTAGGACCTGAAAAAGTTGAGAACTTGTGAGCAAAGGAAAGCTCAGAAGTTTGGGGTTTTGAGAGAGGAGTGTTTGGAGTTATGTGTATACCTGCGGGATGGTTGATGAAGTCCTCTAAATCTCGATGACCTGTAAACGTTTCCATGTCGTCTTCCAGTGTACCTTTATGCTGGGAAGATTCCACAGGTCCTTTATTTAAATCATGTATCTGCCGTAGTTCTTCAGCAGATGAGTCACTCAGATGAACGACCTTTGTTGTAGAAAAGGGGGGGAATAGATGGATTGACCAAAGAAGTAGAGTGAGGAGTGAGAGTTGAGAATAGGGTTGTGGTGCCAGATTCAGCGTTGGGTCCGCTAAGAAATACTTCTTCAGTCCTTAGAGGGACTGAAGGAGGGAGGTTCTGTTCCAAGTTTATAACCTCAGTGTTTAGAGACGCTGAAGTTGGGATTGAAGGGGTGGCTTGATCAGATGTGGCAGAGCGTACCACAGAACTATCTAGCGGTTCTTGTTCAAAAAGAATCGTGGAGTCTTCAGCCGTTGATGGCTTGGGGGTTTGCTCCTTGGTTTTCTTGATCCTTTTAGAATCAAGTGAGGTAGTAGGGTGTTTCCTTTTCTTAGAAGGAGTAGAAGGTGCAGCCTGGGAATCAGCGATGGGGATTACCACTGAAGGAGCCGCAGAAGTAGAAGAATTTGTAGGATTAAGAATAGATAAGATAGTAGAAAGACGTACCTCGTTTGGCATGGGGCTGAAGTCGAGCACCTTAGGGCCAACCTGAGAGAGTCTCAAGTCACCCACTTTTGGGTATTCATCCCCAAGTCCGTGTAGAAAGAGAGCGCTGACAAACCTTGGATATGGAACACATGTTGGTCTGACAGTCGTGTCCACCCTGAACGCCAAATCATTGTAGATGATTGACGCCCAATGAATGTGAAGACCCTTCAGCAGAGCATATCCCATGGCCTGTTGAGGTTGTGATGCTTGGTCAGTTGACCCGACCTTAGCTGTTAGGCAGCTGATCAAGTGAGCAAAGATCAAGTTCATCTCGTTGGGCATCTTTGACTTCTTGATTGCAGTCCGCTTCTTCTCAGGCTTTTTATCCCTCCCTGTGTCCCATGCATAGTTCATTGCATCAAGGAATGCAATCAGGGTTTCCTTATCAGCAGGGTTTTTGTTGTTTGGCAGAGAGACAAAGAGGTTTTCTCTGGTACTGGCAGGAAGGTTTAGAGCACGCCTGATATGAAACGGGGTGATCTTGGAAGTTCCATGATTTGTGTCACAGAGAATGACATCAACCATTTTCTTGGGATCTTTGGTTGAGGGCACTTGAGCTCGTCTGGCAGTATACCAGAACTGAGCTAGAAGAGATCGATGAGTAGGGGGTGAATGGTAAGAGCTGTCGATATGGAGCAAGTCTTGAGAAAGTTCACAGCATCATCAAGATGTGTGACGTGTTTCTTTTTCAAGGAAGTCGAAGAGAGCACAGGGATTATTGTTTTGAAAGGTAACTTTCTTGAGTTCGAACTTGACCTGAGGAGCTTTAGTGAATTCAGTGACCTCAGCAGCAGTGGGGGTCTTAGCAGAAGGAGCTTCAGTAGTAGACACCATTTCTGTTTATAGAAGAATAGGAACATAAGATCTTAAAATGAATAAAATGTTCAAAATAAGGGTTTTGTAGAAATTAGGGTTTTCTAGTTTGGTAAAGATTCAAAAACTAGTGAATGCCTTATTTTCCAGTTTCTTTTAAAATAAGGATTCTGGAAAAACATATGAAGAACAAGTTTAAGATTTTTGTTTTAAACTTGAAGAACAACCATGAAGATTGTGTTCATAAAATCATGAAAAGAAAATGATTTCATTTTAAGAAGTTCTTTTGTTTGATCTTTTGAAAACAATAATAAGATCAGAAACAAGTTAATAAAAGGTAAATAATAAGAATATTAACCTTAGATGTTGAAGATTGAAGATGAACAATTTCTGGAAATGAGAGTTCAAAATGCAACAGTGTTCTTTCTTGGAAGAGAAGTTGTTCGCGTAAAGGTAAAAATATAAACTCAAAGGGTTTATATAGTGAGAATTAGAGAGAGAAAAACTTGAGCGGGAAAAGTTTTTCATGATGACACGGACACGTGTTTGCATATGATTGGTTAAGGAAAACGAAATGTGCAAACGTGTGTCAGAAAAAGAACGTGCCAGGGTTTATCCGTTTGATGACGTCACAAACGTCCTTCATATTTTAGGACGTCTCTAAGGTTTTTGAAAACTCAGGGATATTTTGGAAAAAAATGAAGCACTGAATAGAAGTATCAGTGTTGGTTTTAGAAATTTCAAAGTATCACTGAAAGGAAGAGATATTCAGCGATGCAAATTGTTTTTGAAATCTTTCAGTTCTAGGCGAACGTCAGCGAGCAAGAGAGAACATACCTTGATATCAGCGAATCAATTCAGCTAACTGATGAGAAAGTTAAATCTTGTTCAGCATTCCAAGCTCGCTGATGAGAAAGTTAAATCTTGTCTCATCAAGATGTTTGGTGAACAAGTCAGCTAACTGAAAGTCAGTTGGGATAAAATGAAGTTCTATATCACCATTCATCACATGATCTCTGATAAAATGATACCTGATTTCGATGTTTTTGGTCTTTGAGTGTAGATTATTGGCTATAGCGATGGCACTAGTGCTGTCGCAGTAGATTGGAATTTTTTAGAGCTGAAGGTCATAGTCCAGTAGTTGATTTCTCATCCACAAGACCTGAGAACAACAGCTTCCAGCAGCTACATACTCAGCTTCAGCGGTTGAGGTGGACACTGAGTTTTGCTTTTTACTTGTCCAACTCACCAGCTTTCCACCCAGGAGCTGACAGCCTCCTGTAGTGCTTTTCCTATCCAATTTGCAACCTGCAAAATCACCAAAGACCTAGGTGTACTATCAAACCCTGAGTCCTTGGAATACCAAAGACCTAGGTGTAATATCCCAGGTAAGTTCGTTAGTTAAATGCTAGTTCCGTTAAACTTATTTAACATTATAATTGATGTTTAGGGTAAGTTTGGGTTAGATTATAAGTTAAGGGTGTTTTGGGTCATTAATGGATAGCTTAAGAGCTAAAGGGTAAATATAGTTAGATAATATCCCTTAGTTAAATCAGATATTTTCATAATCAGCAAATATCCAGATTGAAGGTGTGTGTGTTTTGGAGAGAAAAAGAAGCAAAAGAAGAGAAAGGAGGTTAGGGCTTCAAATTGGTGTGCTTGGAAGTGAATCTGAGGTATGTTTCTTTGTATTTTATAATTGTAATTGGTATTAGAAGGTTTCTATCGGAGTAGAAACATCATTTACATAACTGGTAATGATTCAGTCGAATTCTGGGTGAAATTGGGATGAACTGTCAGTAGTTTCCGGATAAGATGAATGTGTCCAGTAGTTTCTTGGGTGGTGTCTGGGTAATATGTTGATAGTGTCCGGTAGTCCTTTCTTGCAGGTATCCGGATGAATCGACTAACCGGGTAAGTCCTCTTTCCTCTAGTTTCCGGATGAAATGAGATACTGGATGATGTCCGGATTGCTTTAGTATCCGGGTGTTATCCAGATTGGTAATGTTATCCGGAAAGTTGGTGTTGTCCGGAATGTTAGTGTTGACCGGAAAGGTTGTGTTGTCCAGATACTTTTTCTGTTTGGTCAATTTGGTGAGTTTAGATGCTTTTAAGTATCCAGTAACCTGTGTTTTGTTAACGCTGGGATAGGGAATGAATGAGGACTGAATATACTCTGGACTTAACTTAAGTACGGGTTTGCGGGAAATAATTGACAATAGGATTTAGATAGATTTATCTAAAGTTCTTAGTCCTAGTAAGTCTTGTGTGTTCTATTTTGGTAAAGAGATATCTATACCTATTTGTTTCAGATACTGTGAATCGGAGGTAAAAGCTAAATCTGTTGGAAAAGGCCGGGAAGAGTTTGTTGGGAACTGAAGATATGCTAAGTATGGTTAATACTGCCAGAACAACATTACTACTGCCAGTTCAAGGTTAGTACTGCTAGTTCAATGTTAGTGCTGCCAGAACAAAGTTACTACTGCTGGTACATGGTTAATGCTGCCTAAACAAAGTTACTACTGCTGGAATATTATTAATGCTGCTTCTGTGAGGTTAGTACTGCTTGTCTAAATTACTACTGCAAGTCAAGGTTAGTACTGCTGGTATCGAATATCTGTTAGTACTGCTCGTGACTTAATACTGCTGGAGATTGTTACTACTGCTCATGAAGAATAAAGGTTAATACTGCTGAGTTCGTTAAGATTGGTATGCGATACTTTTGGAGACAAAGAAGGAATTGATCAAGATATGTTTAACGAAGATTTAGAAGATCAAGTTACTTTTTGATAGTTATCTTGTAATTATTCTTGTATAAATAGTATTGATAGATAGCTATTAGAACACACATAGAGATATAGATGATATACGTGTGAAAAAGAATTCGATATCGTTTTCAGAGAGATTTAACCTCAAGGTGTAAGAACCCTATTTCTAGAGAAGTAGAAGTCGTCTTGTTGAGCCTGTTCAACAAGATTGAGGTTTGGTTGTAATCTTGTGAGTCGATTTAGTGAATATACAAAGTGGTGAATTTTCTGTTACATTGTTCTTGATTGTGAGAATTAAAGTTCTTTTCCGCAGATTCTTTAATTCTGAATTCTAAGTGTTTATTGTCTTGTTAAGATTCGATCCTGACAAGTGGTATCAGAGCTTGTGTTTCTTAGAATTCTACAATCATTATGGAAAATTCTATTGAATCAAACAGTACTTTTGATTGGAGTGATCAAGCAGAAGAGGCAATCCAGAATCATGCACTCATGGCAGAAGTCTCAGATATTCCTACGGAGGTAAAATCTAATCTCTGTTCTCAATCTTGTATAGACACTGTTAAAAGGTATAGAGATCACAATCAGGGAATGTGTGATGACCTTAAGAGATTAGAAAAGGACATAAGAGATTATGTATTGATTGTTGAGAGGTTTGAAGAACAAATTAAAGCTTTTCAAGCCAATGAACTTCAACACTCATATGATACAAACTACTGGAAGTGGGAAAAGGGTGGTCTGGAGTTCCAACTGAAAGAGTCTAGGGAAGAGTGTGAGAAACTAAAAGGAGAGCTTGAGAAAGTTAAACTTGATGTAGAAAAGTTTACTTGTGCCTCCAAAGTCATGGACAACATTATCAACTCTCAAATCCATAGTAAGTTGAAACCAGGAATAGGGTACAATGCCACACCCCCACCCTATAACAACAACTACATCCCTCCTAAGTCAGACCTATTAGAAACCAAGGATAGGAAGGACTTACCTAAAGGATCCACTGAAGTAGATCCATTAGATAAAGTAGTTGTTGAGGATGAGACTGACAAAGTAGGATCTGATGAGGAATGTGAAAGTCCATGTGTTAAGAACAATGAGATGAAAAGGACTGACAAGGGAAAGGGAGTTCATTATACACAGACCACAGTTGTAAACTCTAATGCTTGTGAACAGTGTTCTTGCAGGAAATCTCAAGAGTATAAGCCCCAAAAACATGATAATAAGAGGGGAAATCAAAGGAACTGGAATAACCAGTGGGCACTAAGGCAAGGAGTTGATTTGCAAAAGATTAACAGACCAAAACCTTGCTTTATTTGTGGCAAACTGAATCATCTTGCCAAATACTGCTACTTCAATCCTATTAACCAAAAGAGAAGTTTTCAAAGAAGTTATCAAAAACCTTCTGGCTATAGGAAGCCTACAAGAACAAATGTGGCTAAGAAACAAGCTGAACCAAAAAGCCACATGAAGAAAAAGCCTGAAAAGGAATGTGTTACAATGTGGGTTACAAAAGGCACTAAAAATAATACTGCTGCTAGCAGTGTTAGTACTGCTAACACTGTTAGTACTTCTTCAAGAGTTAGTGCTGCTAGCAGTGTTAATACTGCTAGTAATTCTTCAAAAGTTAGTGCTGTTAGCAGTATTAGTGCTGCTAACACTATTAGTGCTTCTTCTTCAGATAGTACTGCTGCTAGCAGTGTTAACTCTGTTAATACTGCTAACTCTGTTAGTACTGCTGATACTGCTGCTAGTACTGATAGTGCTGCTAACAATACTGCTGCTTCTCCCATACTTAACAAGACAATAAACACTGCTATTGTCTCTCAATTCCTTTTTCTTCACAAAAGGTGTTTAGATCAAAATTTTTAAACTCAGTTCCATTATCTGATCTAATGACTTTCACTCTTTGATTTGATTGGTTTTCAATTTTGAGAATAAAAGATTTGATCAGTCCACTTGTCTCATCTTTAGTTCTCAGAAAATATACCCAAGTAAATCTAGAATAATCATCAACAATAACTAAGCAGTATGATTTCTTGCCAATACTCATCACATTAGTAGGACCAAACAGATCCATATGTAACAGTTGAAGAGGATTTGAGATAGTGTTTATCTCTTTGGTCTTATGAGAAGTTTTGTGTTGTTTGCCTTTGAGACAAGCAACACAATGATCATCACATGAATAGACTTTGGATGGCAAACCCCTTACAAGGTTATTCTTAACAAGTTTATTCATTGTTTTAAAGTTCATGTGACACATCCTTCTGTGCCAAAGTGATGATTCATCCAAAGAAGCTTTTGAAACTAAACAATTTAGGGATGAATCAGATGAAACACTTTCCAAATCTAAACAATATACATTATCCTTCCTAGGAGTTCTCAGAAGTATCATGTTTTCATCAACCACTTTGTATCCAGGAGCAAGGATAATACATTCAGAATCAGTAAACAATATGCTATGCTTCTTGTCACAAACCTGTGATACACTTAACAGGTTGTATCTCAATTGCTCAACATAGTACACATCTTCAAAGGTCATCTTACCTTTTGAAACATCACCCTTACCACTTATCTTTCCACCAGCAGGATTATTCCCAAATGCAACATGTCCTCCATCAATCTTTTTGAAATTTTTGAGGCAGGCCATGTTACCTGTCATGTGCCTGGAGCAACCACTATCAACATGCCAAATGCTCTTCCCCTTGAGCTGTTGGTTGCCCTGCACATTAAGATAAATCAGTTAGTTTTATTGGGAACCCAAGCCGAAGTGGTCTTGGGTCTTCCTTGCTCATCAAAGTACTTGCACTTGGTTTTGATGAGATTTTCAACCTTAGGTACTGCAGTACTGGAGTACTTTGTCAATATAATTGGTCTAGCAGCACTAGAAGCAGTATTAACCTTAGAAGTACTAACAGTGCTAGCAGTACTAACACTGGGAGCAGCAGTATTGTTAAGTATGGTTAATACTGCCAGACAATAAACACTTAGAATTCAGAATTAAAGAATCTACGGAAGAGAACTTTAATTCTCACAATCAAGAACAATGTAACAGAAAATTCACCACTTTGTATATTCACTAAATCGACTCACAAGATTACAACCAAACCTCAATCTTGTTGAACAGGCTCAACAAGACGACTTCTACTTCTCTAGAAATAGGGTTCTTACACCTTGAGGTTAAATCTCTCTGAAAACGATATCGAATTCTTTTTCACACGTATATCATCTATATCTCTATGTGTGTTCTAATAGCTATCTATCAATACTATTTATACAAGAATAATTACAAGATAACTATCAAAAAGTAACTTGATCTTCTAAATCTTCGTTAAACATATCTTGATCAATTCCTTCTTTGTCTCCAAAAGTATCGCATACCAATCTTAACGAACTCAGCAGTATTAACCTTTATTCTTCATGAGCAGTAGTAACAATCTCCAGCAGTATTAAGTCACGAGCAGTACTAACAGATATTCGATACCAGCAGTACTAACCTTGACTTGCAGTAGTAATTTAGACAAGCAGTACTAACCTCACAGAAGCAGCATTAATAATATTCCAGCAGTAGTAACTTTGTTTAGGCAGCATTAACCATGTACCAGCAGTAGTAACTTTGTTCTGGCAGCACTAACATTGAACTAGCAGTACTAACCTTGAACTGGCAGTAGTAATGTTGTTCTGGCAGTATTAACCATACTTAGCATATCTTCAGTTCCCAACAGAGTTTTGTTAAGCAAACAAGTGAGTTTTTACTTAAAATGTTTTCTAACTGGAATACATATATGTGAATAAGTGTAATAATGTGCATATGATGTTTATATGAGTATTACACTGCATGAGTGCTAGTTGGCCGGGCTTAGGACCGGTGTATGTTGGTTGTACAGAGGGACAGTGGTGTTGGTTGTATTCAGTACAATGGTGTAAATTAATTAATTGGCTCGCAACCAATTAATATGGCCAAGAGAATGAGATGGAAAGATACATAATGCATGAGTTTAAATTGGTATTCCTATGTGAATTATGTGTATGATGTTGTGCAAATGGTTTTTAACTAACGGAGATTTTCTCACTAGACCTCAAGGTCTAACCCTCATTTTGTTTTAAAAATATGTATTCCAGGTCGTGGATCGAGTAAGAGCAAATAAGAAGGTTAAGCCGCGAATAGCTTTTAGGAGGACTATGATGTGTTTTGTAGTTACAGCATGTTATTGTAATGATCTAAATTTACTATGTAAACGTTTGTAATGATGTACTGAATGTTGGTAAAGACTAGGGGACCATATTTTTTGTACGATGTACCTCTTGTTTTTAACGACGTTCTGCAATGTATGCTATTTGAACTATGTATGGGAATTCGGGTCGTTACAGATGGTATCAGAGCCCTAGTTTAAGGGATTTAGGTATTTGTATCTGTACCTAGACTTAAACTGCTTGTGAAGTAGGATGTCCTTATTATTGTAGAACCTTGGGATGTTAAATATAAAAAGGTAGAAGAAACATCATGTAAGGTAATTTCAAATTACACCTGGCCAGTGTAATTGTGATCTTACAGGTACATGTTTGAACTGGAATACCTTGTTATATGGGGTATGTGCTTATGTGTATATTAACCTTGTATGAATCAACAGAATGGCAAGTGGTACTAGACAAATGAATCGGGAAGGAGGAGGAAATCCGAATAGAACAAACCCAACAGCCGGAGGAAGGGGAAGAGGGGGAGAAAGAGGTGGAGGCAGAACAGGAGGCAGAATTGGGGGTAGAATTGGGGGTGGAGCTCTGCCGCGAGGTAATGAATTTGTTACTAGGGACGATTTAACAGCCGAAATGGGAAGACTGCAGACCAGTATACAAGCCATGTTTGATCGAACTCGTCATAATGAAGCTGATACACCAGATTCTGGTCAGGAGGACGAGATGCCTATTACACCTACAATCACACCAGTACTAAGAAAGTGTGACTATAAAATGTTCTTAAGTTGTAAGCCTCCAACTTACTCGGGAGATCGGGATCCAGTGAAAGCTATGAAGTGGCTGAAAGAAATAGAAGCTATCTTCAAGACAAGTAAATGCGCTGAAAAGGATAGAGTACTCTATGGAACTGCAATGTTGAAAGGCGATGCCCTATACTGGTGGGAAGCACATATTTCCTCGGGAGGATCTGATATATATTCTACTTACTCTTGGGAAGAATTCGTGATAGCTTTCAGGAAACAGTTTTGTCCTCAAGCCGCAGTTAAACAATTGGAAGGGGAGTTTATGAACTTGCAGCAAGGGAATTTGTCAGTTCGGGACTACACCGCTCGTTTCTTGGAAAAGTCTCGTTTTGCGGAATACTACGTTGCTACGGAGGCCATGAAGATTGAAAGGTTTATCTTTGGATTGAATGCAGACGTCAGAAGTTTGGTGATTGCAAAAGGACCATAAACTTCCTCCGCCGCAGTAGACGCCGCGGAAACCGTGGAACAAGATAAAGGGAAAAGTACTAGTGATAAGAATGTGGGGAAAAGAAAGTGGGAAGGACCGCAGTATGATCCGAAGAAGTCCAGGTTTCAGCGATTTGATAATCGTCCACCTTTCCGACCAGTTGAAAGACCTTGCCCAAAGTACCACCGTTTTCATCAAGAAAGTTGTCAAGTTGATCCTAGAAACTGTTATAAGTGTGGGAAGATCGGTCATATTGCTAAAGACTGCCGAGTAGTTAGATTTTGTTACTCGTGCAATTCTCCTGATCACCTTCAGTCCGATTGTCCATTGGGGAGAATACAACAGGGTGGAACGTCAGTAAGACCAACGGGTGTTAGACCGGTAGTACCAAGGCCAGAAGTACCAAGAGCAAGGGGCCGTGCCTTCCAGTTGACAGAGCAAGAAGAAGATGAGACTCCCGATGTGGTTACAGGTACATTCTTAATAAATTCTATACGTGCTAAAGTGTTATTTGATTCTGGTGCAAACCGATCGTTTGTGTCGCCTTCTTTTGCTGCCTATATGCATTTAAAGCCTAAAGTGTTAGATCATGCGTTAATGGTAGATACGGCTAATGATAATCAAGTACCGGTTAATGAAGTATTTAATAGTTGTGTGATAAACATAGATTGGTGTGGAGTGCCTATTCAGTTATTTCCTATAGCCTTGATCGAGTTTGATGTGGTAGTGGGAATGGATTGGTTAGCCGAGAATCAGGCTAATATAGTTTGTGATAAGAAGTTGATAAATGTTGTCTTACCAGAGAAAGGACCAGTAGTGATTTATGGTGACCGTAGAAATCATCAGTCTTGCCTTATCTCTTTGTTGAAAGCTCGTAAGTGTATCAATAAAGGCTGCTCAAGTTACTTAGCTTATGTGATAGATATTAAGCTAGAAAAGAATAAGCTGGGAGATATTCCGGTTGTTCGTGAATTTCCGGAAGTTTTTCCAGAAGATTTAACTAGCCTTCCGCCCGTTAGACAAGTAGAGTTTGGTATAGATCTGATTCTTGGAGCCGCTCCTGTTGCCCGTGCACCATATCGTTTGGCACCTCCAGAGATGAAAGAGATGGTGACTCAACTGCAGGATCTTTCAGATAAAGGCTTCATCAGACCCAGTTCTTCGCCGTGGGGAGCACCGGTTCTGTTTGTGAAAAAGAAGGATGGTTCGATGAGGATGTGTATTGATTATCGGGAACTGTATAAGCGCACGATCAAGAACAAATATCCGCTTCCCAGAATTGATGACCTCTTCGATCAATTAGTTGGAGCTTGTTATTTCTCCAAGATTGATCTAAGATCTGGCTACCATCAACTGAAGGTTAAAGAAAAAGACGTTCTGAAAACTGCTTTTCGCACACGGTATGGTCACTATGAATTCTTAGTGATGCCTTTTGGATTGACGAATGCTCCAGCTGCTTTCATGGATTTAATGAATCGGGTATGTAAGCCGTATCTCGATAGATTTGTTATTGTATTTATCGATGATATACTTATCTATTCCCGATCCAAAGAGGATCACGCACAACATCTTCGGTTAATTCTGGAATTGTTAAAGAAGGAACAGTTACACGCTAAGTTCTCTAAGTGTGAATTCTGGCTACGGGAAGTTCAGTTTCTGGGGCATGTAGTTTCCGAGAAAGCTTTTCAAGTTGATCCGACGAAGGTAGAAGCAATTGAAAAATGGGAACCGCCGAAGACGCCAACGGAAGTACGAAGTTTTCTGGGTTTAGCTGGTTACTATCGAAAGTTTATAAAAGATTTTTCTCGTATTGCTACGCCTCTCCCTAAGCTAACCCGGAAGAATCTAAAGTTTGAATGGAAAGCAGAACAGGATGAAGCATTCCAAATATTGAAAGAGAAACTCTGTAGCGCACCGATACTAGCATTACCTGAAGGTTCCGATGATTTTTTTGTTTACAGTGATGCTTCTAAATTGGGATTGGGTTGTGTACTAATGCATCGTGGAAAGGTTATTGCTTATGTTTCTCGTCATTTAAAAGATCATGAAAGACAGTATCCTACACACGACATGGAACTGGCAGCAGTTGTTTTCGCGTTGAAGATTTGGAGACATTACCTTTACGGCTCTAAATCTCAAATTTATACTGATCATAAGAGTCTCCAACATCTTTTCGATCAGAAGGAACTAAATATGAGGCAAAGAAGATGGCTAGGATTGGTGAATGATTACGACTGTGAAATCCTTTATCATCCGGGAAAGGCGAATGTGGTAGCTGATGCACTAAGTCGTCAAGAAAGCAGTGGAACAATAAAAGCTATTTCACTACGAAAGTAAAGATTGAACATCAAAAGCCTTTTGGTCAGTTGCAACGTTTAGAAATACCTATGTGGAAATGGGATCAGATTACTACAGATTTCATCATGAAGTTACCCAGGACTCCGAAAGGATTTGATGCCATTTGGGTGATCGTTGACAGATTGACAAAGTCTGCTCACTTCCTACCAATAAAAGAAACTGATTCGTTGGAACGATTAGCCAAGTTGTACATCAACGAAATAGTAACTCGACATGGGGTTCCAATCTCGATTATTTCTAATCGTGATAGTCGTTTTACTTCAAGATTCTGGAGGAGCTTTCAAAAAGAAATGGGTACACAGATAAAGCTAAGTACGACGTATCATCCTCAAACTGACGGTCAGAGTGAACGGACGATTCAGACTTTAGAAGACATGCTCCGGGCTTGCATTGTTGATTTTGGGGGATCATGGGATAAGCATTTACCGTTGATTGAATTTGCTTACAATAACAGTTATCATTCCAGCATACAAGCGGCACCGTTTGAAGTACTGTATGGTAGAAAATGCCGAACACCTATGTGTTGGAATGAAGTGGGAGAGAAGCAGTTAGTGGGGCCAGATATAGTTCAGTTAACCGCAGATAAGATTACTCAGATTCGGGAACGTTTGAAAGTAGCTCAAGATAGACACAAAAGCTACGCTGACCGACGTCGAAAGCCGTTAGAATTCCAAGTTGGAGATTTCGTAATGTTAAAAGTCTCGCCTTGGAAAGGAGTCATTCGATTTGGCAAGCAAGGTAAACTGAGCCCGAGATACATTGGACCGTTTGCAATTGTAGAAAGGATCGGTGAAGTAGCCTACGGATTAGATCTTCCGCCAGAGTTAAGCAGGATTCATAACGCGTTTCATGTATCGAATTTCTGAAAGTGTTTGGTTACGCCGGATCAGGCAGTTTCTCTACCAGATATTGTTGATCCAAACCCTCAGTGATTTGATAATGACCCTCTCTTATATACTTAGTGAAAATTGTAAGTAAACAATATGTATCAGAGTTTCACTATCGCTGATAAGTACTAAGATCTTACAGTACCGCTAATAGGAACTCTCGCTCTTTAGATTAAACATTCAGCGAACACTGTTCACCATAATACTCTGAGTCTGTTCAGTACTTATGGTGATCGCTGATAAGTTAGTTGTTTACTTATGATCCCTGAAGACAAGTTTCACGTTAACATAGATTCTACGCTGAAGTCGAAGATCAAGCTCAAGAATCAGCGACAAGTCTCCTAATGAACTGATGCGGATCAGCGAAGACTCAGATTTGTCCACTCAACGTGAAGTATCAAGTACAAGACTTTAGCTATCGTTGAACTCTATCATTCGCTGACAAAGAATGATAGATCGCTGAATCAACGAAAAGCTTATCATAAAGTCCTCCGTACAAAGTACTTTGTCTTAACCACCCTTGCACATCTCCGTACGATATGTCAGAAAAAGAACCTCCTTATTGTCTGAATTCGTACAACCACTCTGATACTACATTGTTCAACATGCGGCTACTAAGGTTGTCAACAAAGGTCAATGACATGCAACCAATCAGCTGCTGCCACGTGTAAAGTGTAAACTGCAATGCATTAAATGCATGCAGTATATAAGAAGATGAACTCACTTCATTTTGAAGTAACTTGCTAACTCTGGACAAGTTCATCTTTCTTATCTTGAGATAGGTTATTATTAGTAATTTCCTTCTCTTTCTTAGTGCAAGAAACTTAGTGTTCCAACTTGTTTAGATTTAGGTTTATCCTTAATCTTGTTTCCGCAACAAGCTGTAAATTGTTAATGATTTATCAATAAACAATTTAGAAAAGTAAAATATGTGTGTTTGTATTCAACCCCTCCCCCCCTTCTACAAACTTGTATAGCCCTTCGGGACCAACAAGTGGTATCAGAGCAGATTTGTTTAATCTCATAAACAAGATCTAATCTATACTAAGATTTCTCTTCCTTGCTATTTCTGAAAATGGCTACCAACACAAACACAAATTATATCGACAATGGTTCTCTTGCAAAACCCCCTAGATTCTCCAGAGATAATTTTAATCTATGGAAAAATAGGATGACTCTCTTCCTAGAAGGTGTAGACCCTACTATGCCTTATTATCTTGAAAACGGCCCATTCATTCCTGTAAGAAATGATGCCGCAGAACCAGCTGCTGAGAATAGACCTGCTATTCCAGAAAGGCTGGTACCCAAAGAAGTTCATACGTGGACTGACGAAGATAATAAGAAAGTGGCTATCGACACAAAAGCCAGATCCATACTATCCATGGCTCTTCCTGACGAAGTCTACCATTCCGTCATGAACCTGAAATCCTCAAAATCCATGTGGGACACAATATGTGTTCAGTATGAAGGTACTGCTGAAGTCCAGGACTCGAAAGATCAACCTGGTAAGACAGTATGAAAGTTTCATTTGTGGTAAGAATGAGACTCTCTCTGAAGTTCACCAACGTTTTAATTGCTTAATAATAGATCTGAAAACTGTTGGTAAGGAATATTCTAACTTTGAAGTGCTGACAAAGTTTCTAGAATGTTTACCTGAAAGTTGGGACAGTTATTCTATGTGTCTCAAGATGTCAAAAGATCTAAGATCAATGACCCTTGCTACCTTATATGGGACGATGCTGAATCATGAGCAATCAAGCCATCTTAAGAAGAATCTTGTAAAAGATTCCAAAAGCACCTCTGTTGCTTTAATCTCAGAGGAACCCTCTACTCAGCGACCCTCGGTCACTATCACTGAGTTAGAGAGTAACTCTGAAAGATCATCAGATTCTGACTCTTCAGATAATGATGAATCTTTGGCTCTCCTAACTAAAAAGTTCGGGAGATTCGCCAAAAAGAAAATGTTCAGAAAGAACAAACCTCTTTCTATAACTGATAAGCCAAGATCGTCAGCTACTGTTGATAAGGCTACTGCTACTTGTTTTAACTGCGAAAAGATTGGACATTTCGCTAACGAGTGCAGGTCTAAGAAAGTATCGAGAAACTCAGCGTTTCCCAAGAAATCCTTTATTCCCAGGAATAAAGATGACAAATATGCTAAGCTGAAAGAAAAATATGCGAAGCTGAAAAGCTTCAAGAAGAAAGGCAAAGGCCTGATGGTTTACGATTGGGCTGCTTCTGAAGAAGAAGAATCATCATCCGACTCTGAAGATGATGAAGCCAATCTCTGTCTTATGGCAAAGATTGAAGATGAGGAAGAAAGTTCAGACATTCCCTCTACTTCAACCTCTGCAATTCAGGTTCAGAAGGGTATCTGGTATCTCGATAGCGGATGCTCTAGACACATGACTGGAAAGAAAAGCCTGCTCGCTGAATACAAGGAAGAGAAGGGTCCCTCTGTTACTTTCGGTGGAAATGGAAAAGGACATACCCGAGGGTTTGGTGTACTCTCAAATGGTACAACAACCTTCAGAAGAGTCGTATATGTTGAAGGGCTGAAGCATAATCTTTTAAGCATCAGTCAGCTTTGTGACAAGGATAACAAAGTAATCTTTACTAAGGAATCCTGCTTTGTCACTGACAAAAAGGAGAAGATAGCTCTCAGCGGTTATCGTTTGGAAAATGTTTATGTAATAAACATGGACTCAACCACCACTGAGAACTCCTGTTTCTTCTCAAAAGCCTCATCTGATGTCAACTGGCTATGGCATAAGAGGCTCTCTCATCTGAATTTCAAGACACTGAACACTCTTTCTTCAAAAGAGTTAGTCACTGGTCTACCCCAACACTCATACGCCAAAGAGTCTTTATGTTCAGCGTATGAAAAAGGAAAGCATACCAACGCAAGCTTTAAGTCAAAGCAAGTCTCCTCAGTGTCATCTCCTCTGCAACTACTCCATATGGATTTGTTTGGCCCTGTTAACAAACAATCCATCACTGGAAAGAAATATACACTGGTCATAGTTGATGAATTCTCTCGTTATACATGGATTATGTTTCTCCATTCCAAGAGTGACACCCCTGAAGAACTCATCACCTTTGTTCGGAAGATGGAAACCCTGAACAATTTGACCGTTCTCTCAATAAGGAGTGATCATGGGACTGAATTCAAAAATAGTTTTGTTGATTCCTTCTTTGAGAGTAAGGGTATTTCTCACAACTTTTCTTCAGTGAGAACACCACAACAAAATGGAGTCGCTGAAAGAAGAAATAGAACAATTATTGAAGTTGCATGTTCAATGCTCAGCGATTCTCACCTGCCTACTCAGTTTTGGGCAGAAGCTGTCAACACTGCTTGTTTTACGCAAAACAGGTCGCTGATAGTCAAAAGATTCAATAAAACAGTCTATGAACCTTTTCATGGGAGAAAGCCTTCAATCAGCTTTCTTCACATCTTTGGATGTCAGTGTTTCATACTGGACAACAGAGATGCCCTTGGAAAGTTTGATCCTAAGGCTGATGATGGAATCTTTCTTGGATACTCCTCAGTCTCCAAAGCCTTCAGAGTCTTTAATCGAAGAAGACAAACTGTTGAAGAAACAATTCATGTCACGTTTGACGAATCCCGTTCAGCGAACTCTAAACCGTCCGCTGATACTGAAGAACTGAATCAATGGATGTTTTCTCATCTTGGTGATTCAGAAGATATTCCCACTCCTCGTGCTCATACAGTTGAAGATGATGGTCCTACTATCATTCCAAATATGCATAATAGTGAAGCTGAAACATCATGGGTCTTAGCTGTTCCTATAAACACTATACCTGCCTCTGAACCCAATGTCTCGGACATTCCATCCACTTCTCAGCAATCAGTGAATATAATGACAATTGCATCCATTCCTCTCTTGGTTGATACTCCAGACGTCGCTGAAGCTTCATCTTCAGCTCCTCCAGTTCAAGTTGAGTCAGCGTCTCACGCCCCGGCTCAGCGATGGACTATAAATCACCCAATTGATCAAATTCTTGGTGATCCAAACGCTGGTATTCAGACTCGACGAAGTGCAGGTAATATATGTTTATTTGTTAATTTTATTTCTCTAACTGAACCAAAGAAAGTAGATGATGCCCTCAAAGATCCAAACTGGGTCAGCGCCATGCAAGAAGAGCTGACTGAATTCGAAAGAAACAAAGTTTGGAAACTTGTTCGAAGACCAACTGACAAAACAGTGATAGGCACTAAATGGGTCTATCAAAACAAGTTGGACGAACATGGAACTGTTACCCGCAACAAGGCTCGTCTTGTTGCTCAGGGATACAGACAAGAGGAAGGCATAGATTATGACGAAACATTTGCTCCAGTAGCAAGACTAGAATCTATTCGTCTATTCTGAGCATACGTTGTACACAAAGACTTCAAAGTATATCAGATGGATGTTAAGTCAGCGTTTCTAAATGGAAAGCTGAATGAAGAAGTCTATGTGGAACAACCTCCAGGATTCTCAGATCCTAAGCGTCCAGGTTATGTTTATAAAATGGATACGGCACTTTATGGCTTAAAGCAAGCTCCACGTACATGGTATGACACTCTTTCTACTTATCTCCATATTGAACAATTTGAGCGAGGTAAAATCGACAAAACTCTATTTTTAGAAAAGTAAAAGGTCATATCATTCTTGTTCAAATATATGTTGATGATATTATATTTGGCTCTACTAACCCTGATCTTTGTACTCGTTTCGCTGATAGAATGAAAGATGAGTATAAGATGAGCATGATGGGTGAACTAACATATTTCCTTGGTCTTCAGATAAAGCAAAATGAAAAAGAAACTTTCATTAATCAGGGAAAGTATGTTAAAGATATGCTGAAGAAATTCGACTTAACTGAAAGTTCAGCTATGAAAACCCCTATGGCACCACTGCTGACACTTGATAAGGACACTAAGGGTGTTCCTGTTAATGTCACGTTGTACTATGGGATGATCGGTTCTCTTCTGTATCTTACAGCTAGCCGACCCGATATTATGTATGCAACATGTTTGTGTGCACGATATCAAGCTGAACCTAAGATATCTCATATGAAAGCTGTAAAGCGAATTTTTAGATATCTAAAGGTACAACGAATCTAGGTCTTTGGTATCCCAAAGACTCAGGATTCGATCTAATCGCCTATTCAGATAGTGATTTTGCAGGTTGCAGAATGGATAGGAAAAGCACCACAGGAGGATGTCAGCTCCTGGGTGGAAAGCTGGTAAGTTGGACAAGTAAAAAGCAAAACTCAGTGTCCACCTCCACAGCTGAAGCTGAGTATGTAGCCGTTGGAAGCTGCTGTTCTCAAGTCTTGTGGATGAGAAATCAACTACTGGACTATGACCTTCAGCTCTCAAATATTCCAATCTATTGCGACAGCACAAGTGCCATCGCTATAGCCAATAATCCAGTGCTACACTCAAAGACAAAACACATAGAAATCAGGTATCACTTTATCAGAGATCATGTGATGAATGGTGATATAGAACTTCACTTTATCCCAACTGATTATCAGTTAGCTGATCTGTTCACCAAACCTCTTGATGAGACAAGGTTCAACTTTCTCATTAGCGAGCTTGGAATGCTGATTTTTGAAGAATAAAATCTTCAGCGATTCACATTTGATCAGCAATAGGATAAAATCAGATTGTATAACCCATTTCATCATCCTCTCTCTGAATAAACTTGACTCGCTGATATCAAGGTATGTTTTCTCTCTCTGACAATCGCATGTAAATGCAAGATTTCAAAATAAATTACATCGTTGAATATCTCTTCCTTATCAGCGATACTTTGAAATTTCTAAAACCATCAATGATATTTCTATTCATTGCTTCATGTTTTCAAAAGTGTCCCTGAGTTTTTCAAAACCTCAGAGACATCCAAGAATATGAAAGGACAGTTGTGACGTCATTACAACGGATAAGCCCTGGCACGTTCTTCTTTCTGACACACGTTTGCATGTTTCGTTTACTCGCCAATCAAATGCAAACACGTGTCCGTGTCATGATGAAAATCTTTTCCCGCTCAAGATTTTCTCTTTCTAATCTCTCTATATAAACAATTTCTTGGTTTATATTTTCCTTTTACGCGAACAACTTCTCCTCCAAGCAAAGAAAGAATTCACTGTTGCATTTTGCTCTCGAATTTTTCAAGAACAACTGTTCATCTTCTTCAAACATCAAAGGTTAATATGTTCTTATTATTTACCAAATGCAAATAACTTGTTTCTGATCTTCTCATTGTTTTAACAAGATCAAACAAAAGAACTTCTTAAAAATGAATCATTTTCTTTCATGGTTTTATGAACACAACCATTTCATGGTTGTTCTCCAAGTTTAAATGCAAAAATCTTAAACTTGTTCTTCATTCGTTTTTTCAGAATCCCAATCTTCAAAGGAAACTGGAAAACAAGATTTTTTTTGGGTTTGCATTTCGTTTTTTCAAAAAACAAGAAAAACCCCAATCTTCATTAAGACATTTTGTCTGAATGAAATGGACAAAATTCGAACCATCTTATTGGAAAATCTTTCCACATTAAGATTATTCTTATTTGTTAATCTTTGGTTGAACTGATGATACAGAAAATGGCATCTTCTGACATTCCCAAGAACACCATCGCTGAGAACACTGCTGCTGATGATACTGCTGAGGAAGTGGACATCCTTAAGGCTCCTCATGTCAAGTTCTCTCTTGACAAACTGGATTGGACAAAGATAAATAACCTCTATGCGCTTCTCGAGTTTCCTCCTCGAAAGCAAGTTACACATCTAGATGATGCTGTAAACTTCCTAAAGAACTGCTCCATCTTCACAGCCCTGACCATAACACCTCCTGCACATCAGCTTTTGCTATCACAATTCTGGTACTCTACCAGACATTCTTAGCTACCATCAGCCAAAGACCCCTCAAAAACAATTGATTGTATCCTCTGTGATATCGAATATGGCACTATGAAGATTACACCTGCCATCATTCGCAAAGCCCTGAACCTTCCCTTGGCCACCAAATAAAAACCTTTTGTTCCTCTCCCTGACCCCAAGAAAAACTCAGACAGGGAAGCCATCATTGCATTCTTCGATGCAATGGGCTATGTATGGGAAACTAGAAGGGACATGAAGCCCGAGAAGAAGCTGACCATTATCAAGAAATCAAAAATGCCCAACGAGATGAATTTCATCTTCGCCCATGTGATCAGCTGAATGACTGCCAAGACCGGCTCTTCTGACCAAGCCGCTAAGCCTCAGCAAGCAATGGGATATGCACTGCTGAAAGGTCTACATATAGACTGGGCATCGATTATCTATGATGACCTGGTACTCAGAGTGGACTTCGTCGCTGACAGATCTCCATGGGTTCCCTATCCTCGATTCATCAGTGCCGTATTCCAAAAAGGCCTGAAGGACAGCTACCCAACAGAGGGTGACCTGAAACTCTCTCAGGTCGGCCCTAAGATTCTCGACTTCAAGCCGATGGAAAATGAGGTACGTCTTTCTACTCTTCTAACTCTTCTAAACCCCACTTCTTCTACTTCTGCAGCTCCTTCAGCGGACAAACCCACCGCTGATACCCCAGCTGCAACCTCCTTTCCTTCTCTTAAAAGGAAACATACTGACACCCAACTTGGTTCCAAAAGAACTAAGAAAACCAAAGAGCAACCCCAGCAATCTATTGCTAAAGACTCCTCAGCTCCTCTTGATGGGCTGAAGGAAATTTCAATGGTACGCTCTGCCACAGCTGAACAAGCCACCCACTCTATCCCAACTTCAGTGTCTCCAAACGCTGAAGTTACAAACTTGGAATCTACCCAACCTCCTTCGGTCTCTCAAAAGACTGATGAAGTGATTCTCAGCGAATCCAATGCTGAACTCAGTAACCAACCTCCTTTCTTACCCTTCGCTTCTCCCTCTACTCATTTGGACACCACTCCAGTTATCACTGAAGCACTTGTCATTCCTCCAGAAGCTAAAGAAACTACTCTTCAAGGAGTGATGGGCATAGGACCTGCAGAGATGACCATACGTCCACGGACTCTCGCTGACGATATGGAACTTTACTCAGGAACCCGAGATTTTGATGAATTCACCAATCCTCCTGCAGGTACACACCAACCCCTATACACTGTAACTGAACCCCAAACTTCTGAGCTTTCCTCTGTTCACAAGTTCTTATATGTTACAGGTCCTAATCTGAGAGACATCAACGCCTCTCTGAAGACAATAGATACATTGCTGACAGGTCTCACATCTACTCGTTCCGGCAACTCTTCAGCTGTAACAAACGTTGGAGAGAATCTTACAAAGCTGACTACTATCATCGAAAAGAATGCCTCCAAAGCTGATTTGGAGAAGGTTGATCAATCACTCACCGACTTTGCCAAGGTTCTCTCTGACATCTACACCGACTACCTCAACATCAAGAAGTCAGTTGACACCATGTCCAGCGAAGTCACAACGCTGAAGACATCGGTTGGCATACTCGAAGGTGACATGTTTGCTGTAAAGACTGATGCCAGCTCCGTCAAGACTGACATGAGTTCTGTGAAGGCTGATGTAAATACGATGAAGAATGACATCACTTCTATGAACACTTTGTTGCAGCAGATCCTGACCAACACGACCGCCCCTACACCTGCCCCTGCACCTCCATCTTTCACTACGGCGGATCGTGCTGAACTCGTGAAGATCAATCCTGGTATTTCTGGCATAGAAAACAGATTATCAGCGATTGAAATCTGTGTGGGGATCCTTGGCCAAGAAGACAGGGAAACCACACGAGCTGCTGAATCTTCTCATTCCTCCCCCAGTCATCATGAAAAAGAGGGGGAGAAGAGCACTGAAAACCCTTCGAAGAGCATTGAAGACCTTTCCCATGATGAATCTATCAGGGGAGAGAAGATTAAAGACCTCACCTTTACTGAAGAAGGTGAGAAGACAACTAAAGCAGCCGTTGGACCTCAGGAAGATGAACACCCTGAGGGAACCGAGAAGCTTACCTCTGTATCTGAGGGGGAGCAACTCGAAGAAGAAGCTGAAGAAACTGAGTCTGAAGCTGAAGATGAAAAAGCCATCGACTTATCTGATGATGAACCATCCTCTTCTACAAAGAACGATGATGATGAAGATGATGATGATGATGACTCTTTTATCGTCAAGCCTGCTCAGAGATCTAAAGCTCTTAAAGGTATTCTGATAAATGAACCTACAGGGGAGCGGACAAAGACAAAGCCATCAGCATCTGAAGCTGACAAGGGCAAAGGAAAAAGTGTCGCTGAAAATGAAAATCTGATGATCTTGCTTAAAAAGCCGGTTTGTCAGGTACATTAACCTCTTCCTTACTCCACATCCCTCCTCTATACACTTTATCAGTTCTACTCTCTCCAAACCTCCATACACTTTATCCCACTCTTTCTCTATCTCTGTTCTACACATGTTCTTACTCGTAAGATCGTTGTGTTTCAGCTATTCATCTCCCCTGTTTGAGGATATCGCTGAAGTTCCTACAGCTGCGACTCCACCAACAATAATCCCAGCTCCCAATGCTGAAGAAATAATCCCGGTCTTAGATTTGATCTCTGAGACTGATGAACCTGAAGAACAGATGCTCTCTCACAAAAACAGACCTTCCTTGGCTCCTCAAAAGCTAAGTGAAGAGGATCAAGAAAAGAGAGATGAAATGATCAAGAGACTCGAAGATCAGCGAATTATTCTGAAGTGTGATCAACTTCCTTTTGTTCCTCCAAAATTCAGAGTTTCCCAAAAGGAATACAAGGAACACCTCAGAGCTGAACGCCTGATCGCTGAAAGAAGGGAAGTTGAAGAAAAGACAGAGAATACGCCATCCAGCTTACTAAACGATCAATAAAAGACCCCAAGCTGAAAAGAGTTCCCATTGATGTTCAACGTCAGCTATGGGATGATGCTCAAAAGATCGATATAGAAAAGACTAAGGTCTCTGATACGACTTTGGAATGGGCTAAACAAATGCTGACCTATCGATCTAGACCATCCAAAATCATCAAAGTAAACATCAGAGGAAGACTGTACGCAAACGTTCCTGTTGTTGAAGTAAGGTCTCTGTGTGTTTGTATTCAACCCCTTCTACAAACTTGTATAGCCCTTTGGGACCAACAGATATACAAGTTGATGAAAAGCTGAATTATGTGGAGGAACCTGAAGCCATAGTTGACCACAAAGTTAAAGTGTTGCGGAACAAAGTAATCAGACAAGTGAAAGTTCAGTGAAGACATCATAAGGGTCAGGATGCTACTTGGGAATCAGAATCAGAAATGAGAACTAAGTACCCGCACCTTTTTGCCAAACCGAATTCCGGGACGGAATTCTTTTAAGGGGGAGATGATGTAATATCCCGTGTAAGTTCGTTAGTTAAATGCTAGTTCCGTTAAACTTATTTAACTTTATAATTGATGTTTAGGGTAAGTTTGGGTTAGATTATAAGTTAAGGGGTTTTGGGTCATTAATGGATAGCTTAAGGGCTAAAGGGTAAATATAGTTACATAATATCCCTTAGTTAAATCAGATATTTTCATAATCAGCAAATATCCAGATTGAAGGTGTGTGTGTTTTGGAGAGAGAAAAGAAGCAAAAGAAGAGAAAGGAGGTTAGGGCTTCAAATTGGTGTGCTTGGAAGTGAATCTGAGGTATGTTTCTTTGTATTTTATGATTGTAATTGGTATTAGAAGGTTTCTATCGGAGTAGAAACATCATTTACATAACTGGTAATGATTCAGTCGAATTCTGGGTGAAATTGGGATGAACTGTCAGTAGTTTCCGGATAAGATGAATGTGTCCGGTAGTTTCTTGGGTGGTGTCCGGGTAATATGTTGATAGTGTCCGGTAGTCCTTTCTTGCAATTATCCGAATGAATCGACTAACCGGGTAAGTCCTCTTTCCTCTAGTTTCCGGATGAAATGAGATACCGGATGATGCCCGGATTGCTTTAGTATCCGGGTGTTATCCGGATTGGTAATGTTATTCGGAAAGTTGGTGTTGTCCGGAATGTTTATGTTGACCGGAAAGGTTGTGTTGTCCGGATACTTTTGCTGTTTGGTTAATTTGGTGAGTTTAGATGCTTTTAAGTATCCAGTAACTTGTGTTTTGTTAATGCTGGGATAGGAAATGAATGAGGATTGAATATACTCTGGACTTAACTTAAGTACGGGTTTGCGGGAAATAATTGAGAATAGGATTTAGATAGATTTATCTAAAGTTCTTAGTCCTAGTAAGTCTTGTGTGTTCTATTTTGGTAAAGAGATATCTATACCTATTTGTTTCAGATACTGTGAATCGGAGGTAAAAGCTAAATCTGTTGGAAAAGGCCGGGAAGAGTTTTGTTAAGCAAACAAGTGAGTTTTTACTTAAAATGTTTTCTAACTGGAATACATATATGTGAATAAGTGTAATAATGTGCATATGATGTTTATATGAGTATTACACTGCATGAGTGCTAGTTGGACGGGCTTCGGACCGGTGTATGTCGGTTGTACAGAGGGACAGTGGTGTTGGTTGTATTCAGTACAGTGGTGTAAATTAATTAATTGGCTCGCAACCAATTAATATGGCCAAGAGAATGAGATGGAAAGATACATAATGCATGAGTTTTAATTGGTATTCCTATGTGAATTATGTGTATGATGTTGTGCAAATGGTTTTTAACTAACGGGGATTTTCTCACTAGACCTCAAGGTCTAACCCTCATTTTGTTTTAAAAATATGTATTCCAGGTCGTGGATCGAGTAAGAGCAAATAAGAAGGTTAAGCCGCGAATAGCTTTTGGGAGGACTATGATGTGTTTTGTAGTTATAGGATGTTATTGTAATGATCTAAATTTACTATGTAAACGTTTGTAATGATGTACTGAATGTTGGTAAAGACTATGGGACCATATTTGTTATACGATGTACCTCTTGTTTTTAACGACGTTCTGCAATGTATGCTATTTGAACTATGTATGGGAATTCGGGTCGTTACACTAGGTTAGGAGTACCCTTAAGGTAACGAAAGATTCGATTTACAGCGATCAAATGAGATTCCTTAGGTTCAGCTTGATATCTTGCACACAAACAGGTTGCGTACATAATATCAGGTCGGCTAGCTGTAAGATACAGGAGAGAGACGATCATCCCATGGTATGCTGTGACATTAACAGGTTTTCCTTTAGGATCCTTGTTTAGTGTTAGCGGCGGTACCATAGGGGTTTTCATAGCTGAACTCTGAGTTAAATCAAATTTCTTCATCATATCTTTAACATACTTTCCCTGATTAATGAAAGCTCCTTTTTCATTTTGTTTTATCTGAAGACCAAGGAAATATGTTAGCTCACCCATCATACTCATTTTATACTCTGCTTTCATCCTTTCAGAGAAACGAGTACAAAGGTCAGGGTTAGTAGAACCAAATATAATATCATCGACATATATTTGAACAAGAATGATATGACCTTTTACTTTCCTGAAAAATAGAGTCTTATCGATTTTACCACGCTCAAATTTTTCGATAAGGAGATAAGAGGATAGAGTGTCATACCATGCACGAGGAGCTTGCTTTAAGCCATAAGGTGCCTTATCCAGTTTATAAACATAACCTGGATGCTTAGGATCTGAGAATCCTGGAGGTTGTTCCACGTAGACTTCTTCATTCAGTTTTCCATTTAGGAACGCTGACTTAACATCCATCTGATAAACTTTGAAGTCTTTGTGTACTGCATAAGCTAAGAATAGACGAATGGCTTCTAGTCTTGCCACTGGAGCAAAGCTTTCGTCGTAATCTATACCTTCCTCTTGTATGTATCCCTGAGCAACTAGTCGAGCCTTGTTGCGGGTTACAGTTCCATGTTCATCCAACTTGTTTCGATAGACCCATTTAGTGCCTATTACTGACTTGTCAGATGGACGAGGAACAAGCTTCCAAACTTTGTTTCTTTCAAATTCAGTCAGCTCTTCTTGCATAGCACTGACCCAGTTTGGATCTTGGAGGGCATCATCTGTTTTCTTTGGTTCAATCAGATAAATAAAGTTAACAAATAAACAAATATTACATGCACTTCGTCCATCGCTGAGCCGGAGCATGAGTTGGCTCAATCTGAACTTCAGGAGGAGCTGAAGATGAGGCTTCAGCAACTTCTGGTATATCAGCCAAGAGAGGAGTAGGTGCAGATGTCATTTCATTCACTGATTGCTGAGAAGTAGATGGTATGTTTGAGATAGAAGGTTCAGAAGCAGACATAGTGTTTAGAGGAACAGTTGAGACCCATGATGTTTCAGCTTCACTAGTCTGCATACTTGGGATGATAGTAGGACCATCATCTTCAGTGGTATGAGTATGAGGAGTGGGAATGTCTTCTGAATCACCAAGATGAGAAAACATCCATTGATTCAATTCTTCAGTATCAGCAGTAGGTCTAGAGTTTGCTGAACGGGATTCGTCAAAGGTGACGTGGATAGTTTCTTCGACAGTCTGTCTTCTTCGATTGAAGACTCTGAAGGCTTTGGAGATAGAAGAATATCCAAGAAAGATTCCATCATCAGCCTTAGGTTCAAACTTTCCAAGGGCATCTCTGTTGTTCAGTATGAAACACTGACATCCAAAGATGTGAAGAAAGCTGATAGAAGGCTTTCTCCCATGAAAAAGTTCATAGGCTGTCTTTTTGAATCTTTTGACGATCAGCGGCCTGTTTTGAGTAAAACAAGCAGTGTTGACAGCTTCTGCCCAAAACTGAGTTGGCAGGTGAGAATCGCTGAGCATTGAACGTGCAACTTCGATGATAGTTCGATTTCTTCTTTCAGCGACTCCATTTTGTTGTGGTGTTCTCACTGATGAAAAGTTGTGAAAAATACCCTTACTTTCAAAGAAGGAATCAATAGAACTGTTTTTGAATTCAGTCCCATGATCACTCCTTATTGAGCGAATGGTCATGTTGTTCAGGACTTCCATTTTCCTGACAAAGGTGATGAGTTCTTCAGGGGTGTCACTCTTAGAACGGAGAAACATTACCCAGGTATAGCGAGAGAATTTATCAACTATGACCAATGTATATTTCTTTCCAGCGATGGATTGTTTGTTAACAGGGCCAAACAAATCCATATGGAGAAGTTGTAGAGGAGATGACACTGAGGAAACTTGCTTAGACTTGAAGCTTGCTTTGGTATGTTTCCCTTTTTCACACGCTGAACATAAGGACTCCTTGGTATATGAGTGTTGAGGTAGACCACTGACTAACTCTTTAGAAGAAAGAGTGTTCAGTGTCTTGAAGTTGAGATGGGAGAGCCTCTTATGCCATAACCAATTGGCATCAGATGAGGCTTTTGAGAAGAAACAGGAGTTCTCAGTGGTTGTAGTGTCCATGTTTATAACATAAACATTTTCCATACGATAACCGTTGAGAGCTATTTTTTCCTTTTTGTCAGTGACAAAGCAGGATTCCTTAGTGAAGATCACTTTGTTATCCTTGTCGCATAGTTGACTTATGCTTAGAAGATTATGCTTCAGTCCTTCAACATATGCAACTCTTCCAAAGGTCGTTGTACCATTAGAGAGTACACCAAACCCTCGGGTATAGCCTTTTCCATTTCCACCGAAAGTCACAGAGGGACCCTTCTCCTCCTTATATTCAGTGAGCAGGTTTTTCTTTCCAGACATGTGTCTAGAGCATCCGCTATCGAGATACCAGATACCCTTCCGAACCCTAGTAGAAGAGGTTGAAGTGTAGGGAATGTCAGAATTTTCTTCCTCGTCTTCGATTTTTGCCATGAGACAGAGATTGTCCTCATCATCATCGTCAGAATCAGATGATTCTTCTTCATCAGAATCAGCCCAATCATAGTCAGCTATCAGGCCTTTGCCTTTTTTCTTAAAGCCTTTCAGCTTTGCATACCTTTCTTTCAGCTTTTGATACTTGTCATCATTAGCCCTGGGGTTAGAAGATTTCTTGGAGAAAGCTGAGGTTCTAGAAACTTTCTTTGACCTGCACTCACTAGCAAAATGTCCTATCTTTTCACAGTTATAGCAAGTAGCAGTAGCCTTATCAATAGGGGTTGATGATCTAGGCTTATTAGTGATAGCAACAAGTTTATTCTTTCTGAAATTTTTCTTTTTGGCGAATCTCCTGAACTTATTAGATAGGAGAGCCATAGATTCATCAAGATCTGAAGAGTCAGGATCTGATGAGCATTCAGAGTTAGTCTCCAACTCAGTGATAGTAATAGAAGATCGCTGAGTGGAAGGTGACTCTGAGATTAAAGCGACATGGGTGCTTTTCAAATCTTTTACAAGATTCTTCTTAAGATGACTCGATTGCTCATGATTGAGCATAGTGCCATATAAGGTAGAAAGAGTCATATATTTTAGATCCTTTGACAGCTTGAGACACATTGAATAACTGTCCCAGATTTCAGGTAAACATTCTAAGAACTTTGTCAGAATTTCAAAGTTAGAATATTCCTTACCAACGGTTTTCAGATCAATAATTAAGCAGTTAAAGCGTTGGTGAACTTCAGAGAGAGTTTCATTCTTACCACAAATGAAGCTTTCGTACTGTCTTACCAGGTTGATCTTTCTTGAGTCCTGGACTTCAGACGTACCTTCATATTGAACACATATTGTGTCCCACATGGATTTGGAGGTTTTCAGGTTCATGACGGAATGGTAAACTTCGTCAGGAAGAGCCATGGAGAGGATGGATCTGGCTTTAGTATCAAGAGCCATTTTCTTCTTATCTTCATCAGTCCACATATGAATTTCCTTTGGAACCAATCTTTCTGGAATAGCAGCTCTATTCTCAGCGGCTGGAACTTCAGGATCAATTCTAACAGGATCGTATGGACCATTTTCGATGTAATAAGGTATAGTTGGGTCTACACCTTCTAAGAAGAGTATCATCCTATTTTTCCATAGATTAAAGTTATCTCTGGAGAATCTAAGGGGTTTAGCAAGAGAACCATTGTCAATATAGTTTGTGTTAGGACCATAAATGTCCTACATATTAGAAAGATATATAAATAATTATATAGAGCGTAACTAGTTTAATTATAGAGGTTAATTATTGTAAAAGCCTTATTTGTGTTAAATGGGCTTAGATTAGCTTGATGGGCTTGGGCCTTGTTTGGCTAAGGCCTAAGTATTTAAAGGTTATTTCCTTTAGGAATTAGGTTAGCAATTGATTAGCCATTCCTAGAGATTCATTAGAGAGCGATTCATTACCAATTCATTATAGCTTAATTGTTTTAGAGAGATAGTTGAGATTTTCATTCAAACATTTGTAACTATCTTGAATCATGAATATGAGAGGGATGACAAGTTGAAATCATTAATTGTTCTTGTTATTTCTCATTGAATCGTTGTTACCTGATCAAACTGGGACTCACAATTGGTATCAGAGCAGAATCGGTGATTTGAAGAATAGAAGAAATCGAACGAAAGCAAGAAAACAAAGAATTTTCGTATTGAAATTTTCTTGAAAAACGCAGCGAGCCATTTTGCCTATTCCCGGAGATTGAACCATCGGAACGTCACGATTTTTGGACAGTAGCTCCACGACATTCCGTTTTATATTCTGAACGGTTGGATTAATCGTTTGACGTACAGAAGGCATCTGTTTTATTTTCGTAATACTGCAGTTTTTCTTGAGGAAAATCTTTCTTCAATCGGGTTTGCAAAGTTCTTTCGTTGATTTATTAATTCGTTTGTTTGATCTCGATTGTTTACTCACGTTTATCTGGTGTTTATCTGCGTTTACATCAAGTCTCAAAGGTTCTAATTTTGCAACTTAAAAATCAATTCTTGAGTTTTTGTGTTCTTAAATTTTTGTGGTGGTTATTGAAAAAATAGGATATATTTTGCTTAGAAATCGATTTGGGTGTGTTTGTTTTTGTGTTTTTGGTCAAAATCTAACCCTACAGGAGTAAAATCAAGCAACCCTATCGATCCCAGATCCGAATTGCAACCACAGCCGCAATGTCCGAAAGTTTTTCATTGTTACCGGGTAAGTTTCCTATTTCTCACCACTTACCGGATAAATCTCAAGTTACCGGATAAATCCCATGTTACCGGAAGATTCCACTTTCCGGGTAACATTGATTTCCACTTTCCGGGTAACATTGAAATTACACTTTCCGGGTATCTCACATACCAAACAGCACACGTTTGTTGACCACCTTTTTTGCTGATTTTCTTTCTTCACTCTTAGGACACGTAGCATACTTACGTTCATTTTTTTGCCATCCTTATTAGGCATGGCAAACTGCCCCGCCCCGCCCCGAAACCCGGTCCACCCGCCCCGATCGGGGCCGGGGATTCCCCGCCAAACCGGGTATCGGGGCCGGGGCCGGGGATTCCCCATTTAAGAAAACCGGGGCCGGGGCCGGGGATGGGGGTCCCGGACCCGCCCCGGACCTGGTATATATATATATTAAAAAAAATTATATTTTTATTAAATATATATATATATATTAAAAAATGTATATTTTTATTAAATATATATATATATTAAAAAAATTATATATTTTCTTAATAATTAAGGGTTGACCGGGGGTTGACCAGGGTTTGACCGGGGGTTGACCGGGGGAGGGTATCACAAACCGGGGCGGGGCCGGGGCCGGGGAAGGGAATTACAAACCGGGGCCGGGGCCGAGGATGGGGGTCCCCGCCCCGTTGCCATGCCTAATCCTTATCACTCATACATACATCACATGCCATTCATAGTAATTATTTTTTTATGACAACCATTCATACATTCATAACATGCATATATATCGTATCTAGTTTCATAGCTTTTTGTTTGTTTTGATTGTTTGATTTTGGTCGAATCAATTGTATCCGGTAAGTTCACTTCCATTTTCATCCGGTAAGTGTCTGTTTGTGCGGAAAGTGCCTTATCCGGTAAACCAACCTTCAACCGGTAAGGTTAGTTTTTGTTGTTTTATCGTCCGGTAAGCTCAATCAGCCACCCGGTAAGTTCAATCGACTTAATTTTATCCGGTAAACCATATTCACCCGAAAAGCACATCCCACCCGGTAAGGTCTCACATCACCCGGTAATCTCATCTCATCCGGTAAATCATTTCATCTGGTAAGTGTGTTCAACCGGTAAGTTTCTTTTTCTTCTCACCCGGCAAGTTTGGTTGGTTAGTTCTCGTCGGTACCCGAGTTACCGCACGTCTCGTGATTGATAATTTTCTATCGAAAGTTGCGATTTTTCTTAACGATCGATTTTAAATTTTTTGTGACGCTTAAGATTATTTGCGACGATTTGCAATTATTAGCGACTATTATTATTTTTGTGATTTATTTTCATCGTTATTGATCTAACTTGGTTTGTTTTCTTGCAGGTTTCATTCTCGAAGTTTGATTTCAATAATAATCAGATTTTAAATTGTGAAAACAAATTTATTTTATAAATTTTTGTTTATGATTTAACCTTTGATTTTTCTTCCGCAAATTTTTCTTCAAAATAACACCGATTAACGATCATAATTTTTCAGGTAACAAATGTCTTATTCATCTCAGTATGAAGCATCTTGTCAGAAATCTGATTCTGAATACGCAGCCTTTAAGAAAGCACTGGCTCAGCTCTCCAGATCCTTCCAGCAGCATTGTCATGATTATCCGGATAAAAACGAAGGCATGAAGAAGGTAGATGAGCACAAACAGCCTGATAAGAAGGAGAACACTGAAAAAGAGCAAACAAGACTAAATGAAAAGAATATCAAGCAAAAAGATGATTTGATCAGCAAGTACGTCAATGAACTGAAGGAACTGAAATCTCAAATCTGGAATAGTTCTGAGAAGCTAGCTAAATCTGAAGAAAAGGCAGCGATCTTAGAAACTGTGAACTCTAAGCAGAAAAGAAAGATTTCTGATTTGCCATCACAAGAAGAGATAAAGGCACTTGAAGAGAAAGGTAAGATCCTGAACTGTGAAAACCTTGAGCTTAAAAGTAAACTATCTACTTTTGAAAAGGTTTTTGAAAAGGAGAAAGAAAGTTTTGAAAAGGAAAAACAAATACTTATAGAGCAATCTGATTCTTCAAACAAATCTCTTGATGAGAAGAAGATTCTTGAGCTTAGATGTCTAAATCTTTCAACACAAATCTCCGACTTTGAAAAGGTTTTGATTTTAGAAAGAGAAAAGTTTGAAACTGAACGCAAATCTTTATCTAAAAAGAATGGAGAACTTTCTTTGAAAATATCCGATCTGGAGAAAGAATTAGACATTCTAAGCAAAGAGACTGAGAAAAAGAAAGTTGAAGGTTTTAGATCAAAATGTTTGAAAGATGATTTTGCAATCGAAAGAAAGATCTTTCAAACTGAGATTTCTAAACTTACACAGAGATTATCTGGATTAGCAACTGAGATATTGAAGAAACAAATGGTTAAATCTAATTTACAAAAGAAATTTGATTTAATTCTCAAAGAACGAAATGATTTATCCGTTAAAGTCAAGAAACTTGAAGAAAGCAAGTTCAAAGGTGTTCAACCTTCTTATGCTTCAAGTTCATTTTCTACAAATCGTTCTTCAAAGAAATTTGTCAAATCAAATGATTTTCCAAAAGATTAGATTCGACCTTCCAATCTTTTCTATAATTCTCGTGTTGATAATAAAGATAATCAATCTTTCAAGAAAGTGAACATGGTTTGGAGAGTTAAAGGATCTGCTCCTGCTCCAAAGTCATTCGTCTCTGCTAAGAGTGACAAGAACAACAAAGCTTTTCACGCTAAACCTTTTGTGAAAACTGATCGAGTTTACTCTGTTAATAAAATGATCAGCTTATCTACACAGAAGCTGTGTTGCTCTTATTGTGGAACAAGTGACTTTGTGAAGAAAGACCATGCTAACTATTGGTATGGTACTTATAGTATCCCTGGTCCTCATAAGGCATCTAATCATCAAGGATCCATCAAAAGGTGGATACCAAAATCTGTCTAATCTGTTTTGCAGGAATGTCATGTGCGGTTTTAATTTCTATTATTCAAATCACATGACGAGCATTCGAAGGTTATGCCACATTTGAGTGGGAGTACTATCTTATGAAAGGTAAGTGAACTTTAACTAAATTCAAAAACCGTGGTAAATCATTTTGAATAACTAACTTGTGTTTGTTATTCTCCAATTTTAACTTCCATGATTGCCACGTGTTATGTTTCATTGACTTAGTTATTTCCATGTCTCACATAGTTGTTGATTTTTCGATGGAAATACACTCGCTTGAATTCCTAGTTGTTTTCCAAGTTCGCTATTTCTTGCAAATGATTCCATCATTATCTGATATAATAATTGTGACTTGTTCTTCACAATTAAACTTTCTGATCATTGTCTCATTTATTGCAAATACTGTGCTTATTGAGTCAATCTGTTTAGCGCTTGATTTTGTTTCTTGAAATTCTGGTATTTCAACTATGACTTCTGAATAATTCAGTTCAGAACTCGTTCTTAAATGTTACGACTTCTGATTACCTCAGATCAGAACTCAGACTTCATTTTAATGACTTCTGATCATCTCAGATCAGGACTCGTACTTAAATGTTTTTACTTCTAAACATTTCAGTTTAGAACTCGTACTTCACTGTTTTACTAAACTGTTCTACTCATTGCATGAATGTGTGTTAGGAATTACATTGTTTCTATGGTCTATCCAGAACCGGAAGGACCTACCCAAGAAACAAATCCCTTATAGACATTAGTGAGGGGTCTAGATTGATAGATGAGTTCGGAGAGAAAAGAATATGGTGAGGATGTGACAGGACTGAAAAGAATTATTGGTCCTTACCAAACCGAGTCAGTTATCCGGGTAACCACACAATCTATTCATTCTCGTTCTTTGGAGACGAATATTGAAACAGACATGGACCCAATGTCGATAACTCGTGTCACCCCACCCAGCCACTCAAGTGTCTCACAACAGATGCTTGTTTCATATATTCACGGAGAATTAGCACATAATCTATCTATTCCTCACTCGGAGGTCTTAGATATTGAAAAAGGCAGACATCACCTCCGGTCTTCGAACTTCACATTCTATTAACTGAGTCTATTGATTTTTAACTTGCGTCCCAAGTTGAATCATTATTTTGAGCCTAACAGATATAATTCATTTCTTTCACACATGCACGAGTCTTTGTGATTCCATTTGCATATCTTTGTGATATTGCCGGAACAGTTTGAGAAGTCAATTTTTTAAAATTTTCGTCAGTGATAACTGGAAGTCCTATCAGAGATACCCCATTGCCAACTCTGAACATAGGCCACACAATTCTTTAAATTGTTGTGATAACAGTTACTATGTGTTTCTGTGTTAATTTTTACCCCATGTTGGTTACTAAAATGATTTATCTGGATTGTTTGCTACTCGTCACTATTGTCTTTGAACGTGCATAATGCTCCGGATGCTCCTACTCATCATGAGGGGGAGAAAGGGTACAAATTCAAAGACACTGAATATCAAGTTGAGGGGGAATAAAGTCGAGGGGGAGTAAAGAAGTCCCCATGCAAAAGCCGAGGGGGAGTAACTGTTGACCGACAGAATTTTGATCGAATGATTGATCTGTTCCGAGATCCAAAGAGCTCAAAGTGCATACAAGTGATCAAAGTTCTTACAAGTGATCAACTCTTCTCATCGTTTATCAAGTTGTGTTCGCTTCAAACTATTTCCTCCATCAAGCATACTGGTTCTACAAGTTCTTTTAAAGCTGAAAGCAAATTCAAGAGCTTTATTCAAGGGGGAGCTTCCAAAGACATGAAAACAAGCAACATCATTGCATTCCAAATTTTCAAGAAGGAGAGAAGATCAAGATCTGAAGATTTCAAGACCGGTTTTTATTTATATATCTTTAGGGGGAGATTGTTAGGTCCATAAATGTCCTACATATTATAAAGATATATAAATAATTATATAGAGCGTAATTAGTTTAATTATAGAGGTTAATTATTGTAAAAGCCTTATTTGTGTTAAATGGGCTTAGATTAGCTTGATGGGCTTGGGCCTTGTTTGTCTAAGGCCTAAGTATTTAAAGGTTATTTCCTTTAGGAATTAGGTTAGCAATTGATTAGCCATTCCTAGAGATTCATTAAAGAGCGATTCATTACCAATTCATTAGAGCTTAATTGTTTTAGAGAGATAGTTGAGATTTTCATTCAAACCTTTGTAACTATCTTGAATCATGAATATAAGAGGGATGACAGGTTGAAATCATTAATTGTTCTTGTTATTTCTCATTGAATCGTTGTTACCTGATCAAACTGGGACTCACAGTTTGTGTTTGTGTTGGTAGCCATTATGAGAAATAGCAAGGAAGAGAAAAGATTAGTATAAGCGAGATCTTGTTTATGAGATTAAACAAATTTGCTCTGATACCACTTATTGGTCCCGAAGGGTTATACAAGTTTGTAGAAGGAGGGGGGTTGAATACAAACACACGATTTTTACTTTCTAAATTGTTTATTGGTATAATCAAATAATTTATAACTTGTTGCGGAACAAGATTAAGGACTAAACCTAATCTAAACAAGTTAAGAACACTAAGTTTCTTGCACTAGAAATAAGCTAGAAGGGAGATAAGGAAATTACGAATAATATCCTAACACTAAGAGAGAAAGAAGAAGATGGCCGAGCACTTCATTTTGAAGTAGGGTTTCTCCTTATATACTGCATGCATTTAATGCATTTCAGTATTACTTTACATGTGGCAGCAGCTGATTAGTTGCATGTTTTGACCTTTGTAGACAACCTAGTAGCCGCATGATGTACAGTGTAGAATCGGAGTTGGTTGTACGATCCTGGACAAAAGGGATGTCCTTTTTGACATTATCGTACGGAGACGTGCAAGGGGTAAAGACAAAAGTAACTTGTAGAGTAAACCTCATGATCAACGTTCGTTGAACAGTACTTTATCAGCGAGTGATAAAGCTCAGCGATCGTTGAAGTCTTCTACTTGATACTTCACGTTGAGTGGACAGGTCTTAGCTTCGCTGATATTCGCATCAGTTCATTAGTAGACTTTGTCGCTGGTTCTTGGGCTTGATCTTCGACTTCAGCGTAGAACCTTTGTTGATGTGAAACTTGTCTTCAGGGATCATAAGTAAACAACTAAACTATCAGCAATCACCAATAGGACTGAACAGGCTCAGAGCTCTATTGATGAACAGTGTTCGCTGAATGTTAAAATTAAAGAGCATAAGTTTCCTATCAGCGGTACTGTAGAGTCATAGTACTTATCAGCGATAGTGAAACTCTAATACATATTGTTTACTTACAATTTTCACTAAGTGTTTCTTAAAGAGTCATTATCAAATCACTGAGGGTTTGGATCAACAACATGTGAATAGACACCTTAAGAGTAGTGTAAAGACATATATACGTGTTGGTCCCGAAGGGTTATACAAGTTTTTAGAAGGGGGGGTGAATACAAACACACAGATTTTTACTTTCTAAATTGTTTATTGATATAATCAAACAATTTACAACTTATTGCGGAACAAGATTAAGGACTAAGCCTAATCTAAATAAGTTAAGAACACTAAGTTTCTTGCACTAGAATTAAGACAGAAAGGAGATAAGAATACTACGAATAATATTCTAACACTAAGAGAGAAAGAAGAAGATGGTCGAGCACTTCAATCCTGAAGTAGGGTTCTTCTTATATACTGCATGCATTTAATGCATGGCAGTATTACTTTACACGTGGCAGCAGCTGAGTGGTTGCATGTTTTGACCTTTGTAGACAACCTTAGTAGCCGCATGGTATACAGTGTAGAATCAGAGTTGGTTGTACGATTCTGGACAGAAGGGATGTCCGTTCTGACAGATCGTACGGAGACGTGCAAGGGGGAAAGACAAAAGTAACTTGTAGAGTAGACCTCATGATCAGCGTTCGTTGAACAGTACTTTATCAGCGAATGATAAAGCTCAGCATTCGCTGAAGTCTTCTACTTGAAACTTCACGTAGAGTGGACAGGTCTTGCTTCGCTGATATCCGCATCAGATCATTAGTAGAGTTGTCGCTGGTTCTTGGGCTTGATCTTCGACTTCAGCGTAGAACCTTTGTTGACGTGAAACTTGTCTTCAGGGATCATAAGTAAACAATTAAACTATCAGCGATTACCAAAAGTACTGAACAGGCTCAGAGCTTTATGGTGAACAGTGTTCGCTGAATATTAAACTTAAAGGGCGAGAGTTCCTATCAGCGGTACTGTAGAGTCATAGTATTTATCAGCGATAGTGAAACTCTAATACATATTGTCTACTTACAATTTTCACTAAGTGTTTTGAAAGGGTCATTATTAAATCACTGAGGGTTTGGATCAACAATCCCCCCCTATTTGATTTATCACATAGCAATGAAGGAAAATTGCTAAGGATGAAAACATAAGGATGAAAAGAACTAATAAAATATTTGTCCCTTTTACTATTTTCTGGGATCTTTTGAGTACTGATGGAGTAAAGTACATTCGCTGAAATTTTTCTTTAAACTTCGTATAAGGTTACAAAGGGAAGTGGAAAAATTACAAGTACAGCAAATAAGTTTACAAGTATAAAAGATACAAGCTGATGAAGGATAGAGAAGTTACAGGGAAATCCTATCAGCCATAAGGTTCTTCCTTAACGAGAAGTTCATCAAGGGTCTTTGTTGTAGGGATCATCCAGTCATGGACAGTTTCTCCCTGATTTCTTCTTTCTTGTGCTTCTTTGAAGATCAGTGTCTTGAGATATCGTGCCTGAAGATCGCGTCTGAATTCACACCAATAGATGAGATCCCTGAGTTGTTCGATGGGAGTGATGGGAAGCTCAGAGATGTGTTGAAAGCGTTGTCCTTCATCATAGTCATGAAAGAATATCCCATAAGGTTCGCTTATGACTTTTCCAGGAATGAATCGTTCACCAGGAGGCAGAGAGGTGTCAAGCGCTGAGAGGTCAGGTTCAGGACCAAGTACTTCATCGCGTGAGAAACCAATACCTAATTCGTTCCGGATAGGAGGACCTGAATGTGAAGGTTTTGACTTTTTCTTTGCAGAGGCCCTTCTTTGTTGAGTTGCAAGAGGAGTGGGAGGAGGAATATCCACAGCAGAAGACACTAAGTTGATCTGTCGATTTATAAGTTTCTCGACATGATCCTTGTATTTAGAACGTGACTTCTGAATGGCTATTCTGATCTCCAACCATTCAGAGAGACCATACTTCGTGATAGCATCAGCATAGAAAGATTCCGTGGTACCGTTCTCTCTGAATATCTCGACCTCAACAATTGGAACTTTGATGGTCGATCTTCCAGTGATGTGTACCTTGTTAATTCTGGAAGCCCGATATCGAAAGTGTACTTTCTCTTTGCACCATTTCAAGGTAGATTGAGATACCTTGGTCTTTTCTTCGATAATCTTCTGGGCGTCTTCCCACAACTGACGTTGGACTTCGATGGGAGTTCTTTTTAGTGCGGGGTCTTTCACCGATTGTTAGGCAAGCTGAATGGCGAGAGCCTTATCTTTTTCTGCAGCTTCCTTTCTTTCAGCGAGCAACCTTTCAGCTCTGAGGTGATCAGTGAATTCTTTCCTTGATAGTCTGACCTTTTTAGGAACAGGAACTTTGTCACGAGGAAGGATGATTCGCTGATCTTCGAACTTCTTGATTATTTCTTCTCTCCTTTTCTGATCCTCTTCACTTAGCTTTTGAGGAGCTAAGGAAGGTCTGTTTTTGTGACAGATAACTTGTTCTTCAGGTTCATCGGTCTCAGTGATTAAATCCAAGATCGGGATTATTTATTCAGCTCTTGTGGCTGGGATTATTGTTGGTGCAACAGTGGGGACTTCAACTAGATCCTCAAGCAGGGGAGAGGACTAGCTGAAACACAGCGATTGTTTAAGTAAGATCATGGGAAGAAAGAGATAGAGAAAGGAATATGGTTAAGTGTAGAGAGGTTTTATGGAGAGGAGAACTGAGATAGAGAAGGGATAGAGGAGGGATGCAGTGTAAGGGAAGAGGAGATATTGTACCTGACAAACTGGCTTTATCTGAAGGATGGCCAGATTACCTTCTGCAGCGAGGCCTTTGTTTTTTCCTTTATCAGCTTCAGATGCTGCAGGTTTTGTCTTTGTCGTCTCCCCTAAAGGTTCCTTTATCATGACCCCTTTTTGAGCTGGGGCTTTTACGACAGGCTGGACGAAGAAGAAAGAGTCGTCATCATCATTGTTTTTATGAGTTGATGATGGTTCTTCATCAGATATGTCGATAGCTTCATCGTCTTCAGCTTCGTCTTCATCAGATTTGACCTCGTCAGCATAAGGTTCGGTAACATCAGCAACAGCTTCCTTATGTTGCTTTTTGAGTTGCTCCCCCTCAGATACAGAGGGAGGTTTCTCGGTTCCCTCAAGGTTTTCAACTCCCTGAGGTTGTCCAGTGGAAGTAGCAACAGCAGCAGTTTGATTTGTCTCCCCCTCAGCATTATGGGGAAGACCTTCGTCATTCTTCTCCCCCTCTTCCTCATGATGAGGAGGGGAGGTAATTGGAATGTCAGCGGCAGCAGCATGAGAGTCACTGTCTTCTAGGCCAGTAATTCCTACGCAGGTTTCAATCACTGCTATTCTGTCTTCTAGGCCAGAAATGGCAGGATTAAGGCTTTGAAGGTCCTCTCGATCATCCTGAGTGAAGTGCGAAGGAGTGCATGTTGGATCTTTATGGCGATCGAGGACTTGCTGAAAGAGATCTTTCACTGAGGAGACCTCACCCTGGAGAGTTACCATCTCTGTTTTCAGTGATGTGACTTCACTGGACAGAGTGGCGAAGTTTGTTGCGAGGGTGGTGTTGGTAAGGTTGAGATCGTTGACGATTGTGGAGTTAGTGGCAAGAGTAGTAGCAAACTGAGCAATGCTACCATCCACCTTTTCCATATCAGTGCTAGAGGCTTTCTTTGCAACCTCTGTTGTCAGCGTCTTTAGATTTTCTCCAGCATCTGTAACCGCTGAAGAGTTGGTCGAGAGAGTGGTGTTGTAAGATTCCACCTTTGTGACCAGATCTTTCAGGGAGTTGTTGATATCTCCCAAATTTGGACCTAAAAAAGTTATTAACTTACGAACATAGGAAAGCTCAGAAGTTTGGGGTTGTGAGAGAGGAGTGTTTGGAGTTATGTGTATACCTGCGGGATGGTTGACGAAGTCCTCGAAGTTTCGATGACCTGTAAACGTTTCCATGTCATCTTCCAGTGTACCTTTACGCTGGGAAGTTTCCGCAGGTCTTGTAGATTGACCTATCATCCTCTGAAGATGTTCAGCAGTAATATCTCTGAGAATGACGTTTGTTGAAGAGAATGGGGGGAATATTGGTGGAGTGTCCAAAGAAAGAGTGGGAGGAGTGAAGGATGAGAAGATTGGTTGGGTGTGGAGTTCAGCGTTGGATCCACTGATGAATACTTCTTCAGTCCTTAGAAGGTCTGAAGGAGAGGTGTTCTGATGGATCCACTGGGATGGAAGGGGTGGCTTGAGCAGCTGTGGCAGAGCGTACCATGAAACTATCCAGCGACTCTTGAATAAGATGAGTCGTGGAGTCTTCAGCCGTTGATGGCTTGGAGGGTTGATCCTTGGTTTTCTTGATCCTTTCGGATTCAAGTTGGGTAGTAGAGTGTTTCCTTTTACGAGAAGGAGTGGAGGGTGCAGCCTGCGTATCAGCGGTGGGGATTTCCGCTGAAGTAGCTGCAGAAATAGAAGAAGGAGGATTGAGAAGAGATAAGAGAGTAGAGAGACGTACCTCGTTTGGCATTGGGCTGTAGTCGAGCACCTTAGGGCCAACCTGAGAGAGTCTCAGATCACCCTCTTTTGGGTATTTATCCCCGAGTCCTCTTAGAAAGACGGCGCTGATGAACCGGGGGTATGGAACGCAAGTTGGTCTATCAGCCATGTCCACTCTGAACGCAAGATCGTCGTAAATGATCGAGGCCCAGTCAACATGGAGACCTTTCAGCAGTGCATAGCCCATTGCTTGCTGAGGTTGAGCGGCTTGATCAGAGGAGCCGGTTTTCGCTGTCATGCATCTTATCAAGTGGGCGAAGATGAAGTTCATCTCGCTTGGCATCTTGGACTTCTTGATTGCGGTCAACTTCTTCTCAGGTTGTTCATTTCTCCCTGAGTCCCAAACGTACTTCATTGCATCAAAAAATGCAATGATTGTTTCCCTATCTGCATGTTTCTTAGGGTTTGGGAGAGAAACAAAGGGTTTTTCTTTGGTAGCGGTAGGAAGGTTCAGTGCACGCCTGATAATGGCAGGGTTGATTTTGGTTGTGCCAAATTTGGTGTCACAGAGGATGGTATCAACGAGTTTCGCCGGGTCTTTGACAGAGGGTACCTGAGCTCGTCTAGCAGTATACCAGAACTGAGATAAGAGGAATTTATGAGCAGGGGGTACGAAAGTTAGGGCTTTAGATAAGCAGCAGGTTTTGAGAAAATTCACAGCATCATCCAGATGTGTGACTTGCTTTCGTGGAGGAAAGTCGAAAAGCGCATAGTGGTTGTTGTGTTGGAATGTAACCTTATCAAGTTTGAACTTGACCTGAGGAGCATTGGTGAGAGTCAGTTTCTCAGCAGTAGTTGGGGTTTTAGCAGAAGGAGCTTCAGAGGTTGCCATTTCTGTGTAACACAAGTAACCACAAAGAAAATGAACAAAAATGTCTTAATGTGGAAAGATTTTCCAACCAGATATTTTTCGAATTTTGTCCATTTCATTCAGACAAAAGATGTCTTAATGAAGATTAGGGTTTTCCTAGTTTTGACGAAAAGAGACAAAAACCAGTGAATGTCTTGTTTTCCAGATTCCTCTTTTAAAGAAAAAGGATTCTGGAAAAACATATTAAGAACAAGTTTAAGATATTGTTTTAAACTTGAAGAACAACCATGAAGGTTGTGTTCATAAAATCATGAAAAGAGAATGATTTCATTTTAAAAAGTTCTTTTGTTTGATCTTTTGAAAACAAAGACAAGATCAGAAACAAGTTAAAACAGGTAAATAATAAGAATATTAACCTTGTTGTCGAAGAAGAAGATGAACAGTTTCTGGAAACTTGAGTTCAAAATGCAACAGTAATTCTTTTCTTGAAGAAGAAGTTGTTCGCGTAAAGGAAAAATATAAACTCGAATTGGTTTATATAGTGAGAATAGAGAGAGAAAAACTTGAGCGGGAAAAGTTTTTCATCATGACACTGACGCGTGTTTGCATTTGATTGGATGGAAAATGAAACGTGCAAACGTGTGTTAGAAAAAGATCGTGCCAGGGTTTATCCGTTTGATTACGTCACAAACGTCCTTTCATATTTTAAGATGTCTCTGAGATTTTTGAAGACTCAGGGACATTTTGAAAACATGAAACACTGAATAGAAATATCAGTGTTATTTTTAAAAATTTCAAAGTATCGCTGATAAGGAAGAGATATTCAACGATGCAATTTGTTTTGAAATCTTGCATTCACATGCGAACGTCAGCGAGTAAAGAGTGAACATACCTTGATATCAGCGAATCAGTTTTTTTCAGATAGAATGGGTTATACAAGTTGGTTTTATCTTGTCGCTGATCAAATGCGAACCGCTGAAGATTTTATTCTTCAAAGTTCAGCATTCCAAGCTCGCTGATGAGAAAGTTAAATCTTGTCCCATCAAGAGGTTTGGTGATGTTAGTTCCAGATCCGTGCAACGATAATGAAATCAAACAGATAAACAATGTATGTAACGATTTCAACTGGTCATCTCTGATTAAGCTTTCAATATTGAGAGGATTACAATAAACGTGTAGGAAAGCTAATGAGACAACTAGCCTATTTTTCTAAGGCTAGATTGCTTTAAATACGGCGGGCCCGTGGTTAACAAGCCAACGGGCCGTTCACTAATATTGCTCAAAATAAAGAATTACAATTTAAACCCTGAACTTTAAATCAACATAAATTGACCCTAACAATCTCCCCCTTTGATTTGAAGTTCGATTTGGCGCCAGTTCTCGATAGCCATTTGGAAGTCCGTTAGATAAGACATCATAATTGTGCGGACCAGGAGTCGACGAACAGCTTCGAGCGCCTTTGTAACCGGAAGCGGTCGGATAGTTCTTGAACGTAGGTCTTTCAGAATCGCCAGGAAGTCAAACGGTCGGAGGTTCTGGAAGTCGGCTTCAGAAAATTTCCATTCATTCCCATCCTCACGTCGGACAGTGAATACAGGATAGACAATTTTCATCATACGACTTGACTGGATATTGACCACCTCTGAGATCTGATACTTGGTTCTGACTTGGCTGACTGGAAGACACCGCTTCATTGCACAGATGTATCGGCGTTGGTATTCGGGGTTGTAGTTGTAAATACCAAGGCAAAAGGTCGGCTCGATCGTGCGTAGTTTGTGAACAAACAACTTCTTCAGGGTTTCCTCCAGATGAGGGATAAGTACGGTGATCTTCTCCCAACGGATTTGTTGCTGAGGTGGAGGAGGAAGATCAGAAGCTTTCTGATGTTGAAGAGGGGATGTCGGAATGTCGGCAGTAGTAGTTTTAGGTCTTGTTGAAGTTCTGGTGGGTTGAGCATAGAAGAACCATATAAATTCTGTAGCAGGAACTGATCATAGTCGATGTTATTGTCTTCATCAGTAGGGAAAACCAAATTTACCTGGAGATTTACGGCACTGGCGGCTTTTTCGTACCATGCATCTTCGGTCTCCGGGTTGGCTTCGCAGTCTGGATCGATCATATCCAGTAACGGTCTGTCTGATGAATCAAACTCGAACAGTTCCTGTGTTGAACCCTCGGGCTTTTCAACCGTCGGGTCTTCATCATCTGATATGTCCATATCGATTACCATCTCGACTAATGGCAACTCGGCTTCAGGTTGGGCGTCGGTTGTTGTTGCCGCAGTTGTTGGTTCCAGTTGAACCACAGTTGTAGTTTCAGCAGTGAGGATCTTGGCGGTCTCGTTTAGTCGTTGTCGTTTATCCCCCTCACGGTGATCAGGATCATCCTGGTCATCGTGCTTGCACTTCAGACCGTCTGCTTGACTCTTACAGGTATCTTTGAGGGAACGGACTCTCTCGGAAAGCGTTGTAAGCGCTTGGTTGTAATCCTTGATAGTCGAGTCAATTGCATCCAGGCGAGTGGTAATAGATGATGAAGGAGCAGTGACCTGAGATTTCAGAACGAAGAGCAGGTCTGCTTCGGTTTAGGCATCGGCTTCAGATTGTTCGAGCAGTTGGGCCAGAAGCATCGTCTTGAGGGTGTCCACCGAGTAGGTAGGCTGGGTAGGAGCCGGTGGAGGTGTATGAGCGGTTTCAGTGTCAACGATATACCCTTTACCTTTGATGAAGCGCCTAACGGTGTCGAGCTCGGCGGCGACGTGCTGCTCCATCGCCTCGCGGACAGCCTTAAGGGTGTTGTCCAGGGACCCTTCTGACACAAAGTCGGGTAATGTAACTCTGGGATCACGTAGATTACCCGTTGAGGCATCTACCTGAGAGGCATAGCCACCTACGTTAACGGTTGGCGCAGGGATAGTCGTGGTAGGATTTCCTTCCGATCCTCGTGTTCCGCCAGACGGAGACACTACGGAAGTTCCGAACAAGTCACGGAGAATCTCGATTTGGTGTTCCTCATTATGTGTTCTAGCCGAAGAATGTATAATATCAATTGGCTATAGACTCAACTGTGCACTGAAAGAAGTCGAGACCGGGGGTTGCTGGTCTCTTATTTCAACACCAGTACTCTCCGAGTGAGAGACCGGTGGAAGTTGTGCTTGATCCCCGTGAGAAACTGAAACATCCGTCTTTTGAGAGACGGATGAGTGGATAAGGGGGTCGTGCAATTGCTCCGCTGGGTCCACGGAGGCTTCTTCAATACCTCGTCCCAACGTATGAGACGGGATAGCAGATGTGGCTACCCGGATATCGCCCGGTTGGGTCGCTCAGAAGCCTCTTTATCTTTACGGCTCAATCTTTCTTGGTTCGCTTTCGACCTCAATTCCCTCCGTCTCACATGTTCTATGTCCCGGGGAAGGTCCCTTCGGCGCTGGCTGGACCATGGGATTCCCTAACTCTCGTCTATATGCTGGCACACTCGGTGCAGGTAGGGTTTCAGGTATATGACAAAAAATGAAATATTTTATGCTCCCCCTCAACTCTAGCACGGATATTATCCTGCTCCCCCTCAAAACATGCATGGGGATTGACTTGCTCCCCCTCGGAGTGAGAGTGTGATTTACTTGGGAGACATCAACACAAGGAAAAAAAACATTTAGACTTTTAAGAAAACAGTGTGACGCTCCCCCTTAAGTGATGAACATAATGATGTTGCTCTTTATCCGCCATGGAATATCTGTAAAAGACCCAAAGTTAATAAACAAGATGGATGAACAGGTTTTGGCGCGTACCTTTGCAATAAGTGGCTCAATCTGAGATGGATTGAGGACTGGCAGTAGGAAAACAGGTACATGACTTGACAAACAGGGGTATCCGGACATAAAACTGGAAGACGCAACTTCCCGGACAAGGCATACTATCTGGATAAATGAGTGCACATGAGTCCGGATGCGATTTATATAGAGCCAAGAATCCGGGTGCGGTATGCGGGGTCCCATCCAATCCGGATAAGGACCCGGTCCGGAAACCTATCCGAAAAGATAGGGTTTCCGAAAACCTGTCCGGAAAGTCTGGGATTTTCACCAAAAATTGCCTTGTCTTTGTAGATTTTGCAAAAATAGGACTGTGAGGATCGAAATCAAACCTTCTCTCGCTCCCCCTCAAACTAAGCATGTGGTGAAATCCACATGGAATAGTCCACACACACAAAAACTTTTAACACATTTAAGAAAAATTGTGTGTGACACTCCCCCTCAACAATTGAGTAAACTTACCTGATAGCTGATCATGCTCCCCCTAAACACATGAGCAGCTCATGAACGCACAGGTATAGACAAACCTCACGTCTTCGTAATATTGTTCCTTGTAGATCGTGAGCAGCTCCCTCCTTCCGGTCATGTGCGTGGAGCATCCAGAGTGTAAGAACCACACATGACCGTCCTGCAAAACAAGATTAGCGGACCTTTGGTACCCAGATTTGCCTGGGTCCAGGAGGGTTAGGTTTGGCACCTCGAGGAGGAACTTGCTTTGACTCAGACTTCCCCTTAGGTGCAGAGTGTACACCGTTTGGAGTATCTGGTTTTGGCACATGTTGCCTCTTAGGTGTAGACTGTACACCTTTTGGAGGAACAGGTTTTGTAGCAGGTTGCCTCTTAGGGGCCGGTTTAACCTCAGTGGGAGGAGCCCGTTTTGGAATGGGTTTGGTCTCCCGTTGTGGTTTAACCTCTGTTTGAGAACCCCGTTGTTTATGATATTTTCTCTTGTTATTACGGGGTTTGCGTTTGGGTGTATGATTATACCTGTGATATGACCCAAACCAAGCATTGTTATTGATATCATCAAAGTCATTCCAACAACAACTAGAACAGCATAAGCAATCATGCGATAATTGAATCAATTGCTGAATGGAGTAGAGTTTAATTGGAAAATTAACATCTCGTTTAACAAAATTATTCCTATGATTCCATGCGCAATCATGCTTATGCATCCTAGGATAGAAAACAGTGTTAAATGACTTTGATGCCTCTTTCTCAATAGATTCCCTAGCTAGCCTTGTTGGTTTATCTTGTTTAGGCTGGCCGGTTTTATCTGAACCCACATTAACAGCGTGGTCAGTGACTTTTGAAGAAACATGATTTTTGATAGGCAATCGCTCGGTCTTCTGCCTCGGCTGTGATTGGTTTTGAGAAACAGGTTTAGATTTGGAAATCTTAATCACAGCTGGAGTCTTTGTGTTTGAACAAGCACCCTTTTCAAAGTTGGCCGGTCGATTGACTACAGGGGATAGAAAATCATTATGGCTCGAAAGAGGTTTGTCGAAAGGAAATGACTCGAACTCTCCATCAGAATTGCCTTCAGAGTTCATATATTTTGAAAAATCAATCTCTGGAATTTCAGGACTTGGATCAGGTGAGGAAGGCGAGGAACACTTAGTGTCAGTGTGCTTTGGGGAATTTGGTGCGGAAGCTATGAAAAAATCAGAGTTTAAATTCCTTTTAACACACTCATCTTGAGAATCGGTACCGTCTTGTGTGGTAGATATTTTACCAATAAAAGCTTTACACGAAGACGTCTCAGATGAATTCGAGGAAGACTCGGGTGAAATCTGCTTCTCAGATTTGAGCTGGTCAATTTGCTCTTGGAGCTGACCATTTTTCGCATACTCTTGCATCGCATCTGTTGCCAAAGCAGCCAGCTTTGATGTGAGTTTCGTGATTTCTTCCCGAAGGTTTTCCTGTCCTTCATCAGCCACAACTTCGGTGTTGACCGGTTGTAGGTTCCCAAATTTCTCAGAATTGAGTTTCTCAATCTCAGAGATTAGCGCTTTCTTTTCGTTTTGAAAACCAGACCTTTCTTTCTCAAACGACTCCTCCAACTCCACAATCTTTGCTTCCAAGATGAGAGGGGGAACATAGAGTTTAAACTCGTCCGTCTCAGTCTTGGTTGCGGGTGCTTGGTCCTCATCCTTTTTGTAGGAATCCTTGGGCGTAGCAACCTTGTAGGAGTCGAAGTAATCATTTGAGAGATATTTCTTGTCCCTTTTATAAGAATAATTCAACGATCCATAACTAAATGGGAGTTGCATTTTGGAGGTGCAAGTGCGCTTGTATTCCTCGGTTTCCTCTTCCTTTTCAGGTTCAAGAGGACCAGTCCATTTAATGGCATATTCCGGATAATCTTTGGCTATTTCAAGACAACTAAAATCATACAGAATAGGCCTTTTGGCAATTCCCTTTTTCAAATAATGTGGGTTATCGTATCCGATTCCCCAGGCCTTGTTGAAATACGTGAACTCCTTTGGTTTATTCATATGGATAGTTTGATCAGTTTGACCTCTCTTGTGGAGTTGAGTTTCAAGATCTAGGATTTTAGCAACAAATTCCTTGTGCTGAATTTGAAGGGCAGAGCATTAGTAAACAATTTATGCTTTCTCATTCATGCACTGATCAAACTGTGACTGAAGTTCAGATAATTTGGCCCGTAAGTCCTTAGGTGCTATTGAAAGATTGTTGCATTTATCTATTAAGTTAGCATTTTCAGACTTATATTTATCTGTTATTCTCTTTTGAACATCTAGCTTTTCGGTTAGAGATCTAATCTCAAGCATTTGTTCTTTCGTAGTGGCCTTAAAGGAATTTGCCTGGTCGGTAAAAGATTGCATTTTATTCAAGAAATCTTGGTCGGAAGAATCACATACCTGACTTGTCTTCTCTTCATCCGCTGGAGAGTGATAGCCCATGAAAGCACTTGCACCATCAGTATCGCTTTCATCATCAGAACGACCCAACCAGTAGTCGTTTTCCACAAACATAGCTTCTCCAGCTTCCTTTTGCTCAGCCAATGCGAGTTTTGCCTTGTAGTAGTGAGAATTTTTTACCACAGGCCTCGTACAATCTTTAGCAAAGTGACCAAGCTTTCCACAGTTGTAACATGTCACTGGCTCATCCTTCTTCTTACTTTATGATTTTTCAGTCTTTTCTTTCTGCTCTGACTTCCCTTGCTCATCAGCTTTCTTCTTTCCCTCATACTTGTCCTGATGATCATGGCGCTTGTTGGAGGAGGTGGAGTAGCGCTGATTGTTGGACGAAGGCTTCTTATAGTACTTTTGTTGTTGGAAAGATTTTGTAAGCAGAGCTATCGCTTTCTTGAAGTCGGATACTTCATCATTAGAGTCACTGTCTTCCTTTTCAGATTCGGAAGAGCTTTGCTTTTGAGCACGTTTAGAGTGACCGCTCGAAGATTTCCCTTTCTTGGAGGACATGAGTGCAATAGGATCAGCAGATGGCTTTGTTGTAGTCTTTTTCTCGCCCAGAAGTTCATTCACTTCATCTTCGTCTTGAAGAAGCGTCTCATAGAGTTCGTGAATGCTAACTGTCTCTATCAGGTTGTTGTGCTTGACATGAGAGGCAAATGCCTTCCACTCTGGCAACAGGTTGTTGAGAAACTTGAGCGCGTTTTCCATGTTGGAGCGAGTGATGTGGTTCTTGTTAAGTTCGTTGAGAAGGAGACAAAAACGTTCATAGGTCTCAGAAAGAGATTCGCCGGTGCGTTGTTTGAATCCATCGAACTTGGTGATTGCGCTGTTGATCTTCAATTGATTCCCAACTTTGCTTCCACGCATCATCTTCTCCACTTTTCATTCGCGGTATCTTTGTAGCTGTCGATTGCATTGTAGATCGAGTTGGGGATAGCCTGAACAAGGTACCGTATAGCAAGCTTTTCTCCCTCGATCCTCGCCTTTTCTTCGTCGGTCATGTCGGAGCGAGTCTTTGGCACGGTGAGAGGTTTGCCACCTTCTTGAGCGGGTGGAACTTCCTTCATTGGTTGTGGAATAGGCCCATCTTCTAAGGCTCTCCAAATGTACTCGAAGTTGTCCTTCGACTCTATGAAGATTTTGAACCTGTCCCTCCATTGGTTGTACTCACCTTGATAGAGGCAAGGTGGTTTGGAGTCGGTGTCGATTGCAAGAGCTTCGCGCGAAATAGACATCTTTGGTTGCAACGGAGTGATCGTCAGACGTGTAGATTGATTCAAAGTGTAAACCTAACGCAAGGCACTAAGAGTGGTCCTAACGCAGATTCTACGACAGATATGAACTAAGAGTGAGCTTACTGGATAGGAATCCAAATAAGAGTCTGATCTGGAAGTGTCCGGATCAGATTAATTAAGAACAGTTCAAAAATCTCACAGGTATCCGGATAAACTGAAGAATCCGGATAGCTTAAGCTTTCCGGAAAACAAAAGTTACCGGATAAGAAATGTGTCCGAGTAATATGAAGTAAAGACTTACCGGATGATGATACTTTCCGGATACAATTAACGAATACTAAACTTACCGGGTAGACAGAGTTTTCGGATGAAATTGATTACTGGAAACCTTGGCTTGTCCGGATAAAATACTTTACCGGAAAGTGCTGGGTTTCCGGAACAAATTACCCGGAATGATTGAGAGTATAACGAATTACCCGAAATGATGACTTACCCTGAATGATAACTTACCCAGAAAGCAGGACGAACCCGGATGAAGTAACACTAACGTCCGGACAGTGTAGATTTGTCCGAAAACCATGACTGTGTTATCCTGACTCTGCGGCTGTGAGTTTTCAATCGCTTGGGAATCAACTAGGGTTTCTCAAAATCGATCCTGAAAGATTAGGAACAACGCCAAACACAAAAATAACACTAACCCAATCGATTTTAAAGAAAAAACAACATGTTTTGATGTTAAAAATTCGATTTTTGATGAAGAACACAACCAAAACTTTTGATTTTGATTTGCTTAATTAACCACTCAAATGGACGAATTAGGATGTGAAAATTTGCAGAATGAATTATAACAATGATGCTAACACAACCCAATAAACAGAAACAATCAATTTTATCAGAATCAAGGTTTTGAACTTTCAAGAATGACACAGACGAGAAAAGTCAAAAATTTACCAGAAGTCAACTTGAATGCATTGAATCAATCTTGTCCGTCTACTCTGATACCAATTGTTAGTTCCAGATCCGTGCAACGATAATGAAACCAAATAGATAAACAATGTATGTAACGATTTCAACTGGTCATCTCTGTATTAGCTTTCAATATTGAGAGGATTACAATAAAAGTGTAGGAAAGCAAATGAGACAACTAGCCTATTTTTCTAAGGCTAGATTGCTTTAAATACGGTGGGCCCGTGGTTATCAAGCCCATTGCCCGTTCACTAATAGAGCTCAAAATAAAGAATTACAATTTAAACCCTGAACTTTAAATCAACATAAATTGACCCTGACAGGTGAACAGATCAGCTAACTGAAAATCAGTTGGGATAAAGTGAAGTTCTATATCACCATTCATCACATGATCTCTGATAAAATGATACCTGATTTCGATGTGTTTGGTCTTTGAGTGTAGCACTGGATTGTTGGCTATAGCGATGGCACTAGTGCTGTCGCAATAGATTGAAATTTTCGAGAGCTGGAGGTCATAGTCCAGTAGTTGATTTCTTATCCACAAGACCTGAGAACAACAGCTTCCAGCGGCTACGTACTCAGCTTCAGCCGTTGAGGTGGACACTGAGTTTTGCTTTTTACTTGTCCAACTCACCAGCTTTCCACGCAGGAGTTGACAGCCTCCTGTGGTGCTTTTCCTATCTACTTTGCAACCTGCAAAATCACTATCTGAATAGGCGATTAGATCAAACCCTGAGTCTTTGGGATACCAAAGACCTAGGTTGGGAGTACCCTTAAGGTAACGAAAGATTCGCTTTACAGCGATCATATGAGATTCTTTAGGTTCAGATTGATATCGTGCACATAAACAAGTTGCATACATAATATCAGGTCGGCTAGCTGTAAGATATAGGAGAGAGCCGATCATTCCATGGTACGTCGTGACATTAATAGGGTTCCAGAAGAATCCTTGTTTAGTGTCAGCGGCGGTGCCATAGGGGTTTTCATAGCTGAACTCTGAGTTAAATCAAATTTCTTCAGCATATCTTTAACATACTTTCCCTGATTAATGAAAGTACCTTTTTCATTTTGCTTTATCTGAAGACCAAGGAAATATGTTAGCTCACCCATCGTACTCATTTTATACTCTACTTTCATCCTTTCAGAGAAGCGAGTACAAAGGTCAGGGTTAGTAGAACCAAATATAATGTCATCAACATATATCTGAACAAGAATGATATGACCTTTTACTTTCCTAAAAAATAAAGTGTTGTCAATTTTACCACGCTCAAATTTTTCAATATGGAGTTAAGTAGAGAGAGTGTCATACCATGCACGAGGAGCTTGCTTTAAGCCATAGAGTACCTTATCCAGTTTATAAACATAACCTGGATGCTTAGGATCTGAGAATCCTGGAGGTTGTTCTACGTAGACTTCTTCATTCAGCTTTCTATTCAGGAACGCTGACTTGACATCCATTTGATACACTTTGAAGTCTTTGTATACAGCGTAAGCTAAGAATAGACGAATGGCTTCTAGTTTTGCTACTGGAGCAAAAGTTTCGTCGTAATCTATACCTTCCTTTTGTCTGTATCCCTGAGCAACAAGTCGAGCCTTGTTGCGGGTTACAGTTCCATGTTCATCCAACTTGTTTCGATAGACCCATTTAGTGCCTATCACTGACTTGTCGGATGGACGAGGAACAAGCTTCCAAACTTTGTTTCTTTCAAATTCAGTCAGCTCTTCTTGCATAGCACTGACCCAGTTTGGATCTTGGAGGGCATCATCTGTTTTCTTTGGTTCAATCAGAGAAATAAAGTTAACAAATAAACAAATATTACCTGCACTTCGTCGAGTCTGAACACCAGCGTTTGGATCACCAAGAATTTGTTCAATAGGGTGATTGATAGTCCATCGCTGAGCCGGAGCATGATTTGCTAACTCAACTTGAACTGGAGGGGCTAAAGATGAGGCTTCAGCAACTTCTGGTATATCAGCCAAGAGAGGAATGTGTACATATGTCATTTCATTCACTGATTGCTGAGAAGTAGATGGTATGTCTGAGACATTAGGTTCAGAGGCAGGCATAGTGTTTAAAGGAATAGCTGAGACCCATGATGTTTCAGCTTCACTAGTCTGCATGTTTGGGATGATAGTAGGACCATCATCTTCAACAGGATGAGTATGAGTGGGAATTTCTTCTGAATCACCAAGATGAGAAAACATCCATTGATTCAGTTCTTCAGTATCAGCAGAAGGTTTAGAATTCGCTGAACGGGATTCGTCAAAGGTGATGTGAATAGTTTCTTCAACAGTCTGTCTTCTTCGATTGAAGACTCTGAAGGCTTTGGAGATTGAAGAATATCCAAGAAAGATTCATCATCAGCCTTAGGATCAAACTTTCCAATGACATCTCTGTTATTCAGTATGAAACACTGACATCCAAAGATGTGAAGAAAGCTAATTGAAGGCTTTCTCCCATGAAAAAGTTCATAGGCTGTCTTTTGAATCTTTTGACTATCAGCGACCTGTTTTGCGTAAAACAAGCAGTGTTGACAGCTTCTGCCCAAAACTGAGTAGGCAAGTGAGAATCGCTGAGCATTGAACGTGTGACTTCTATGATAGTTCTATTTCTTCTTTCAGCGACTCCATTTTGTTGCGGTGTTCTCACTGAAGAAAAGTTGTGAGAAATACCCTTACTCTCAAAGAAGGAATCAAGAGAACTGTTTTTGAATTCAATCCCATGGTCACTCCTTATTGAGCGAACGATCATGTTGTTCAGGACTTCCATTTTCCTGACAAAGGTGATGAGTTCTTCAGGGGTGTCACTCTTAGAACGGAGAAACATTACCCAGGTATAGCGAGAGAATTCATCAACTATGACCAGTGTATATTTCTTTCCAGCGATGGATTGTTTGTTAACAGGGTCAAACAAATCCATATGGAGAAGTTGTAGAGGAGATGACACTGAGGAAGCTTGCTTTGACTTGAAGCTTGCTTTGGTATGCTTGCCTTTTTCAAACGCTGAACATAAGGACTCCTTGGCGTATGAGTGTTGAGGTAGACCAGTGACTAACCCTTTAGAAGAAAGAGTATTCAGTGTCTTGAAGTTGAGATGGGAGAGCCTCTTATGCCATAACCAGTTGGCGTCAGATGAGGTTTTTGAGAAGAAACAGGAGTTCTCAGTGGTTGTAGAGTCCATGTTTATAACGTAAACATTTTCCATACGATAACCGCTGAGAGCTATCTTCTCCTTTTTGTCAGTGACAAAGCAGGATTCCTTAGTGAAAATCACTTTGTTATCCTTGTCACATAGCTGACTAATGCTTAGAAGATTATGCTTCAGTCCTTCAACATATGCAACTCTTCCAAAGGTTGTTGTACCATTAGATAATACACCGAAACATTGGGTATAGCCTTTTCCATTTCCACCGAAAGTCACAGAGGGACCCTTCTCTTCCTTATACTCAGTGAGCAGGCTCTTCTTACTAGTCATGTGTCTAGAGCATCCGTTATCGAGATACCATATACCCTTCTTAACCTGCAAACAAAGGAAGATTAGTTTGACTTGGGCACCCATTTCATCATGTGTACACACTTGTCAGTGGGTGTAGAAGAGGTGGAAGGTTCAGCAGTCTTCGCAGCATTTGAAGATTCAGCTTTGTCAGTCTTCACTTTGGTTAATTTCTTAACCTCAGTGCTCTTCTTTGCCTTGGGGGCAATAATCTTCACCTTAGCTAACTTTTCAGCCTTGGTGGCTGTGGGGCACTTACTAGCAATATGATTTGTAAGTCCACAGTGATAACATTTCCTATAACTAAAATTATTTTTAGGACCATTTGCATGTTGAGCCGTAAATTTTAAATGAGCAGGGCCAGCACCAAGTATACCTTTGGCATTGGAAATAGGAGGAACTATCAGTTCTTCAGATTTCTTACCAATAATATCCACTCTGAGTCTAGGCGTAGATCGCTGAATAAATCCAGGGATCTTATTCTTAAACGTAGAGGGATAAGTCACTGAAGCTTTAGAAGCATTCAGCTTAGGTACAAAGGTATCCTTCTGAGGTTTTGGATAAACAATTTTCTCTTTACCTTTAGAAGTTAAGGTAGAGATTTCCTCAGGGATAGGAGGTTTTGAAGAGGAACACTGAGAAGATGAAGTGTCAGGGATAGAGGATATGAACATTCCAAACTTAACCATGGAATGGTCAGTGGTTGGTTCTTTAGTTTCAGCTTTGTAACCAAGGCCACGTTTGTCACTCAAAGGAATCTGAGACTTAATTATCTCAGTGATCGTTGTTGAGGATTTATACCATCCATCAACAGTAGCTTTTTCAGCTTTTAATGCAACGATAGCTTCTTCGCGTTCGATTTTGACTAGCTGATTTATATGAACTTGATCTTTCAAGTCTTCTTCAATTTTAGAAAGCTTTTCTACTTGAAGGTGACAGTTTTTAAGTTGTTCAGCGAGATCAATATTTTGATTTTCAACAACAGTTTTGCCATTCAAAGCATCATATAAACTCATAGTCAGGAGATCGATCTTTCGAAGACTATCAGCTTCATCAATATTTGTAATATTGGTAAAGAAAGAAGGTGATACCTTGGTAGCAGAGGTTGAAGTAGAGGGAATGTCAGAATTTTCTTCCTCATCTTCAAGTTTGGCCATGAGACAGAGATTGGCTTCATCATCATCTTCAGAGTCAGATGATTCTTCTTCATCAGAAGCAGCCCAATCATAGTCAGCCATCAGGCCTTTGCCTTTCTTCTTAAAGCCTTTCAGCTTTGCGTACCTTTCTTTCAGCTTTTGGTACTTGTCATCTCTAGACCTAGGGTTAGAGGATTTCTTGGAGAAAGCTGAGTTTCTAAAAACTTTCTTTGACCTGCACTCACTAGCAAAATGTCCTATCTTTTCACAGTTATAGCAAGTAGCAGTAGCCTTATCAACAGGAGTTGATGATCTAGGCTTATCAGTGATAGCAAGAGGTTTGTTCTTTCTGAAAATTTTCTTTTTGGCGAATCTCCTGAACTTATTAGAAAGAAGAGCCATAGATCCATCAAGATCTGAAGAGTCAGGATCTGATGAGCATTCAGAGTTAGTCTCCAACTCAGTGATAGTGATAGTTGATCGCTGAGTGGAAGGTGACTCTGAGATTAAAGCAACAGGGGTGCTTTTGGAGTCTTTTACAAGATTCTTCTTAAGATGACTCGATTGCTCATGATTAAGCATCGTGCCATATAAGGTAGAAAGAGTCATAGATTTAAGATCCTTTGACAGCTTGAGACACATTGAATAATTGTCCCAGCTTTCAGGTAAACATTCTAAGAACTTTGTCAGAAGTTCAAAGTTAGAATATTCCTTACCAACGGTTTTCAGATCTATAATTAAACAGTTAAAACGTTGATGTACTTCAAAGAGAGATTCATTCTTACCACAAATGAAGCTTTCGTACTGTCATACCAGGTTGATCTTTCGAGAGTCCTGGACTTCAGAAGTACCTTCATATTGAACACAGATTGAGTCCCACATGGCTTTGGAGGTTTTCAGGTTCATGACGGAATGGTAGACTTGTTAGAGCATTATTGTATTCAAGATTTACTGTAAAGTCAATGTTCTGTAATAGTCTATACTGTATTGTAAATGCCTTTATACCTTGTATGTTATGGGTATAAATAGGCTTGTCTAGTTCATTAACTAGAAACAATCAAGAGCATAGAGAAACACTTTATGCTTAATGTCATTTTGTACTCATATGTTCAATATATAGATGACACATTTGCTCTCAAGATTCTCTCTATACTTGTTCATATTACATTGCTAGATCTGGGTTTTATCAATTGGTATCAGAGCACAAACAGAAGATTTAAGCAGATTAAGAAGCAAATTAGAGAATTTTTACACTGCCCTGAAGAATTTGGATCCTTCATCGATCACTGTTCATGATGATTTCTGAGTGTTCTTCGATTACTGTTCATCCAGATTTCACATTTTCTACCATTTTTGATCTTTTTGATTGATTCTTGGCATCACATCACTCGATTTTCATCCCTGGTCTTCTTTAATTCACGAGTTTTTACCAGATTCTGCACTGAATTCATTGAATTTGATCATTTTACACATTTTGTTCGAAAACCCTATTCTTACTGTTTTTGGATCTTAATTCGATTAAATCGATCGAATTAGGATTTGTGATCAAATTGAAAAGTGTGTGGATTTTGATTTCGAACAAATCAGTGCAAGTTTCGTGTTCATTGATCAAGAATTGAAGAAGTTATGGCTGAATCAGTGATTTTTTGGGTTTAAGTGAAGGTTTCAGATTGTTCATAGGGATTTCGTATCATTCATAGGGATTTCGGATCATTCATAGGGGTTTCGGAGAATACAAGAGGATTTCTGATTTTACTAGCTTGGTTTCGGATCTCAAAGTGAAAAGAGATATTTTCACAAGTGTGGATTTCGGATCTCTATGCATACGAATTCATTGGTTTCGAACTCTGTTAAGTCCTAATTCAGTGGTTTCGGATCAAGCTTCATCACTTTTGTGTTGGTTTCGCATCAGACTTAGGTTTGAATTTGTCTAAGTGTTAATTTCGGATCTAGTAAGATACGAAATCCGGGATTCCGCATCCTGATACATTCGAAATCCGTGATTCCGCATCAGGAAGCATACGAAACCATCCATTTCGCATCAGGAAGCATACGAAACCATTCGTTTCGCATCAGGAAGCATATGAAACCATCCGCTTCGCATCAGGAAGCATACGAAACCATTCAGTTGCATCCGGAATCTGTTGGTTTCGCATCAAGTAGCATCCGAATTCTTTGGTTTCGGATCCTTATACATCCGAATCCATTGGTTTCGCATCCAACTTGATCCGAAATCTTGTGATTAGTGTTGAATCCGAATTGTGACTACTACAGTTTTGATCCGAAATCTTGTGATTAGTGTTGAATCCGAATTGAGAAAATTTTTTATATAGAAATTTTTTCTACAGTGTATTTCATACACTTTAAGAGTTTTTCAAGAAAAAAATTTATATGAAACTTTTTCTATAGTGTATTTCATACACTTTCTGCTTGATTTTCTGAAAGATCAAATTCTAGCAATACCAAAGAGAGAAATGGGTTTGAAGCAAACTATTAAAACAGAAATACCTCCAATATCACAAATTTCTGTTAAATCTAATAATGAAAGTTTGAAGCAAGTTCTTAAAACAGAAATATCTCCAATATCTCAAACTTTTGTTAAATCTAGTAGTGAAGGTTTGAAGTAAACTCTTAAATCTAATACTTCAAATCCTTCAGCTCCTGTTTTAAATAAAGAGGAAGAAAATGCTAATCTGAAGAGACAAATTTTAGACATTTCTTCTTCAAATGCTAAATTTACTAAAAGAGTTACTGATCTTGAAGTTTATATTGCAGGTCTTGAAACAAAGAAAGACAACTCAAGTCTGCACGATCAAATCGAGAAACTTCAAGAGAAAGTAACAACTCTTCAAAGTGAAAATGCTGATATGAAGAGTAGAGAAGAAAAGAGAGTGAACTGGAACTTACATTTACGAGTTCAATTAAAAGAAGTTCAAGAGAAAAGAACAACGTTGGAAGGTGAAAACGTTGAATTGAAGAAAAAGCTTTCTGAACGTGAAAGAGAGTCTTTTTCTTCAAAGAAAATTCTTAAAGAGAAGGAAATAATTGAACTGAAATTCATAAAACTTTTAAAACAAGTCTTCGACTTTGAAAAAGTTTTATATCTTGAAAAAGAGAAGCTTGAAAAAGAAAGAGTTGAATTTGGAATTGAAAGAAAATCTTTTGAGATCAAAAGTAATGAGCTTTCCGTGAAAATCTCTGATTTATAATATCTTTTGGAAAAGGAAAGAAAAGATTTCACGGAAAAGAAAAATCTCTTTGAAAAGGAAAATAAAACCCTTAAAAAGAAAAATATGGAAACTTTCAAAGAGATTATTGATAAAAGAATGTTTTTAGAAAAAGATTTTGAATCGGAACGCAAATATTTTGAAGATGCGATTCTTAATCTTACCAAAAGATTATCTGGTTTATCAGCTGATATTATGAAGGATCAATTGATCAAATCTGATCTCCAAAAGAAATTTGATCTAATTTTTAAATAGAAAAATGTTTTGATAAACAAAGTTAAAGAACTTGAAGACGTCATTTTTAAATTTGATGTCTCAAAGCAGGTTAGTCCTGATAGTATCTTTCAGACTCCATTTGTTGATTCAAATAATTATGAATGCTCTTTTAAAACTGCTTCAAGTTCGAGTTTTAAAAACATTTCTTCTAAACAAATTAATAGATCAACTGATTTCTCAAAAGATCAGATTCGTTCAACAAATCTCTTTTATAATCATTTGCTTGATAAATCGGATAAGGATTCAAAAGTGCCTAAAGTTAATACTTCCAAACCTGAAGAAGTTCCAGTCTTCAAGAAGGTGAAGATAGAATGGAGAGTTAAAGGCACAACAGTTCCAAAGAAAGATGTGCCAAAATCATCTGCATCCACATCAAAAGCAAAGAGGAACAATGCTCCGAAAGGTAAATCTTCTGTTCCACCTAATCTTGTTTATTCTACAAATCATCTGATTAGGCTGGCACATAAGAAAATTTGTTGTTCCTACTGTGGTTCGAATGATTTTGTGCATAAAGATTATACTTCTTATTGGTACGGTACTTACAGTATTCCTTCTAAGAAATCTGCACCTAACACACTAGGACCCAAGTGCCATTGGGTACCAAAACATGCTTAATCTGTTTTGTAGGTACATCATGTGTTGTGCTGAATGTTACATATATACCACACACATGACTGAAAACAGAAGAGAAGCGGTGAAATTTTTTGAAGAGTACATGTGCCATTAAGGGGGAGCAAAAGAGATAATGGCTTCTAAACACATCAGTTTAGGACCCGTTCTTTAAAGAAATGATGGTTTCTAAACACATCAGTTTAGAACCCGGATTTCAACGTTAATGGCTTCTAAACATATCAGTTTAGGACCCGTACTTCAAAGCGATTTAGACTTCTGATCATATCAGATCAGGACTCGTTCTTCAACGACTATGACTTCTGAATTTACTTCAATCCTGGTAATTCAGAACTCGTTTTTATGATTAAGGATACTTTAATCCAAGTCTTGTTATTTGTGCAGATTTTGTCAAATAAAGATCTTTTGCACATGTTAAGGGGGAGCTTATATGATTTTTTAAACCATTGTATCATGATTTGAGGGGGAGCTCAAACAATTCTGAATGTACGTATCTTCTGATCTTAATCTCTGATTGTTTGAAAGAAGAACAACTTTCAAGCATGAAAAACGTTTTCTTAAATGTTCAAACCACTTCTCTATTCTCAAACAGATTTTATGAATTTAGAAGTGTGATTTTAAATGTCTTTCATGAAAATCTCGGATTATTGTGGCATTATTTTTGACCGTGTGTTTCCAAAGATTAATACTTGTATATTATCTTTTCTATACTTTAAAGTATTCATACACATCGGTTCAGCTTCATATTGAATTTGTTATTTACCATGTCTCCAAACGAAACAATTTTTCGATGGTAATACTCCCTTTTGTATTCAAACTTTGTTGAGCATCATACATTCATTTCAGCGTAAGAACTTAAACGTTTCATTCAAAGATTGTTTATATTTGTTCATATAAACAAATTTCAATTCTTTGATACCCTAAACCTTACATGATGCTCTTGCGATTGGCGCTGATAACAAGCCTCCTGATCTAGTCCTTGGAGAATACGAACAGTGGAGAGATAGATTCACTGACTATCTAGATCGTCGTGATAATGGTGAAAACATCAAGGAGTCTTTGGAAAATGGGTTGATGAAAGAGATTAAGGTTGTGACTCCAGCTATTCAGGATGAGGGTATAGAAGCTGTTGTTGAGGTGAAAGATCCTAAGAACTACAGTTTTGAAGAGAAACTGAGGTATAAAGTTGATCAACAGTCTAAATCTTTACTTCTACAAAGTGTACCTAATGATATATATAGACAACTTTAAAGCAACCGGAAAGATGATATGGGATCAACCGAAAGAGATGATGATGGGATCAAAAGTGGGGAATCAGATGAAAGTTGCCAGTTGTATCAACAGTTGTGAAGAGTTCAGAGCAAAAGAAGGTGAGGGTTTGGAAGTGACATATGATAGATTTGTGACTCTTTTGAATGATTTAAGCAAGAACAAAATTGTTAGACAACTGATTGAAAACAAGGTCAAGTTCTTGAGTATTCTGCAACCCGAATGGAAGAGGTAGAGGAAACTAGAGAGGAGAAGAAAAAGATAGAAAAACCAGTGGTTGATCCTTTAGCACTGGTAGCTAACAGAAAGAGAGGTATTCCTCGAGATGAAGATCTGTAAGTTCCTGAAGAGACAGGGAAGCTAGTGAATCTGAAAGGGAAGAGAATGAAGCGAGTGATTCGGTTGATGGTGAGACTCTGAAGCAAGCAATGATCGAGTGATTCGGATGATGGTGAGACTCTGAAGCAAGCAATGATTTTACTAACCAGGTCTTTCCAGAAAAACGTTTTATAAGAAACCCGGTTCTAATAATCAAAGGTACTCGTCTGGATTAAGGAATTATGAATACAAAGACAAGTACGAGGGTAAGATAAGTTTTAAGGATAAGAAATTTGATAAGAAGAGGTATGAGGATAAGAGAAATTATTTGTGTCAATTTATTACTAGAATATTAAAAAAATATTAAATATTGTATGTTTTATTTATTATGTGATTACTTTTAATTTTTCTACTAATTAACTTATTATGCGATTAATCGTAGGAAATTTATAAACATTAATTTAAAGATATAAATGTCACTTTGATTTTTATTTTTTTTAATCTAATTTATACTTATCATATACTTCCATATATATTTTAAACTAAAAAGATTTACTGTTGATTTCGGTAATAAAAAGTTTAATAAATAACTTAACTAAAAGAAATATAGGGCCACACTTAGGTTTCGCGGTTTACAACCTCTTCGAATGTATAAGGATCCTTACTAGAAGTGAACATTACAAATGGTTGTTCTCTTCATCCTCTGCTTGGTTGTTACATGTGACATTATCTTTCATCTAGGTTATTTATCCCTTCAACTCGAGCTCGAGGTTCAACTTGAACTTCTTCACCATTATTTCGATCTTCAGTTGTCTCGTCATCATTTCCATCTTGACTTTCATCAATATCTGAGACCTCTTCGGTTGCCTCATGATCTTCATCACTGCGGAGTAGGTGGCATCATCATTACACTTCAACACTTGTTTGCTGGGTTGGTGCTGTCTTCAAAAATGACATCTTTTCTCACAATGATTTTATTTTCTGTCGCATCATTTAGTCTATAAGATATGGACTCGACACTCATGCCAAACATCACACACTTCAGACTCTTATTGTCTAGCTGCTTCATTTAATTTCTCCTATGGAATGTGAGCATGGGCAATACATCCAAATATTTTAAATGAAGATGACTTTTGTCCACTCCAGGATTCCTCAATGGTCTTACTATGGAGTGCAATAGTAGGACTTTGGTTGAGGATAAGTATGCATCAGGTAGTAGCTTAATATTCTTTCCATTTAGCATATACCGTACCATGATAAGGTAGTACCATTCTTCCTTTTTGCTATGCCGTTTTGGTGTCGTATAAAGGCTATTGTGAGTTAGTTACATGTGTCTTACAAAACCCTTTAAACTCGGTCGAATTAAACTCGTCACCCCTGTCGGTTCTCAAGCATTTCAGCAATTGGCACATCTCTCTTTCTACTGCCACTTTAAAGTTTTTAAAGGTTTCAAATGCCTGTTATTTCTTAGACAATAAATGTACCCAACATTTACGAGTAAAATCATCTATGAAAGAGATGATCCCTCCATGAGCTCTTTTTAGGAAAGCTCTCTATGTGTTGTTTTTCGGATACACACTCCACACATAGCTTCTTTGGGCAAAATGTCCCGCGGAGCCCCCCAACTATGGCCGCGGTGACAAGTTTGGTCCCTGTCCGCGGTGGTTGTCCGCGATGGGCCCGCGATAGGCCAAAAAAATTACATTTTTGGTCCTTTTTTCACGTGTACTGTGTTTGTGTGTCTTTGGATGGAAATGAGACCTTAAATTCGCAAACACAGTTCAGTTTAAATTAACTCTTAGTGGGTTTATGTTCTCTTATATGAGAGCTTCGAAACGATATATAATGCGTCCAAAACGGAGTATGTGTGAATGAGATATCGATACTCAAAGTTGAGTAATTGGATGAAATTAGCAAAAACCAAGTTTAGTGTGGGAAGGTGTCCCACATAGGAAGAGAGAGTAAACTTTCTTTGGTTTATAACCAAAGAAGTTTGAGGAGTTGACAAGCTCCTTGAATGGTTTTACTCTAACTCCTACCCGCACGCAGGGGGGGTGCCGATTGACGATTTCGTAAGCTAAAATCGTCGAACTTGTATGCGAGCGCGACCTGCGGACACGAATGCAGCTCCAAAATCTTGTGCTCACGCCGCTCAGTTTTGCTAAAATTTCTTTTGGCCAGTTCGTATTTTTTTTTAAATTTTCATACAAAGACACACAAAAACAATACACGTGAAAAAAGGACCAAATCTTTCTTGAATAATTAAAAAATAATAGAAAACAAAATATGCTTCCTAATTACAACTTACATCCGGCGCCACATTCACCAAATCTTTCTTAAAATCGTTCACAAGACTCACGACTCCTCAAAACCCTAGCCGACGCATTTTCAACTTGATTTCAACCCGCTGTCATCTTGTTTTCAACATTTGAATGGAATTTGTTAAATGAATTGTAATTTGTCTATTTGGTTTACATAATGTAGCTTTGGAATTGGAATTAAATACTAGTAAATGACCAAAATACCCTTTTTACAAATATGAACCATCGTTCTGAACCACCATCGATCTGAACTACCATCAACCACCACCGATCTAAACCACCGCCGACGGATCATTCCAATTTTGTCAGAATCCTGCGAACCCAACGCCCCCTAACTTTCAAAAGGAAAAGTATTTCCCAAAAGGGAAACTTTAATTTCTAAAACTTCAATTTTTGTAGTTTAAATCCCTAGACTTCCATAGTAAGAAACTTTTAAGTCTTGTAAAACCTAATTTATATCGGTTTAAAACCCTAAACACCTAAATAGAAACTTTTTGTTTTCACAAAAACCAACGTAGAGTTTTAAAACCAATTGCTATCGTCTTGCCCTCAAAATTAGATACATATAACATATGCCTATGTATTCACATACCACGAACATAATTTGCATCAATAAGATACATATGCCAAAAGCATCGCATTAAGTTCATCTTATTTCTATGCTAAAAGTATGTTTTTTGTATGATTTGTGCGCCATATATACAGTAGAATTATTTAAACCGATTGTAGAGCATTGGCTAGATTTGTGGTCAACGGTGGCGGTGGTCGATGGTGGTTCAGAACGGTGGTGGTCGTTGGCGGTAGCTTAGATCGGTTGTTCAAAATGGTGGTGGTCGACGGGGGTTCAAAATGGTGGTGGTCGTCAGTGGTTCAGATCGGTGTGGTCGACGGTGGTCAATGATGGTTCATATGGCTTTGGTAAATCAAGAATGGAAGATGGGGTTAGTTTTGTCTTTTAAGAAAATGGGGTGGAATGAAATTGAATTCCTTCTCATTTATGATGGAATGACCAAGTCATGAATGGTGGAATGTGTGAAATTCCATTCCATTCCATAGGTAACAAAACACCTTAACAGAATTTGGTCAATGGAATTGATCATTCCAATTCCGTCAGAAACCTGCAAACCAAATGCCCCCTAAAAGATTTTGACTTTTGGGTATTTGTTTTAAAAAAAGTATAAAAAATCTCTCGTGAAGATGCTTGTTGTTTGTGTGACTACACCCTTTAAAAGGTGTTAATAAAATAAATCTTGACGCAAGTATAAATCTTGGCCTACTATCGTCTTAAAACAAGTAATAATGGTACATCGTATCGAATATCGATCTCATAGGGAAGCGTGGAAAGTTTCTTCTTTAAAAGCCGAGTTTGTAAAAGCAGGTTTCAGATGGCGAATTCGAAGATAATCTTTTGTTGGAGGTTTTGGTTAACAACTAATGAGAAGCACAGGGTATAAAGATCCGTTGGGGTAAAACAAATAATTAGATAAAAAGATGAGACAACATTCATTTGTTATCTCAAAAGTCCGATATTTTATGATACAACAAACGGACAACTGATTAATTGTGATCCAACACAAAATATAACATTGATTTAAATAACGTTGAACAATCATGTCATACGATAGACCTTTATTTTGTTATCGGTCTCGGTCCCAACTTCACTTTATACCCCGAACTAACGACCTTAGCCCACCATCGTTCGGTTTCTAATTATAAAGGATATACGAACTTGAAAAACGAATAATGGAGATGGACAATGCATAAAACAAACCACAATAATTCTACTTGAGAAAACGTAACTTGTTATGCAAGTAACCAACTCTTGAAAATAACATGAATATTAAAGTGCAAGAAATAAACGATAATAAATAAATTGCGTAAATTAAATAGCGATAAAAGTAAATTGCAGAAAGTAAAGAGCGGAAATTAAAGTGCGATAAATAAAATGACAATAAAATAAGAGCATGAATTATAGAGCGAGAAATTAACGACGGAGTTGGTGACTTGCATGGGAAATCTTGTTTTAATTGTGGAATTATAGTGAAAATCGCTAAAATTATGCAAATGGAACCCTTAAGTAAACCACCACCGGTTACGATTGAAATATAATTTCAATCGTTAAGCTATGGATTTGGTTACTTAAAAAGCCCAACGATTAACTAACGAATATTTAATTACTTGAAAACGATTGGTTGGAGAGATTAACAATTAATACTTTTTTTTGGAAGGGTGTCCTAGGCTATGCTTAGACTAATCCCTTGACAAATTATGACTGTAATACATCAGCCCTTGAATTATAGTGGAAAACTTAAAGTAACAAGAAAATGGATTTCTATTTATTGGATAATCAAACAAAGACATTAGCCATAATTAACTGTGAACCAAGTGAGATTGGGGATCCGAGTCGGACTTCCGGTTAATGATAGTAACGAAATTGAATTAGAATCAATTATATAGAAATCATGTGTTGAGATTGTACTAAAACCGTAGGTGATTAAAAGAGAGAGAAATGGTTGTTGAGAGCATGAAACCGAAGGTAGCAAAAGTAATTAAAACCGAGAGACTTTGTTATCTAAAAACCGTAAGTGTTTAAGAAAAGATCGATGGGAAGCAATGTAAAGGGTAGGTAGTTATGCGATTGTAAAAACCTTGAGAATTGAAAGTAGGGAGCGAGTAAGTAACAACTAATTAACGTAAGACACTTTGAAAATGCAACGATTAATGTATTTCGTAAATGAAAGTTGGTTGAACCCGAGTGGTTCGAACCGTGAGCTATGCTTCGGTTTTGGCATTCATTTAATAATTTTACCTAATTATTGTAGGTGCATTTGCATAGAGAAGAACTTCAAAGATCTCTCACTTGAGGCATAAAAGCAACAACAACGTTCAAAATTACGAGGTAGACTTTTTCATGACATGTATGCATTATAATATCACCAGCTTGATTGAGGCACTCTCTTCCCAAGTTGTTGATTTATTTTACTATGCCTATTATTGGTCTTCTGTATCTTTAAATTAAATTATGAGCTCATAAAAAATTCATGATTAAAGAGAATTGGACTATTTCAATCACTTGTTAAAAATTCTCACTGTTGTTGCATAAATAAGTAGAAACCATTGCAAGTTTTGTATCAAGCATAAATCATTTTACTTTATATGACCATTTATTGTTATATGTTTCAAGTTAAGAATTGCGCTGAAACTTTTATGTTTTGATCGTTATGTTTTTGTAAATTTATAACTTGAATAACTAATGTTATTTCATGTTACTTTTAGTCATTTACTAGTCATCGTACCCGCGCGATGCGGCGGGACACAATTCGATTAACCAAATACTTAAATCCTCAATCTTGCTACATGTTTTGTATTATTTCTTATCAAATAGGCATTAGGTAAATAGGTCTCAAAAAATTCAATTGATGCGTATGTCACATTCCCAATTTCAAACACATTGAAGAACTTTCATTTGAGTACCCTGCAAAAGTAGTGAGTAGGGGATGTTTTAGTTTTATATTTATCACTACTTATGGTGATTTAAGGATAAATTCGAAATATGTACAACATGACTTTAATCTAGATTCAGTTATTTGATTGGTCACTCTTTTCATCATTGTTTTTCAATCGAGCAAAAAGCTTAGGGATTGTTTACCCAAGTAAGCGCTTACCAAGTCACGTTACCTTACCGGATGCATATAGCAAGGACCAAGAATCTTAACCGACTTTTCCGTTCCTTTGACTCTCGGTTAACTGCCCTTCGATTAAAGGGTCCTTTCGTAAATGATCATAAGCAACGAAGCGATCGAAATCGGATTACCCCTTCTCGATTTCAAGATTTTCGTGGTCTAAAACCCGAGATTTTCAAGCGAACCATGTGAGAACACAACTTGATCATCGAGTACATTCGAGTTGAAATCCAATATCAATTGTGCATGAAAGAACTTACAATTATTGCCATGTTTACAATGTCCTTTACTTAAATAATGGCAAATATTGATGGGATTCCATCTCTTCTTCCTTTTAATCCAAAATTCTCATATGGGATAACAATCTTTAGAAGAACTTGTGATTTCTCTACTAAAAGCTTCAAATTGAGCTCCTAATCCTATAAAGAAATCTTGATTTTGGTACCTACGATCATCAGAAACCATTTTCGGATACAGTAACGGCATCAGGGACAAGATTTGTGAGGACAAAAAGGGCCGATTCAGAAGCAAAATCGGTTGAAATTGAAGCGATGGTGAAATAGTCATGAAACTGGTTTCATGACTAAATTAAGCTCGATTTTGGCCTTTTGTATCAGGTTTTTGGATGAGATTATCGGAGCTGAAAGCTAATCGAATCATTTCGCGATCGGCTTGGTCTAGCAAGTATACGTAACCAATTATTTTTCGAGTTATGGTTTATGTTATCGTTTCTAGATTCTATTGTAAACAACTTTTGCAGCTTCAAATGCTTCCATTTTCACATACGTTCACAAAAAAAACCCCAATTTGGGACTTTAATATATACATATATATACGATAAACAAAAAAGAAAACCTCAAATTGGGAAAGTGAATTAAACAATGAATAACAATTATATATATATATATATATATATATATATATTACAAAAACAATAAGTGATTGATATTTACTTTGCTTTTTGATGCATGAAAACAATCAACACAAGAAGAGTGGTAACCTGCAAACATTGAACATTGAACAGTGAACAGTGAACAGGTTGTGATTAAGGTTATATATAATGACAAAACAAACCAACAACAAATGAATTTGTAGAGTTAATCGAATCATAAATCAAAGAAGAAACTACCTCATACACTTTAATTCTCAACCATCGGCTGAATGAGAACATAAACAAAGAAACTAATACACTAATTCTTAATCTGAACTCAAAATCATTAAAAAAACTGAAGCAAAGAATGAAGACTCCTATTGGTAAAATAAAATACCTAAATCGATCATATAGAATCATATTATCACAGTGCCAACAACAAAAAGAGTATGCAGGATTCAACAAATTAACTGTATTTAGAATTAATATTAAGATAACTACTGATAAGCTATGGTAACAGAAAATATAGGGAAATTCAACAGACAGCTTCCAGTGACCGAATATAAAAGGTTGATGATATTTCCTTACAAAAATAAGTTGACGTTTACCATGTTGCTTCAAATCTCGAAGCCCGCAGATTATTGAAAAGTTAGGAGAGTCTATTTATGTAAAGGAAATTAATGTGGAGCAATGAGACCATTTGAAGGAAAGTTTATACAAGTATCATCAAAATGGACAAACTTGCCTTTGAAACTGCTCAGTGTCAATAAATTTCAATGAGAGCTACAATTCCATAGAACACAATTAAAAATATAGGGGTTGTTTGTTTACCCCTTAATAGTTCCATTTAGAGGCAACCTCTGAATCGTTAAGAGGTGAATCTTGTTTGGCAAAAAAAAGTATATCTCTTAATGGTTCTAAAACCCTCTTAATGATTTTGTATATTAGGCCTCCCTTAACCATTCAGCACCCTAATCTCATTCTAAACAATTATCAAACACCATATTTCATTTTGCAATATATTATAAGAGCCTCTTAATCATTCTGACCACTTAATCTTCCTGCACCAAAACACAAAAAGAAAAAGAAACGGCATTAGGGTTCAATTTAACTGAATTAGATTCCGTAATAAAAACCCATCTTCTTACCAGGAAGTTGGAAAACTGACTATCAAATATCTGAGCCTCCGATTGTCGTTACGGTTATCATCATCACCCATGTTATCTTACCTGCACTCGAAATCACCAAGAATATGTTAACTTGACAAAAGTAGATAAACGATTCATAGTTGGAAGAAAAATTAAGAAAGAAAAAAAAAGCAATGCATGAAATGTGGTAAATATTAGAGAAAAATGTGAAACAGTCAGATGTTCACCAGTGCCATAGTGTGTTTTTCATTCATTCTTGAGAAGTGGAGGGAAATTTGGGGAAAGTGGTGAAATTGGGGTTGCATTGTCAATCATGACCCAGAATAGAAATATGAAACCAAACACAAGAAATAAGGGAAAAAAGTCAATTGATAAGTCAAAATCGAATGGAAGAAAATACAAAATCTAGATTGATTTGAAGTAGTAGATTGAAAATGTAAGGAACATTAACATAAAAATCGAAACCACAAATATCAACACATTACCAGATAAGAGACTCTTACCCAGTAAGAGACAATCAACACTAAGGGTACGTTTACGAAATGCTTACCGGATAAGCACTTACAAGCAATAGTTACCACCCTCACTTACCTTGTCGAGTAATATTCCCGACCATCAAAATGGATTGTTTGTAAGCATCTCTTACCCGCTAAGCGCAAACTGGGTAAGAGTATTCTCCCTTACCGGGAAAGAACCTTGGTTGTTGTCATGCCTCTTACCGAGTATGATTCTCGGTCCTTATTATGCTCACCAGGCAAGTGACCCGCCTGGTAAAAAGAAAAAAGGAACTCTGTACATACCAAGCAAAAATGAGAAAGAGTTCAATTTATATATTTGGTCATAAAAATGCAGTTTCCAAATGCATCATAATGTAGTGTGTGTGTGTATATATATATATATATAATGCAGAAAATGGAAAAAGGGAAGGATCAAAACCTCAGGATCTGACTCAAAATCAAGCTCCATATTACCATCCTTATCAAGCCATAAATTGTATATGATGACCTTTGTGCCATGAGAACCAACATCTTCAAACTACACATATCAGGAACTTTGTTATGTTTTGCAAAATAATACATTTACATTAACTGTCAAGATTATTTAAGACAAGTAAAATGTAACTAAGGCATCATGCCCTTCTTCGTGATAACAACTCGATTCCAGTATTGCCCTGCATCCGTATCATCATCTTATAAATATCTTATGATGATCACAAGACCTAGAGACAAACATAAACAACTTTTCTTGCATTGCCCAAAAGCAAAGTTTATAAACAAACCAAATCAAGCAACTTTTTGCATATCGCACCCGATAGTAAGGTATGGGGGTGTGATGTATGAGGACCTCTCCTTGGTATATCCCTAATCAACTTTTCTAGCATGGCCCAAAAGCAAAGTTCATAAACTAACTAAACCAAATTTACAAGAAACCCATCAAGCTTTGATCTCAGTTTGTAAAAAATACTAAAATTAGCAAAGATTCATGTGAAATTAAATCAAAATCTTTAAACCCACTTGAGATCAAATCAAAATCTCTGAAATGGTAATATATAAAAGTATACTCTATAAAGACCCACAGAAACATAAACTCGAAAAGTTTGTGTGTGCAAGAACAGAAGATATGGAAACTATCATTATCAAGTACGACTTCAAAATTTAAAATTCACACTTTTAAGATCCAAAATACAGACAAAATTTACTTAAAACGAACTTTATTTTTTTGTTTTCTTGATGAAATTGAAAGGAGAAATTGATGGAAGGGGATTACTTTTTGAGATTGGGTCGGAGTTTGTTGACCCAACAAAGATGACAAGATTTTCCAGTGCATTCTTCTGTTTTCCATGGCCCTTTTTTTACCCACTCTTTCCTCCTCATCGCAAAAGCATCCGTAATCCAATCTTCACTGATAAGAACTAAAACAGTTAAAAGCATTAGCAACATCACTGACTAACAATTAAGAACTATAATATTAACCATTATAAATTTCCATATCCACTGCACAAGAGACCGTTTAAAGCACCTGTATTTCAACTTTAGCCACACCAAACAAAAAAGCAAAACTTAATAAGCAAATGCAGAAACAGATGCAGAAACATTTTTTAGTTTATTTAAGCAAAACTAAATAAGCACACATGGAAAGCTAAATAAGCAAATGTTTATATTCATTTAGGCCTCTAAATGGATTTTAATTAACTTGAGTCAATTGAACCCCTAAATCCAACAAATTTCTGTAGAGGAACTAACCCACAAATGAGCCAATGAAAATTTGAATCTCTACACTCCAATTGAATCCACGAATCGAATCATAAACACCTGCATAGTTTCAAGTCCACAAGTGCTGCCCAATTATCCAGACGACAACAACTTCTGGACTCTTCTTTCGATGGCTCCTCTTAAACACATAATCACTCGTTGCTTTTCGGCTTCTGAACTAATTGGGGTCCATCTATATGTCTGATAAAGAATTCCTAAAACCACAAAAAGATTAAAACTTTAGCAAAATGAAACTAAACCCATTTTGAATTTGACCAAAATTTAGAAAAAGATTATAACTTGGAAAAATGAAACTAAACCCATTTTGAATTTGATCAAAATTCAGAAAAAGATTATTTTTAGCAAAATGAAACTAAACCCATTTTGAATTTGATCAAAATTCAGAGCCGTTGTGTGTCCATACTTTAGACTCAACCACATCACAGCTAAGATCAGATAAAACGGCAAAAACTTCTGATAAAAACCCAACTCGGTCAGTACCGGTTAGTTCCAGTGCTGTCATTCCATCAAAGGACTTTGTTCTTGTTCTATGAATGGTTCCAAGTGACTGTATTAGAACACAAACAAAAACATTTTATCAGCAAAAGAAAATACCCTTTGTATATACATAGAAAGTCAAAATCAAATGATTAGGAATTACAAGGGAATTAATTTACCTGCTCAATGCAATTGATGATGCTATCATCTGTTAGTTTACTGCCATCCAAATTTGTAACATGAAAGACTGTAGATAATGAGATTAAAACAAGAATCTGTAAAATGATTATGTTAAATTTGTTAATGATGAAATCAATTATATAAGTTACCTCAAAACCAGTCAAAGATTAAAGAAACAAAATTCAGTTTATTTCAAATTAGTGATGAGAACCAAAAGAAAAACTCATAGCAAAATCAAAATGAAGGAAAGAAAAATGAACCCGAGAACCCTAATCTTTGAACCCAAATTCAAAGCAAAATCAAAATATTTCACATCAAAATATTTCAAAAATGAGATTGGAATTCATTTACCTGAGCAGAGTGATGAATCAATTTATCAGGCATGAACCGAAGCGATGACTTTCTGAGATGAGGGAGGGTGGTCTGGAACGAGAGAAGATGCAGGCGTAATTTGAGAGAGAGCATCGATCCCAATTAGAAAAAACGGGGTGGTTCTGCAGGTGTCGTTCTGCGTGAAGTTGCGAGAGAGGGAGATGGGTCAGTTAGGGCAAAAAAAACGAGAAGGTGAGGAATGATGCTGGAGGCGGCTGCCGGCGGTGAGGTGGTTCTTGGTGGTGCAGCGGCTGTGGAGGGCAGTCGAGAGTGAGAGAGGAGTGGTCCGGTGAAGGGGATGGGTCTGTGGTAACAGGTAAGTCGAGAGAGAGAGGGATATGGTGCAGATGGCGGCTGCCGGCGGTGAGGTGGTTCTTGGTGGTGCAGCGGCTGTGGAGGGCAGTTGAGAGGGAGAGAGGAGTGGTCCGGTGAAGGGGATGTGAGAAATTGGTGTTGGGAGACGTCGTGGAAGAGAACTGGAGAGGAGAGGGACGTGGGAGATAAACGGGAGGGAGAGATTTGGGGATAAAATCGTGGTTGGGGAGCCGGAAAGAAAGGGGAGAAGAACGTGGCTGAGAAAAAAACCGTTCTTGAAATGTTGAAATAAACCGTTCTTGAATTTTAACCGTTCTTGAATGTTGAAAAAAAAAACTGCCAAATCCCCTTATTCTTTTAATAATGTAGTATAGATATTTGCAAGGTGATATATGATACTCTATATTTACGTGATATATACATATATTAATTCAAAAACTTATCAAACAGTCATATTTCATTCAACGCTAAAACGTATATATCGTTAAAATGGTATTTTTCTGTCATTCAGACTCTCTATTCAAAGAACTTATCGAACAACCATTTTTCATTTTGCACTAAGGGGCTGTTCGGTTGTGACTTAATGGGCTGTATAGCCTATACAGGCCCGGCCCTTGTGCAGGGCGAGATGGGCCACCGGCGGTGGCCCAGGGAAGCAGAGGCCCAAGGGGCATCAAGCCCGGCCCTTAAATATGTTGTAGTAGGCTCAGTTTTGTAACTTTTCCTTAGAAAATTTACGCATCTCGATGCCTCTCGAATCCACTCTGCTCAACTACGCTCAACGCTCTGGCTCTCAATCTTGACTCCACTCCAGCATCTGCTCTCCTCTCAGTCTCTCATTCTGCAACCCTGCCTGGTCTCACGCACCTCGCTCTACTTTGAGCCTCTCGGTCTCTCACCGATTGTCCTAGTCTCCTTTAAGGCCAGGTATTTCTTTTCGTAATTAATTGATTAGTTATTAGGTTATCTACTTCAAAGAAAGGTTATTAGGTTATTTTTTACAAAAAAATGTTATTAGGCTATTACTTGTTAGAATATTTGGTTGTTTGGTTTATTTGCCTATTTGAATTTGAGTATTTGATTACTGAATATTAGGTTATTTGAGTATTTAATTATTTGTTTGGTTTATTTGCCTATTTCATATTCTTTTAAGATCAAAAAGAACATTCAAGTAATTCATTTTTAACACTAATTTTGTTTTATTAAACTACTCAAGTAACTAGTGAAACTGGACTAGACTATAAGGAGCATGTGGATAAAAGGGAACACATACCCAATTAGTTAGTACAACTGATAGTCATATGAAAATGTGTAACTTTAGGCGCGTTTTAAGGAGAAGATAGGCAAAACATGTGTCCGCAAGAGCTAGAAAATTAGTGGGATGACCAGTAACTTATTTTTGCAAATAAAATCGAAGTAGGGATGAGTCGTGTATCTTTGACATGTCGTTTCTTAGATTAGGGGCATATTTTTTACTCTCTGCCCAGGGCATCCAAAACCATAGGACCGGCCCTGCCTATATAGCTTATTCCCTCAGCCATATATAACTGTTCGGTTGTGGCTTATTCGTTCAGCTAATGACTGAACCGGTCAGCCAGAAAATACGAGTCCTTTACGCACTATTTTTCCATTAATGCCCTTGCCTTATCTTTATAGCCAGAAAATAGGACCTTGAAACCCTCCATGGAAAAAAACTTATTGAGAAGTCTTACTGGGGGTAAAATGGTCATTTATGACATTCAGACTGTTTATTCAGCACAACAACCAAACAACAACTTATTTGTTAATACCCAGACAACTATATCCATACAGGTCTTAACAGAAAACGAACCGAACAGCACCTAAATCATATAGAGCTTCTTAATCATTCTGATCACTTAATCATTCTGCATCAAATCATTCAGGATCTATCAAACTGCCTTCTTGGCCTCAAGTTAAGATGAAGAGGGTGTTTACAATATCTGATATAGCAGCAGTAAAGTCCGATCTGCTGTATTGCCACCATAGACTTTATTTACCCAAATCTCTAACGAGTCCAACAACAATACCTGACACCAGACCCACCTCATCCCGATGGTTTTCTACCGAAGAATCCAAATCTTTATCATCCAAACCCATTATGGATTTGTATACACAGTTCGCCCATAAATGGGTTTACGCTGAGGTACGAGCTAAAGAAGCATTGATTGAACAAGTTTCTGTATTCAGAGATGAATTGATGAAGAATGTAAAAGATGAGACCTCGTTTGAAAAATTGTTGGAAGTTGAGGGGTGGAATTTGTTCAAGATGTATTCTGATGGTGGTGCTTTGCTTGAGCTTCTCAGGTTATTGGAGAAATCTTCTCCAAGTTTGGCCCTCAAGGTACAATGATAAATTTCTAATGTATAGGGATTTAATGTACGAAGTAGTTCAAGTTAAATGAAACTTATTATGCCCAAATCAGCTTATTAGGGAAAGATAGTTAGGGTCTGTTTGTTAGTAGCTTAATGAGCTTAATGAGACTCACAGCTTATTCAGTCAGCTATACATGACTGTTTGGCAGTGGCTTATTGATATAGAAAGTGGCTTATTCAATAAGCTTCTAGGGGGAGCTTTATGCAGAAATCCAAGTTTTTTCCAAACATGCCCCTCCCATTTAAAGCACATTCATTCCATCCATGAAAAAACCCTCCCAAACAAAAACCTTTCAAATCTATACAAACAAATTATTCCACTCAGACAGCTTTATCTACACAGCACTTGATGAAAAACCAACCAAACTGCCCTCTTAATCTTCTTATGCATGATGGAATGAATGATTAAGCTACTTGTATTAATTTATAAATTATAAAAGAGTTCCCTTTGTTTTGTTGATGTAAATTGGAATTTGACATATGAAGTAGCTTAATGAGATTGCGTAAATTTCTAGATTCGACTTACCTTGTAAATCTATCCACCCACAGGTTTTCAATTGGAGGAGACGAGAAAATAATAGGAGTCCTATGTCATCAGAAGAGTATGTAAAAGGCATTAAAATCGCGGGTAGAATGAAGAATGTAGATCTAGCCATTGAAATTTTCATGGAAGCTGCAACCAATCGGATCAAGAACGTCTCTACTTACAACGCCCTCATGGGTGCATATATGTATAATGGCCTTAGTGAGAAATGCCAATCAGTTTATCGTGATTTAAAGCAAGATATCAACTGCCATACCACGTCAGTTACGTTTAACATGCTCATATCACTTTTTGGCCAAAGGGTTCTCACAGATCAAATGGAAGCAGTTTTCCAAGAAATGAAAGATTTAAATATCTCCCCTGATTTGAACACATACAATAACTTAATTGCGGGTTATCTCACTGCATGGATGTGGGATAGTATGGAGAATACTTACGATATGATGATGAAAGATTCAAATATCAACCCTGATCTCAGTACACACTTGCTAATGCTTCGTGGGTATGCACATTCGTGTAATTTAGAGAAAATGGAAGAGATTTATCATAAGGTGGGATCGCACGTTCGTGAAAAGCATATTTATCTAATAAGAGCTATGATATGCGCATATTGTAAAAGTAGTTATGCGAATAGAGTCAAAAGGATTGAAGAATTAATGAAACTAATCCCAGAGGATGAATATAGACCGTGGTTAAATGTGCTACTTATTAGGGTATACGCAGAAGAAGATTTGGTTGACCAAATGGATAGGTCAATAGACGAAGCGTTTGAGCATAACACAAGTGTGAACACTGTGAAAATCATGCGTTGTATTGCTGGAACTTATTTTCGGAATAATGCTGTGGAGCGGCTGGCGAAATTCATAAAGCGTGCGGAGGTTTCAGGGTGGAGAATTTATCGGTCGTTGTACCATGGGCTTATGATGATGTTGTGTTCACAGAAGCGGATAGAGGAAATGGAACAGGTTGTTATTGATATGGAGAAGTTCAACTATGGGTACTCGAAAAGAACACTTTTTATATTGTATAAGGCGTATTCGGAACAGGAAGAAGGTTATGGGCATAAATTTCATAGGGTGATAGGGTTGATGTGTAAGCATGGTTATGGAGTTCCATCGTAGCAGAAGGATATTTTTTCAATCTCACAAATGTAGCATATACCATTGATCTGCAAACATCGGTATGTTTTCTTTTTCTCATTCATCTAGTTGTGTTTTTTGTTGTTGCTATACTTGGAACAAAAGTTTCGACAAATAACAAGCATTTGAAAGCGCAAATTGAAAGGCGTTTTAAGTGGTAACTAGAAAGATTTAAGTTGTATGATCTGCCTGTTGTTAACCAACATGCTTGATGGCATCGATTATCTTTTTCCAAATTTTTTTGGTTTTGGATAAAGACTTGTGAAATTGTAATGTATATTTGTAATAAACATTATTATCGATTCCTAAAGTTTAAATGACCCTAATTAACCAACCAACCAACCAACCAACCAACCAACATATATATATATATATATGCATCTGTTCCGCTTCTAACTTAACTATGCATAAACTAAATATATATATATATATATATATATATATAAATCAAATCCACTCCCGCTAAACCGTTTACTCTATTCTTTATAGTTACCAGCAGTCTTCTTTAGATGCTTAAAAGATCCATATACAAGGATAGATTTAGAAAAAAAACACTACTACTATGTAAAAGTATAAGCACAAATCTGATCATTAACTAGGCCATCAACTTACATTAAATAAGATAAAGTTCCTCATAACATTTTTATTTGATCATATTGTTATGCTTATACCTATGTAAAGATGGGTAATAATAACAAAAAGAGTAAACTACAAATTTCGTCCTTGTGGTTTGACCTTAATTACGATGGTGGTCCCTAAACCCTAAAATTCATGATTAGGGTCCTTGAGGTTTCAGTTTCGTTACGATGGAGATCCCTGATGATGCTAACTGCTGTTAAAAATGCTCCGTTAAACCCCTCACGTGCCTTTCACGTGAGGGCCATTTTTGTCATTTTAACCTTTTATTTTATTAATTTTCTAATTGTACAAGTTTTATTACTATTTGTATAAGTCTTTTAAGCATTTATAAATATAAAAACATAAAAAAAAACCTCCACACCACACCCATATACATATACATATTATATATATTTTATTTTAATACTTTTAAACTGTTAATAGAAAATGAAAAATATAAATAGTAAATGGACCAAAATACCCTTGACTTAACGAGGATTTTAAACGGGAGTTAGCATCAGGGACCTCCATCGTAACAAAATGGATCCTTAAAGACTTCAGCCATAATTTCTGGGGTAAAACTGGTGGCGTTACTAACAACCACATCTATTGCTATTTGGGGTAAAACTATAAGATTCTCAAGACATGTAGCCTTTACTTCCACTGTTTCATCGACAAAATCTTCGTGGCTAGGCAGTAGGCAATGGGAAGGAAATGAATAAAAATGCAAAGATAGAGAACACAAATTGATGAAAAAGCCATGATATTACATATATTTAGATACTTCCTTTTTTACATTTGTGTGGATATATATAGAGGTACCAAAGATGCAATTAATGTAAAGTGAGAGTTTATTCTCAGTTAAAACATTATTTATTATCTTGAGATGTTTAGTTTTGAAATCGATATAAACATATTCAGTGTTGTTCAATGCAACCGAATGTAGTTATTATGATATAAGTATACGGAACTCATTTCTATATATCTATTACATTTAATAATCTCATAGTGTTATCTATACTATATTATAAAGTATTTACGAAAAACTCTTAAAAAACAATCCCTAAAGCTTCATGTACCACTATTTAACGCTAATTACTTAAAATCTTTTAAAAACAACTAATGAAGCTTTATGTACCGCTTTTAATGCTAATCACTTGATTAATACTTATCTCTAACAACCTTCAAATTCTTAAATCGTGGACTCTTATTAATTAATCTTTATCTCTAACTACTTTCAAATCCCCAAATCATAAACTCTTCAAAACCACACATTAAAATAAATTAGAACATTAAAATCAAGATATATCGTGCTGTATTGCGCAAGTAGACTTCTAGTAATAATTGATAAACAAAAAGTTGATGTGTTTATTTAAAGATTCAATACAGGTCAAAATTGTGTTTCATTCACTGTAGGTTCTCTTACTTGCTCTAGTGGCTGGCAAAGGCCAACCGAGAGGGGAGAACGAATGGCTCAGGAATCGACTGGTTCCGAGCAGACTCGTGGAGCTGCAGTTTGGATTGTTGATCCAAACCCTCAGTGATTTGATAATGACCCTCTCTTAAACACTTAGTGAAAATTGTAAGTAAACAATATGTATTAGAGTTTCACTATCGCTGATAAGTACTAAGACTTTACAGTACCGCTGATAGGAACTCTCGCTCTTTAGATTAAACATTCAGCGAACACTGTTCACCATAATGCTCTGAGCCTGTTCAGTCCTTATGGTGATCGCTGATAAGTTAGTTGTTTACTTATGATCCCTGAAGACAAGTTTCACGTTAACATAGGTTCTACGCTGAAGTCGAAGATCAAGCTCAAGAACCAGCGACAAGTCTCCTAATGAACTGATGCGGATCAGCGAAGACTCAGATTTATCCACTCAACGTGAAGTATCAAGTACAAGACTTCAGCTATCGTTGAACTTTATCATTCGCTGATAAACAATGATAAAGCGCTGAATCAACGTAAGCTGATCATGAAGTCTTCCGTACAAAGTACTTTTGTCTTAACCACCCTTGCACGACTCCGTACGAAATGTCAGAACATACATCCTTATTGTCTGAAATCGTACACCAACTCTGATTCTACACTGTGCACCATGCGGCTACAAAGGTTGTCTACTAAAGTCAGAATCAAACAACCAATCAGCTGCTGCCATGTGTAAAGTATAAACTGTCATGCATTAAATGCATGCAGTATATAAGAAGAAGACCTCACTTCATTTTGAAGTACTCGTAAACTTTGGTCGAGTCATCCTTTTTATATCTTTGAGATAGGTTATTATTAGTAATTTACTTCTATTTCTTAGTGCAAGAAACTTAGTGTTCCAACTTGTTTAGATTTAGGTTTATCTTTAATCTTGTTCCGCAACAAACTGTAAATTGTCTTGATTTATCAATAAACAATTTAGAAAAGTAAAAACGTGTGTTTGTATTCAACCCCCCCCCCCCCCCCCCCTCTACAAACTTGTATAGCCCTTCGGGACCAACAAGTGGTATCAGAGCGGATTTGTTTAATCTCATAAACAAGATCTGATCTATACTAAGATTTCTCTTCCTAGCTATTTCTTAAAATGGCTACCAACACAAACACAAACTATATTGACAACGGTTCTCTTGCAAAACCCCCTAGATTCTCCAGAGATAATTTTAATCTATGGAAAAATAGGATGATTCTCTTCTTAGAAGGTGTAGACCCTACTATGCCTTATTATCTTGAAAACGGCCCATATATTCCTGTTAGAATTGATCCTGCAGTTCCAGCCGCTGAGAATAGACCTGCTATTCTAGAAAGGCTTATTCCTAAGGAAATTCATATGTGGACTGATGAAGATAAGAAGAAAGTGGCTATCGACACCAAAGCCAGATCCATACTCTCCATGGCTCTTCCTGACGAAGTCTACCATTCTGTGTTCAGTATGAAGGTACATCTGAAGTCCAGGACTCACAAAAGATCAACCTGGTAAGACAGTACGAAAGCTTCATTTGTGGTAAGAATGAATCTCTCTCTGAAGTACACCAACGTTTTAACTGTTTAATAATAGATCTGAAAACTGTTGGTAAGGAATATTCTAACTTTGAAGTGCTGACAAAGTTTTTAGAATGTTTACCTGAAAGCTGGGACAATTATTCAATGTGTCTCAAGCTGTGAAAGGACCTAAAATCAATGACCATTTCTACCTTATATGGCACGATGCTGAATCATGAGCAATCGAGTCATCTTAAGAAGAATCTTGTAAAAGATTCCAAAAGCACCCATGCTGCTTTAATCTCAGAGTCACCTTCCACTCAACGATCAACTGTTACTATCACTGAGTTGGAAACTAACTCTGAAAGATCATCAGACTCTGACGTTTCAGATAATGATGAAACTCTGGCATTCCTGGCTAATAAGTTCAGGAGATTTGCTAGAAAGAGTAATTTCAAGAAGAATAAACCTCTTGCTATTACTGACAAGCCAAGATCATCAACCCCTGTTGATAAGGCTACTGCTACTTGCTATAACTGTGAAAAGATAGGACATTTTGCTAGCGAGTGCAGGTCAAGGAAAGTCTCTAGACCCTCAGCTTTTCCCAAGAAAAACTTTATTCCCAGGAATAGAGATGAAAAATATAAAAAGCTGAAAGAAAGGTATGCAAAGCTGAAAACCTTTAAGAAGAAAGGCAAAGGCCTCATGGCTGACTATGATTGGGCTGCCCCTGACGAAGAAGAATCATCTGACTCTGAAGATGATGATGAAGCCAATCTATGTCTCATGGCCAAACTTGAAGATGAGGAAGAAAGCTCAGACATTCCCTCCACTTCAACCTCTGCTACTCAGGTATCACCTTCCTTCTTTACCAATATTGCAAATATTGATGAAGCGGATAGTCTTCGAAAGATCGATCTCTTAACTAGAAGTTTATATGAAGCCATGAATGGCAAAACTGTAGTTGAAAATCAAAACCTTGATCTCGCTGAACAGCTTAAAAATTGTCACCTTCAAATAGAAAAGCTTTCTAAAATTGAAGAAGATTTAAGAGATCAAGTTCATATAAATCAGCTAGTCAAGATTGAACGCGAAGAAGCTATCGCTGCATTAAAAGCTGAAAAGCTACTGTTGAAGGATGGTATAATTCTTCAACAAAGATCACTGAGATAATTAAGTCTCAGATACCTCTGAGTGATAAACGTGGTATTGGTTACAAATATAAAACTCCAAAACCTACCACTGAGCGTTCCATGCTTAAATTCGGAACGTTCGTATCCTCTAACGCTGACACTTCATCTTCTCAGTGCTCCTCTTCCTATACACCAACTCCTGAGGAAAAACCTACCCTAGTCTTTAAAGACAAAGGTAAAGGAATTGCTTTTGAAGAAAATCCTCAGAAGGGTATCTTTATACCTAAGCTGAATGCTTCTACAGCTTCAGCGAATCATCCCACTGATTCAAAGAACAAGAACACTGGATATATTCAGCGTGGATATTTTCAGCGATCTACTCCTAGAATCAAAGTGGATGTCACTGGTAAGAAATCTGAAGAACTTATAGGTCCTCTTATTTCCAATACCAGAGGTATACTTGATGCTTGATGCTGGTCCTTCTCGTTTTAAACAAACAACTCAGCATACAAATGGTCCTAGAACTACTTTTGGTTATAGGAAATGTTATCACTGTGGACTTACAGATCATATTGCTAGTAAGTGCCCTACAGCCACCAAAGCTGAAAAGATAGCTAAGGTGAAGATCATTGCCCCCAAGGCAAAGAAGACCACTGAGGTTAAGAAATTAACCAAAGTGAAGATTGACAAAGCTGAATCTTCAAATGCTGCGAAGACTGCTGAACCTTCCACCTCTTCTTCTACCCCCACTGACAAGTGTGTACACATGGTTAAGTGGGTACCCAAGAAAAACTAATCTTCCTTTGTAATGCAGGTTAAGAAGGGTATCTGGTATCTCGATAGCGGATGCTCTAGACACATGACTGGAAAGAAAAGCTTGCTCGCTGAATACAAGGAAGAGAAGGGTCCCTCTGTAACTTTCGGTGGAAATGGAAAAGGACATACCCGAGGGTTTGGTGTACTCTCAAATGGTACAACAACCTTCAGAAGAGTCGCATATGTTGAAGGGCTGAAGCATAATCTTCTAAGTATCAGTCAGCGTTGCGACAAAGATAACAAAGTAATCTTTACCAAGGAATCCTGCCTTGTCACTGACAAAAAGGAGAAGATAGCTCTCAACGGTTATCGTTTGGAAAATGTTTATGTAATAAACATGGACTCAACAACCACGTAGAACTCCTGTTTCTTCTCTAAAGCCTCTTCTGATGTCAACTGGTTATGGCATAAAAGGCTCTCTCATCTCAACTTCAAAACACTGAATACTCTCTCTTCAAAAGAGTTAGTCACTGGTCTACCTCAACACTCATACGTCAAAGAGTCTTTATGTTCAACGTGTGAGAAAGGGAAGCAGACCAAAGCAAGCTTTAAATCAAAGCAAGTCTCCTCAGTGTCATCTCCTCTACAACTTCTCCATATGGATTTGTTTGGCCCTGTTAACAAACAATCCATCGCTGGAAAGAAATATACGCTGGTCATAGTCGATGAATTCTCTCGATATACATGGGTTATGTTTATCCGTTCTAAGAGTGACACCCCTGAAGAACTCATCACCTTTGGTCGGAAGATGGAAACCCTAAACAACTTGACCGTTCGCTCAATAAGGAGTGATCATGGGACTGAATTCAAAAACAGGTCTCTTGTTTTCTTCTTTGAGAGCAAGAGTATTTCTCACAACTTTTCTTCAGTGAGAACACCGCAACAAAATGGAGTCGCTGAAAGAAGAAATAGAACAATTATTGAAGCTGCACGTTCAATGCTCAGCGATTCTCACCTGCCTACTCAGTTTTGGGCAGAAGCTGTCAACACTGCTTGTGTTACGAAAAACAGGTCGCTGATAGTCAAAAGATTTAATAAAACAGCCTATGAACTTTTTCATGGGAGAAAGCCTTCAATTAGCTTTCTTCACATCTTTGGATGTCAGTGTTTCATACTGAACAACAGAGATGCCCTTGGAAAGTTTGATCCTAAGGCTGATAATGGAATCTTTCTTGGATATTCTTCAATCTCCAAAGCCTTCAGAATCTTCAATCGAAGAAGACAAACTGTTGAAGAAAATATTCACGTCACTTTTGACGAATCCCGTTCAGCGAATTCTCGACCTTCTGCTGATACTAAAGAACTGAATCGATTGATGTTTTCACATCTTGGTGATTCAGAAGACATTCCCACTCCTCATACTCATACCGTTGAAGATGATAGTCCTACTATCATCCCAAACATGCAGAATAGTGAAGCTGAAACATCATGGGTCTCAGCTGTTCCTTTAAACACTATACATGCCTCTGAACCAAATGTCTCAGACATTCCATCTACTTCTCAGCAATCAGTAAATGAGATGACATCTGCACCTACTCCTCTCTTGGCTGATTTTCAAGAAGTTGCTGAAACTTCATCTTCAGCTCCTCCAGTTCAATTTGAGTCAGCGACTTATGCTCCTGCTCAGCGATGGACTGTAAATCATCCAATTGATCAAATTCTTGGTGATCCAAACGCTGGTGTTCAGACTCGACGAAGTGCAGGTAATATTTGTTTATTTGTTAACTTTATTTCTCTGATTGAACCAAAGAAAGTAGATGATGCCCTCAAAGATCCAAACTGGGTCAGTGCCATGCAAGAAGAGCTGACTGAATTCGAAAGAAACAAAGTTTGGAAACTTGTTCGAAGACCAACTGACAGGACAGTGATAGGCACTAAATGGGTGTATCGAAACAAGTTGGACGAACATGGAACTGTAACCCGCAACAAGGCTCGACTTGTTGCTCAGGGATACAGACAAGAGGAAGGCATAGATTACGACGAAACATTTGCTCCAGTAGCAAGACTAGAATCTATTCGTCTATTCTTAGCATACGCTGTACACAAAGACTTCAAAGTATATCAGATGGATGTTAAGTCAGCGTTTCTAAATGGAAAGCTGAATGAAGAAGTTTATGTGGAACAACCTCCAGGATTCTCAGATCCTAAGCGTCCGGGTTATGTTTATAAACTGGATAAGACACTTTATGGCTTAAAGCAAGCTCCTCGTGCATGGTATGACACTCTCTCTACTTATCTCCATATTGAAAAATTTGAGCGTGGTAAAATCGATAAGACTCTATTCTTCAGGAAAGTAAAAGGTCATATTATTCTTGTTCAGATATATGTTGATGACATTATATTTGGTTCTACTAACCCTGACCTTTGTACTCGTTTCACTGATAGAATGAAAAAAGAGTATAAAATGAGCATGGTGGGTGAGCTAACATATTTCCTTGGTCTTCAGATAAAGCAAAATGAAAAAGGAACTTTCATTAATCAGGGAAAGTATGTTAAAGATATGCTGAAGAAATTCGATTTAACTCAGAGTTCAGCTATGAAAACCCCTATGGCACCACCGCTGACACTAGACAAGGATTCAAATGGAATACCTGTTAATGTCACGCTGTACCGTGGGATGATCGGCTCTCTCTTGTATCTTACAGCTAGCCGACCCGATATTATGTATGCAACCTGTTTGTGTGCACGATATCAAGCTGAACCTAAGGAATTTCATATGATCGCTGTAAAGCGAATCTTTCGTTACCTTAAGGGTACTATGAACCTAGGTCTTTGGTATCCCAAAGACTCAGGGTTTGATCTAATCGCCTATTCAGATAGTGATTTTGCAGGTTGCAAATTGGATAGGAAAAGCACCACAGGAGGCTGTCAGCTCCTGGGTGGAAAACTGGTGAGTTGGACAAGTAAAAAGCAAAACTCAGTGTCCACCTCAACTGCTGAAGCTGAATATGTAGCCGCTGGAAGCTGTTGTTCTCAGGTCTTGTGGATGAGAAATCAACTACTAGACTATGACCTTCATCTCTCGAAAATTCCAATCTATTGCGACAACACAAGTGCCATCGCTATAGCCAACAATCCAGTATTACACTCAAAGACAAAACACATCGAAATCAGGTATCATTTTATCAGAGATCATGTGATGAATGGTGGTATAGAACTTCATTTTATCCCAACTGACTATCAGTTAGATGATCTGTTCACCAAATCTCTTGATGAGACAAGATTCAACTTTCTCATCAGCGAGCTTGGAATGCCGAACTTTGAAGAGTAAAATCTTCAGCGGTTCACATTTGATCAGCGATAGGATAAAACCAACTTGTATAACCCATTCTATCATTCTCTCGCTGAACATAATTGATTCGCTGATGTCAAGGTATGTTTTCTCTCTTACTCGCTGACGTTCGCATGTGAATGCAAGATTTCAAGACAAATTGCATCGCTGAATATCTCTTCCTTAATCAGCGATACTTTGAAATTTCTAAAACCAACACTGATATTTCTATTCAGTGCTTCATGTTTTCAAAAGTGTCCCTGAGCTTTCAAAACCTCAGAGACATCCTAAAATATGAAAGGACATCCGTGACGTCATGAAACGGATAAGACCTGGCACGTCTTGTTTCTGACACACGTTTGCACGTTTCGTTTACCAGCCAATCAAATGCAAACACGTGTCCGTGTCATGATGAAAAACTTTCCCGCTCTAGTTTTTCTCTCTCTATTCTCACTATATAAACACATTTTGGGTTTATATTTTTCCTTTACGCGAACAACTTCTTCCTCAAGAAAACTACTGTTGCATTTTTGCTCTCAAGTTTTCAAGAACTGTTCATCTTCTTCTTCTTCTTCTTCAACGAACCAGGTTAATATTTCTTTTATTTACCTGTTTCTTAAAACTTGTTAATGATCTTCTCATTGTTTTTACAAGATCAAACAAAAGAACTTTTTCAAAAATGAAATCATTTCTTTCATGGTTTTATGAACACAACCTTTCATGGTTGTTCTTCAAGTTTAATCGCAAATATCTTAAACTTGTTCTTCATACGTTTTTCCAGAATCCTAATCCTCAAAGGAAACTGGAAAACAAGACTTTTTATTGGGTTTACATTTCTTTTTCAAAAACAAGAAAACCCTAATCTTCATTAAGACATTTTTGTCTGAATGAAATGGACAAAATTCGAACCATCTTATTGGAAAATCTTTCCACATTAAGATTATTCTTATTTGTTATATCTTTGGTTGAACTGATAATACAGCAATGGCATCTACTGATATTCCTACTGCTGAGAACATTGCTGCTGCTGAGGAACTGAAAATCACCAAGGCTCCTCAGGTCAAGTTCACGCTTGAGGAACTCGATTGGACAAAAACAAACAATCTCTATGCTCTTTTCGAGTTTCCTCCTCGAAAGCAAGTCACACATCTGAATGATGCTGTGAATTTCCTCAAAACCTGTTGCCTCTCTACAGCCCTGACCATAACACCCCCTGCTCATCAACTACTACTATCTCAGTTCTGGTATTCTGCCAGACACACTCAGCTCACATCGACCAAAGACCCCACGAAGAAAATCGATTGCATCCTCTGTGACACTGATTTTGGCACCATAAAAATCACCCCTGCCATTATCCGAAAAGCACTGAGCCTTCCCATCGCCACAAAAGAAAAACCCTTTGTTTCTCTACCTGACCACAAGAAACATGCTGATAGGGAAGCCATCACTGCATTCTTTGATGCAATGGGTTATGTATGGGAAACATGGAGGGACAAGAAGCCTGAGAAGAAGCTGACCCTCATCAAGAAATCTAAAATGCCCAGCGAGATGAACTTCATCTTCGCACACTTGATAAGCTGCATGACTGCAAAGACCGGCTCCTCTGATCAAGCCGCTCAACCTCAGCAAACAATGGGCTATGCATTGCTGAAAGGTCTTCATGTTGACTGGGCCTCGATAATCTACGATGATCTTGTGCTCAGAGTAGACTCTGCTGCTGACCGACCATCATGGGTTCCATATCCTAGATTCATCAGCGCCGTCTTCCTCAAAGGACTTAGGGACAAGTACCCAAAAGAGGGTGATCTGAAACTCTCTCATGTTGGCCCTAAGGTACTCGACTTCAAGCCAATGGAAAACGAGGTACGTCTCTCTACTCTCTTAACTCTTCTCAATCCTCCTTCTTCTACTTCTGCAGCTCATTCAGTGGAAAAACCCACTGCTGATACCCCAGCTGCAACCTCCACTCCTTCTAGAAAAAGGAAACACTCATCTTCCCAACTTGGTTCCAAAAGGACTAAGAAAACCAAGGAGCAACCCCATAAGCAATCTCTTGCTGAAGACTCCTCAGCTCATCTTGAAGAGCTGATGGAAAGTTCCGTGGTACGCTCTGCCATAGCTGAACAAGCCACCCTTTCCATCCCAGCTTCAGCGTCTCTAAACGCTGGAGTTATAAACTTGGAAATGAACCCACCTCCTTTAGCCTCTCTACAGACTGAAGTGATTCTCAGCGGATCCAACGCTGAACCCCGCACCCAACCATCATTCTCATCCTCCATTCCTCTCACCTCTTCTTTGGTCACTCAATCTATTCACCTATTCTCCTCAACAACCGTCATCCTCAACGACACTACTGCTGAACATTTTCAGAGGATGATAGGACACACCACAGGACCTGCAGGTACTTCCAGTCGTCTAGGAAATATTGAAGACGACTACGAAACTTTTTCAGGACATCGAGGTTTCGACAACTTCGCCAACCCGCCTGCAGGTATACACAAAATCACACACACTTCTCTCTCTCAACCCCAAACTTCTGAGCTTTCCTATGTTCATAAGTTTATAACTTTTTCAGGTCCTAATTTGGGGGATATCAACACCTCCCTGACGGCCCTGGAAACAAAGATGGAGTCTTTCAACAAAACTCTAACTGCCAACTCTTCAGCGATTACAAACGCTAGAGAGAACTTGAAGACTTTGACCACTGGGGTCGAAAAGAAAGCCTCTAAAGCTGATTTGGAGAAGGTTGATGGTAGCATTGCTCAATTTGCTAACACTATCGCTGAACATTCAACTGCCATCAACAACACCAACACCGCTCTCACTACAAACTTTACCTCTCTGACCAAAAGTAATATCATTGAAAACAGAGGTGAGTACTCTTAAGACCGAGGTCTCCACGGTCAAAGCTGATGTTGGTACTGTCAAAGAAATGATTCAGCAAGTGATCGATCGTCTGAATGCTCCAACTTGCACTCTATCGCACTTTACTCAGATTGATCGACAAGAACTTCAAAGCCTCAATCCTGCTATATCTGGCCTGGAAGACAGATTAACAGGGATTGAAAACTGTATTGGGATCTTTGGCCTTGAAGACAAGGACCCAATGCAGGTTGACACTGGTGCTGCTGAACATTCTGTTACCTCCCCCAACCATGATGTGGAAGAGGGGGAGAAGACTAAAGAAGACCTTCCCCATAATGATGAGGGGGAGAAGAAAAATAAAGAAGACCTTCCCCATGCTGAGGGGGAGGGTATTGAAAAGGAAGCTGCTGCTGTTACTTCTTCAAATCCTCAGGGAGTTGAAAACCCTGAGGGAACCGAGAAGCTCGCCTCTGTATCTGAGGGGGAGCAACTCGAAGAGCAGAACATTGAAGCTGCTGCTGATGTAACCTCACCCTACGCTGAAGAGGTTGAATCTGATGAAGACGAAGCTGAAGACGATGAAGCTGTCGACATCTCTGACGACGAACCATCTTCTTCTTCAAAGAATGATGATGATGACGACGATGATGATGACTCCTTTATCGTCAAGCCTGTTCAGAAGACTACATCTCTCAAAGGGATTTTGATAAACGAACCTTCAGGGGAGCGGACCAAATCAAAGCCTGCAGCGTCTGAAGCTGACAAAGGCCTTGCTGCAGAAGACAATCTGATGATCTTGCTTCAAAAGCCAGTTTGTCAGGTACACTACCTCCTATTCCCTTACACTGCATCCCTCCTCTATCACTTCTAAATCTCAATCCTTCTATCCATAAAACCTCTATACACTTAACCACATTCTTTTCTCTATCTCTTTCTTCCCCAACTCTGCTTACTTAAACGATCGCTGTGTTTCAGCTAGTCATCTCCCCTGTTTGAGGATCCCGCTGAAGCTCCTTCAACTACACAGGGATAATCCCAGCCACAAGAGCTGAAGAAATAATCCCAGTCTTGGATTTAACCACTGAGACTGATGAACCTGAAGAACAGCTGCTCTCTCTCACCAAAACAGACCTTCCTTGGCTCCTCAAAAGCTGAGTGAAGAGGATCAAGAAAAGAGAGATGCAATGATCAAGAGATTCGAAGATCAGCGAATCATCCTGAAACGTGATCAACTTCCTTCTATTCCTCCAAAGTTCAGACTTTCACAAAAGGAATACCAGGATCACCTCAGAGCTGAAAGGTTAATCGCTGAAAGAAAGGAAGCTGAAGAAAAAGACAGAGAACTCGCCATCCAGCTTGTCCAACAATCGGTGAAAGACCCCGCGCTGAAAAGAACTCCCATTGATGTCCAACGTCAGCTATGGGATGATGCCCAAAGGATCGTTGAAAAAAAGACGAAAGTATCTGATACGACTTTGAAATGGTGTAAAGAAATGCTGAATTATCGATCTCGACCATCCAAAATCATCAAAGTAAACATCAAAGGTAGATTGTTCGTTGACGTTCCTGTTGTTGAAATTGTTGTATTCAGAGAAGACAAAACCAAGCAAACCTTCTATGCTACTAATTTAGAGAAGTTTGGTTTTTCTGAATGGTTGGAAGTGAAATTAGCCATTCAGGGATCGCGCTCAAAGTTCAAGAGCCATGTCGAGAAAATTTTAAATACTCAGATCGACTTGGTTTCCTCTGCTGTGGATATTCCTCCTTCCACTCTTCTTCCTCCTCAACAAAGAAGAGTCTCTGCATAGGAAAAGAACGTCTCAGACTCAGGTCCTCTTATACGGAATGAAACAGGTATTGGTTTCTCTCGTGCTGAAGTTCTTGGCCCTGATGCTGATCTCTCAGCGCTTGACACCTCCCTACCACCTAGAGAAACTTTCATTCCTGGCAAAGTTGTAAGTGATCCTTATGGTATATTCTTTCTAGACTACCAAGGAAATCATCACTTTCAACGCATCTCTGAGCTTCCAATCACTCCCATCGAACAACTCAGAGATCTCATATACTGGTGTGAAGTCAGACGCGACATTAAAGCTAGACACCTGAAGCCCTTGATTTTTGAAGAAGCTCTGAACAAAAAGAATCAAGGAGTAAATGTCCCTGACTGGATGATTCCCACATCAAAGACCCTCGATGAACTTCTTATCAAGGAAGACCTTTTGACGGATAGGATCGCCTTGTAATTCTTTCTATCCTTATCTGTCTACATCTTCTGTACTTGTAATTTTATTTGCTGTACTTGTAATTTTTCTACTTCCCTCTGTAATCTTTACGGAGTTTAAAAAAAAAATTCAGCGAATGTACTTTACTCCATAAGTACTGAAAAGATCCCAGAAAACAGTAAAAGGGACAAATATTTTATGAGTTCTTTTTATCCTTATGTTTTCATTAAATATCAATTTTCTCTGTTGCTATGTCATAATCAAATAGGGGGAGATTGTTGATCCAAACCCTCAGTGATTTGATAATGACCCTCTCTTAAACACTTAGTGAAAATTGTAAGTAAACAATATGTATTAGAGTTTCACTATCGCTGATAAGTACTAAGATTTTACAGTACCGCTGATAGGAACTCTCGCTCTTTAGATTAAACATTCAGCGAACACTGTTCACCATACTGCTCTGAGCATGTTCAGTCCTTATGGTGATCGCTGATAAGTTAGTTGTTTACTTATGATCCCTGAAGACAAGTTTCACGTTAACATAGGTTCTACGCTGAAGTCGAAGATCAAGCTCAAGAACCAGCGACAAGTCTCCTAATGAACTGATGCGGATCAGCGAAGACTCAGATTTATCCACTCAACGTGAAGTATCAAGTACAAGACTTCAGCTATCGCTGAACTTTATCATTCGCTGATAAACAATGATAAAGCGCTGAATCAACGTAAGCTGATCATGAAGTCTTCCGTACAAAGTACTTTTGTCTTAACCACCCTTGCACGACTCCGTACGAAATGTCAGAACATACATCCTTATTGTCTGAAATCGTACACCAACTCTGATTCTACACTGTGCACCATGCGGCTACAAAGGTTGTCTACTAAAGTCAGAATCAAACAACCTATCAGCTGCTGCCACGTGTAAAGTATAAACTGCCATGCAGTATATAAGAAGAAGACCTCACTTCATTTTGAAGTACTCGTAAACTTTGGTCGAGTCATCCTTCTTATATCTTTGAGATAGGTTATTATTAGCAATTTCCTTCTTTTTCTTAGTGCAAGAAACTTAGTGTTCCAACTTGTTTAGATTTAGGTTTATCATTAATCTTGTTCCGCAACAAGCTGTAAATTGTCTTGATTTATCAATAAACAATTTAGAAAAGTAAAAACGTGTGTTTGTATTCAACCCCCCCCCCCCCCCCCTTCTACAAACTTGTATTAAACTTCTACAAAGTACTAAGACTTTACAGTACCGCTGATAGGAACTCTCGCTCTTTAGATTAAACATTCAGCGAACACTGTTCACCATAATGCTCTGAGCCTGTTCAGTCCTTATGGTGATCGCTGATAAGTTAGTTGTTTACTTATGATCCCTGAAGACAAGTTTCACGTTAACATAGGTTCTATGCTGAAGTCGAAGATCAAGCTCAAGAACCAGCGACAAGTCTCCTAATGAACTGATGCGGATCAGCGAAGACTCAGATTTATCCACTCAACGTGAAGTATCAAGTACAAGACTTCAGCTATCGCTGAACTTTATCATTCGCTGATAAACAATGATAAAGCGCTGAATCAACGTAAGCTGATCATGAAGTCTTCCGTACAAAGTACTTTTGTCTTAACCACCCTTGCACGACTCCGTACGAAATGTCAGAACATACATCCTTATTGTCTGAAATCGTACACCAACTCTGATTCTACACTGTGCACCATGCGGCTACAAAGGTTGTCTACTAAAGTCAGAATCAAACAACCTATCAGCTGCTGCCACGTGTAAAGTATAAACTGCCATGCAGTATATAAGAAGAAGACCTCACTTCATTTTGAAGTACTCGTAAACTCTGGTCGAGTCATCCTTCTTATATCTTTGAGATAGGTTATTATTAGCAATTTCCTTCTTTTTCTTAGTGCAAGAAACTTAGTGTTCCAACTTGTTTAGATTTAGGTTTATCATTAATCTTGTTCCGCAACAAGCTGTAAATTGTCTTGATTTATCAATAAACAATTTAGAAAAGTAAAAACGTGTGTTTGTATTCAACACCCCCCCCCCCTTCTACAAACTTGTATTAAACTTCTACAAAGTACTAAGACTTTACAGTACCGCTGATAGGAACTCTCGCTCTTTAGATTAAACATTCAGCGAACACTGTTCACCATAATGCTCTGAGCCTATTCAGTCCTTATGGTGATCGCTGATAAGTTAGTTGTTTACTTATGATCCCTGAAGACAAGTTTCACGTTAACATAGGTTCTACGCTGAAGTCGAAGATCAAGCTCAAGAACCAGCGACAAGTCTCCTAATGAACTGTTGCGTATCAGCGAAGACTCAGATTTATCCACTCAACGTGAAGTATCAAGTACAAGACTTCAGCTATCGCTGAACTTTATCATTCGCTGATAAACAATGATAAAGCGCTGAATCAACGTAAGCTGATCATGAAGTCTTCCGTACAAAGTACTTTTGTCTTAACCACCCTTGCACGACTCCGTACGAAATGTCAGAACATACATCCTTATTGTCTGAAATCGTACACCAACTCTGATTCTACACTGTGCACCATGCGGCTACAAAGGTTGTCTACTAAAGTCAGAATCAAACAACCTATCAGCTGCTGCCACGTGTAAAGTATAAACTGCCATGCAGTATATAAGAAGAAGACCTCACTTCATTTTGAAGTACTCGTAAACTCTGGTCGAGTCATCCTTCTTATATCTTTGAGATAGGTTATTATTAGCAATTTCCTTCTTTTTCTTAGTGCAAGAAACTTAGTGTTCCAACTTGTTTAGATTTAGGTTTATCATTAATCTTGTTCCGCAACAAGCTGTAAATTGTCTTGATTTATCAATAAACAATTTAGAAAAGTAAAAACGTGTGTTTGTATTCAACCCCCCCACCCCCCCTTCTACAAACTTGTATAGCCCTTCGGGACCAACATGGATTATCGTAGAAAGATTGTCCACTTCTAATAAACGTAATTGACCCAATTCTAGATCATCTTCTGGAATCGTATAACTGTTAAATGAAAAGATTTCAAAATCAGTACAAACATCCCTTTTTTTCTATTGCAATATGAAGCCAGTAAGCAAACAACGAATCCATAGGTATTTGAACCCGAGTATCCAGGGGAAAGCAGAATATTTGATGGAAGAACGGGGGATCCTTTTGAACAACCTGTTATAATAGGAAAGCCTTATATCTTGAAATTAATTCATCAGTATTAACACAACAATTGTTGTTAAAATATTAACGGGGTTTTACGCTCTATCCATTTTTTAGCATGCCAATTAAGTATGGGTTTTGAATGAATTCAAGCCTTTTGATATTTTTGTCAAAAGTATTGTGTAAGATTTACTTTTTGTATTTTAGCTAAACGATAATATAGATTATGTCAAAGTTGTTTTCTTCTTGTAAGCAGGGTCGGTCTTGGTCACGTGCAGTCCGTGTGATCGCACAACGCATCACAATCCAAGGGGAGATCAAGTCGATTTATATTTAACATCTTAATGAACAAAGATGAACAAACAATTTCTTAATGAACAAATATGATCACAAAAAGTTTCGTTCATTTGTTTAGCATCTTAACGAACGAACATTAACGAACACATTTTCTTTATGAATGGACAAGAATACCAAATTTTCGTTTGTTTATCGTTCATGTTCGTTCGTTTAAGTTAAACGAATGAACAAGAACACAAAAAATTTCTTTCATTTACCATTCGTGTTTGGCTGTTTGTTCAGTTAAGTTAAACGAAGGAACACATGCAAGCCTCAATTCGTGTTCATTCAATTCGTTTTGCATATTGTAATTTACAATGCACATGAGCACATCACTATATCAGCACAGTTGGAGCATGCCTAACAATAATAACAACATATTATGATATTGCTTTATTGAGCATTTTTTCTTTGCAATGCATAATAGCATAGATTATGAATTTTACAATTTATCCTTATTTTTTTGACTTTTTTTTGACTTTGAGGTTTGACATTACCATATTAGATTTAGAACTTAGTCTTTAGGCCCATAACTTTATGAGTTTTACTGTTTGCTAGCTATGACATTAACTTCCATGTAATTTACTATTTTAAGTTAAAACTAGTTATATTTTCCTTATCTTTTAGTTTTAAGTTCCGTATATTGAAGTAATGTTCTATTGTGTGCTAATTTCAATTTGGAAAAGGAAAAACTGGAGAAACAATCTTAACTCAAGTTTGATCCTTTTATCATTCTATATTTTGTAATTTGGGATTTTGGTTTTTATGTGCCCCCTTTGTATTTTTTAAATCATAATTAATAAAAATCAATGTGAGGATGAGTCACATAGCTTGACTAGGTTCCAAATCCTTTAAAAAACATGTTTTGTTGTTTCATTTGCTTAAAAAAATATGCATAGGAGCATATTTGTAGC